>OX451737.1:38981522-39700609 GCA_948472305.1 Vicia faba | reverse complement strand
CTAACTCTTTAGATATAATCTCTAATCAATTTGAGATAATTATTAATTAATTAACTATATTTATAATTAATTTTTAATTCAAACATAAGATCTCTATTTTTTCTATAAAACTGCCGCATTGAAAACCTCTAATATTTCATTTTCTTCAATTTTGAATTCAGTAATTCTTCCTCCTTCTTCATTAGAAAGCCTCTTCATTCAAGTGATTCAAATAAGAAATCTAGATATTCTCAATAAAAAATTTATATATGTTTTAATGCTATAAGTTATGTAATATTGCATTCAACTTTTGTACATTCAATTTTTGTTTTGAAATCAATATCACATTATTTTGTATATCAAAGATTATTTTACCTTATTTTGTAACTATAATATTAAATTAGGTAAATTACCTGCGCTTGCACTGGTTTGATTAATGTATATTTTAATTATTTACAAAATATGAATATTTTAATTTAGTGATTGAACATCTTTTAAAAATATAATTATGTTTTAGTTGTATTTAAACTAAGATTGTTATTTAGAATGAAAATTGCCTTGTAAATATACATTTTTACTATAAAATTTAAATTGCATATTCTACTAATATATTTTACGTATTGTTATATATTTTTTATTCTTACTTACTAATTTATGTTGTAATTGTTGTTATTAGTATTCCTTCAATACATAAGACACGTGTCATTTAGTAGGTTATATTCAATTTATTTAATATTGTTTAATCTAAGTTTAGAAAACTAAAAATAAAGTAAGGTTATATGGCGAGAAACTCAATACAATGTCATGTCCAAATGATTTTTCATACCATATATATCTCCGGACATTATAATATTTCTTATACATTATTTATTCCTTTAGATTATCTATTGTTATCCCTATTGTTTTCCATGGTATTTGTGTATGAGTTTAGATATTGCAAGATATTGCAATTACATTATTATAGATGAATTTGAGTCATTTGATTTTAGGGGTGTTTATTGGTTCGGATTAATTCGTGAACCCACTCATTCAATTCATCTTTTATTTTTATCTAATTTAATTATGTATGGATTCAATTCAAACTAACTCATTTAAATTTATTAGTATTTAATTTGGATAATGAATTTCAAATTTTAAATCTACGAATCTGCAAACTCAATCTATTGAAATGTCATGTTATTTTTATTTTATTTTATTTATAAATTTTATAGCATAATTTTTACGATGCATATATTTTTTAAAATATAATTGTAATTTTTATTAATTGTAAAAGTTTAAGTCTAAATCAAATTTGAGAGATTAAATTTATTTATTCGAAAAAATATATATCTTTTTTTTTAAATTATACTTTACACCATTTTATATATTTTTTAAACTTGATCTTAATTGTAAAAGAGTTTTTAGATATTAAATGATAAATTTATTCAAATTAAATATTAAAATTTTATGATTTTTTAATATTTTTGTAAAATAAATTTATTAATTAAATTAATTTTTTATTTAAAATTTAAAAATTATATTTAGTGGAAGATCCACGAGTCTAATTCAACCCAATTTATTGATGAGGAGATTAGTTTAATTCGAATTTAATCTTAAAAATATTGATTGAACAATCAACTCAAATAAAAAATTATTGATTGAGTCGAATATTATATTTAATCAAATTAGATTCAACTCAACCCACAAACACCCCTATTTAATTTTATTATAGACATTTAGTTACGGAATAAAGAATCTAAAATATTTATATTTTTCATAGATAATAAGTAAGTGTAAAATGCATAAATGCTATATCAAACTTTTTTAGATATTTAATGGTAATAAATTGTAAATTTATCTTATAAATTTTTAGTATTTTATCTACTAAATATATACATAAAATTAATGAAGTTAGTTAATCTTGAAAATTGTAAATTTTATCTACTAAGTCATGGTTCTTTGAATATATAACTCATATCACCTTCTTCAATCTTGTCTATTTTAAAAATATTTGTCTATTTTAAAAATATTTAAATAAAAATATATTCAAATTTTACTATGTGTATGTGTGTATTATAATATAGGATAAAAAATTATTTTAAGTACATTGTAGTTTTCATTTAATAAGTTATAGTTTGTTTTCTAAATGTTATATTTTTATAATAATAATCTATTTATATCTTTAAAACATTTGAATAAATTGTATTTTTAAAAGTAAAACAATATTGTATATATTACTGCATGAATAATAATTAAAAAAATGATGACACTAATGTATGAATAGTATGAAAATATTATACTTCTAAATGTGATTATGAAAGCAATTTATAATACTAAACCATAGTTACACATATTTATTAAAGAAATAATTGTTGAGAGTAAAAAGAATTAGAATAAATTAAATATAATCAGTTAGAATAAAAGGAATATAATATTTTATCACACCAACCTTTAAACTACTAATTTGTATATTTCTTAACTATGATCATATCCACTCACTAATAGTTTTAATATAAATTTAATTAATTAATTAATTTACTTACAGTTTTTTTTAAATTATTATTGTCATATTATATATTCTAAAAAACCTCCATCACACCAACTTTTTACTAATGTTAAATAATTAATAAATTGGTAAGTAAATTTTTTTTTGTGTAAGATCTATTGTTATTTTCATGATCTGATGTATAAATTAATTATGTATATTTTATTCATATTAGCCAATAATAAATAATTTATTATATAAGTGTTTTGTTACTTATTTTGTATATTTATAATTATTTTACCATCCTAACACTAATTAGATAAAAATTCATTTTTATTTAAATTTTTATGCTCCATGAAAATCAACCAAAATAGTAGATATTTTTTAAATATTAAATTAATGATTCAAAATATATAATAAAATATTAAGAAGTTAAGCAAATTTCATACGTACAAATTTTTATTTAGATTGAATCGCTCTCTCTCTCTCTCTTAAGGTTCCGATGACCTTAGAGAAATAGGGTGTCGGCAGGCCAAAAAGGACGACAATGACACATTATAAGAAAAGGGATTTAACAGTTAACACGCACATGGAGAATGACGAACACAAGGATGTGAACAAAGTACAGGAACCTGTAAACAATTACTCTGTAGAACGTGAGACAAAGATCCAAATTCCGACAGAAAACACATAACACATAGAAAACACAGATAAATGTACGGAATCTCCAAAACATGCAGATGTCCAAAAACTCTGGGTTGATATAATCAAGGGTAACATAGACCATAGAAGAGGAATGGAGGTAGAGTTTATCGCACCAACCATGGTGAACGGCGAGATAGAAGTTATTATCGATGAAGTTGGTGTTGTGGAGGAACTAGCTTACTGGGAACACGTAATTATTCTGTTTTCCCTAGGCGAGGATCTCTCAATGAATGCAGTTAAAAAGTTCATGGAGAAAGCGTGGAACTTTGTAGGATTACCAGAATTATATTACAACGACTCGGGATATTTCATTATCCGGTTCAAGAATGGTGGAGATAAAGAGAAGGTTATGAAAGTTGGACTGTATTTCATCTACGACAAACCCATTTTCATACGATATTGGGCTCCAAATTTTATGATTAAGGAGGATCTGCTAAGAATCCTACCGTTATGGATTAACCTTCAAGACTTGCCTCTCCACCTTTGGGGCGAAAAAAGCATATCAAAGATATCAAGCACCACAGGCAAACCAATTACCACTGATGAATGCACCGCAAAAAAACTACGTGTATCATATGCTAGGGTCTTAGTAGAAGTTGATGTCACTCAAAAACCAAAACATAGCATATGTATCAGATACCACAATGGAAGAAGTTTGGACCAAAAGGTGGATTACAAATTGAGGCTAAAATATTGTCACATGTGTCTTAAGATAGGGCATGATTGCATTATGCAAAAACAATCCAAAAAACGTGTGGACAAGATATGGAAGCCGATAACGAAGGAATGAGAGGAATAAAGCAGTAAAATTGATGTAATTGAGAAGGTAGTAGAAGCCACAAATAGTATAGTTGCGTACATGAGGAGCATATAAAAACATCTTGGACTATTATATCACCGGCTAAACGTGAAAGAGGCAAATCTCCTGATGTTAAAAATACAACAAATAAGAGTTTTTAGAATAGTTTCTCACCTCTTAGGACTGGGGACCGTCCTATAGAGGAGATCCACGATGTCCCATGATTGTTACATGGAATGTAAGGGGCATTAATAAGGAATATCACAATCGAGAGATTGGCTCATATCTCTCTGAATTCAATGTACATGTCGTTGCTTTACTAGAAACAAGGATAAAAATAAAAAATGTGGATCACATTAGGAAAAAATTTGGGTCTGCATGGAGTTTTGCAGACAATTACTCTCACCGTGAAAATGGGAGAATTTGGATCGACTGGAGGGATGAAAATGTCGGAATTAAGGTTGTGAAGACAGAAGCCCAATATATTCACTTAGAGGTTTATAAACTTGATGGTTCCTGTCATACCTCAAATTTGTCCTATCTTATACTTTTGTCTGGCTTAGACTTCGCATTTCATCTACATCATATTCACTGGTTCATTTGCATATCATGAATTTAATTGAATAAAGGCACCTGAGGTCCAAGAGTTCAGTGGTTATGCAATATCAAAGTTTCACAGTGTTTTGGAGGTGTTTATATTCAGTAAAGTCTATTTCTTTATGGTTCTTCTAGTTCTTCAGGCACTGAAGTTGTGAATTAGGATTTTGGAGGTTTTCTCAGGTTACTTCAAGAGCAGTGGTTGTAGTTATTTAAACTGAGGCTCAGTGGATTAGGTTTTATTGGTTTGAGCTTGTAATGATCCTCCTTTGAATGTTCAGGAAACTAGGATTTTTGTTTCAAGGTCACATTGAGCTTTATCTCCTTCTACAAGTCAATTGCTTATCAAGAGGTTTAAGGGGTGAAACTGAGGAATTCTTATCATATGGATTAAAATTTTATTTGAGGATTTTCTTGAGGGACTAAATTTTAAACTAAGATGGAATCTATCATTTTCAAAGTGGTTTGAATTTGCCATGAAGATTCGAAATTGAAAGAGAAAGAAAACTTGGATTTGGATTGCAAATTGGAAATAATGGAAATTGGTATTTCATACAATGTCTTTGGTTCACAAGTCGCCAATTCCTTACATCACAAGTTACTATATTCGAGATTCAAGTCACTATTTATTATCTTGCAATTATTTTTGGATTCATGTCATGACCATTTGAAACCATACAAAGGAATTTCTCAAAACAAGTCCAAATATAACAGGCCCAAAACCTGTCCAAACTATCAAAACCTGCATAATAATATTGTCCAAATTGCTGCTGTATAAAGCCCAAATTTTGCACCAACCAAACCCACAAAATTGTCTAAAACTGCCGTTGTCCATTCTGCTACATACCAATCCATAAACTTGTCCACTCCACTCCAAAACCTACACAAAACAATCCAAGCATATCAGTCCAAAACTTGTTGTTCCTACACAAAAACAGTCCATGCATAACAATCCAAAAACCTGCAAAGACAGTATGCTAAAACTGTCAAAATTGTTGCAAACAAAGGCCAAATATTACACAAAATAGAAATTACCAAATCTGTAATGACAAAGTAGTGAAACAACATGTCAAAATTGTTTAAAACTTCACCAACCTTTCCCCCCAGTTTCCACCTCTCAACTGATATACAAACAATAGAATGGGCAAAAAAAGGGATACAATAACAATATTGAGAGAGGAGAAAATAAAAAAAGCAGAGAAAAGAGAGAAAAACACTGAGAGAAAAGGGGGAGATAACACTATAAAATCAGAAGAGAAAAAACAGCAGCAACCATGAAACTGTTTTGAGCCATAAAACTGTTTTGATATATAAAACAACAGTAACAAAAAAACCAGTAGCAACCAAAAGGAAAACAGAAACAGAAAAAACCTTCAACCCACTGTACAACCTTGCAAGTTTCCCCCTAAAAAAACTATCCAAACACTTCACATACAAGTTGTTCAAAAAATTGTTTATGTGATACCATTCTCACCACCTTCCAAACACAAACAAAAAAACAATATTGTACAACTTGTCTGGGTTGGAGTGATTCAACAACTCTCAATACAAAGTAATGGTTATAGCAACTTCCTGGAGATTCACTGAAGCCATTCTGATCATCACAACATCTTGAAAGGTGTTCAAACTCAAAACACAAATTGCAGTTTCAAGGTAAGTTTTCTTGACCTTGAGCTCTCCATACAAGCATCAGTTGTGGTTTATTTGTGAAGATAAAATATAGATATCATACCCTTGAAGCTAACCATATGCTTGCTTTTCATTTTTATCAGTTGTTGTACCCCAAAATTTGTCCTCCCATTTCCTCAACATTTTCTCATCACAAGACCTTTGAAGATCAAGATCCAATTAGGGTTTCCTCTGCTCAAGACTTCTCCTTGCACTGTGGACTCAAATTAGGGTTTGTGTTTGCCTAAGGATGTTTTGACCTAAAATGCCTAAGATGACTTTCATGCTTCATATTGGACTCCCAAGTTTATCCTCATCAAGTTTCAAGTCTTGATTCCAAGTTTTGCCCAGTCAATTGGACAGTTGACCTAGAAATCAGCTGTATTGGGGAAAAAGTCAACTGTGACCAATTGACAGTCAAATCTCATGAAAATTGACCCACATCAACATTATGAACTCATATGGACCATTTGATCAAGTTTGGATCACAATTCCATAAGAAATTTGATCAGATCACCAAAAGGGCAAAATAGTCATTTTTAGGGTTTTGACTGCACAAAGGCAATTTTTGACTGTTTGACCTAACTAATGGCAAAACAAGCTCACATATGGACTCAAGGACCCCATGGAATTATCTTGACATGATCATCAAGCTCAAAAGATCCCAAGTACACAAGATTGACAGTTGAATTTCCCAGTCAATTGATCAATTTTGACTGTATACTGAAAAGTCAAACTTTGACTTTTTGGTCAAAATCAAGAGTCAAGATTCATTTTTCATCAAAACTTGCCAAATCATGGAACTTGTTCACCAAGAAATCACAAAATGCAAATTAGGGTTTGAAAATGGAATTTTTCATAACTTAGAATTTTTCTAAGTTATGAAAAAACCCTAATTTTTTCCCAACTTTGCCCCATCTTTTCACCAAGATCCATTTGGATTCAAACAAAAGTCAAAACATGAAAGTTGTAGCTTGTTGCATAATCTACAACTTTGATTCACAAAGTTTTCTCATTTGAAGCTTGTATCTCAAGTTACAATTTTTTGAATAAGGGCACTAAACCATTTTTAACTTAGTGAAATTTTAACCTATTTTGACAAGGTTTTCTACCCCACTTCAAGGCCACTTTTCATACCCTTCCACTTGGAATTTTGATTTGCATTTCAAAGATGGATTGTAGTAAACATTCCAAGCTTTCCAAAATGTCCAAGAACTTATCAAACAACCTCATAACTTGAGAGATTCGAATTTCACAAGTTGGCAAAAATTCACTTTTGTTCTTCATCAAAACATGTTCATAAACTTGCAAATCTGAACTTAGCTTGCTTTATGCTTGATTACAGGTCCTTGAACCATTCCATACTCAATAATTTAATGCATATTCAATGTGTTAAGACCATGTTCTTTGTGTTCTAATATTGCATAGTGGATTAATCCTAAACTAGATAAAGTGAACTTTCCATTTTTGAAAAGATTAACTTTATGTCCAATTGCAAATCAAGAAGGTACAAGCAAAATCCTTTTGGCACAAGATTATGGGCAAATTGCTCTGATCAAGAGAGGCTTATGCAGCAGGATTAGAGGCCCCTACTGGCCTAAAACACAAAGTGACCTTTGCTTGCTTCATTTTCAAGTAACATTGCATAACTTGTGCCAACTCTCTCTTCAGCATACAAACACAACACAAAAGCTATCAAACACATTCCATAGAACCCAACCAAGCTTTTGCACGAGCCATTTGCCTCTCAAGCACTCTCCATCTCAGAAACACCACAAAACTGCACAAACAGGGGAACCCCTGCAGATTGAGTGCTATCTCTCAATCCCTTCGAGCATTCTTGTCCAAACTTGTTCCTCTACCTTCCTTACCACATATGCAAGCTAACCATGGCCTAAAATCAGACCTGTAACACCTCCAAGCCACTTCACCATTTTTAATTTTCTGTTTTGCAGTTGGAATTCACTAGCTCGATTCAGGGAGTTTCAAGACAAAGTAGGACTTGGAAAAGCATCCTTACACTTCAAGGAAGCTATACAAGTCATCATTTCACTCTGAAGCATCCTCCATTGCAAAGCTCGATTCCAACTGAACAGGTACATTCATGGAGTTCTATCTCCCTTATTAGGCATTGTTAGCTTTAGATTTTTGAAGAAAACATGTCACAATCATAGCCCTAAACATGCTCATATGATTAGATTTCATTTATATTTCGTGTGCTTAGAGAATTTCATGTCTGAACATTGATGAAAAGTTAGGTCAGAAATTAGGGGAGGAGAAATTCTCCCTCATCTTAGAGAGATAGGTCAAGTTCTTTATATGGTTGAAACCGTCTCTTAATGCTCTACACTTTTCATGTTATGAGTTTTGCTTGAAAGTCCAGGAATCCAGAGATAAAAAACGCGTGTTTTGCTTGAAGGATGTTGTTCAGAGGTTGAAGAAGACAGGTCTTCTGGGCTGGGCCTGGAATTTTTTCCTATTCACACCATTTATTTTGATTCACACCCCCTGAGCCCATTTGCTTCATTTTTGACTCTTTTTGACTTTTTCTTTTTTGGTTGACTTTGTTTATTTTTTCTCATGATATAAAAAACATAAAAATATTTTTTCCATATTTTTTTGAATTTTATGGCATATTTATTTGATTTGTTTCTTTGTTTATACATAAAATATATATATATATATATACTATTATTAGAATAAATAGAAAAATAGTGTAAATACATTTTTATTTTTATTTACCTTCTGAAAATATTTCACATAAAAAATACTCTTTTTATTTATTTTATTAAAATATTAAATAAATATTTGTTTTGTGTATAATACATATTTAAGATTTAATATATATATATATATATATATATATGTTTATCAATATATTTAAGTTAAAAATATAGAAATACTTGAATTTTTATTTTTATTAATATTGGATACAAAAATACTTTTTCCATAATATGCTTCATTTTATTTTATTTTTATAAATAATAAATAAATAATTGTATTAAATTAGATAATAATGCATTTTTCTTTTAAAATTAGGTTTTTGCCCTAAATTCAAAATACTCCAAAAAACAATATATTTTCATTTTCTTTTCTCTTTTACATAAATAATATTTTTTCATACATATACAAAACATTTCTTTTGCATCTTGCATTCTTATTTAATTTTTGAACATTATTTACATTGCAAATATCCAAAATGATGTAATAATTTAGATTTAAATTCTTGTCAATATCCCCATTTGAACATTTGTACCCCCCTTCCCATATTTGGTTTTGTAATAGCTTAGTAATTTTAATTTCGCACTTTATTGCTTTCTAATAATAACATGTTAGAATTAGGGTTTGAATGCGAAAAAACGATAAAAAATAGTTTGACCTAATACAAGATAAACAAGCATGAAAATGGACACACAAATCACACTTGCACCCCCTAGGGTATTCCACTTGTTGCCTTCAAATAAATGGGCCATATTGTATGTTGAACTTCTTTGGGCAAAGCAAGCAATTTGAATGATCATAGTCCCTCGATAAAACTTTTCAAAAACAAACAAAAAAACAAGTGATCAAGTCCCTTAAAGAAAATTGCCCAAAGACATTTAACGTCGTTGCAATTATGGTCTAAACGATGACCCGCGCCTGTCCCTCTCACATCCTAACACAAGATTGTCCACCAAATACAATGGTGGAACAAACTTGTTAAAAGGGTTAAAACATAGCAATAGTCTTTTGAGAAATTTAGGAATAGATAACCTCTTAGTTACTTGAATCAAACTTGCAAAACAAAACACTTGCCTAATTTCAAAACCACACAACACTACACTTTCAAAACTACTTTCAAAAACAAATGAAAACCTTTTCAAAAGACATACACCTTTGTATACATCCCCACATGGATCATTATAAAGGTTGCCGCCACATTGGCATCTTTTCAAAACATTTTCAAAACCCACACACACACATTCAAGCACCATTTAAAACAATTGAAAGCAAAAGGCAAGTGATCTAAAGCAAGTAACTAAGAGCCCATGGATAACCATGGATAGAAAGGGTGCTAATACCTTCCCTTTCTATAATCTACTCCCCGAACCCAAGAAAACATCTCAAAAGGTTTTTGCTGTGCTTTTTAACCTTTCCTTAGGATAAAATAAAAAGTCGGTGGCGACTCTTGCTAACCGCAACATTTGCGAATACAAACGCAAAACCTCAAGTCAGTTCTCCCACCGTATCACAGAACTGGCGACTCTGCTGGGGAATTCTTAAAAGTGGGGTTACCTTAGGGCTTAGATCACCTTTGTTTTCAATTGTTTGCTTTGTTTGCTTTTATATTTGTGGGATTTGCATCGGAGTTCATAGATCCTAACCCGGATCTGGGATATACCTTTTTAGGTAGCATAATCTGTGAGGGACCTGTCCGGCGTAGACCGACATGGGTGAAGCAGTGGCTACGTTGGTGTGGCATCTTAGTCTGTACCTGTATCCCTTGTGTTGTAATGGGGAGAATATAGGTCTTCTAAGGGGTCATTAAACATCAACCCACCTTAGAACCCTAAATTGACCAACTTGGCTATTAGGACAGTAGCAGTATGCTACACTCATTGAGGCTAAACTCTCGAGATGGTTCTGGCCGCGAGAAAAGATTGCGATGCTGGAGTTATGACCGATTGAGGGTAGCCAATGATTTGAGATCCTCTAGAACCCGGTTACTTCTAATAGGACAGGTTTTAACCAACAAAACCAAAAGAGGGTAATACCTGAAACTCATGCTGGCCTGAAACCTAAGGGTGTCTTGTGTGGCTTGTGTGCCTTATTTGTCTATGTGAATACTTGTGGTATGCTTCATCATAGCATCATGCCATCATACCATTGCATGCATCCTGTATAAAGGACTAACCCATTTCAAAGACAAAAAAGGTTTCATCTTTGCTCTATTTTGTAGGACACCATGATTCCCGTGCGTAGAAATACTGTCCGGCTCAACTTTGTTCAACCACCAGTTTTACTCAAGGATTTGGTTGGAAGGATTCCAAACACTTCTTCCTTCATCAACAGACATGGTTCTCTCCTTGGCTTGGTCACTGCAAAATGGGACCAACAACTGATAAGTGTTCTGACCCAGTTTTATGACCCACTGTACCATTGTTTCACCTTTCAAGACTTCCAGCTGGTTCCTACCCTGGAAGAATTTTCTTATTTGCTTGGGATTCCTGTCTTGGAGCAAACTCCATTCACTGGTTTGGAAAAGACTCCTAGGCCTGAAGAAATTGCTGCAATTCTCCCTTTGACCAAGGAAGAGGTATTGTCCAACTGGGAAACTAGAAATGGGATCAAGGGCTTTTTGGTCAAATTTCTGGTTGGCAAGGCTAATGATTTCTGGAATGACTTGGACTTCAAGGCATATGAGGATGTTCTAGCTCTTTTGATCTATGGTCTGGTACTGTTTCCCAACCCTGACACCTTTATCAGTATCCATGTCATAAGGATCTTCATGTCTCGGAATCCGGTACCCACTCTTTTGGGTGATATTCTACAACAACTCTATGCTCGTACTGCTCGAAAACGGGGGACTCCGTGGTGTTGTGCTCCTTTGCTAGTAAGGTGGTTTATTTCGCACCTTCCTAAGTTCGTGCTGAAGAATGAAGAAGGAAAAGGTTGGGCTCGGAGGTCAATGTCTCTCACTGATAGTGACATTACTTGGACTCTCAGAGGTTTGGATGAGGTAGCTGTTATTGATAGATGCGGGGAATACCCGAATGTTCCATTGATTGGTATCCAAGGTGGAATCTCTTACAATCCATGCTTAGCTCTCCGACAGTTTGGAAGAGCCAGAGGAGATGGGCCTCATGAAATGCTGGTTCCTCACTTCCATTTTGAATTTCAGGCAGACAGTGACAAACTACGCCAGGGATTCATTAAAGCTTGGGACAAAATTCACAAAGCTGACCCATATGAGTTGGGACCAAAGACTTCTCTACCAATGGAGCCCTATTGCAAATGGGTCCGCGTCCGTGCTCAAAGGTTAGGTATGCCCTACGAAGCTGTTAGACCTCTCATTCTTGAATCTCCTGATGAAGATGGGGTTCCTCCAACTGTCCTCCCTCCTCAGATACCTACTGATTTCGACACCATGAAAAGATCTTGGGCGCAGCTAAAAGAAGAACGGGATTTCTATCGAGAGAAGTTCAACGAGCAGGAACTGAAGATCCAGAGGCTGACTAAGCAATTGGGGGAAGAGCGGGTCCTGAACAACTACATCAGCACTGAAAAGAGGAGGCCATGGGAGCATTGATGAGCTTTGATTGTTTCCTTTTGTAGTTTTATTTCCTTTCCAGTATTTTTCATTCCTGTAATGCCTAAGGGCAAATTGTTGAACAATTGAAAATTTTAATCTAATGAAGTGTGTTTCCCTTTTTTGTCTACAAAGTTGAATCTTGTTTGTCTTTGAAAACATAAAACATACGCATTCCATTGCACCATATGCATAGCAGGTACCCTATTTCACAGGTTGCTTAATCTTCTTCGCTGTTTGTTTGAACAGTCATCATGAATCCAGACTCATCCAGTGAGCAGGCAATCAAGGCCCTTCAGGCCCAAAGTGCACAATTTCAAGAGATGGTCCTAAGCCTAGCCCAAGGTCAGCAAGAGTTGAAGACTCTACTCATGAAGAAGAAGAAGAAAAAGAGGACTGCGCTGTTCAACACCGGACGCAGATTTGGGAACACACTCCACAATGAAGCTGATCCAACTACTTCTTCTGCTGAGAAAAACAGTCCCCAAGGGGGAGGAGCTCCTAGTCCCGCAGTCTCCGACAACGAGACGGACTATAATGACGAACAATACCCACCTGCTGCTGACAGATACAAGCAATTGGAGGACCGCTTGAGCGCCATGGAAATTCAGAATGTGCCGGGACTGGATTTCGGAGATTTGGGGTTATCTTCTGGAGTAGTAATTCCACACAAGTTTAAGGCGCCTGCCTTCGCCAAGTATGATGGGGTCTCCTGTCCAAAGCTACATCTAAGGTCGTACGTAAGGAAAATCCAACCTTACACTGCAGATAAGAACCTCTGGATTCACTTCTTCCAAGATAGCCTCTCGGGGTCACAGCTTGAATGGTTTTACCAATTGGATGGAGCTAGCATCCGACACTGGGAAGATTTGGCAACTGCATTCTACAGACAATACCAATACAATTCTGATCTCGCTCCTACGCGTACCCAACTTCAGGGTATGTCTCTAGGAACGGGTGAAGGGTTCAAAGAGTACGCTCAAAAATGGAGAGATTTGGCTGGCAGGGTGCAGCCTCCATTAACTGATCGAGAGCTGGTTGATATGTTTCTAGGGACGTTGTCTGGTCCGTTTTTCAATCATTTGGTTGGTAACTCCTCCGCTGGGTTTACAGATTTGATATTGACGGGAGAAAGAATTGAAGCTGGCATCAGGTCAGGCAAGATACAGAAGGCTGCCTCCACAAGTGCTGAGAAGAGGTCGTTTAAGAAAGAAGCAAGTGCCGTCTATGGTCCTAGAAGACAAGTCAAGCCCGAAAATCGCCAAGCCGTCAATGCTTTGGTCATCTCAAAACCTGTTGCTGCTCCTCAGCAGTACAATCAACAAAGAAGCGAAAGGCCCAAGAGGCAGTATACTCGGCTGAGTATGACCTTATCTCAAATTTTACCCCAACTGTTATCCACCAACCTGGTGACCCTCAAAGAAGCTCCTAAGGTCGTCAACACTGCGTCTCCTAAGTATAACCCAAATGCCCGGTGTGCTTATCATTCTGATAGTCCCGGGCACACTACTGATGATTGCTGGGCCTTGAGAAACAAAGTGCAAAATCTGATCGACGCAAAGGAAATTCAGTTTGAAGCACCGGAAAGACCAAATGTTGTAACTGCTCCTATGCCCCAGCATAGAGTAAATGCCATCGAAGAAGAAATGTACGCTGTTTCGGTAAATGAAGTTGTCACCCCTCTAAAGACTGTCAAGAAGAACCTACTGCGGGCCGGTTTATTTCCGGGTTGCGGTGAAGGTTGCCTATTCTGTGCTGTTTCCCTATCTGATTGTCCCTTGCTGAGGTTAGGCATCCAAGGCCTAATGGATAGCAAGGAAATTCTATTCAAAAAGTCTGCTGCTCAGTTGGTTCCGATGAAAGAAGTTTCTGTGATTACCATCTTCAAAAATCCAATCAAGGCTCCCCCGAAGAAGCCTGTTTAAATCATGACTGTTGCACCTGTGATCATTACTGTTCCGGGGCCTCTCCCCTACGTATCTGATAAAGCTGTCCCCTGGCATTATGGGGCAGACGTGTATGTGAATGGAATCAAACAAGAATTCGACGCTGGTGCCAGTATCTGCGATATCACTGGTCCAGCCAAAGTTACCCGCAGTGGCAGGCTCTTCTCGCCTGACATTGCACCGCCCGCTATTCGAAGACCCCTCCTTATAAAACCTACAAGTATACCCGTTACTGTTGCTGATCAAGTTGTTTCCCCTGCTGCCGAGTCATCAAATGCTCGGGGCAAAGGGATTGAAGAAGAGCCTGCCCGGATGGAGGCACCATTACCCATAAACGCTGAGGCCTCCCGACAAGAAATGGAGGAGATTCTGAAAATAATAAAGAAAAGTGATTTCAATGTTGTTGAGCAGCTGGGGCATACGCCCTCCAAGATCTCCCTGCTCTCCTTATTGCTATGCTCCGAGGCCCATGCTAAGGCCTTGATCTCATTTCTCAAGACGGCCCATGTGCCGCAGGAGACGTCTGCAGTCCAATTCACTGATTGCATAGCAAATCTGACAGCAGACAATGGCTTGGGTTTTTCAGATGCTGACCTGACCGCGAAGGGAAGAGACCACAATGATGCCCTGCATGTCTCTATTGAATGCAGGGGCACTACTCTGGCACATGTATTGGTGGATACTGGTTCTTCCTTGAATGTTCTACCGAAAAAGGCTTTAGACCGTCTGGATTATGAAGGCCTGGAGTTGAAACCCAGCAATATCATCGTCAGGGCCTTTGACGGTTCAAAAAGGATGGTTCATGGAGAGGTTAACATCCCTATTCGTGTGGGCTCCCAAGTGTTTGACTCTACTTTTTATGTGATGGATATACGTCCATCGTACTCTTGTCTACTGGGTCGACCTTGGATCCATAAAGCTGGGGCAGTGACCTCCACCTTGCACCAGAAGCTGAAGTATCCCGTCAGGGGGAAGATCGTCACTGTGCAAGGAGAAGAGGAGTACATGGTGAGCCATTTGAATTCCTTCAGATACATTGAGATGGATGGGGAGTTTATTGAAACCCCCTTTCAGCATTTCGAGGAAGTACATCCAATTTCAGCAGCAGCAGAGACGGCGGTCGAAGAGAATGTTTCCTTGAAGATGGCTTCCCTAAGAGATGCCCGGGCTGTGGTTCAGAAAGGCAATTGTGCAAATTGGGGTCAGCTTCCTGACTTCACTCAGAAGAACGACAAGTTTGGGCTGGGCTTTACTGCAGAGGCTCAGAAGGCTGTGCGCAAAGAGAAGATCAGAAAGGCTCCGGTGTTTATCTCCAGCTCAAGGGTGAATGCTATCGAGGAGGATGTAGAGGAAGTAGAATTTGACAGTTGGATCTACCCGACTACCAGCAACGGACCAAGCAACTGGACGGCAAAGGATTTTACCCCTATCACATTTGTCACGCAGTAATTGATTTCTTTTAATTTGTAACAAACAATATGTTAAAACTTTGTTGGCTCGGTGTCCTACCCGGGGCATCGTAGCTCCATTTGTGAGGGCTTTTTGTATGAAATTTTCATATATCATCAATCAAAACATTGGACGTTTGTTGCATTTCAAATCTTGTGCTCTTTTCCTTTCTATGTTATATATATTGCAGAACAGCTATATTTACACACACTCACTTATACAGGTTTCAATCCACTCTGGATCTCACTGGTAACAGCTCTGCTACCGCCAGTTATGACTTCGAAAATCCGATCAACTTGGCCGAAGACGAAGGTGAAGATGATTGCGAAGTGCCTGGTGAACTCGCAAGACTGCTACTCCAGGAAGAGAGAGCTATTCAACCACATGAAGAGCCGGTGGAGACAATTAACCTGGGTACTGAGACAGATAGGAAAGAGGTCAAGATTGGTGCCAATCTAGAGCTCAGCGTGAAGCAACGATTGATCCAGATGCTACAAGACTACATGGAAATTTTTGCTTGGTCCTATGAAGATATGCCTGGTTTGGATGCCGACATTGTAGTTCATCACCTGCCAACCAAGAAAGATTTCCCTCCGGTAAAGCAAAAAGTCCGACGGATGCGTCCAGAGATGTCTGAAAAGATCAAGGCCGAGGTTATGAAGCAGTTCGATGCCGGGTTCCTTGCAGTGACTTCTTACCCTCAGTGGGTTGCCAACGTGGTGCCGGTACCAAAGAAGGACGGTAAGGTCAGAATGTGTGTTGACTACAGGGATCTGAACAGGGCCAGCCCCAAGGATGACTTCCCCCTACCTCACATTGATGTCCTTGTTGACAATACAGCTCAACACAAGGTGTTCTCCTTCATGGATGGTTTTTCAGGGTATAATCAGATCAAGATGGCTCCAGAGGATATGGAGAAGACTACCTTTGTGACTCAGTGGGGTACCTTCTGTTATAAGGTCATGCCATTCGGATTGAAAAATGCTGGGGCAACCTATCAACGTGCCATGGTTGCTTTATTTCATGATATGATCCATCATGAGATTGAAGTATATGTTGATGACATGATTGCAAGGTCTCAAACTGAGGAGGAGCACCTTGACCATCTGAGGAAGTTGTTTGACCGACTCAAGTTATACAAGCTGAGGTTGAATCCCAACAAATGCACCTTTGGGGTGAGGTCCGGAAAATTGCTAGGTTTCATTGTAAGTGATAAAGGTATTCAGGTGGACCCCGCCAAGGTAAAAGCCATACAAGAGATGCCGACTCCAAAAACAGAGAAAGAAGTCAGAGGTTTCCTAGGACGACTGAATTACATTGCTCGATTCATCTCGCATCTGACTGCTACTTGTGAGCCAATCTTCAAATTGCTGAAGAAAGATCAAGTAGTACGCTGGAATGATGAATGTCAGGCCGCCTTTGAAAGAATAAAGGAATACCTCCAAGAGCCACCCATTCTTATGCCGCCGGTGGAAGGAAGACCTCTGATATTATACTTGACAGTGCTTGATAATTCAATGGGGTGTGTGCTGGGGCAGCATGACGAGTCTGGCCGAAAAGAGCACGCTATTTATTACTTGAGCAAAAAGTTTACCGACTGTGAGTCTCGTTACTCACTGCTTGAGAAAACTTGCTGCGCTCTTGTATGGGCTGCTCGCCGGTTGAGACAGTATATGCTGACTCACACTACTTTATTGATTTCAAAAATGGATCCCATCAAGTACATATTTGAAAAGCCCGCTCTGTCTGGAAGAATAGCGAGATGGCAAATGATCTTAACAGAATATGATATCCAGTATACAACTCAGAAAGCAATTAAGGGAAGTGTACTGGCAGATCATTTGGCACACCAACCTGTGGACGATTACCAATCATTGAACTTTGATTTTCCGGACGAAGACATCATGGTGGTAACTGACTGTGAAGTACCTGGACCGGATGAAGGACCTGAGGAAGGATCCCGATGGTCTATGCATTTTGATGGAGCCTCCAATGCTTTGGGTAACGGCGTCGGCGCTGTAATCATATCCCCCAAAGGAACTCATACTCCCCTCACCGCCCGATTATGTTTCAGCTGCACCAACAACATGGCAGAATATGAAGCATGTATCATGGGTTTACAAGCTGCAATCGACTTAAGGATAAAATTTCTAAGTGTCTTCGGAGATTCCGCTCTCGTGATCAATCAGATCAAAGGCGAGTGGGATACGAAACACCCGAATCTTATTCCTTACAAAGAGTATGTGTTGACCTTGCTTCCCCACTTTGAAGAGATAACTTTTGAGCACTTCCCTAGAGAGGAGAATCAGCTAGCGGACGCCCTAGCTACGATGTCTTCAATGTTCAAAGTTAAATGGGACAATGAAGCTCCCTGAATCATTATCTGGAAGTTGGATGAACCGGCATACTGCTGCGAGCTCGAGGCTGAGAAGGTGACTAAAAAACCCTGGTATCACGAGGTAAAGAGGTACTTGGAAGTTCAGGAATACCCCGAAGGTGCATCTGTCAATGATAAGAAGTTCATGAGGAGATTTGCTGCAAAATTCTTCCTCAGCAACGGCATTCTCTACAAACCGAATCATGATTCAACTCTGCTACGTTGTGTGGATAAGGCTGAAGCAGAGAAAATTATGATGGAGTTACATGAAGGCACATTTGGAACACATTCCAGTGGACACACCATGGCTAAGAAAATCCTTCGGGCAGGATATTTCTGGTCCACAATGGAAGCCGATTGTTACCAGCACTCCCGAACTTGTCATAAATGCCAGATCTATGCTGACAATGTGCATATCCCTCCGGTTCCTTTGAATGTCCTGACGGCACCTTGGCCTTTCGCAATGTGGGGCATCGATATGATCGGTGAGATCCGACCGACGGCATCCAATGGGCATCGCTTCATCTTGGTGGCAATCGATTACTTCACGAAATGGGTTGAGGCAGCTTCCTATGCCACAGTAACCAAGAGCGTCGTGGCACGTTTCATCCGGCATAATCTGATCTGTCGGTACGGCGTCCCGGAAAGAATCATTACGGACAATGGTACCAATCTCAATAACAAAATGATCACTGAACTCTGTGAACAATTCAAGATACAGCACCACAATTCTTCTCCCTACCGGCCGAAGATGAATGGGGCTGTAGAGGCAGCCAATAAAAATATCAAGAAAATTGTGCAGAAGATGACAGTGACCTATAAAGATTGGCACGAGATGTTACCATTCGCTCTTCATGGGTACCGCACCTCAGCAAGGACGTCAACCGGGGCAACCCCCTTCTCCTTGGTCTATGGCATGGAGGCAGTCTTGCCAATTGAAATCCAGATACCCTCTCTCCGGATAATGAAGGATGCAGACTTGAATGAAGATGATTGGATCCAGACTCGACTTGATCAATTAAATCTGATTGACGAAAAGAGGCTCACTGCTATCTGTCATGGTCAAACGTATCAGAAACGGATGATCAGGGCATTTAACAAAAGAGTCAGACCACAAGAGTATCAAGTTGGGGACCTGGTAATCAAACGCATCATCCTTCCTCAAAGTGATCCCCGGGGCAAATGGACCCCTACTTACGAAGGGCCATTTGTGGTTAAACGTGTGTTCTCAGGAGGAGCCATGATCCTAACCACCATGGATGGTGACGACCTTCCTCACCCCGCCAATGCAGACATAGTGAAAAAATACTACGCATAAATAAAAGACCCGCTAGGTTGACATACCTAGGCAAAAATAAGGGCTTCCCGGCGAACCAAAAGGGTTCGGGCAAAAATAAGGGATGAAATGAATAAAATCTGTACACCCGGCAAGTCGAAAACCTGAAAGGGCGGCTTGGGCAAAAATGGGTATCCCGGTGGACTGAAAACCCGAAAGGGCGGTCCAGGCAAAAGTTAGGGATGAAAGCGTAACACTATGTCTCATTGGATCACTCCGCATCCGGAATTCGGCATCAACTATCTGGCTCCAGGTTTCGACATCGACCAATCAGCTTCATCTTCAACTAGGAAGCGAAGCGATGAGATGTTCGAAGACATAAAAGGCGATAGCAGAGTTGGAACCCAGTGGGATTGTTCACATAGCTGTTTTGTTTCTTTTTTTTTCAAATTGTAAAACTCTATGTTATTTGGCGGCGTCCTCTTACTAGGATGTCAGCCTCTTGTACAAAAACGCCTATTCACAGGCAAAGTTTAAATCAATACAAATATACTTTTCAGTTAAAAGTGCCAATTGTTTTCCTTTTTCTGTTTTGTCTTGCGAAGAACGTCCAATGTTCATTTTTGATATATGCATTTGACATTAAATTGCTGATTCATAAATGTTTACATATGAAACGAGAGATTGATTACAGGTGACATCAGAGACAGGGGCAATATGAAGTTGTCTAATGCAGTCTGGTTGTTTTGTCCGCCGAGGTACCGAGGTAGATTCAATTGAAGAATGTGACCAAAACATCTCAACTCCCCGCAGAGTAAAACAAGATTCAGCAATACTTTCCCCAAGCAGAGTTGATTCCCCGTCGATCCTGAGAAGGCACAACATTCCCCGGCCAGTCTTAAAGCTCATCCCCAGTAGATTCTGGGAGCTTGTTCCCTACAGAGTATGGACGTCCCTCCCAAGTTTTATTTAGAGTTATTTCCTCACAAGGACTTATAACTGGGTTATCCTCAGCTAATTGCCACGGAAGACCGCCCTCGGCAACGTTCCTTCAATCCCCAGCGGAGTTTATCTTTGGTATCCCCAGCGGAGTTTATCTTTGGTATCCCCCAGCGGAGTTTATCATCATTATCACCAGCGGAATCCATCATTAAAGTCCTCAACAGGTCTCTCATCAAACTTCGGCCAAGTATCTCTTCACAGAGCAACTTCCCGGCCGTTCGTCAAGGATTTATTTTCCTAAGACGAAGTTACATGCATAAACATTTCACATTTTCATACATCTTGCTTACATACATGATGAAGTGCATACAACACTGTCTCATGTTGAACATCATGACATCATGCATATCATACATCATGACATTGCATACAACTTATGTTTTTGCCTTTTCAGGGAAAAAGACAATCCCAAAGACAACTACCTTCAACTGTCACAATTCCAGATTCGATACCTGTATCTAGCCAGGGCACATCTGAGGGTGATCAGTTTCCAGACTCAATTCCTGTATCTAGCCAGGGCACGTCTGAAGAGTTCGAAGATTCGATTCCTGTATCTAGCCAGGGCACGTCTGAAGAGTCCGAAGATTCGATTCCTGTATCCAGCCAGGGCACATCTATCAACTACAATATCTCCAGATTCGATTCCTGTATCCAGCCAGGGCATATCTGTGGACCACGTTTCTAGACTCGATTCCTGTATCTAGCCAGGGCACGTCTGAGGAGTTCGAAGATTCGATTCCTGTATCCAGCCAGGGCACATCTATTGACAACTATTTCCAGATTCGACTCCTGTATCCAGCCAGGGCACATCTGTGAGCAACCGATTGTAGATTCGACACCTGTATCTAGCCAGGGCATATCTGCATGAGGAGATTGAAGATCAAACACCTGTAACAAGTCAGGAAAACATCCGTCTTTCTCAAATACACAAGTTCTCGCTAAGGAATCTCTTATGCGATCGACACTTCCAAATGGCATCTATAAGCCCATCTCCCTATCCACCATCTCTCCAAATGGCATCTATAAGCCCATTCCCGACACCACATTGTTGAGACTCCAGCATGCGAGTGCAAATTTCCGGGCACTCTAGTGTCCAATCTCCTTTTACCCTCGAGTCACGAAAGGCAAACTTGCCAATCTAACTCTTCAGGTTCAAGAAGATTGAACAGGGGCAACTGTTGTACCCCAAAATTTGCCCTCCCATTTCCTCAACATTTTCTCATCACAAGACCTTTGAAGATCAAGATCCAATTAGGGTTTCCTCTGCTCAAGACTTCTCCTTGCACTGTGGACTCAAATTAGGGTTTGTGTTTACCTAAGGATGTTTTGACCTAAAATGCCTAAGATGACTTTCATGCTTCATATTGGACTCCCAAGTTTATCCTCATCAAGTTTCAAGTCTTGATTCCAAGTTTTGCCCAGTCAATTGGACAGTTGACCTAGAAATCAGCTGTATTGGGGAAAAAGTCAACTGTGACCAATTGACAGTCAAATCTCATGAAAATTGACCCACATCAACATTATGAACTCATATGGACCATTTGATCAAGTTTGGATCACAATTCCATAAGAAATTTGATCAGATCACCAAAAGGGCAAAATAGTCATTTTTAGGGTTTTGACTGCACAAAGGCAATTTTTGACTGTTTGACCTAACTAATGGCAAAACAAGCTCACATATGGACTCAAGGACCCCATGGAATTATCTTGACATGATCATCAAGCTCAAAAGATCCCAAGTACACAAGATTGACAGTTGAATTTCCCAGTCAATTGATCAATTTTGACTGTATACTGAAAAGTCAAACTTTGACTTTTTGGTCAAAATCAAGAGTCAAGATTCATTTTTCATCAAAACTTGCCAAATCATGGAACTTGTTCACCAAGAAATCACAAAATGCAAATTAGGGTTTGAAAATGGAATTTTTCATAACTTAGAATTTTTCTAAGTTATGAAAAAACCCTAATTTTTTCCCAACTTTGCCCCATCTTTTCACCAAGATCCATTTGGATTCAAACAAAAGTGAAAACATGAAAGTTGTAGCTTGTTGCATAATCTACAACTTAGATTCACAAAGTTTTCTCATTTGAAGCTTGTATCTCAAGTTACAATTTTTTGAATAAGGGCACTAAACCATTTTTAACTTAGTGAAATTTTAACCTATTTTGACAAGGTTTTCTACCCCACTTCAAGGCCACTTTTCATACCCTTCCACTTGGAATTTTGATTTGCATTTCAAAGATGGATTGTAGTACACATTCCAAGCTTTCCAAAATGTCCAAGAACTTATCAAACAACCTCATAACTTGAGAGATTCGAATTTCACAAGTTGGCAAAAATTCACTTTTGTTCTTCATCAAAACATGTTCATAAACTTGCAAATCTGAACTTAGCTTGCTTTATGCTTGATTACAGGTCCTTGAACCATTCCATACTCAATAATTTAATGCATATTCAATGTGTTAAGACCATGTTCTTTGTGTTCTAATATTGCATAGTGGATTAATCCTAAACTAGATAAAGTGAACTTTCCATTTTTGAAAAGATTAACTTTATGTCCAATTGCAAATCAAGAAGGTACAAGCAAAATCCTTTTGGCACAAGATTATGTGCAAATTGCTCTGATCAAGAGAGGCTTATGCAGCAGGATTAGAGGCCCCTACTGGCCTAAAACACAAAGTGACCTTTGCTTGCTTCATTTTCAAGTAACATTGCATAACTTGTGCCAACTCTCTCTTCAGCATACAAACACAACACAAAAGCTATCAAACACATTCCATAGAACCCAACCAAGCTTTTGCACGAGCCATTTTCCTCTCAAGCACTCTCCATCTCAGAAACACCACAAAACTGCACAAACAGGGGAACCCCTGCAGATTGAGTGCTATCTCTCAATCCCTTCGAGCATTCTTGTCCAAACTTGTTCCTCTACCTTCCTTACCACATATGCAAGCTAACCATGGCCTAAAATCAGACCTGTAACACCTCCAAGCCACTTCACCATTTTTAATTTTCTGTTTTGCAGTTGGAATTCACTAGCTCGATTCAGGGAGTTTCAAGACAAAGTAGGACTTGGAAAAGCATCCTTACACTTCAAGGAAGCTATACAAGTCATCATTTCACTCTGAAACATCCTCCATTGCAAAGCTCGATTCCAACTGAACAGGTACATTCATGGAGTTCTATCTCCCTTATTAGGCATTGTTAGCTTTAGATTTTTGAAGAAAACATGTCACAATCATAGCCCTAAACATGCTCATATGATTAGATTTCATTTATATTTCGTGTGCTTAGAGAATTTCATGTCTGAACATTGATGAAAAGTTAGGTCAGAAATTAGGGGAGGAGAAATTCTCCCTCATCTTAGAGAGATAGGTCAAGTTCTTTATATGGTTGAAACCGTCTCTTAATGCTCTACACTTTTCATGTTATGAGTTTTGCTTGAAAGTCCAGGAATCCAGAGATAAAAAACGCGTGTTTTGCTTGAAGGATGTTGTTCAGAGGTTGAAGAAGACAGGTCTTCTGGGCTGGGCCTGGAATTTTTTCCTATTCACACCATTTATTTTGATTCACACCCCCTGAGCCCATTTGCTTCATTTTTGACTCTTTTTGACTTTTTCTTTTTTGGTTGACTTTGTTTATTTTTTCTCATGATATAAAAAACATAAAAATATTTTTTCCATATTTTTTTGAATTTTATGGCATATTTATTTGATTTGTTTCTTTGTTTATACATAAAATATATATATATATATACTATTATTAGAATAAATAGAAAAATAGTGTAAATACATTTTTATTTTTATTTACCTTCTGAAAATATTTCACATAAAAAATACTCTTTTTATTTATTTTATTAAAATATTAAATAAATATTTGTTTTGTGTATAATACATATTTAAGATTTAATATATATATATATATATATATATGTTTATCAATATATTTAAGTTAAAAATATAGAAATACTTGAATTTTTATTTTTATTAATATTGGATACAAAAATACTTTTTCCATAATATGCTTCATTTTATTTTATTTTTATAAATAATAAATAAATAATTGTATTAAATTAGATAATAATGCATTTTTCTTTTAAAATTAGGTTTTTGCCCTAAATTCAAAATACTCCAAAAAACAATATATTTTCATTTTCTTTTCTCTTTTACATAAATAATATTTTTTCATACATATACAAAACATTTCTTTTGCATCTTGCATTCTTATTTAATTTTTGAACATTATTTACATTGCAAATATCCAAAATGATGTAATAATTTAGATTTAAATTCTTGTCAATATCCCCATTTGAACATTTGTACCCCCCTTCCCATATTTGGTTTTGTAATAGCTTAGTAATTTTAATTTCGCACTTTATTGCTTTCTAATAATAACATGTTAGAATTAGGGTTTGAATGCGAAAAAACGATAAAAAATAGTTTGACCTAATACAAGATAAACAAGCATGAAAATGGACACACAAATCACACTTGCACCCCCTAGGGTATTCCACTTGTTGCCTTCAAATAAATGGGCCATATTGTATGTTGAACTTCTTTGGGCAAAGCAAGCAATTTGAATGATCATAGTCCCTCGATAAAACTTTTCAAAAACAAACAAAAAAACAAGTGATCAAGTCCCTTAAAGAAAATTGCCCAAAGACATTTAACGCCGTTGCAATTATGGTCTAAACGATGACCCGCGCCCGTCCCTCTCACATCCTAACACAAGATTGTCCACCAAATACAATGGTGGAACAAACTTGTTAAAAGGGTTAAAACATAGCAATAGTCTTTTGAGAAATTTAGGAATAGATAACCTCTTAGTTACTTGAATCAAACTTGCAAAACAAAACACTTGCCTAATTTCAAAACCACACAACACTACACTTTCAAAACTACTTTCAAAAACAAATGAAAACCTTTTCAAAAGACATACACCTTTGTATACATCCCCACATGGATCATTATAAAGGTTGCCGCCACATTGGCATCTTTTCAAAACATTTTCAAAACCCACACACACACATTCAAGCACCATTTAAAACAATTGAAAGCAAAAGGCAAGTGATCTAAAGCAAGTAACTAAGAGCCCATGGATAACCATGGATAGAAAGGGTGCTAATACCTTCCCTTTCTATAATCTACTCCCCGAACCCAAGAAAACATCTCAAAAGGTTTTTGCTGTGCTTTTTAACCTTTCCTTAGGATAAAATAAAAAGTCGGTGGCGACTCTTGCTAACCGCAACATTTGCGAATACAAACGCAAAACCTCAAGTCAGTTCTCCCACCGTATCACATCAGTCATATGTTGAGAATTGACTTTCAGGAGTCTGATCAATACAGGATTCTGATTCTAACATCTTCTGATTTTCTTTCTTATTGTTCTTTAACAACAACTTCATTACCTTCAGATTTTGAAAAGGTAGTCTCCATACCTGCAAGTTTATCAGCTAGCTTTGACTTTTCAGAGTCAAGCTTATCACCACATCATGAATTGACTTTTGTTTATGAACAAAAAGTCGGGCATGATTCAAAAGAACAACTGTCTTTGAAACATAACTTTTTATCTTTAAAGATGTTTTAGAGAAAACCTTTAATATGAATTGAAGGAGGATTATTTAAGTTTTAATTTAGAGTGAAAATCAATGTTTATTTAATTAACAACATTAGTTTTAAGGATAACCAACGAAGGACATCATAATTAAGAAAAATCCAGACATACAACATTTAGGCACAAAACCAAAACAAACAAGATACAAACAATAAAATTTAAACATTTAAATTAGCTAAACCTCAAGGACTTCACATATTTTCTCTTCAAGTGCATTCTCAAATCCATTAAAGTGAATATCAATGGATATCTTAGTTCTGAAAAGGATTTTAGAGAGAATTCTTCCAAAAGGGATGAAGGAATGATATTCATTTCTGGACACAACGATTGAGTATCTAAGATGATTGAAGATGGTTTGGGGTAAATTGACTTTTTTATGATTTACAAGAAAGTGGACAAGAAGATTGTCATCATGAGTCAGGTAGTTAGTATTGATGCCTCTTGGACGGAAGTTAGATATCATAAGTTGAAACCAAACTTTAGCAATGGGTATAAGATCGTGGGGATTTGATGGTTCATATTTGATGGTCTTGTCAAAAATGGTACTGGGATCTCCAATCATTGAGCTATTGAACCTATGAGTTTCAAGAGTAGTTTCAGTTGGGATACATCCAATTACACCAACAATGGTTGTAGGAGTGATGGTGATGTTGTTTCCAAAAACAATAGAGGAGACAGAGGAACCATCAAATTTAGTAGAGGCATACTTCCAAAATTCCTTGACCAAATTAGGATAGATAGGTCCATGCAGAAATTCAAAGTACCTAGACCATCCTCGAATAGTAATGCTCTGAGATAAATTTGGCTTAGCAACGCTTAGTCTAGGAATATTCAGATGAAGTTCACAGAGGACTTTAAGAAGTTATTCATTACCATGAAAGGTTTTTAAGGATGATGAGAGAGACATTTTGATAAGGTTTTATGATGGATTATGGTGGGATGAATGAAAGATAGAAGTACTAAGGGTATAAATAGAAAGAGGAGAAAGAGAACAACATGATAATTGATTTCCTTATAAAAGGGTAATCAAACTAGGGATACTAGACAATGAGTGACTGGGAGTAGATAAGAGAAAATACAACTTCCAATAAGACTTGAGAGGAAGAGAAAACATGCATAAAGAGACAAATAATTCTATGCTGAGATTTGAAGGGACTGAGAAATAAATGACTAGAAATTAGGACAACTATTTATGATAAAGCACAAAGACAACTCATAAACTTAAACTGAGATAGAACATGCTAGATATTTAAATGAAACTTATTAAGAGATAAGTGAACACACATACCTAAGCAGTAAAGTATGAAATACCTTTTGACTAAGAAAAGTGATACTCACAAAGATATGATGATCTTTTGGATAAGACTGTATGCTGCTTCCTTTCAGTGGATAGTCTTTGCCTAATTTTTAGCAGAATATTTCTTTACTGATTTACTCCCTTTTTGAGTATAGTGGATTCTGAATAACCACCAATCCTTTTCCTGACCGTGTTTCTGAGACGATGTCAATTTGATCTATTGCATCTTGCAACGGTTGTTATTTGGATGACAAATTTAGTTGAGTTGAAGTATTGAAAGTTGACCTTTGCTTATAATGGAAAAATTCTGTTGATTGATAAGATAAATCCATTTCCATCAGGAACTTGAGCCTTCAGAATCCTGAGAACTTGTTTCAGGGATTCTATCTTCATATTTCTGATTCTAGCTTGGAGTTTTGAATCCTCTACGGAACTAGTTTTGAATATTAAAGGCTCTCTATCATTTGATTAGCATACATCTACATAATTTTCTCTTTACTGGATCTCTCGACACAGTTAAGTGTGTTTGATCTTAGAGTTGGGCGCTGATACCAATTGAAGGTAGAGAAAACACAAGAAGGGGGGATTAATTGTGTTCATGGAAAACATTCCCCATTAGAATTCATTGAACTCAAATGATAATAGTTATAAAGACATTGAAGATAAAAGGACACAAGTATTTTATTCAGGTTGACCATTAACTAGGCTGCTCATGTCCACCATCGCAAGGATGATTTCGCCTTATCCAAGGACTTAATCCATATAACCGAACAGATTACAATCGCACAGGAAATTGCCAATGACTAACACACAATGACACGTTCAGGGATCCAACCGGATATAACGTTCATTGACCCAATAGAATCTGATCCATCAAGACCTCCTACCAGGATTTCCTTGCAATAATATCCATCAGGGATCTCACAAGAGTCTGGCCTTCACTCGGTCCTCTTTGAGATATGACTACCATTGACCCAACATAATCTGATTCCTCAAAATCTCCTTTCAGGATTTCCCATAATGATCAGCATCCATTATCTTCTTGAGATCTGACTTTCACCAAGTCTCCCAAGGAATCAATCAATAACAATTTATGGTGATCTTGTGTTTACATGAATGCTTCTTCTAAGCAGATTACACAAGTATTTTGAGCACATATTATTTAACACTTCTACGAGCAACAACTCAAGTGTTAAAATAATTTACATGAAGATATATGAACAGAAACACTATTCGAGCAACAACTCTAGTCTTCATTACAATGTTATACAAAGATGTATATGATCAGAAAGTTGAGTAACATCTTGTAGTGTTCTTCTTCATCTTCTTGTTGAGCAAGCTACGAGCAACAACTCATTGCTTCTTCTGAGATCTACCAATATGTATGTGATGGAAAGTTGAATAACATCTTATAGTCTTCTTCTTCTTTGAGCAAGCTATGAGCAACAACTCCCTGCTTCTTCTATTTCATCCAAGATGCATATGATGATAATTAAATGGCATCTTGTTGAACTCTTCTTTCTTTCTTTATTTTCTCTCTTCTTTAATGGTCTTCAGTATGTATAACATTGCAGCTTTAACATCTTTAGAGTCCACTGCTTTCCTTCCATAGGATGAAACTTGTTGGCCAATGGCAACGGTTAAATTGCTAACCAGAAATTTATCTTTGAAGCTTTGATCTCCTTTATAGCCCTTGACAGAGAGACGTTGTGGGGACAAAGTATACTTTTCCTGCACCAACGGTTAGTTCCCAACGGATAGAATAAGGTGTAGGAGTTTAGATAGTATAAAATAATATTTTTGTACCCTGTCACTATTCAATGATAGCTTTCCAACGTTTCCTCTGAATAATATTTTTCTATTAAGCTTGTAAACAGAGATCCGTTAAGTAAAGAAAGATAGTTGTAAATCCAGTTGTTTATTCCCAACGGTCAGAATGAGAGTGGTTATCAATATAGTATAAAGGATTGTCCTTGCGCCACCCTAGAGGGTAGAGGTCACATACACTTTATGTACCTTTTGTACAACATCATACATTAACCATTTGAACTTTCTTCTTATCTTCAGAGGCTTCAAATATTTGAATGTTGAACGTTGAAACTTGTTGTAGAAGAATCTTTCTTATAAGCCTTAGAACCTAAGTCTTGGAGTCTTTAGATCTTGTCACACAGAACCTTATTCTTTAGAGTCTTCAGCACTTGGTTGTGGGAACTTTCTTTTCTTCAGATCATCAAAACTTGTTCAGTAGAACCTTGTCTTCATAATCTTCAGAACTTGTAACACAAAAGTAAAGCTTTTTAAGGCCTCCAAAGCTAAACCACAAAGTCACGATCCGAAATTCTTGTACTAACGTTCCTAAGACACATTGCAGAAGATCAATTCAGAACCTTGACTTTAACGAAACATGTAACCACATGTTTTATTCTAGAGTGTATGTTCAGAACCTGATGACGTTATACACCTTGTTCCAGAGTCATAACATTATAGCAGCATATACACATTAGATGAAACCATTAGTTTATACAATTATTCTCTAAGATAACATGTAAAGTTATCATCAAAATCTCAAGGCCATATGTAGGAAACACTTATTGTTCTTACATCATGGATCTAAAGGAAAGGATTAGGGGAACCTCTACCTAATATTGTCATGCTTGGCTTAGAACCTAAAGTCTATTTAATTCACATCTTGAACAAGACAGAATCAAACTTCTAAGGGAACATGTTAACACAAGCAATCAACAAAAGGAAACAAGAAGAATGAGAATGATGTTGTGATCTCAGCTATGACATGCAACTTATTGACTCTTCATTCACAATGAAAACAAAAATTAGGACGATGTCATGATCTCAGATATGGTGAAAACTTAGTGACTCTTCATCCATAATGAAGAATAAACAAAAGAATGATGAACAATGTCGTGATCTCAGCTATGGGGAAAATTGAGTAACTCGTTGTTCACAACCAAAACAAACATGAGAACAATGTCGTGATCTCAGCTATGGCAAAAACCTAGTGACTCTTTGTTATCAACTAAGATATGAAATAAGAGAATAAACAAAACCCAAAGTATCATTTGGGAAAGGGACACACCAACCAAATATGAAAGAAGACTCATCACCCATCAACAAGTTGTAAGCAAACAATGCTAAACTCTAAGCATGCTTCATATCATCAACAAATAAGAAAAGATGTGTCAAAGTAAACACTTACACACACATGAAAATCCCTTGAAGGTAATGCTCAAATGGTCTTAACATCATAGGTTTTAGAACCCAAACACAAGCAGAAAACTAGTGCACAAGTAAACATGACTTGAGGTGTCAAACAAACATCAACAAATGACACACAAAAAAATATGAGTTAAGCAAGGTAAATACTTATACTAGTCAGAAAGCATGTCACAAAGAGTTCATGCAAACATTTCCTAAATATAGGGAAAGAATCACAATGGAATCAATCAAGAATTAGGTCAAAATACCAAACAATCATCAAAACTAGTCCCTAATAACTAAACCACAAATGATCAAGGAATTAAGGTAAGAACATCGCAACATGGTGATGCATAGCTTGGGAAAGAATTCAATTCAAAACATAGCTCGTGGTTGCAAGAGATTCACACAAACATCTCATTCAAAACAAATGATCAAGCAACTAGGCAATTCAACAATCAATGTCATCCTTAAGAGGAATCATTAATTCATGGGAAACAAAAGAACAAGTAATCATGTGATAGAGAAATAAGAAAATACAATTCAAAAGCATACACCAAGTATTCATCATTCAAAACTCACAAGTATCAATAATATTTCACACAAGGCATGCTCAAGGAGTAGGTATCAAGTTAGACAATCATCACTTAAAAATATTACCATATTGAAATCATCAATTCAAGGCATATAAATGACCAAAAAAATATGTAATTAGGGCTCTAAACTCATGGCATAAGACTCAATTTCATGTGACAAGCCTCACCAAAAGTTGTTGCATAAATGCATTCACAAATCCAATCATTAACACAAGATACTTCAACAAATAAGCATGAATCAAGGCTAGCAAAAACCAATTAGCATGTTATCAAAACATCACCAGAAATACACAAAAATGTCACTCAAATCCTAAGACTTTAGGCCTCTGATCATGGAAAAATAATGGCACAAAAGGAGCTTAAAAAAGTCCTAAAAGGAAACTCACAAGAAAAGGTACCAAGTCAAAACATCTTGAAAAGATAATTCCAAATAAAATTGAAAATTAAATGGAAAAATCAACTAAAAAAATACCACAAAATTCTAAAGACATTGAACTATCTAAAATACATTTTGGTGGATTTTAATTATAAAGGAAAAATCAGAAATCAAATCAAAATTGAAATGACACAAAAAGAATCTATTAGAAGGGGGGTGTCAAACAGATTTTCTGAAAGAACTATATCTAGTTAATACGCCAGATAAATGGGCCTAAGGGGGTGTCTTTAGATAATGCACGCATGCCCAAGTTTAGTCCGAATAAGTCAATCAAAATTTTGTTTCTTATTTTTATATATAAATCGATTTAATTGAGAATTAAACTAAAATGAAAGATGATGTGGATAAGTGGATCAAAACATGACCAATAGCGTCTGGCCACACATGAGTCAAAGATTCAACACATGCTAATAGAGACGCCAGAGCTAGGGCTCCAGTCGTCTTCTCTGGTGAACCAACAGCTGAAGTTTACAAAACCCGACCAAAAAAGAGTGCAACCTACATATTCCTACTCAGTTTTTCACGACGATGCCAAATCTGGCCTTAGAATCAAAAGAAGAACACTATATCATAAGATTCGAATGCAATTTCAGAAAATCAAAGCATCACTAAACACACATATATGTTATTCCAGCATACATTGCCTCAAGAAGAGGACTTCATTTTCACCTTACTATATGAATCTATCATGAAAAGACCCTAATATGATGTAGAAGAAAGTGTAGAAAAGTTGATGGTGGTTTACCAAACGAAAACACATCCATTGTTCTTTGAATCCAAGCAAAATTGCAAGAAAACTCTACTGAAAACTTCGATGAAGCTTCCTGATGAAGATTGAATAGCCAACTTATTTTGAAAACTCCTGAAAATTCATATTCGAAGTGGCTTGATCCAAGAATAATAAGAAGTCACAATGGCTTCTGCGATAGATTCAGGAGGAGGAAATTGAATAAAGAAGCTACTTTTTTCCCTGTATATGAAGAAGATGGAAGAAGCTCAGAGAAAGCTTCGAGAATGAGAGAGAATGAAGCTTATGGAAAATTGGAGATATGAGAGTTTTTCTTCCGATCTGAAACTCAGAGTTGGTTGTGATTTTCTAACTGAACTGCCACTAAACAACTGAATGATGATGATGAGTTTATGTAGATAGTGCTAAGCGCGTGGTTTTCAGATTACAAGGTTGAGCTCATGTTTTTTTTGCTCTAGAATTAAGAGAAGAAAAATAGAGAGTGAGGTCACAAATCTTCTTACTCTATGTGTTGTGACGTTTTGGTTTTGATTAGATGATGGAGAGAACATTAGAGTCTACGGTGTCCTCACAACTTAGTATACAAGTTAATTATAGGGCATCTTCTATTTAGATTTTTTTTTATGAACAAATTGTGTGACCTTGGTTGGTTTTGACTTGCTAAAAGGGTTGTAATTACCTCATTCATCGATTGATGAGGGATAACCATTATGGTATTATGCTTTTCCGACCTCTCAATGCGTGAGAGATAAGATATGGTTGATCCTCAGATTGGACACTCCTTTTCCTTTTGAAATTTGAACGCACGATCAAATTAACTGAAGATTACCCTACCCTGGGTTAAAATTGAGGGTTTTTCGTATAGAAAGAAACTCATTTCAAGGCTCAAAGGGGTTGACGAGGGTTTCACTCCCTTATATCTCTGGTGTTTGGGGATTTGCAACAATGACTTACATCTCCAGCAGGGTTTTATTCAAAAGCATACAGTCAATAATTTCACGTATTTTGTTTTCATCATTCTCCTTTCAATTGTTTTACTTTAAACAATAGTTTGATATCGATAAGAAGGAAAATAAATGAGTGAACACGAATGAATTGATTCGAAATAAACATATGCAGTGCATTATTATTATTATCATTATCATTAAAAAAAATATTTTACATGTGAGTAGCATTCAACAAGCAAAGAAAATTACAAATGACAATGCATAAATGATTTAATGATTGTCAGTGCTGAGGAGACTCTCTCAGGATTGACTTTTTGCTTCAGGGGATGCTTTTGCAATCTTGACATCTATCTGGGCAAAGGACTTCAGTTTATATGCGGGCCTCTTGGAGTGAATGTGATAGTGTTGTACCCCAAAATTTGCCCTCCCATATTCATCAAGAATTGTCAAAGTCAAGGCCACAAAATTCCCCAAGGGTTGTGCAGCTCAACTGTCTCCTATACAGTCAAAACTAGGGTTTGAGTTCTGATCAAAGAAAGGAAGTTTTCAATGGCCCAATCAAGTCTCATATGCCTACAAATGTGGTCAAGCACCCTCATATCAAATTTCAAGGCATTCAGCTCAAAATTGCACAGTCAAAACCCTAAATTGCACTACAGTCAACTGTAGGGGCAAAATGGTCATTTGACAGTCAAAAGTTCAAATTTTTGGTCAACATATCATTTTGAAGCCACAAACATCATTTGATCAATGCTTGATCATGATTCTCAAGATTTGGCTCAGAAATAATCAGAGATGCAAAAGTTGCTATATTTGGACAGCTGAAAAAGTCAACTGAAATTGACCAGGGCATAACTTTCACATGGATTATCAGAAAAATCCCATCCAAAGCTCATTTTGAAGAGAAAGACATTTCCTACAATTCATCTTCATATTACAAGTCCAAGAAATGCTCTCACAAAAAGGTATCAATTTCAACATTATAGGTCATTTTCAAAAGTCAACAAAAAGTGACTTTAAGTCAAAGACCATAACTTGAGATTGGTAAATCAAAATGACATGGGACCAAAGGCATTGGTTAAAGGACTCAAAGACCTTTCCAAAATGTCCAAGAACATGTGAAAATCTTAAAAATTGACCAAGTTATGCCTTGTGGAAGTTGGGAAATTTTTGGGAATTTTGAAAAGTCAACATTGATGCAAAAGGCCTAAAAATGCAAATGGGCCCATTTTTCTTCCAAGTTTCTTCATGCCAAGCCTATGCACGACCACTAGGCCCAAAGGGAAGTATTTTCATATTTTTTAATTATTTATTTGAATTTATATTAATTTATATTCATTTAAATCATTTTAATACATGAAAAATATAAACCTAACCTAAAAAAATCTTTTTATGCATATTCTAATCTCAATATTTCGTGCTTAATTGATTATGGCAAGTTTTGATAAGATTTGAGCTGATTGAACACAAAAGCCATGGAAAAAGATTCAAAAGGATATTAACAAAATCAAATATTGGAAATCATCAATGCAATGGATTTTGTACAACTTTCTTAACCTAAATCATTCCATACAAGTATCTGATCACAACCCTAAGCCCTAGAGACTGCAAGCTGCGCATAAGACACCATTGCATATTGAAATTTTTCACAAAAAACTAAAACACTGAAATCTAGTTTCAAGGGTGATTCAAGCGCAAATTTTCATTCCATCATCATTCTGAGACATCATTGAACGTTCCTCCATCATTAACATCAACAAAAAGGCCTTGAATTGGTACCAAGAACTCAGACTGAACCTTGAAATTTCTGAATTCGCATAGCATAAATTAAGCATCCTTTTGCATTTTTCTCTATGTATTCTTGCTTATAATGGTGTTTTAAAGCTAATCATCATATTTAATTTGACTTTCATGCTGTCTACAAGGATTTGCCATGCGCGTTTTTTTAGGTTTTGCAGGTTTCAAATTTGGGGCTTTTGTGTAAAGGAAAAATTACGCTTCCAGACCAGTGCCATTAGCTTAAACAGGTTGAGACGAAGAAGATGGCACCCTCGCGCTCAATTTATGAGCGTCGAGGGGCTAGTCGCTATTTTCTTGAAAACCCTCTAAGACAACGTTTCAAAAACCGTTGCTCTTTTGTTTTATGTTACAGGGGTGGTGAGGAAGAAGATGGCGTGTCAATCAGTGATACGTCCGTTTAAAATTTCGCGCGTTTTAACCATCATGCATTGGTTTGGATTTTTGTTGTTTATTAGTCATAATATATTAAATGAAAAGCAGCAGCGCAGTTGGTAACACGCCATGCATGTGACTCTCAAGACCTGGGTTCAAGTCCCAGGTCTGGCAAAATCTCAATATTATTTTTCAATGCTTGATCCCATGCAGCGCCCAGGGCCATGATCATCATGCACACTCAATAATCACCATCCACGCGTCCAGTTAGTCTAATCCAAAGGCATAGATTCAAGGAACACCATAGGTGCTGGTCAACGTGCCATACAAGATCCAAAGAAGTCAACGAACTCAGAATACAATTGGGCCAGGCCTCTCAAATTTATACCTCCAATTCTGGGGCTACACCCCACCCTGGTTTGCCCTCCTTTTATTTTTTTCACTTTATCTTTTAATTATTATTTTGTTTATTAATTTAATTAACTTATTTTTACAAAAATGCAAAAAAACATTAAAAATACAGAAAAGACAAAAATTAATAAAATATTTATATTAGAATTATTTTCATAAAAAATGCATGTAAATATTTAGTTTAATTAGGTTTATTGACTTTAATTTCTTTTAATAGCTAAAAATCAAAAAAAATAGGATTTAGGTTTAATAACCTTTTATGTTCTTTTTAATTTTCCTTTTTTTCAGAATAATAATATTTATCTATTTATTTTTTACAATTAATTGTACATAAAAAACTTTTAGGTTTAATTTAGATCTTAGTTTAATTCTTTCCTAATAAATAAAAAATATTAGAATTTAGGGTTTGCCGTTTAACTTAACTTCAATTAACTCCTTTTTCTTATTTAACCTAAAAAACACAAAAATATTATTTTCATTTAATTTTTAACTTTAATTCTCATTAATTTAATTATTCTCGCAAAAAGGGTCCAACGCCCGTCGCTTATAATTTATTCAATTTGCGTATTTATTTTACCTCGCTTATTATAATTTTGTATGTGCCCCAAAGCCTTGTAAATTTATTTCTCGCACCTTTATTTTATCGCTTTATTTATTTTTCAGTCAAATCGGGTCCGGTTTATTTTGGCGATGTGGACCCGCGCCATTTGTAATAATCGTAGATTTATTTTCCCGCAACTGTATAACTGCTAACAAATATGCATGAAAGAATGTATGGACTTAAAATAAAATCAATGCGTAGATCACAACCAAACATGACAAGATAAATATCTGAAAACGACACACGATTCGCACACACCACCCCTAGGGTACGCCTCACTGTTGCCTTGCCTCGAAAGGTGGTCGTCGAGTAGAGGGCGTCTTAGTAAGTCCTCATGATCCGGGAACCTGGCATGAGGGTAGCTTCTAAGGTGTCTTCCCATTGCTCTGGTGATCACCATGTCCCGAACATCGAATTGACCCGAACACCTCCAACGGTGGTGCTACCTACCTCTCAATGGTGGGATGGCACTACTTTAAAGGACATTTACACAGACGAATTCCTTAGGGTAGGTAGGTTCTCAAGGATACTTGCTCTAATTTCAAACAAATCAAAACATACTTTTCACACCCACACATTTTCAAAAGCTTTCAAAGCAAATTTTTCAAACACTCTGACGCACGAGTCGAACTGAAATTTTTCAAAGAAACTTTTAAAACCCACATTGAAAAGCAAACAAACAATTTTGAAAACACATTGAGCAAGTATCTAAGAGCCCATGGATAACCATGGATAGAAAGGGTGCTAACACCTTCCCTTTCTATAACCTACCTCCCGAACCGAGAGCAATCTCTATAAGGAATTTTTCTGTGCTTTTGTCCTTTCCATTTGGAGAAAATAAAAGACGGTGGCGACTCTTGCTTCCGCGACATTTCGCGAACCAGCGTTAAACAGTCAGTTCCAGATCCACCGATCACAGAACTGGCGACTCTGCTGGGGACAAACTTAAAGTGAGGTGTACCTTAGGGCTAGCTCATAACTATGTTTTCAATTGTCTTCTTTGCTTGCTTTAAATTGTGGGACTGTCTTGGGAGTTCTATAGATCCTAAACCCGGATCTGGGGGATACCTTTCTTAGAAAGTAGCAACAAGGCTGTGAGGGAACTGTGCGGGGTATACCGACATGGTTGAAACATTCTGCTACGTTGATGTGGCACTTTGGTGTGTACCGGTAACCCTTGAGTTCAGTCAAGGAGAGTACGGGGCCTCCGCGTGGTGTCGTGAAGCATCAACAGACCTTAGGAACCTTAATTGAACTATCTTGGCCTCTTTAGGGTAGTGAGATAACTGACTTTGGTGCAGTCCGAGGTTGGTTGATACTCGATACTACGCTCAATTGAGGGTTGCTTTCCTGGAATATTTCGGTCGCCAGTTCAGTGGCTAAATCGAAACGATGAACAATGAAAGCAATCCCGTGATATTGGGAACCTTAGAACCCGGTTACTTTGATTAGGACAGGTTGAACCCATCCAACTCCAAGAGGGTACTACCCAGACCCCATGCTGGCCTTAAACCTTAAGGGCTTGTCTTGTGTGCCTTGTGTGCCTTACATGTTTGTCTTTGTAAATATCTGGCGTGTTTAAGCATAGCATCATGACATCATCCAGCATCATATGCATTGACTAACCATTTCAGGGGTTCGAATTTTCATCTTTGTTCTTGTTTTGTAGGACATGGAAACTGTTCGTAGAAAGACAATTCAAATCAGTCTTGTAAGGATCCCTCCTCAGCTTAAGGAGCTTATATCCAGGATTCCCGAGAACTCTTCATTCAGTGAAAGACATGGAAGCCTCATCAGCTTGGTCAACACCAACATTGAGGAAGACATGATCAAGGTCCTGTTCCAATTCTTTGACCCTCTGCATCACTGTTTCACCTTCTTGGACTATCAGTTGGTACCTACATTGGAGGAGTTCTCCCGGCTCCTGAAGATCCCTATCCTTGATCAGCTACCCTTCAATGGTACAGAAAAGGAACCTAAGCTTGAAGAGATTGCTAAAGCTTTGCACCTGCAGTCATCTGACCTCAAGGGACATTGGGAAGTTAGAAGTGGTATCAAAGGGTTCTTAGCCAGGTTTCTGTTTGAAAAGGCCCTTGAATGTTGGAACTCCCTTGACTTGCAAGCTTTTGAAGAGGTTGTGGCCCTCCTTGTCTATGGTTTGGTGTTGTTCCCTAACCCAGATCAGCTCATTGATATCAGTGCCGTTCAGATCTTTATGTCCAGGAATCCTATCCCTACACTGCTGGGGGACATCCTTCACTCATGTTACACTCGAACCATGAGAAAAAGAGGTGTCCTTATGTGTTGCACTCCTCTCCTGGGAAGGTGGTTTATTTCGCACCTTCCACAATCAGTCCTGAAGAACGAGCGGGGTTTGAGATGGTCACAACGGTTGATGACTCTTACACATGCAGATATACATTGGTGCCCTCGGTCCAGAGGAGATGTCACTATCATTGATCGTTGCGGGGAGTACCCCAATGTTCCTTTACTTGGAGTCAGAGGAGGTATTACTTACAGCCCATGCCTGGCTTGGAGACAGTTTGGTTATGCTCGGAGGGACGGTCCTCATGACATGCTAATTCCTGACATAGTTTTTGACTTCAACAATGATACTCAAGGGCTTCGCCAGAGATTTATCAGAGCTTGGAGGATGCCCAGTAGGATAGACAGCAAGACACTGGGGCATAGGAATTCCATCCCTTTGGAACCTTATCTCAAGTGGGTACGGGCCCGTTCCCAGAAGTTAGTAATGCCATATCCTCACATGCTCCCAGTAATCAAAGAACCAGTCCTGGAAGGGGAAGTGTCCTACACCATTCAGCACCCTGACATGCCCACATCTTGGGAAGAGATGCAGAAGAGCTAGATCCAGCTTAAGGAAGAACGGAATTCTCTTGAGACCAACCTACATGCCAGTGAAAAGAAGGTCTTGGAACTCACCCGTCTGTTGCACGAGGAGAGGAATCTCAACACCTACATAGCTCCAAAGAGGATGCGCAGTGTATTTTGGGATTGATGTGATTTTTGTACTTTTTGCCCGTGAGGCTTTGATGTATTAAACAATGATTTCCTTAATAATAACGTGTGTTCCTTTTTGTCTACAACAAATTTGAACTTTCGAACCCTTGAATGCATTGCATAAACACATATCATTCATCATGTGCATAGCAGGTTTTTCCCTCTTTTCAGGTTGCTTACAGTTCTTCGCTGTTTATTTCAGCATCATGAATCCCGACTCGTCAGCAACTGAAACCACTATCAAGGCTCTCCAGGCGCAGAATGCGCAGTTTCAGGAACTAATCATGGGCTTGGCTCAAGGCCAGGAAGAACTAAAGGCTATGCTCCTGAAGAAGGAGAAGAAGAAGAAGAGGAGGACAGTTCTGTTCAACTCGGGCCGAAGGTTTGGTAATGTTCTGCAACAAGGAGAGGCTGGTTCTTCTGTTGACAAAAATTCTCCTCAGGCTGAAGCAGGGGTTCCTAGTCCGGTAGTCTCCGACAACGAGACTGATTTCGATGAAGAGCAGTATCCTCCTGCAGACGACAGATACAAGCAACTGGAGGACAGGTTAAAGGCTATGGAGGTACAACAGGTACCTGGGCTGGATTTCGGAGACTTGGGTTTATCTACTGGTGTGATTATCCCGCATAAATTCAAAGCACCCACCTTCTCCAAGTATGACGGGGCATCTTGTCCCAAGCTGCATTTAAGGTCCTATGTTCGGAAGATGCAACCGTACTCTGCGGACAAGAATCTATGGATCCACTTCTTCCAGGAGAGTCTTTCAGGGACTCATCTCGAATGGTTCTATCAGCTGGATGGGACCAAGGTTCGTAACTGGGAGGAGTTGGCTACTGCTTTCTACAAGCAGTATCAATATAATGCCGACCTTGCCCCCACACGTACCCAACTCCAGGGTATGTCGTTAGGCGCAAGCGAAGGTTTTAAAGAGTACGCCCAGAAGTGGAGAGACCTGGCTGGCAGGGTGCAGCCACCATTGACTGATCGAGAGTTGGTAGACATGTTCTTGGGGACCCTATCTGGGCCATTTTTCAACCATCTTATCGGGAATTCTTCTGCAGGGTTCACTGATTTGATTCTGACTGGAGAGCGGATTGAAGCTGGGTTAAAGTCTGGTAAGATTCCGAAGGGTACATCATCAAGTTCTGAGAAAAAACCCTTCAAGAAGGAGGCCGGTGCTGTGTATGGCCCAAGAAGGCAAGACAAACCTGAACGCCACCAAGCTGTCAACGCGGTGGTAATCTCTAGACCTGCTGCTGCTCCACAACAGTACAACCTTCCCAGAGCTGAGAGACCCAAACGGCAGTATACTCGACTCAGCATGACTCTCTCTCAGATCTTGCCGCAACTGTTATCAACCAGTTTGGTGACCCTTAGAGAACCCCCGAAGGTTGTGAACACTACATCTCCTAAGTACAACCCAAATGCTCGTTGTGCTTACCATTCAGACAGCCCGGGACACTCTACTGATGACTGTTGGGCGTTAAAGAACAAGCTGCAAGACCTTATTGACGCCAAGGAGGTACAGTTTGAGGCATCTGACAAGCCTAATGTGGTGACAGCTCCCCTACCTGCTCATGGAGTGAATGCTATCGGGGACGAAGACGAAGTGGACGATGCTGAGTTTGATAGCTGGATCTACCCGGCAACCGACGGAGGATCTAACAATTGGAGTGCAAAGGACAACTTATCTGTTTCTCTTGTTTCTGAGTAATGAATTCTCTTGTTTTGGTTTTGTAATAAACAATAAATAAACTCTTTGGCCCGGTGTCTTACCCGAGGCACCGTGGTATCATTTGTGAGGGCATATAAATTGTCATTTCATATATCATGAATGAAAATCTTGGACGTTTTATCGCATTGCAAATATTGTGTTCCTTTTCCGTCTTTCTTTCCTTTACATAATTTTCAAAACAGCTGTATTTACACACACACTCACTCATACAGGTTCCAATCCACTCTGGATCTCACTGATAACAACTCTGCTACTGCCAGTTATGACTTCGAAAATCCGATCAACTTAGCCGAAGACGAAGGTGAAGATGATTGCGAAGTGCCTGGCGAGCTTGCAAGACTGTTACTTCAGGAAGAAAGGACAATTCAACCCCATGAAGAGCCAGTGGAAACCATAAACCTGGGTACTGAGTCAGACAGGAAAGAGATAAAGATTGGTGCCAACCTAGAGCTCAGCGTGAAGCAACGGTTAACCAAGATGTTACGTGACTATATGGAGATCTTTGCCTGGTCCTACGAAGACATGCCAGGGTTAGATACCGATATTGTGGTCCATCACTTGCCGACTAAGGAAGACTGCCCTCCAGTTAAACAAAAGGTCCGTCGGATGCGTCCAGAGATGTCTGAAAAGATCAAAGCCGAGGTCATGAAACAGTTTGATGCCGGGTTTCTTGCAGTGACTTCTTACCCTCAGTGGGTTGCTAATGTGGTGCCAGTACCTAAGAAGGACGGTAAGGTCAGAATGTGTGTCGACTACAGGGATCTGAACAGGGCCAGCCCCAAGGATGACTTCCCCTTACCTCACATTGATGTCCTTGTTGATAATACAGCTCAGCATAAGGTGTTCTCGTTCATGGATGGCTTCTCAGGTTACAATCAGATCAAGATGGCACCTGAAGACATGGAAAAAACTACATTTGTTACTCAGTGGGGCACCTTCTGTTACAAGGTCATGCCGTTCGGATTAAAGAATGCTGGGGCAACCTACCAACGTGCCATGGTTGCTTTGTTTCATGATATGATCCATCATGAGATAGAAGTGTATGTTGACGATATGATCGCTAGGTCCCAGACTGAGGAAGAGCACCTAGATCATCTGCAGAAGTTGCTTGACCGGTTGAAACTGTACAAGCTAAGATTGAATCCTAATAAGTGTACCTTTGGGGTGAGGTCTGGAAAGTTGCTAGGCTTCGTGGTCAGTGATAAAGGAATACAAGTGGACCCTGCTAAGGTCAAAGCTATTCAAGAGATGCCAGTTCCCAAGACAGAGAAGGAAGTCAGAGGCTTTTTAGGACGCCTGAATTACATTGCTCGCTTCATCTCGCATCTGACTGCTACCTGTGAACCAATCTTCAAACTACTGAAGAAAGATCAGGTAGTACGTTGGAACGATGAATGTCAGGCCGCTTTTGACAGAATTAAAGAGTATCTCCAAGAACCACCCATTCTTATGCCACCGGTCGAAGGGAGACCTCTGATATTATACCTGACAGTGCTGGACAACTCAATGGGGTGTGTGCTGGGGCAGCATGACGAGTCTGGCCGAAAAGAGCATGCCATTTATTACCTTAGCAAAAAGTTTACCGACTGTGAGACCCGATACTCACTGCTTGAGAAAACTTGCTGCGCTTTGGTATGGGCTGCTCGCCGGCTGAGACAGTATATGCTGACTCACACTACCTTGTTGATCTCAAAAATGGATCCTATCAAGTACATATTCGAAAAGCCTGCTCTGTCTGGGAGAATTGCAAGATGGCAGATGATCTTGACGGAATACGACATTCAATACACGACCCAGAAAGCCATCAAGGGAAGTGTATTGGCAGACCACCTGGCTCATCAAGCTGTAGATGACTATCAATCAATGAACTTCGAATTTCCGGATGAAAGCATCATGATTGTGACTGATTGTGAAGTACCTGGACCGGATGAAGGACCTGAGCCAGGATCCCGATGGTCTATGCACTTTGACGGAGCTTCCAATGCTTTGGGAAATGGTATCGGCGCCATAATCATATCTCCTCAGGGTACTCATACTCCACTCACTGCCCGGCTGTGTTTCAACTGTACCAACAATATGGCGGAGTATGAGGCGTGTATCATGGGTCTTCAAGCTGCGATCGACCTAAGGATCAAATTTCTAAGTGTCTTCGGAGATTCCGCTCTTGTGATCAATCAGATCAATGGAGAGTGGGATACGAAACATCCAAACCTGATTCCTTACAGAGAATGTGTGTTGACCCTGATCCCTCACTTCACGAAGATAACCTTTGAGCACTTCCCGAGAGAAGAGAATCAGCTGGCGGACGCGTTAGCTACAATGTCTTCAATGTTCAAAGTCAAATGGGACAATGAGGCTCCCCGGATCATCATCTGGAAACTGGACGAACCAGCATACTGTTGTGATCTCGAGACTGAGTTGGTGACTGAGAAGCCTTGGTACCATGAAGTTAAGAGATATCTGGAAGCTCAGGAATACCCTGAAGGTGCATCTGTCAACGATAAGAAATTCCTGAGAAGGTTCGCAGCCAAGTTCTTCCTAAGCAACGGCATCTTGTACAAGCGAAACCATGATTCCACCTTACTGCGGTGTGTGGACAAGACTGAAGCAGGAAGGATCATGGAAGAGCTACATGAAGGGACCTTTGGTACGCATTCCAGTGGACACACTATGGCTAAGAAAATCCTACGGGCAGGATATTACTGGTCCACAATGGAAGCTGACTGCTACCAACATTCCAGGACATGCCACAAGTGCCAGATTTACGCAGACAAGGTGCATGTTCCCCCAGTTCCCCTGAATGTTCTGACCGCGCCTTGGCCATTTGCAATGTGGGGCATAGACATGATTGGTGAGATTAAACCTACGGCATCCAATGGGCATCGCTTCATCCTGGTAGCGATTGACTATTTTACGAAGTGGGTCGAAGCAGCATCCTATGCTACGGTAACCAAGACTGTTGTGGCACGGTTCATTCGGCACAATCTAATCTGTCGGTACGGCGTCCCAGAGCGCATCATTACAGACAACGGTACTAATCTAAACAATAAGATGATCGCTGAGCTTTGCGAACAGTTCAGGATACAGCACCACAATTCTTCTCCTTACAGACCGAAGATGAATGGGGCTGTAGAAGCAGCGAATAAGAACATCAAGAAGATCGTTCAAAAGATGACAGTGACCTATAAAGATTGGCACGAGATGTTACCGTTCGCTCTACATGGGTACCGTACCTCAGCTAGGACGTCAACCGGGGCAACTCCTTTCTCTCTGGTTTATGGCATGGAGGCAGTCTTGCCGATCGAAGTACAAATTCCCTCTCTCCGGATAATGAAGGATGCAAATCTGAACGAAGATGATTGGATCCAGACACGACTTGACCAACTCAATCTCATTGACGAAAAGAGACTTGCTGCTATCTGTCATGGTCAGACGTATCAGAAACGAATGATCAGGGCATTTAACAAAAAGGTCAGACCACAGGAATATCGAGTTGGGGATCTGGTAATCAAGAGAATCATCCTGCCTCAGAGTGATCCAAGGGGCAAGTGGACCCCTACGTACGAAGGGCCATTTGTGGTTAAGCATGTGTTCTCAGGAGGAGCAATGATATTAACCAACATGGATGGTGACGACCTCCCTCACCCTGCCAATGCAGACATAGTTAAAAAATACTACGCATGAAGAAAAAAGACCCGCTAGGCTGACATGCCTAGGCAAAAGTTAGGGCTTCCCGTCGAACCAAAAGGGTTCGGGCAAAATGAAGGGATGAAAATGAAAAAATATGTACACCCGGCAAGTCGAAAACCTGAAAAGGCGGCTTGGGCAAAAATGGGTATCCCGGTGGACTGAAAACCTGAAAGGGCAGTCCAGGCAAAAGTTAGGGATAAAGCGTAAAACTATGTCTCATTGATCACTTCGCATCCAGAATCCGGTATCCACATCAAGTTCAGACGGCATAGATCAGTCAGCTTCGCCTTCAACCAAGGTCATCAAGTGATGAGATGCTCAGATATTATAAAGACAATAGCAGAGTTGAAACCCAGTGGGATCATTCATATTTCACACAGCTGTTTATTTTCCTTTTGTACAAAATCTTGTATAAACTCTTTTGATCGGCGACGTACCTCTTACTAGGACGTCAGCCTCTTGTACACAAAACGCCTATCACAGGCCATTCAAAAATCAATACAAATATACTTTCAGTTACAACGTGCCAAATATTTTTTCTTTTCCTGTTTTGTTTTGCGAAGAACGTCCAAGGTTCAATTTGTGATATATGCATTGACAATAATTTGCTAACTCATAAATAATTGCATACGAAACAAAGGAATTAATTGCAGGTGACACTAGAAACAGGGGCAATAAAGAGTTGTCTGAGTAGTCTAGTTGTTCTATCCTCCAAGGTACCAAGGTAGGTTCGACTAAAGAACATAACCAATATACCATAATTCCCCAGAGAATGGTTCAAACAAAACAGTACATTCTTCCTCAAGCAAAATTACCAAGGAAATTGAGTGTCCTCCCATAGATCTCAATACTTCCCCAGCAGTACATATATCCTTCACAAATATCCCCGGCAGTCTTGGCCTAAAGATTGCTCCCCGGCGGTATCTCAATATTCAATATATCAAAATCTCCCCATGAGAGTCCAACCAGATTCCCCAGGAAAGTTGGAACCCGTCTCCCAAGCAGTAAGCTTATCCCCAGTAGATTCTGGAAGCTTATCCCTCGCAGAGCACGAACGCGTCGTCCCGGCTTGATTTAAAGAGTTATTTCCTCAATAGGATATAACTGGGTTATCCTCAGCCAAAAGCTACGGAAAGAGTGTCCTCGACAAAGTATCTTCCTACCCCCAGCGAAGTCTATCAAACACTTCCAGTACAACAAGGATATCCCCAGCGGAATTCATCAAATCTCCCAGCATAATTCATCAACGGTATCCCCAGCGGAGTTATCCTTATCAACACTCAGCAAAAGCATATCTATCCCCACAAAATATCACTCCCCAGCATGATCGCTACAGTATCTTTTCCCCCCGCAGATTTATTCCATTCGCCAAGGTTATTCCGCAACGGAGCCATCTTCTCCTACCGTTATACTTGCAACTATCATCCAGCGGAAGCAAAATCTGTTCTCCAACATTAGCCCAGGATATGACTTCCCGGCACCCGTCAAGGATTTACTTTCCTAAGACGAAAAATACATTCATAAACATCTTCATACATTATAGCATGCATATACGCATCATGAACATACAATCTCACGTATTCAGAGAGCATCTCGCATGTCATACCACATGACATCGCATACAACTAATGTTTGTCTTTTCAGGACAAAAGTACAAAATTGATCACCATCGATGGTCGCAACTAAAGGTCCGATTCCTGAATCTTGCCAGGGAGTATCTGTTGACGACCAATTACCAGATCCGATTCCTGTATCTCGCCAGGGTGTGTCTGAAGAGTTCGAGGATCCGATACCTGAATCTTGCCAGGGTGTATCCGTTGAAGACTAACAATACCAGATCCGATTCCTGTATCTTGCCAGGGTGTGTCTGAAGAGTTCGAGGATCCGATACCTGAATCTTGCCAGGGTGTATCCGTTGAAGACTAACATTACCAGATCCGATTCCTGTATCTTGCCAGGGTGTGTCTGAAGAGTTCGAGGATCCGATGCCTGAATCTTGCCAGGGTGTATCCGTTGAAGACTAACATTACCAGATCCGATTCCTGTATCTTGCCAGGGTGTGTCTGAAGAGTTCGAGGGTCCGATACCTGAATCTTGCCAGGGTGTATCCGTTGAAGACTAACATTACCAGATCCGATTCCTGAATCTTGCCAGGGTGTGTCTGAAGAGTTCGAGGATCCGATACCTGAATCTTGCCAGGGTGTATCCGTTGAAGACTAACATTACCAGATCCGATTCCTGTATCTTGCCAGGGTGTGTCTGAAGAGTTCGAGGATCCGATACCTGAATCTTGCCAGGGTGTATCCGTTGAAGACTAACATTACCAGATCCGATTCCTGTATCTTGCCAGGGTGTGTCTGAAGAGTTCGAGGATCCGATACCTGAATCTTGCCAGGGTGTATCCGTTGAAGACTAACATTACCAGATCCGATTCCTGTATCTTGCCAGGGTGTGTCTGAAGAGTTCGAGGGTCCGATACCTGAATCTTGCCAGGGTGTATCCGTTGAAGACTAACATTACCAGCTCCAAGTCCTGTAACCAACCAGGACACATCTATATCAAACATATCAACCCCTGCAACGTGTCAGGTACTCACTTTTCTTTTTTGCAGGTATGCAGGTTCTCGCCAAGGAATCTCTTACGCAATCAACATCCAGATGGCATCTATAAGCCCATCATCCTATCCAGCAATCTCCAAATGGCATCTATAAGCCCATTCCCCCATCACTGCTACTATGTGAGTGCAAATTTCTAGGGCACTCTAGTGTTCAATCATCTTCTACCCTCGGATTACGAAAGGCACGTCAGCCAATCTGCATCCTCAGGTCTAAGAAGATTGAACAGGGGCAACTGTTGTACCCCAAAATTTGCCCTCCCATATTCATCAAGAATTGTCAAAGTCAAGGCCACAAAATTCCCCAAGGGTTGTGCAGCTCAACTGTCTCCTATACAGTCAAAACTAGGGTTTGAGTTCTGATCAAAGAAAGGAAGTTTTCAATGGCCCAATCAAGTCTCATATGCCTACAAATGTGGTCAAGCACCCTCATATCAAATTTCAAGGCATTCAGCTCAAAATTGCACAGTCAAAACCCTAAATTGCACTACAGTCAACTGTAGGGGCAAAATGGTCATTTGACAGTCAAAAGTTCAAATTTTTGGTCAACATATCATTTTGAAGCCACAAACATCATTTGATCAATGCTTGATCATGATTCTCAAGATTTGGCTCAGAAATAATCAGAGATGCAAAAGTTGCTATATTTGGACAGTTGAAAAAGTCAACTGAAATTGACCAGGGCATAACTTTCACATGGATTATCAGAAAAATCCCATCCAAAGCTCATTTTGAAGAGAAAGACATTTCCTACAATTCATCTTCATATTACAAGTCCAAGAAATGCTCTCACAAAAAGGTATCAATTTCAACATTATAGGTCATTTTCAAAAGTCAACAAAAAGTGACTTTAAGTCAAAGACCATAACTTGAGATTGGTAAATCAAAATGACATGGTACCAAAGGCATTGGTTAAAGGACTCAAAGACCTTTCCAAAATGTCCAAGAACATGTGAAAAGCTTAAAAATTGACCAAGTTATGCCTTGTGGAAGTTGGGAAATTTTTGGGAATTTTGAAAAGTCAACATTGATGCAAAAGGCCTAAAAATGCAAATGGGCCCATTTTTCTTCCAAGTTTCTTCATGCCAAGCCTATGCACGACCACTAGGCCCAAAGGGAAGTATTTTCATATTTTTTAATTATTTATTTGAATTTATATTAATTTATATTCATTTAAATCATTTTAATACATGAAAAATATAAACCTAACCTAAAAAAATCTTTTTATGCATATTCTAATCTCAATATTTCGTGCTTAATTGATTATGGCAAGTTTTGATAAGATTTGAGCTGATTGAACACAAAAGCCATGGAAAAAGATTCAAAAGGATATTAACAAAATCAAATATTGGAAATCATCAATGCAATGGATTTTGTACAACTTTCTTAACCTAAATCATTCCATACAAGTATCTGATCACAACCCTAAGCCCTAGAGACTGCAAGCTGCGCATAAGACACCATTGCATATTGAAATTTTTCACAAAAAACTAAAACACTGAAATCTAGTTTCAAGGGTGATTCAAGCGCAAATTTTCATTCCATCATCATTCTGAGACATCATTGAACGTTCCTCCATCATTAACATCAACAAAAAGGCCTTGAATTGGTACCAAGAACTCAGACTGAACCTTGAAATTTCTGAATTCGCATAGCATAAATTAAGCATCCTTTTGCATTTTTCTCTATGTATTCTTGCTTATAATGGTGTTTTAAAGCTAATCATCATATTTAATTTGACTTTCATGCTGTCTACAAGGATTTGCCATGCGCGTTTTTTTAGGTTTTGCAGGTTTCAAATTTGGGGCTTTTGTGTAAAGGAAAAATTACGCTTCCAGACCAGTGCCATTAGCTTAAACAGGTTGAGACGAAGAAGATGGCACCCTCGCGCTCAATTTATGAGCGTCGAGGGGCTAGTCGCTATTTTCTTGAAAACCCTCTAAGACAACGTTTCAAAAACCGTTGCTCTTTTGTTTTATGTTACAGGGGTGGTGAGGAAGAAGATGGCGTGTCAATCAGTGATACGTCCGTTTAAAATTTCGCGCGTTTTAACCATCATGCATTGGTTTGGATTTTTGTTGTTTATTAGTCATAATATATTAAATGAAAAGCAGCAGCGCAGTTGGTAACACGCCATGCATGTGACTCTCCAGACCTGGGTTCAAGTCCCAGGTCTGGCAAAATCTCAATATTATTTTTCAATGCTTGATCCCATGCAGCGCCCAGGGCCATGATCATCATGCACACTCAATAATCACCATCCACGCGTCCAGTTAGTCTAATCCAAAGGCATAGATTCAAGGAACACCATAGGTGCTGGTCAACGTGCCATACAAGATCCAAAGAAGTCAACGAACTCAGAATACAATTGGGCCAGGCCTCTCAAATTTATACCTCCAATTCTGGGGCTACACCCCACCCTGGTTTGCCCTCCTTTTATTTTTTTCACTTTATCTTTTAATTATTATTTTGTTTATTAATTTAATTAACTTATTTTTACAAAAATGCAAAAAAACATTAAAAATACAGAAAAGACAAAAATTAATAAAATATTTATATTAGAATTATTTTCATAAAAAATGCATGTAAATATTTAGTTTAATTAGGTTTATTGACTTTAATTTCTTTTAATAGCTAAAAATCAAAAAAAATAGGATTTAGGTTTAATAACCTTTTATGTTCTTTTTAATTTTCCTTTTTTTCAGAATAATAATATTTATCTATTTATTTTTTACAATTAATTGTACATAAAAAACTTTTAGGTTTAATTTAGATCTTAGTTTAATTCTTTCCTAATAAATAAAAAATATTAGAATTTAGGGTTTGCCGTTTAACTTAACTTCAATTAACTCCTTTTTCTTATTTAACCTAAAAAACACAAAAATATTATTTTCATTTAATTTTTAACTTTAATTCTCATTAATTTAATTATTCTCGCAAAAAGGGTCCAACGCCCGTCGCTTATAATTTATTCAATTTGCGTATTTATTTTACCTCGCTTATTATAATTTTGTATGTGCCCCAAAGCCTTGTAAATTTATTTCTCGCACCTTTATTTTATCGCTTTATTTATTTTTCAGTCAAATCGGGTCCGGTTTATTTTGGCGATGTGGACCCGCGCCATTTGTAATAATCGTAGATTTATTTTCCCGCAACTGTATAACTGCTAACAAATATGCATGAAAGAATGTATGGACTTAAAATAAAATCAATGCGTAGATCACAACCAAACATGACAAGATAAATATCTGAAAACGACACACGATTCGCACACACCACCCCTAGGGTACGCCTCACTGTTGCCTTGCCTCGAAAGGTGGTCGTCGAGTAGAGGGCGTCTTAGTAAGTCCTCATGATCCGGGAACCTGGCATGAGGGTAGCTTCTAAGGTGTCTTCCCATTGCTCTGGTGATCACCATGTCCCGAACATCGAATTGACCCGAACACCTCCAACGGTGGTGCTACCTACCTCTCAATGGTGGGATGGCACTACTTTAAAGGACATTTACACAGACGAATTCCTTAGGGTAGGTAGGTTCTCAAGGATACTTGCTCTAATTTCAAACAAATCAAAACATACTTTTCACACCCACACATTTTCAAAAGCTTTCAAAGCAAATTTTTCAAACACTCTGACGCACGAGTCGAACTGAAATTTTTCAAAGAAACTTTTAAAACCCACATTGAAAAGCAAACAAACAATTTTGAAAACACATTGAGCAAGTATCTAAGAGCCCATGGATAACCATGGATAGAAAGGGTGCTAACACCTTCCCTTTCTATAACCTACCTCCCGAACCGAGAGCAATCTCTATAAGGAATTTTTCTGTGCTTTTGTCCTTTCCATTTGGAGAAAATAAAAGACGGTGGCGACTCTTGCTTCCGCGACATTTCGCGAACCAGCGTTAAACAGTCAGTTCCAGATCCACCGATCACAGATAGCCTCTAACTCAATTAGGTTTTGTACATTGTTCTTCAAAGCTCTATAGTTCTCAATTGAGTGGCCGGTTGTCCCTGAGTGGAACTCACATTTTGAATTTGCATCGTATCCCGAAGGGAGAGATGTTGGAGGAGGCACAAACTCTCTTATCTAAATCAATTTATGGTAGAGAAAGTGAGGAAGTATCTTACTATAAGGCATATGAATTGCATCCAATTTTCTTTATGGGTTCCTTTTCTTCTGTTGTTTTTGCTGAGAGTAATTATGTTGTTGATGCCGATTTGGGTAACCATTTTGTTCATGCACCTTGTCTTTCTGACTTGGTTGAGTGGACCATTGATGTGGGAGAAGAGACCCTGGGAATCCAGGTGGTGGATGATATGAGGTGGAACCTAGAAAAAAGAGAGGAGTAACCACTTCTATTACATCAGTTGGCGTGAGATTGCTTTATATGTTGAGCCCATTTGGCGTGAATGTGATAGCCTCAGAATCAATGAGGTCTTGGATTTTTATTTTCAATGCTCTATAATTTTCAATCGCATGGCATGAGGCCCTAAAATGGAATTCACAATGAGCATTAACATCATACCCCCTTGGAAGTGGATCAGGTGGCCGACCAAGTTCACGCAGTTGGATGAACTAACTGGCATAAATAGAGGAAGTAGTTGAGAATATGTTATAAGAATTGGATCAATCCTTCTCTTGGGACCCCTTTTCCTATGTTCTCCTTGTTGCCCTTGTTGCTGATTTTGTTGCTAATAGTTCTGAGGAGGAACATACTACTGTTGAGGAACATATTATGGTTGTTGAATGAAAGGCTATTGTTGAGCCACCTAGGGTTAAGAGTTTGCAACAGCAATATACTGATTTGGAACAACAATGGGAATTCGATAATAAAGAAGCTATACATGTGGATAGGTATGAGCCTTAGCCTTATAAACAATAGCAACACTAGTCCCACCCTTTTTCTTCTTAACAAACCCACAATACGGCTTCTCGCTATTAACATTATTGTTGGTGGTGGTGCTAGAAGTATTGTGAATCGTACCATCTTTGATACAAGTCTTGACATGTTCCCTAATAATAACCATATCAGAGAAGGAGGCAGAAGTATTATTAATCATATGCTGGAGATAAGGACCTCGTCGAGTGCCTAAGAACAAATAAGTCAATTCACGATCCACGAGAGGAGGTTGAACCCTTGCAGCTAATCCACTCCACCTAGGGCGTACTCTTTAAAGGATTCTTCATACCTCTGAGTCATACTCTGAAGTTGGGTTCAACTAGGAGCCATGGAAGTATTATAGTGGTAATGTTTCAAGAAAGCATCAACAAACTCTCCCCAAGTATTGGCATGAGTTCTCTCTAATTGCATATACCACTCTAGTGATTCCCCTCTCGGGTTATCTGGAAATAAATGCATGAGTAATGGTTCATTTTAAGCATAGACGACCATCTTGCCGCGATAAGAACAGAGATGGGTCACTAGACAAGTAGTGCTTTCGTATTTATCAAAATCAAGAACCTTAAACTTTGGAGGAATGAAAATTCCTGGCACAAGGCATGTGGTTGCAACACTGAATCTAGAGGCCTTGGAAGCTTCCATAGCCTTGAGATACTCTTCAAGAGCATGATACATCTTATCAATTTCAACTAATTCGAAAATGAGATCATCCTGAGGCTCTTCAAGATCAACAATATTAGCATGGTCGTAGACCACATTCTCAGGAGTAATCACAACATTAGGCTTGGGAAACCCATTAGAAATGAAAAGAACAACTTCTGCAATCTTGATGACACTCTTCCTAAGCTTTTCCTGTCCTTAAACAACATCATGAAGAGTCTTAAGAAGTTGATTCATTTTGTCACCCATGAGGTCCATGTCCCTGCAGAGTGCATTCTGCTTTTGTTCAAAGAGATGCATAAGTCTTCTCTGATTGCTTCTAGTACGGTACGAATGTAGGGAAGTCTTTGTCGTTGATTTTGAACTCGGAATGAAATGAAGGGCCCTAATAAGCTTATGTTATGAATAATAAAATGCATTTTTATTATGAACGCATGTTTTATCTTTCACTTCCAGGGAACCTAAATACTTGTCTATCCATAAGTATTCTTTTGGTAACATCATTCATCTTTTTAAAAAGCTCAACAAAAGGACTTGTCCTTGGAATTCCTTGAAACTAGGATGCATATACATAGTGATATGATGTTATGGTATGCAGTGGCATAGGATCAAGGATCCACATAATCTGGGTAACCAATGCGCAATCCACTGAGTAAATATTGTACAATCTTCTGAATAAGTACTGCACAATCTTTTGAATAAGTTGAACATAACATGATCAAAGGTTTAGACCTCTTATGAATACAAGAATACCAGGTATGATGAAGGTCAAGGTTTCCTGCAAAACAAATCCCATATCCCTCTCACATGTGGGTTCTAGTATCAAGTATGGTTTCAAAGGTTCTCAGAGTTGTTAGTCCACGTGGAAACATATCATCATAACGGAGGTACGTATAACAATAATATCCCCCAAATGACCTCGTCTGAGCGTGGTACTTCATGATCGCACTAGTAGGGCCTACACCCCACAAAAATTATGACCATCCACTATAATCCTAAGTATTTCCTATGTATGTACAACTCAAGCCTGTGTATTAGGCTTATCTCTCAGAGTAACACACAACCCAACCTGAAAAACAGAAAATCCCAGTGCAGCACAACAGATATCCAAAATAGGGTACCAAAGTCGATTACATAAGGGAAAGGTATTATCACCCCTTACGTCTGTGGTAATCCACAAGAGCCACTCTTTTTGTTCTAATCAAAGGGTGTGTTATATCTAATGCTTACTTGTTAAGGGAATGCATTCATGAAATGCTTAAGGAAAAATAATTTTTTTTATTATTGCGCTCGCCTTGGTTTTACAACCTCGTTCCTACATATCTCAAAAGAACCAGAGCACCGTAGTTCTTATAAAAAATATTGGTTGTTGTGTATTTTTTAGTGAACGGTGTTAATTTCACATCCTATTTTGTCTCCACCTTTGGGGACTCACACATTGCATAGAACAAAATTAACATGTTCTTTCAGAAAAGATTTTTAAAAGAAAATCCCTAAGGCAAAAGCAATTTGAATTTGTTGTGTCTTTTTGTTATTTTGAAAAGAGTTTCTGAATTGAATCATACTAAAGACTATGGATGAAAGAAAGAACAAGTTTCAGAATGCACCACCTCATTATTTTTCCACCACTTAAGGCTCATGGCACATGATTCACCTTTTTATTTATTAAGTGTTATTGAATTTGAAGAACATAAGAAGTTTTAGTTTTACGATGTAATGCAAGAGAAGAAAAGGACTAAGATGAGTTATTCCTAATGTTTTTATGCACATGGACATAAAGTTAGGATATCAAGGGAATATCTACATAATGTTATCATACTTGGATTAACACCTAGAGTCTTTTCAATTCACATCTTGAACAACATATAATAAAACTCCTAAGGGTACATGTTAGCACAAACAATTAACAAAAGGAAACAAGAAAAATGAGAACGATGTCGTGATCTCAGCTATGGCATGAAATTGAGTGACTCTTCATTCACAAAAACAAAAATGAGGATGATGTCGTGATCTCAGTTATGGTGAAAACTGAGTGACTCTTTGTCCATAATAAAGAGTAAACAAAAGAATAATGAACAATGTCGTGATCTCATTTATGGTGAAAATTGAGTGACTCTTTATTCATAACCAAAACAAACATGAGAATAATGTCGTGATCTCAACTACAGAAAAAAATGAGTGACTCTTTGTTCTCAACTAAGATATGAAAAAAGAGAATAAACAAAAACCAAAGTATCTTTGGGAAAGGGACACACCAACCAATTATGAATGAAGATTCATCAACCATCAACAAGTTGTAAGAAAACAATGCTAAACTATAAGCATGCTTCATGTCATCAACAAATAAACAAAGATGTGTCGAACTAAACACTTACACACATGTGAATCCTATAAAGGTCATGCTCAAATGGTCTTAACATCATAGATTTTAGAACCCAAACGCAAGCAGACAACTAGTGCACAAGTAAACATGACTTGAGGTTCCAAAATTATTTTACCAAACACAGGGGGGGGGGGGGTGAAAACCACAATTAACAAATTAAACTAAAATTAGTTTATACGTAACAAAGGTCCATGTAAGCTGGAGGTGTGAACAACAAATGGTGATAATTCCAGTCCACTACGCGTGAAAGGTCCATTAACCAAACAAAAACGTTTGTTTTTTTTTTCCTTTTTTGTTATTTATTCAATTAATAAAAATTAATTAAAATCAATTAAAAGAGAAGGATGAGGTGGATAAGTGTAATGAGTGCAACCAATAAGACACCAACATGTGCAGGTCAATGATTCCAACATGTGATGAGAGGGAAGTTGGAGCCCTATCTCCGGTCACCCCTTTCGGTGACCTCCTCACTAAAATCCATGAAAATGTCACGAAAACCACAACAAGAGGCATTATCCTAAGCGATTTTACATGCTGATTGCGAATCTGGACTTAGTTTTTCCTAAAACCTAATCACACATGGTGAAAATCGCGCATGAGAACAAGATCAGAAAACTAAAGATTTAAGAACTTGAAACTAGCAAGCAACTATCGAGACTAACTCCAATGCCTACCTAATGGTAGGACTTCAGATGCAATGAATGTCCTAAATCATGGCGGTTAGCATGCAAAGAAGAGGGAGATCGTGGTGGCTTACTAGACGGAAGCTACAAGTTCGTCACCTCTTTAATCCCGCTTAGATGATGCAGAAAACTCTACTCTATTCTCTCTTGATCTTCAGAAATATCAAATGAAGAAGGAAATGGGGGATAATGCTTCAGAAACCTTAAATTCATGATGATGCATTCTTGAGGGAGAGAGAGATCCTTGCTCTGTGCTGAGGCTTCAACCAACTGTAACCCTCTCAACTAAATGAGGAGAAGAGCTTTTATAGTTTGTGAGAAATTGATTGACATTTTCCACTTGAATGTTGAGACATTCTTGTTGAGTAAATCCAAGTAAAGTTCTCCATGTCAAGATGATGTAAATGCTCATTTCTCCAAAAGTAAGTTGAGTTTTCCACTCGAATATGACAAAATATCTTTTCACTTAAAATAAAACAAAAAACGAAATCACTTTTCATAAAAAAATGCAAGTGGTTCCCATGGAGTACCATAGATATGAGGGATGCTAATACTTTCCTCTTGCATAACCAATTCTTGTACTTATGTTTCTCTTTTTTTATAAATATTTGTGGGTTTTATTTGACCTTTTCCCTTTTCCTTTGGAAACAATAAAGTTTAGTGGAGGCTCTTTCTTTTTCTGAGTTAAGTTAATCAATAGCTTAATCTCAATTTTTTCCACCGTGACACCTATTACCTCGGTTGAGCTGTCAATCAAGGGGAAAAGTATTGAAGGGACATGCATATGAATCCCAACAATAACATTTTAGCAACTTTTAATTATTTTAAATTTTTTTATAACCTATTGTCTCGATTGAGGTGGCAATAGAGTGAAAAAGTATTCATGGGACACACATTCGAATTCCAGCGATTGCACTTTAGCACTTTTTATTTTATTTTTGTTTATGATCTTTTACCTCGTTGAGTTGACAATCGAGTTGAAAAGTTTTAAAGAGACAAACCTTCGAATCTTAGTAACTGCATTTTAACACCTTTTATTTTCTTTATTTGTTTATGAGCTATTACCTCGACTAAGATGGAAATCGAGAGGAAAATTATTAATCAACCTCCCTTTTGAATTCCAAGAATTTCATTTTAGCGTATTTTATATATTTTTTTTTATATTTTTGACATATTATCTCGGTTGAACTAGTAATATAGGAGAAATTTTGTCCAATTTGACAAAAAAATTAAGTAACAAATTTATTCAGTCCATTTATAAAGTAACAACAGTCAAGATATTGTCAACTCATCATTTCACATAAAACATCAATGATCTGCGTGAAACTCTCACCAACCAATCAGAACGTGAATGCCACAATAATCCATCTTAGATGCAAAGTGTTGAAATAAGTTTAACGTAATGAATATAGTGATAATGAAAGCAGTAACATGTAATACAACACCTTTTTATAGGATGGATCACAAAGCAGAATTTTTTTTCAAGGTTTGCTCCTTAATAATCTCTTCTCTTATAATTGTCTGTTAAAAATATTTAATATTAGTTTATGAAAGCATTGACGTAACTTAACAATGTTATTTGTTGTTGTTGTGTCAAGTAAAAGGTTTAATGTTGTTTTTCTTGATGAGAATTAATGTTTAAAGATTTTATTGATTTTGTTTATTTTTTATCATAGTTATTGTTGTTTTTGAGATATAATTTTTAAAGATTTTATTGGTTTTGTTATTGTTCTTGAGATTTAACGTTTAACAATATTATTATTCATTTATTTTGTTGTTGTTGTTGTTGTTGATGATGGTATAGTGACGACGATGAGGAAGATTCAGAATTTTTGCAAATTAAAAAAAAAAGATTAAAACAAAAATAATATAAACGAGATATGTCACCTCAGATACTATTTTCAACCAAGATTAAAACATAGCACAACTTTAAAAATTCAAAAAATATTATTGCTAAAGATCAAACTCAGGACCAGTTCTATTTTTTCTCTTGATGACAATTCAATCGAGAAAAAAAATATATCACTTTTTATGACACTCCTCTTTACTTCAACCACCAAAACGAGATAAAATCTCTTTCCCAACCTAAAAAAATCAATTATTTGAAATAGGGTATTTTTATTATTGGACATTTAATTAATGAAAAAATTATTTGTTGGTTGATAGGGTGCCAACCTATTCTGTTGGCATAAATGCTTTGATTGACATTAATATACAAATATATAACTTTATAAAATTAGCTTCTCAATCCATTTGAGAGTTTTTAATTTGATTTGTCAATTGGGATTGGAGTCACTTCTGAAATTAAGTAGTTTTAGTTTTATTTTAATCGAAGTTACGAAAGATCGAAGCATAATTCTCTTTATCAAATTCAATATCAATCACTACTAGATCAACTAATAATTGATTCAATAACGTACACTTTCTATACAAAATAATATGCATTGTTATTATACTATTACTCATTATCATTATTAAAAATAACCCTTTTCATTTCCAAAGGTTGAAAATATAATTTAAATATATTCAATTCTAATGAGTAGCAATCTGTATAGATCACCGTTTTAATAAATAAATAAATATGTTAAAGGAAAAAACACAACACAAGAAAAAATTTCTAATTTTAAAAAGGGAATTTCGCAACTCCTTACAAGCTATAAATATTTAATTGTTTGCAATACAACCTTCTCTTTATTCAATTCAAATAATATTTATTTGTTGTATCTAAAGAAAAAAAGAAATATGGCTAAAATTCTCATGATTGTGTATATTATGGTTTTATTTTTCTTTCTATTTCTAATTGCAAGAAATGATGGCGCTCGTAATTTATTTTCTCATAACTTCCCAATTTCCTTCTATAAATTTTTATCTTTTATATCATGTTAGTAATATTATTTTACTATGTTTCTTCATTACAGCACCAACGGCAATTGATTGTACAACAGATGCTGACTGTCCAAAAAGAACTCAGATTCGTAAGTATAAGTGCATTAAAAACAAATGCGCATTTAGTAGAGTGGGTTCAATCACTATAGTATAAAATAAATTTGATGAATGAGTTCTACAAGTATATACTGAAGTTATCGTCAAGTAATAAACTACATTTGTATCTCCTGAGATTGTATTTTCATCAATAGTAGTAATATTTATTTATATCTTTTTTACAAACTTACAATTATAGTTTTGACTCTAAGATCTTAGAAATGAATTGATTTTTTTTTTAATTGATATTGTTTCCTTTTGTATATTAATTATTTGTATATAAATATACATTTTGTGTGATTATATTCGACACATAGAGATACAATCATAATAAGGTATCTAGAGCTAGTTGACTTAGTGTCTTTCACAAAATCTTTTTTTTTTCCAGCCATCCACAGCGCCACCGCCACTGCAACTGCGGTCGCTGTCACTCCTGAAGACTTTCCAGCGCGATACCTATACCGCCGAAACCTTATCCTCCAGATCGGTCGAAATCCAAAAACACAGCCTCCAACCACCGCCGCGCGCGCCCTCACGCGCCTCCTCTACACATGCGCGTGAATCTCATGCGCCCAACTTCCAGCCACACGTCTTCCGCCCTTTGCCACTGTCGTTTTTCTCGCCGGACTCATTTTCCGGTCCACTTTCCAGATCTACTCTCGGTTTTTCGTTCCAAGCCATCAAATATCATGGGAGATACCGATTCCGTCACGTTCACTAAAGTTTCACTTATTCCGTGTGAGAAACTGACGAAACAGCCAACTACAACATATGGGCTGGTTCTGTCAAGATGTGGTTTCACGGTCAGGGATATGAGGATCACTTAACTATAAAAGTCGATACTATTCCCGCCGCCAAACGCGACAAGTTGAAATAAACGGATGCTTCTTTATACATTTGTTAAGATTTTCTATATCAACTAATCTCCAAGCACAATACCAAGCTTTTACCACTTGCTATGAGGTTTGGGAAAAAGCTAAGAAAGTCTTCTCAAATGATGTCCATAATCTTTACAGTGTCATCAGCAAACTCCGCTCTTTCAAATTGGAGAATATGAATATGCAAGGCTATATGACTAAGCTTGATGTGTTAAAGGAAATTTTCACAACCTTAATGCCATTTACAAAAGATGCAACAACTTATGCTGAACAACAAAGTAAGTACTTCATGGTCATGGCACTTGATGGACTGCCATTTGAATTTGATGTCGTTCATAATTTGATTTTATCAGGAACCAACGTTCCTAACTATGAAGCAGTTAGTGAACAATTGTTACGCTTGGCTACACCTCATGCTTTTGGACCGGTTCCTACATCATCTCCCACTGAATCATTTACGCTCACTTCCCACTATCATGGTCGTAGTGGACTAACCAGCGTCCGGGGTGGACGTCAAATTATTCGTTGTAACTATTGCAATCATTACAGTCACATTGAAGCCAATTTTCATACAAAGGCAAGAGAACAACAACGACAACCACGAATCGTTGTCGTCACTCAACCGGATATCACTAAAGATGTCACTATTCCCGCTGTTGATTAAATGATTTCCTTTAATACAAAGTAGCCCATCATTAATCATCATCTTCCGTTGTTGCTCAGTCGGGTAATCTTGTAGCCTTTGTCTCTACATTTTCTCTTGGTCCTCGGGTATTTGACTCTGGTGCCTCTGATCATATGACTGGTAATAAATCTCTTTTATCTCACTTGTCTTATTATGATTCCTTGCCTCTTGTTACTGTGGCAGATGGTTCTAAAATCAAAGTTCAATGCCTTGGTCAGAAACATCCACTTCCAAACTTGTCTTTGGAGTCTGTCCTTTACATTCCTGGTTGTCCCTTTAATCTAATTTCTTTTCACAAGCTTATTCGTACTCTTGATTACTCAATCCTTTTTAATGATAATTCTGTTTATATCCAGGATCAACGTACATGACGGATGTTTGGAGCAGGGAGTGAAGCTGGAGGATTATATCATCTTTCTCCACCGGTGGCATGTGCTTCTATTGCCTCTCTAGAACTCACACATCAATGTTTGGGTCACCCCAGTCTTAATAAAATGTGTCTTTTAGTTCTTAGTCTTTCTAAGCTTTCGTCTTTTGAGTGTCAGTCCTATCAATTAGGAAAACATACTCGTAATACTTATTGTCAACGAGTAAATAAAAGTGTTGTATCACCTTTTACTTTAGTTTACTCTGATATTTGGGGTCCTAGTCGTGTGAAGTTTACTTTAGGATACTATTACTTTGTAACTTTCATCGATGATTACTCACGATGCAATTGGTTATTTCTAATGAAAAATCGTTCAGATGTTTTCCATATTTTCCAAGAGTTTTATGTTGAAATTAAGAACCAGTTTAACACTTCCATTAAAATTTTCTGCACTGATAATGCTCGTGAATATATGTCATCCTAGTTTCAATCTTTTTTAACATGATAGGGAATTATTCACCAATTATCATATGCTCATACACCATAACGGAACGGTGTTGTTGAACGAAAGAATTGTCATTTAGTTGAAACCGCACAGACTCTTTTACTCCACCACAATATACCCTCTCATTTTTGGGGTGATGCTCTCCTCACCGCATGTCACCTTATCAACTGAATGCCTTCACCGGTCCTTTAAGACAATATTTCGTACTCTATCCTGAATCCGTAATATGATCTCTACCCCATTCCCCTTCGCATGTTTGGTTGCACATGCTTTATTCATGATATTAGTCCAAGTAAAGACAAACTTTATGCTAAATTTCTCAAATGTGTTTTTCTAGGTTACTCGCGTATACAAAAGGGATATCGTTGTTTTTGTCCTCAACTTCCATAGTACATTGTCTCCTCCAATGTTACATTCTTTGAAGGTTCCCATTTTTTCTCCGTCTCTTCGTCACATGATAAGACTTGTCATTTAGATGATCAAGATATCCCTTCTGTTATCCCCACACCCATCAAACCTCCTTTGCAGGTATATCAACGACGCACACCACATCCATCGGAAGTTAGAGATGATATTGATCCACCAGCACCATCTCCTACTCCAACCGTTCCTCCAACTACATCACCTGAACTTGACCTTCCAATATCATTACAAAAAGGTATTCGATCTCATAATCCAAATCTTAAATATGTTTGTATTTCAAATTATGACCGTCTCTTTACTTCATGTGTTTCTTTTGTGTCTGCTTTAGATTCTGGGTCTATTCCTAAGTCTACAGGTGAAGATGTGACTGATCCCAATTGGCGTCAGGTGATGGTAGAAGAAATGGCTGAATTGCATTTAAATAACACTTGGGACATTGTTACTTTGCCTTCAGACAAAACTACAGTGGGATGTTGATGGGTTTATACACTGAAAGTTGGACCAGACGATCAGATTGACCGTTTTAAAGCTTGTTTAGTTGCCAAGGAATACACACAGATATTTGGCCTTGATTATGGTCACAATTTTTCTCCAGTAGCCAAGATTAGTTTAGTATGTCTCTTCCTAGAAATGGTTTCTATTAATCATTGGGCGCTTCATCAGTTGGGTATTAAAAATGCATTCTTACATGGAGAATTGGAGAGGAAGTGTATATGGATTAACCTCCTGGTTTTACTATTCCTGGTGATTCAAGACTTGTTTGTCGGCTTCATCGATCTCTTTATGGGTTGAAACAGTCTCCATGTGCTTGGTTTAGTCGCTTCAGCTTTGCCTTGATACAATTTGGTATGACTAGATGTGAAGCAAATCACTCTGTTTTCTTCCTTCACTCCTCCATCGGTCAACATATTTTTCTTGTGGTTTATGTTGATGACATTGTTATCACTAGAGACGATACAGAGGGTATCCAACGACTCAAAACTCATCTTTTCAAAAACTTTCATAAAAAAGATTCGGGTTCACTCAGATACTTCTTAGGTATTGAAGTTGCTCAATCCTTACCAGGAATTGTAATTAAACAATGTAATTATGCATTAGACATCCTAACTGAAATTGGTATGATTGATCGTCGTTCGATTGATACTCCTATGAATCCCAACGTCAAGCTTCTTCCGGGTCAGGGGAAGATGTTGAAAGACCCGAGAAGATATTGACGTCTAGTGGGTAGACTCAATTATCTTTTCGTTACCAGACTGGATATTACTTTTGCAGTGAGCATTGTGAGCCAATTTCTGAATGCCCCTTGTGATACTCATTGGAATGTAGTTATTCGAATTCTTAGATATATAAAGAATGCACCAGGAATATGCCTTTTATAGGAAGATAAGGGTGATTCTAAAATCATTTGTTATTCAGATGCAGTATGGGCAGGATCACCGTCAGATAGGAGATCCACTTTTGAATATTATGTTCTTATTAGAGGAAATATGATCTCATGGAGAAGCAAGAAACAAAACACAGTTGCACGATCTAGTGCTGGAGCTGAATATCGTGCTATGACAACAGCCTCAGAAGAACTTGTATGGTGTGATCGGTGGATTTAGAACTGACTGTTTAACGCTGGTTCGCGAAATGTCGCGGAAGCAAGAGTCGCCACCGTCTTTTATTTTCTCCAACATGGACAGGACAAAAGCACAGCAAAATTCCTTATGAGATTGTTTCTCGGTTCGGGAGGTAGATTATAGAAAGGGAAGGTGTTAGCACCCTTTCTATCCGTGGTTATCCACGGGCTCTTAGGTACTTGCTCACTATGTTTTCAAAAAATGTTTGCTTTTCTTGTGTTTGTGGGTTTGAAAAAGTTTCATTGGAAGATTTCGGAATAACTCTTGTATCAGTCCTCAAGAGTGTTTGAAAAATCGTTTTGAAAGTCTTTTTGAGAGTGTCGGTGTGAAAAGAGTTTTGATTGTCTTTTAGAGAGCAAGTATCCATGAGTCGTCTACCTACCCTAAGGAATTAGGCTGTGTAAGAGTCCTTAAGGTAGTGCCATCCCACCATTGAGAGGTAGGTAGCACCACCATTGGAGGTGTTCGGGTCAATTCGATTGTAGGGATAGTGTGGTCACCGAAGCAACAGTAGGACACCTTAGAAGCTACCCTTATGTCCTTGATCCTTTTTTTAATCCGAGGCAACTATTCTGAGGCAACTGGATCATGGACATAAGGACTTACTAAAATGTCCTATACTTGACGACCACGTTTCGAAGGTAAGGCAACAGGTGAGGCGTACCCTAGAAGTGGTGTGTGTATTTGTGTTGTTTTCAGTTTAATATTTATCTTTGGTCAGGACATTGTGAGCTACGCTTATTTTTAATTAACCATACATTCTTTCATGCAATTTAGAATTTAAGAGTGCAGAAATTTAAATGCGGAAAGATAAAAGCTACGCTATTACAAGGCGCGGGTCTATACATCGCCAAAATACAAAGACCCGTTTGGTAAAAATGCGGAAAGTAAAAAGACCTAATTACTATTACAATCCTTGAGCAGTTACATAATATTCAAAAGAAAATAAAGCGCGAAAGAAATAAAAATTGAACGTCCGAGGGTTTTGACCCTTTGCTTGAAATTAAACGAAATTAAAATCTATTATTATTTAATTAAAGAAAGGAAGATGTTTTTATTTTTTTGGTATTTATGAAAATAAAGAAAATTAAAATTAAGATGAAACCCTAGTTCTAAATATTTTAATTATTAATAAAAAGAAATATTAAAGTTACTCTAATTTACTAATTAATTAATATACATGTTTATTTACAAAAATAAATAGTAATTATAATAATAATAAATAATGAGGAAAATGATTTAATTAAAAAGAAGATGAAAATGTCAAAAAAACCCTAATTCTAAGTATTTTTTATTTATTAAGAAAAAGTGTTAAGATTAAAACCTAAATTAACTAAGTTAATTGTTATTTACTTACAAAAATATTCTAATGGTGGAATTAAACATAATTAAACATATTTTATTTTTTGGTTTCTGATTTTTTATAGAAAATTAATTATTTGTGAATTGATAAAACAATTAAAAAGAATTGAAAAGAATTATAATTAGAAAAGAAAATAAAATTGAAAAGATGCAAACCAAGGGGGTATCAGGCCCAAGGGGAGGTTAATTGTGCAATTCTAGCCCATCAAGACAAGGCCTTGTTTGACTTTCCTGATCATGCGTATGAGGCTTGACTGAGGTACACCTTGGAATTCACGTTATGGCCTTCAGATTGTTCATCCAGGCCACCTGGCAAGCCAACGCGCTAGGACGTATAGTGGGACGTTGAGTCATTGCTGCATGGGAACGGATTAAGAAAAATAACAACAATTATATGGGGACCTGGGAATCGAACCCAGGTCCCAGCACTCACCAAGCGTATGTCCAACCACTAAACCATTCAAGCGCTTTTGTAAATATAATAACAAATAAAAATAATGTATGAAAAGTAACCACTACGCTGGAAAACGCGCGCAGATTCAAACCTCCCAACCACACAGAGCCACGTATGCTTCTTCTTCGTTTTCCTGCAAAACACAAAACAAGTAGCAGGGGTTTTAAACCCCCACAAAGTGGAACCTGCAAAAATAGCGATTAGAAGAGGGGTTAATACAAAAAGGGCGCGGTTGTCTCAAACGATTCGTCTTGTTGCCACGAATATGTCCATACAGGTTTGGTGGTCTAATTTTACCATATATGAGAACCCCCAATTTTGAAGTTCTGAAACCCTAGGTTTCATCAATGGTAGATTTCGATTCAAGCATCTTTAGAACAATTAAACTATGGCAAAAGTTTCAGGGAGATGTTAGTAGCATGAATCAATAATCAAAACACATGAATGATGTGTGGAAATTAAAATTCGATTATGGACATTCTTGTGAAAAACGCAATGCTGTTCTACCGTTTCTTTGAGTATGGAGGCTTGTTCTTGATTGCAATAGACTCCTGGAAGGTCCAGCAACGTAATGGAAAAGGTTTTAAGCCTTGAATCGCCCTGTAAATATGAAATCAGTTTCAAGTTTTTTTGTTGAAATTTTGCAATTTTGTTCTATGGCTTTTAGCAGCTTTTTCGTGTATTCGTGAATTAGGTTTTCTTGTGCATATGTATGTGAATATTTCTAGGTCAAAACAAAGCCCAAAGGTCCATGAATTGATGACTTGAATCTTTGATTGCCATCATATCTTTTTCAATCTTTTTTTCATGGAAACCCTTGCCAATCATGGAAAATCTTCCCTTTTTGAATGTGAAACGACTTGCCAGCTTGCCCTAGTATGATTTGCTGCACAAAAAGATTTGAAGAGCATTATTTGATATTTTTCTCATAATTAAATCTAATTAAATGAATTAATAAGAATAAAAATTCAATTAATTAATTAAAAATAAGAAAATAAATCATTTTTAGCTCAATGGGTCGTGCATAAGCTTTGGGTAATGATTCAAGAAAGAAATTGAGGCCCATTAGCAATTTTGAAGTGTTTTAGGCAAAGTTGACTTTTCAAAATTCCCAAAAATTTCCCAACTTCTCCAATGCATATCTTGCTTAATTTTGAAGCTATGATCATGTTCTTGGACATTTTGGAAAGGTCTTGAAGTCCTCTAACCAATGCCTTTGGTCCCATGTCATTTTGATTTACCAATCTCAAGTTATGGTCTTTGACTTAAAGTGCGTTTTTGTTGACTTTTGAAAATGACCTATAATGTTGAAATTGATAACTTTTTGTGAGAGCATTTATTGGACTTGGAGTGTGAAGATGAGTTGTAGGAAATTTCATTCTCTTCAAAATGAGCTTTGGATGGGATTTTTCTGATAAACCATGAGGAAGTTATGCCTTGGTCAATTTGCAGTTAACTTTTTCAGCTGTCCAAAAATAGAAACCTTTGCATCTTGAGACTTTTTGAGCCATGCTTTGAGAAATCATGATCAAGAATTGATCAAATGATGTTTGTGACTTCAAAATAAGATGTTGACCAAAATTTTTGACTTTTGACTGTCAAATGACCATTTTGCCCCTGCAGTTGACTGTGGAGCAATTAGGGTTTTTGACTGTGCAACTTGATGCTGTGAGTCTTGAAACTTGACATATGGATGCTTGACAATGTATATGGGCATGTGGGACTTGATTGGACCCTTGAAAACCTCAATTTCTTTGCAAGAACCAAAACCCTAATTTTGACTGTGTTAGGAGGCCATTGGACTGTGCAACCCTTGAGAGATTTTGAACCATGATCTTGGAAAATCTTTGAAGAATATGGGAGGGAAAATTTTGGGGTACAACAGTTGCCCCTGTTCAATCTTCTTAGACCTGAGGATGTAGATTGGCTGGCGTGCCTTTCGTAATCCGAAGGTGGAAGATGATTGAACACTAGAGTGCCCAGAAATTTGCACTCACATAGTAGAGTGTCAGCAGTGTGATAGCGGGAATGGGCTTACAGATGCCATTTGGAGACTGATGGATAGGAGGATGGGCTTATAGATGCCATCTGGAGCTGTTGGTATGGGGATGGGCTTATAGATGCCATCTAGGTGTCGATCGCGTAAGAGATTCCTTAGCGGGAACTTGCGTACCTGAGAAAGAAAGATAGTTACCTGGCCTGTGACAGGGGTTGATCTTCAAACTTTTTATGTAGATGTGCCTTGGCTGGATACAGGAACCGAATCATTAAACTCTTCAGACGTGCCCTGGCAGGATACAGGAATCGAGTCCGGAGAATATAGTCGTCAACAGATACACCCTGGCAAGATACAGGAATCGGATCTTCAAACTCTTCAGACGTGCCCTGGCAGGATACAGGAATCGAGTCTGGAATTAGTCGTCAACAGATACACCCTGGCAAGATACAGGAATTGGATCTTCAAACTCTTCAGACGTGCCCTGGCAAGATACAGGAATCGAGTCTGGAATTAGTCGTCAACAGATACACCCTGGCAAGATACAGGAATCGGATCTTCAAACTCTTCAGACGTGCCCTGGCAGGATACAGGAATCGAGTCTGGAATTAGTTGTCAACAGATACACCCTGGAAACATACAGGAATCAGATCTTCAAACTCTTCAGACGTGCCCTGGCAAGATACGGGAATCGAGTCTGGAATTAGTCGTCAACAGATACACCCTGGAAAGATATAGGAATCAGATCTTCAAACTCTTCAGACGTGCCCTGGCAGGATACAGGAATCGAGTCTGGAATTAGTCGTCAACAGATACACCCTGGCAAGATACAGGAATCGGATCTTCAAACTCTTCAGACGTGCCCTGGCAAGATACAGGAATCGAGTCTGGAATTAGTCGTCAACAGATACACCCTGGAAAGATACAGGAATCGGATCTTCAAACTCTTAAGACGTGCCCTGGCAAGATACAGGAATCGAGTCTGGAATTAGTCGTCAACAGATACACCCTGGCAAGATACAGGAATCAGATCTTCAAACTCTTCAGACGTACCCTGGCAAGATACAAGAATCGAGTCTGGAATTAGTCGTCAACAGATACACCCTGGCAAGATACATGAATCGGATCTAGAATCACGACAGTTGATAGTAATTATCTTTGTACTGACCTTTGTCTTGAAAAGACAAAACGTTAGTTGTATGCGATGTCATGATGTATGACATGCGTGATGTTCTCAAAATAAATGAGATTGTATGTTCATGATGCGTATGTGCATGCTATAATGTATGAAGATATGATGTTCATGAATGTATTTTTGTCTAGGAAAGTAAATCCTTGACGGGTGCCGGGAAGTTAAACCCTGGGCTTGATGTTGGAGAGTAGAGCTTTTGTTTCCACTGGGGAGTGATGGTTGCAAGAATACCGGTAGGAGAAGATGACTCAGTTGGGGAATAAACTTGGCGAATAGATTACTCTGCAGGGCGTGAACTCTGTGGGGAGAGAGGCACTTTGCTGAGGTGCTGATGATAACTCCGCTGGGGATACCATTGTTAAGTTTTGTTGGAAGTTTTGATGAACTCCGCTGGGGGTAGGAAGACTTCGCCGGGGACGATCTTTCCGTGGCAAATGGCTGAGGATAACCCAGTTATATCCTGGTGGGGAAATAACTTTTGAATAAAGCCCGGGAGAGCGTTCGTACTCTGTGGGTGATAAGCTTCCAGAATCTACTGGGGATAAGCTTTAAGACCTGCTGGGGAGGATGATTGAACTCTCCTGGGGAAAACTTTTGAGATTGGATTGGGGAAATGGCTCCACTGGATGTCTGGTATTCCGCCGGGGAACCATCTTTAGACCAAGATTGCCGGGGATGCTTGTTAAGAATATCTGTGTATTCCATTGGGGAATGTTGAGATCTTTGGGGATAATCCAACTTCCTTAAGGCTGACAGTATATTAACTCTGCTTGGGAAGAGCATCGCTGACTTGCTAGGGATACTGTGCCTTTTTAGGGCTGATGGGAGACCAACTGCTTGGGAGAGAATTGTTGAATATTGGCTCACTCTCTGGGGAATTAAGATATCTTGGTTGCATTCTTCAGCCGAACTTACCTTGGTACCTTGGTGGACAGAGCAACTAGATCGCTTTAGACAACTCATTATTGCCCCTGTTTCTAATGTTACCTGTAATTAATCCTTTGTTTCGCATGCAAATATTTATGAGTTAGCAAATAGTGTCAAATGCATATATCACAATTGAACATTGGACGTTCTTCGCAAAGCAAAACAGGAAAAGGAAAAACATTTGGCAATTTATCTGAAAAGTGAATTTGTATTGATTTTTGAATTTGCCTGTAAATAGGCGTTTATGTACAAGAGGCTGACGTCCTAGTAAGAGAACGCCGCCGAACAACAGAGTTTATACAATTTGTACAAAGAAAACAAAACAGCTGTGTGAAAGGAATAATCCCACTGGGTTCCAACTCTGCTATCGCCTTTATATCTTCGAGCGTCTCATCACTTGGCTGCTTAGTTGATGATGAAGCTGATTGATCGATGCCGTCTGAACTTGACAGTTGATACCGGATTCTGGATGCAAGGTGATCCAATGAGACATAGTATTACACTTATCCCTAACTTTTGCCTGGACCGCCCTTTCGGGTTTTCAGTCCATCGGGATACCCATTTTTGCCCAAGCCACCTTTTCAGGTTTTCGACTTGCCGGGTGTACAGATTTTTTCATTTCATCCCTCATTTTGCCCGAACCCTTTTGGTTCGCCGGGAAGCCCTAATTTTTGCCTAGGTATGTCAACCTAGCGGGTCTTTTATCATGCGTAGTATCTTTTTACTATGTCTGCATTGGCGGGGTGAGGAAGGTCGTCACCATCCATGGTGGTTAGGATCATGGCTCCTCCTGAGAACACATGTTTAACCACAAATGGCCCTTCGTACGTAGGGGTCCATTTGCCCCTGGGATCACTTTGAGGAAGAATGATGCGCTTGATTACCAGGTCCCCAACTTGATACTCTTGTGGTCTGACTTTCTTGTTAAATGCCCTGATCATCCGTTTTTGATACGTTTGACCATGACAAATAGCAGTAAGTCTTTTTTTCGTCGATTAGGTTTAATTGATCAAGTCGGGTCTGGATCCAGTCATCTTCGCTCAAATCTGCATCTTTCATTATCCGGAGAGAGGGTATCTGGACTTCAATCGGCAAGACTGCCTCCATGCCATAGACCAAGGAGAAAGGGGTTGCCCCGGTTGACGTCCTTGCTGAGGTACGGTACCCATGAAGAGCAAACGGTAACATCTCGTGCCAATCTTTGTAGGTCACTGTCATCTTCTGCACAATCTTCTTGATATTCTTATTAGCTGCTTCCACAGCCCCATTCATCTTCGGCCGGTAAGGAGAAGAGTTGTGGTGATGTATCTTGAATTGCTCGCAGAGCTCAATGATCATCTTGTTGTTAAGATTGGTACCATTGTCCGTAATGATCCTTTCCGGGACGCCGTATCGACAGATCAGGTTATGTTGAATGAACCGTGCCACAACATTCTTGGTTAACGTAGCGTAGGAAGTTGCCTCAACCCACTTTGTGAAGTAATCAATCGCTACCAGGATGAAACGATGCCCGTTAGATGCCGTAGGTCTGATCTCGCCGATCATATCAATCCCCCACATTGCAAAAGGCCAAGGTGCTGTCAAGACGTTCAGAGGAACTGAGGGAATGTGCACCTTATCAGCATAGATCTGGCATTTGTGACACGTCCGAGAATGTTGGTAACAATCAGCTTCCATTGTGGACCAAAAATATCATGCCCGAAGGATTTTCTTTTCCATGGTATGTCCACTGGAATGTGTTCCGAAGGTACCTTCATGTAGCTCTGCCATGATCTTTTCTGCTTCGGTCTTATCCACACAACACAGTAAGGTGGAATCATGGTTTTGCTTGTATAGAATGCCATTGCTGAGGAAGAACTTTGCAGCGAACCTTCTCAGAAACTTTTTGTCATTGATGGATGCACCTTCGGGGTATTCTTGAGCTTCCAAGTACCTATTCACTTCATGATACCAAGGTTTTTCAGTTACTACGTCAGCCTCAAGATCACAGCAATATGCAGGTTCATCCAGTTTCCAGATAATGATCCGGGGAGCCTCGTTGTCCCATTTGACTTTGAACATAGAAGACATCGTAGCCAACGCGTCCGCCAACTGATTCTCCTCTCTCGGGAAGTGTTCAAAAGTTATCTCCGTGAAATGGGGGATCAATGTCAACACACACTCTTTGTAAGGAATAAGGTTTGGGTGTTTCGTATCCCACTCGCCTTTGATCTGATTGATCACGAGAGCCGAATCTCCGAAGACACTCAGAAACTTGATCCTTAAGTCAATTGCAGCTTGAAGACCCATGATGCATGCCTCATACTCCGCCATGTTGTTGGTGCAGTTGAAACATAGCCGGGCAGTGAGTGGAGTATGAGTGCCTTGAGGGGATATGATCACAGCGCCAATACCGTTACCCAAAGCGTTGGAGGCTCCGTCAAAGTGCATAGACCATCGGGATCCTTCCTCAGGTCCTACATCCGGTCCAGGTACTTCACAATCAGTCACTATCATGATGCTCTCGTCAGGAAGTTCAAAGTTCATTGATTGGTAGTCGTCTACTGCCTGGTGTGCCAAATGGTCTGCCAATACACTTCCCTTGATAGCTTTCTGAGTCGTGTACTGGATGTCGTATTCCGTCAAGATCATCTGCCATCTTGCTATTCTTCCAGACAGGGCAGGCTTTTCGAATATGTACTTTATTGGATCCATCTTTGAAATCAATAGAGTAGTGTGAGTCAACATATACTGTCTCAGCCGGCGAGCAGCCCATACCAAAGCGCAACAAGTTTTCTCGAGCAGTGAGTATCGGGTCTCACAGTTGGTAAACTTTTTGCTAAGGTAATAAATGGCGTGCTCTTTTCAGCCAGACTCGTCATGTTGCCCCAGCACACACCCCATTGAGCTGTTAAGTACCGTTAAGTATAGTATTAGAGGTCTCCCTTCAACCGGTGGCATAAGAATGGGTGGTTCTTGGAGATACTTTTTGATTCTGTCAAAAGTGGCCTGACATTCATCATTCCAACGTACTACCTGATCTTTCTTCAGCAGCTTGAAGATTGGTTCACAAGTAGCAGTTAGATGCGAGATGAATCGGGCAATGTAATTCAGACGTCCTAGAAAGCCTCTGACTTCTTTCTCTGTCTTGGGGACTGGCATCTCTTGTATGGCCTTAACCTTGGCAGGGTCCACTTGAATACCTTTGTCGCTCACAACGAAGCCTAGCAACTTTCCAGATCTTACCCCGAAGGTGCACTTGTTCGGGTTCAACCTCAGCTTGTACAACTTCAGACGGTCGAACAACTTCTGTAGATGGTCAATATGGAGCATTTAACTCATAAATCCTTTTATGGCTTTTCTTCAATGAAATTCCATCCACGTCTCTCCACCATACCACTTTGTCCTTTTCCGCGAGATTAGGTTGAATGTCACACAAAATAGAAGACAAAATCAACCATTCCTCCCTAACCTCGCCAGAAAGATTAAAATCAACAACCCCCAAATCCCAATGCCAAAAGTCATCTAACAAATACCTTACTCCTATAAGAAAATACAAACCTCAAACATGAGGATAAATATTCTTTAAAGGACTCGGACTCAACCAACAATGATCCCAAAAATCAATATATGCATTTTACGAAATTTACAAGAAATGATTTTAGGGAACCAAGCCTCGCCTCCCAACCGAAGATTGAACACCACCACCATATCCCTCCATAAAAGCGAAGATTTTTTAACATTATAAGACCTTTCACCACCAAGAAAATTAACCAAACAACTCCCATACTTAAAGTTAATAAGATTAGACAAAAAATAATCCTTCTCCATCAAGAACTGCCACCCTCACTTACTAATTAAAGAAAGGTTAAAATTCACAACACTTTTAACCCTCAAACCTTCCTTAATTTTAGACAAACACACCGATCAGTGGTTTTTACACAGATATTTAGCATTTATTTTAGTTATCATTTTTGTTTCTTGCCGAGGTTTTACTTTGTTTTATCGCATATTATGCTTTGATTTTGTGTTTTAGTGTTTTCAAGTTCAAAAGAATAAATCGGGACAAATCAGTGCAATACTCGGAGTTTTGGAAGAAATACAAATATCCACCTACAGGAAGCCTGACACGGCCACTTGTGTCACCTGACATGGGAAGTGTCAGGATGAAGGCTAGGACGAGACAAAGGTAATGGGAAGTCAGGGACTGACACGGGCGCCCGTGTCAAAAGGCCTGTATCACAAAATAAAAGACGAATTTGCAGAGGTCCAACATAGGCACCTGTGTTTCCTGACACGGCCCGTGTTAGGTTGCGATGCTGATTTCAGTATTTTGGGTTATTTTGTTCTTCTGTTAAGTTGTGGGGGAATTTTGGGTACTTCCAGCTGACCTAAATGAGTTGTTGCTACAAAAGGGGTTTACACGATGAAAACAAGGACTTTTTTCCACCCGAACAATTGAGGATTGAAGATTTAAGCCTACGCAAGTGTTGGAGAACGAAGACCTTTCATGAGCAGAAGGAATTGAAGATCAAAGTTCACCATCTATGTGTAATGTTTAATTTTTATTCAGAAATTACTTTGAACAATATAAGTAGCTAAACCCCCCAATGCTAGGGTGTGGCCCTGATTTGAATCTGTAATGATTATGAATTCCCGAGTTCTTTAATAAAGTTGTTTTCTTACTCAATTTTATCGTAAAACATTTTCATGTTTTCCTGATCAGACGAATTAGGATTGATTTACAGTTAACATTGTTATGGTTTTTGTACGATTAGACTATAGTAGATATCACCTAGGACTAGGGATACCCTATAGTTACCATATTTAACCCTTGATAAAATAAACGCTTGACTCCATCATATATCTCTAAGGACTTAGGATTTAGGATGGATGGTTAAAGGTTTTCTCACTTAGGAATTAGGGGAAAATAATCTAAAGGGCCAATAGTTGAAGGTAATGAACTTGTTGAAGAGATCAAGAGTAAAGGTTATTACATGGTCAAATCACACACCTACCCCTAACATGCTCCTCGTATATGAGAAAAAACCCTAATTTACATTATGTTTATTTTTAATTATTGTTAAGTGAAAATTTCCAAACCAAAACCACAATTCAAGTTTCATCTAATTGAACCACAAATTGAACTCAATACTGATACGTAGTACTTGAGATCGATACTTTGGGATTCCCCATTATTACTACATTGGAAAATTAGTACACTTCCTAATTTATTGATCAACTTTTTGGCGCCGTTGTCGGGGAATGCCTAGTTTTTTTAGTGTAATTTGAGTTCAATTATAATTTTGTTGCTCTGGAACTAAAATTTCTTTTCTGTAATTTTTATATTTTTGTTATTATTGATTTTTCCTAACCTTTGCATGCGAGGAGAACCCTCAACTAATTTTCCTTTTGAATCTGAAATTGAGAGAACATTATACTCAAGAATCAGATAAGATAGATTAGAAAGAATGGACTATGAAGAAGAGAAAAATCTTTGTCCATTCAGAGTCAGAGGAAGAAATTATGGCTGAAGATCCATTAGAGAGACTTCTTAGTGATTATGGTGGGGAAAATGCACCGGGTGGAAGGTTGACAATTATAAACCATCCGGTGAATGTTCCAAATTTTCAACTGCATCCGAGCACAATCAATCAGCTTGAGAGAAGATCTTTCACCAGAAAGGTCAATGAAGATGTTAATAAACACTTGCAGAGATTTTTGACTATGAGTACCACATTGAAGAATGATGGGCATATAGAGGAAGCAAATAAATTCTGAATGTTTATGTTTACCTTATCTGAAGATGCTGAAGAGTGGTTTTACTCATTACCTACTAGGAGTATTAATACTTGGGAAGAGATGGAGAAGAATTTTCTTGACGAATACTTTCCTGCTTTTGTTTACATTCGCAAAAGATATGACATTGTAAATTTTAAGCAGAAAGAAGGAGAGTCATTGGGTGATTCCTATAAGAGATTCAAAAGTTTTTTGGTAGCTTGTCCAACTCACAACATGGACCAAGCGGAACAAATGTAGATGTTTGTGAATGGCCTCAGAATAAAGACAAAGCAACTTATTGATACAGTTGTCGGTGGCTCATCCAACTTTACAACAGCCACTGGTCTGAAGAAGATTATTGAAGGCATTGCTGCAAATGAGCATCTGGAGCCATATGACAGAGTTGTAAGCAAACCAGGGGGAGTAATTGATTTGAAGTTGGAAGTGAATAAGCAACTAAAAATTGAAGAGGCTATTGCTGCAGAAGTGGAGAAAAAGCTGAAAGCAATGAAGATGGGTACTCAACAGGTAGCTCAGGTTCAACAGGTACATAAGGTTGCTTGTGAAATTTGTAGTGGACTGCACCAAACAGTGCAATGTATTGAAACTCCACAACAAATTGAGGGGATACAATTCTAGAGGCAAAATAACTTATATTCTAACACCTATAATCCTAGGTGGAAGAATAATCCTAACTTCTCCTGGAAAGATCAATAGCAACGAGCTTCTCAAAAGGCAGAGTGAGAGGTGGCTATTGAAAAGATGGCTGCCCACACCTCTAAATTTCCAGAAGAGAAAAGGTGTAATTATAGGAATACCACAACTACAATTAAAAATTTGGATGTTTAAATGGGACAGATTGCACAATAGGTAGCGCTGCGAGCACAAGAAAATCAGAAAAATCATGAGAATGTTAATGCTGTCACAACAAGGAATGAGAAAGATGCTGAAGAAAAGAAAGATGAGGTAAAATTTGATGATAGTATCATAGAAGTTGAGCTGGAAGTGAGAGAGAACAAGAAAAAACATGAAGAAGTCGTATCACCTGTAAAGCCAGTTGAAGAGAAAACTAAACCAGCGATCAAGTTTTTGTATCCATCTCGAGTGGCAAAGAAGGACGCGAAAGAGAAAGAGTTTGATAAGTTTGTACAATTGTTCAAAAAGCTAGAGATTAACATACCATTATTTAAAGAAATCGATAAAATTCATTTGCATCAGAAGAGGGATCGGTACCCTATGATGAGAAATTGTGTGCAATTGCGCCCGAGAGAAAAATACTTGTCAAGCAGAAAGATCAGGGGTCAGTTCTAGCACGGTAAAGCGGCAAGAAAAAAGTAAGTTATTAATTTACTGGGTGATATTTAGGTTATATCGTATCGTGCCCACAGAAATTGGTGAATTGAAATTGCCGTTAGGCAAATCTCTCGTTAATGAGTTTGGGGATAAATGGACTGAAAGGAAAAGTATCAACAGAAATTAAATGTAAATAAAAAATATAAAGGATAGACAACTTATCTGGTACGAATGTACATTACTCGTCACAAACTTAAACCTATCATCCAATTATACACAACCTACAATATTCATCAATGTCATCACGTATCACTCACAACCTAAGTCATTTCTAATCCAAATCGAGAGTTCAATTGTATCACCTCAGTAGTGATCTCTCAACCACCTCAACAACATAGAAGCCAACCATACTAATCGTGTCGACGATCTCTTAGAGCGACACAACCAACACAGAGATATTAATCACATATACCCAAGTGAATATCAGCTCTAAATCTATGAGTTCAGAAACTAACAGATAATCATCCTAGATAAGAATCCGAGCAGTATATGTCTATTACAACCCAAATCCCTAACACCAAGTAAAAATCCAAGATAATAATCGACTAAGGTTCATAAAGCAAGTTTTATACAACGCCATGGGAGACAAATATACATGAGTTCAAAGAAAATATACACACAATACTCAACAAAAGAGAAATACAAAGAAAGGAGAAGAGATAAACCACAAATCTTCCAGTTTGTCAATGTCGGTCGATGAGAAATACACCTCCAATCATCCATAAGCAAAGCCCTAGTGTTGTTTTCTAAGCTAATCTATCAAAAATGAAGGTTGATGGAGTTGGGAGCAAAAACTTCCCCAAAACCATAGCAAAAAATGAACTAAAAATGAAGTTATAAAACAAATCTCAGTAGACCGCGCTAAGTGGGCCTGGCGCGCTAAGCACACATTCTTTATTTTACACATCAAACTGCCCTAAACCGCGCTAAGCACGACATTCACGCTAAGCGGGCTTCAAAAAAATGCTTATGCCAAAGTCAAAACGCAAGCAGCGCGCTACAAAATGCACTGAGCGCACTCGCACTTAGCGGCCTTCTGCGCGCTAAGCGGGCTCTCCTGGGCAAAATGAGTCTTTTATTCTGAAAACGTGCATCCGGAGCCATGCCTTCGACACCTTATTCCTCAATGCTCCAAAATGCAACAAATATCTACAAAATCAATGGAAAAACATCAAACGGTATACTATGTACACAAAAACATAAATAAACACAAACTAAACATATTTATACAAAAGTCGGGTTTATTCAACGATATTAACAACAAAGAGTCGATAAGTGCAGCAAAAAGTATATATAAAAATAGTTACAATTTGCACTTATCAAACTCTCCCAAACTTGAACTTTTTTTATCCTCAAACAAGGCCAAACAACTCAAAGAACCAAAAGTAATCAACCAAAATATCATGAATCAACAAGTTTTAAAATGGAAAACAAATGCATGGTTCAAACAAAAATGCACACGCAAGGTAAATACTTACCACAATCCTACAACGACAACATGTAAACGAAACGAGTCCTAAGTACAAAAATCATACTAAACATTCTAAAACAAAACAAGCTCAATCATGAATCACACCTAGTAAAAATTCATCGATAGATGAAGAACACACAAAGGTAAGGGACAAAAATCACTCATCCACAATCTTGCAAACAATAGACTAAATTATGCATTCATCTAAAAACTCATATTGAAAATACAAAGGCAAGAATCACAGGGGCTTTTTAAGGTTGTAATGTGGCTTGGTTAATAAACAAGGGATAAGTCCTAAAGCTAATTGAAACAAAAACTTTCCTTAACCCAAGAGAGTGGTCAACTCATAAAGACTCAAGAAAAAAAATTTCAATCAAAATTCTTCTTCATTCCAAATTTCAAACCAACACACATCACTTATTAACACAATATTATTCCACACTCTTTTTATTTTTGCTTTTAAAAACTTTTCTCTTTTTTCTTTCTTTTTCACTTTTTTTCTCTTTCTTTCTCAACCTCATAGCAATACACACAAGCACATAAACATTTCTCTCCCGAACTTGAATTCAACCATATCATAATGTGAACACTCCCTACTTTCTAAGGCAATGTAAAAATTAAAACTACAACTCATAGTTAAATGTTCAAGAAAATAAAGAATCAATATCCATACAAAAAGATGAACCAAACACTCATAGACAAGAATTTATCAAAAACAACATGGACATCGACAAAAGGTTCAAAGGGGTTACTAATGATCACACACTCATAAGGTGAATTAACTATTTAGCCAAGGTAGTTATGCTCAAAGTCAAACAAAAAATGCCTTGATCATGTTCAAGCTTTCATAAAATCAACACAAAAAAGATTAAACCTAATAAAATCTAGTTAAAAATAAGAATTATGGCCTTCGGCATATAAACAGTGGAAAGCTTCCTCACATTTATGAGTAAAATGGAAACTAAAGGGATTTAAGTCATGAGCAAGTAAGACAAAAAGAATGAATGACATGGTAATTGTACAAATGAAAATTTTCATAAACATGTTATGCTATAGAAAACGATAAATGAGTACCTGGAGAGTACCAACTTCAAAAACTATCATTACCATACATGCGTAAGTTGACACACTCAAAATCAGAAAATCACCAAATGCGACTTCAAGCAATCTAACCAAAATTTGAGTCCAAACAACAAAATAAAGAAATATAAATATTACTATAAATTACTATACTATAAAATCCTTGGTGAAAGTGGGAAAAAGGATATCCAAGTGAAAAATTAAAAATGATTCACTGGCTCTGCACCACAGGGCGTGCTAAGCGGCACAGAGCGTACTGAGCTCACTACACCAGTTGTAGAAAAACAAGAACATCAACAACAGTGCAGCACCACCCTCCATAATTAGCTACACAACCTCAAACATACAATATTTACAACAAAAAACTTCCTCAAACTTCCTCAAGCTAAACACGACAAGCTTGCGGAAAATAAGGGGATGACCCGTCGAGCCATGCGACGTTAAATGAAGCGCTTCGTGGGAGGCAACCAACATTTTTAATAAATTAGTTTTTTTTAGTTTTTTCTACATGTAATAAAAAGGGAATCTTACTGGTGAAAGCTAGGAGGTTGTAGCATGCGTTTTATTCTCCTATGTGAGTCACCTTCATCGAGCTTGTTCTGAAACATTTAGGTCAATTTTTAGTTCAAGTTTGGGGGGGGGGGGTTTATTACTTTTCTTCTTTTAAAATTGTCTGTTAGTTCTATTCTAATTTCTGTGTAAATCCATGAGTTGAAGTCCTTCCCAAATTTTGCTGAATTTTTTTGTTTTGTTCAAGAACTTGGTTCTCATGGAGTTCAAGAATAGTATATAGATGAAAAAGGGATGGTTGGTTAATGGTAGGAAGTTCAGAATAACATGACAAGGATACGAGTCTAACATTTATATTTGTACCATAATTCTTGAATCCTGAGAAGTACTCCTTGAGTAGTTTATCAATACATTCTGGCATAATCTAGATTCACATGCAAGTATGATTGATTGAAAAATAAATAAAGCTGGCACCAAATGATGAAAAGGCAGTAAAAGGAAATCGGCTCGCTAAGTTGGGTAGCCCTCACCCGGTTATTCAGCCCAAAGGGGGTTGATCCCCAAATGTCGTCCAAAAGGACAATATACAACTACGAAGTTTGAAAATTTCACTGGTAATTAAAAGTAGCCAATGATGCTTATTTAGTTCTACACAAAAATTCTTGATTAGTCTTGTGGATGTGATGATCATCATAATTCTCATTTCCTTAATTTGACTATCAAAATGAAAAAGGAGGAAAATCAAAAAGAGACTTAAGTATAAAAGCATAGTTAGAGAGGTATCCGAAGAGGAAGCTCGAGATTTAAAGGTTCTTAAACAAACTCTTTGCATTATGTGAACATCAGACGAACTGCTTTTTGATCAATTTGTACAAATGTCTCACGTATGAGTATCATTCCGTTATAATTTTTCATGAAAACTTGTAATGTTTGCTTGTGGTCAAGCAACGATTTAAGTTTGGGGGAGTTTGATCAATGGTTTTTATACATATATTTAGAATTTATTTTAGTTATCGTTTCTGTTTCTTGTCGAGGTTTTTTTTCTTTGTTTTATCGCATATTATGCTTTGGTTTTATGTTTTTGTGTTTTCAGGTTCAAAAGAATAAATCAGGACAAACGGTGCAAAAATAGGAGTTTCGAAAGAAATAAAAATATCCACCTACAGGAGGCCTGACACGGCCACCCGTGTCACTTGACACGGGCAGTGTCAGGATGAAGGCTAGGACGAGACAAAGGAAGTGGGAAGTCAGGGGTTGACACGGGCGCCCGTGTCAGAAGGTCTAAATCAGAAAGTAAAAGACAAATTCCTAGAGGTCCAACACAAGCACATGTGTTTCCTAACATGGCCCGTGTTAGGTTGTGACGCTGATTTTAGTATTTCAGGATATTTTGTTCATCTTTTAAGCTGTGGGGGCGTTTTGGGTACTTCCAACCGACCTAAATGAGTTTTTGCTACTAAGAGGAGTTTGCACGATGAAAACAAAGACCTTTTTCCACACGAAGAATTGAGGATTGAAGATTGAATCCTACGCAAGTGTTGGAGAATAGAGACCTTTCAAGAGCGGAAGCGATTGAAGATCAAAGTTAACCATCTATGTGTAATGTTTAATTTTTATTCTGAAATTACTTTGAACAATATGAGTAGCTAAACCCCCCAATGCTAGGGGGTGTCCCTGATTTGAATCTGTAATGATTATGAATTCCTGAGTTCTTTAATATAGTTATTTTCTTATTCAATTTAATCGTGCAATATTTTCATGCTTTCTTGATCATACTAATTAGGGTTGATTTACGGTTAACAACCAACTGAACCGCAATTGTTAAGGTTTTTGTATGATTAAGCTACAATAGATATTAACTAGGACTAGGGATACCCTATATTTATCAGTTTAACCCTTGATAAAATAAAGGCTTGACTCCTTCAGATATATCTAAGGACTTAGGATTTAGGATGAATGGTTAAAGGTTTTCTCACTAAGGACTTAGGGGAAAATAATCTAAAGGGCTGGTAGTTAAAGGTAATGAACTTATTGAAGAGATCAAGATTAAAGTTATTACAGGATCAAATCACACACCTACCCCTAGCATGCTCTTCGTATATGATAAAAAGCCTTAATTTACATTATGTTTATTTTTAATTATTGTTAAGTTTAAATTTCCAAACCAAAACCACAATTCAAGTTTTATCTAATTGAACCACAAATTGAACTCAATACTGATATGAAGTCCTTGAGATTGATACTTTGGGATTTCCCATTATTACTACATTGGAAAATTAGTACACTTGCTAATTTACCGATCACACGCCCTCTCCCAACTAAACCAACACATATTTCTCTTACAAACACTATTACCCCACAAAAAATATCTTTGATTTCCCTCAATCTCCTCCAAGATACATTTCGACGCTTTGAAGAAGGAAAACATATAAACAGGAATGTTGTTAAGAGTTGAATTCAAAACAGTTACCTTCCCCCTCAAAGAAAGATGTTTCCCACACCAAGAAGAATGTTTATTCCTTAATTTAGAAACCACTAAAGAATAAGTAGCTTTGCGTCTATGATTGACCCCCACCATAATACCAATAAAAAGACCTGCCTTTCTTATCATTATTAGTCAGTCGAAGAGGTTTGCATAACAATTTATTAGAGAGTTCTATTTGTATTAACTCAAAAATGAAGGTGAAATATGATTTCGGAAGGAGAAATGGATAGGTGATCGAACACTAAAAGAATTATTTCCCAAATTGTATGAAACTAGCATAAAGAAAAACAACTTAATTTCAGCATTTTTTGAATCTAAGTCGGTTTGGTGGATTGACAGTAGAAGACACCTAAATGAGTCAGAGGAATAAGAGATGGAAGAATTGGAAATTCTCATTGTTGAAGTAAGCTTGTCAATATTTTCCAAAGACAAAAGAATTCGGGTTAATGATGTGATCAAAGGTTATTCAGTCAAATCATTCTACATACGTATAATGTCAACTCAACAAATATCTGAAAGTGGCTATGCAGGCTTTGTGGCACTCTAGTTTTCTATCAAAAATTGGTGTTTTTGCTTGGCGAGCATTGCAAGACAGACTACTGACACTACTACAGAAAGTATATACAACTACACCAACGCCACCACGGTCCTTTAAAGGATCGTGGTGATAAATCTAAATTCAGGAGCCAATATTTAAAGTTAATATATTGCCACATTTGTTTAGAAAATCAACGGTGATACATTTAACATTTCATGAGTTCATATTTCAGTTCCAACAAATTAGTGATTTCTTCAGTATTTTAGTTTCTCCTATTGTTTTATTTATTTTTATTTTTATATACTCAAAACCTGGCGCTTTTTTATAAAATTTCATTAAGTTTTCTATATATCACAACGGTTGCAATATAGGACCGTGGTGGAGTAACTTATTCATTTAAAGGAAACACGTCTAGCTAGCTTGTCTCTTCAGTTGCATTTTCATCCCTAACTAAACAACACCATTTTCATCCCTAATGAAACAATGCATTTTTTAAACCTAACAAAACAACACCATTTTCAACCCTAACAACACAATACCATTTTAAACTCTAAAGAAACAACACCATTTGCAACCCACAACACCCTTTTCATCCAAATTCTTCGTTCTAGGCTCACGTACCGTCAAAGTCGAAGATGACACCAACTTTAATGGTCTTGCCTTACGTACCACCGAGGAGGAAAACAAAGAATCTTTCAATATTTTTTACTTATTCATCACGTTACTGGTATGTAAATGTTTTCCTCATGCTACAGTAAAATTCATAATGTTTGTGTTTATGTTATTAATGATGATATGCTTTATGAGTTTGTGTTTGTGTTTGTGTTTGTGTTTATGATCATAAATACAACTAGTGTTGCTGGTGTTGTTGTTTATGTATTTGTTGTTGTTGATGTCATTGTGTTGATGATGCCTTTGTTGTTGATGATTATGTTATTGTTGATGCCATTGTGTTGCTGATACCATTTTTGTTGATATATGATGCCATTGTTGTTGATATGTCATTATTGATGATGCCATTATGCTGATGATGTCTTTGTTGTTGATGATGCCATTGTTGTTGATGATGTCATGATTGTTGATGATGCTATTGTTATTGTTGATGCCATTGTGTTGCTGGTGCCATTTTTGTTGATATATGATGTCATTGTTGTTGATGCCATTGTTGTTGATGATGCCATTGTTGTTGATGATGCCAATATTGTTATTGATGCCATTGTGTCTTGATGTTGAAATAGCTAGTATACATGCTTGTGTGATTGATGTTGAAATAGATGGCTTCTTCTTCATCTATTAGTGACGAAACTACTTATATAAATGAACTCGTTCAAATGATTATCAATCTATAGGTAGAAAACAGAAGAAAAAAAAACAAAGATGGGCCATAATAGTGGATAAATTAACAAAAGTCTGCAAGTCGGGTGTAAAATTTCTGGTCGAGTTTAGTGTCGTTTATACGATACTTAATGGTCCATATTCTTAACATTTTAAGAATTATGTTGCATTCATTGTATGTAGCAAAGTCAACATATTGATAAATGTTTGGAAAGATGTAACAAAAGTTGTGAAAGAGATCATATGGATAGATGTTAAGGTATTACATTTAATTTTCAGCGATTTGATATTACTTTATATAAACACTAATAAATACTTTTTGATGCAAATGTGTGTTGCGGTGAAAAATCGTGAGACCAAGCCATTGACTAACTTGGCTCACAAAGATGTAAAGAAGTCAGCACCAAAATTTATCATTTCCAAGGAAAAGGGAAAAGATAAAAACCTTATATTTAAACATGCAATACAAGTAAGAACTAAAATCAAAGAACAAAGAAGAGATCTAAGGTACGGGAGTTGGTTATACAAAGGGAATGTATTATCACCCTATGTATCTATAGTACTCTATAGGAACCTCTTGTAATATCTGTTTTTTTTTTGTTAAAATAGGTTTTTTTGCAAAAGAGTGTGGAGGTGAGAAAGAAATATATTTTTATTATATTTTTTGTGTTTGGAAAGACATAAAGTCTTATACCTACGTACCAATGAAGGATCAAAACCTCAAAGTTCGTGGTAAAAATAACAAAAGGATTTGTTATGATTGATTTTAGGAGAAGAGACATTTCATCATCTTTAAGATGAATACTCAACTAATTCCACCACAAGTATGAGAAGATGGATCTTGCATCATCATAAAGGAATGTATCTTAACTTGGATATAAGATTAACAAGTTGCCACTAGCTCCCTCATATGGAAAGAATCACATTTACTTAAATAATTACTATGGGGATATAAAGATTATATCTCAACTATAAAGATGACCCGTGTCTAATATTTTTGGAAAAAGGTTTTAAATTGACAAGCCAAGTGGCAAAAGTATTTGGGTGAAGTTGAATCTCTTTTAGTCTTTTGAAAATTGTCAAATATGCTTAAGTGTATCGAAAGCATTTATTAAAGAAATAAAGTTTTGAAAATGCAATGACATAAAGTCAAGGTTTTTTTAATGAAATTGGTGTAAGTTTGAAAATAGGGTTTAAACGTACAAGGATAAACACCAAGCAAATGATTACAAAGGTAACACACAAATGTAAACACATAAGGGTAAACCTAATACAATGCATATGTACATGAGTATAAAGTCAACAATTCTATCCCTTTCCTTGGATTTGATCATAAGTATTAACACAACAAAGTAAAAACACTAATAACTAATATATGAATGTTAGGATTAATAGTTAAACAAAATGTAATCACACATGGAACAAAGGATGGGGACAAGATCACAAAATAGAATGGCTTATAAGAGAGTCATTTAAGAAAAATGTTAAATCAAAGATGAATAAGTATTAAGCATGCATTCAACAATCAAGATTTTATGAAGGAATATTAAAACATGGTATCAAAATTAGGGGTATATATGAGCATATGACCAAAGAAAACTTAGACTCATGGCAAACAATCATCAAGGCATCAACATGGTATGAATAAGCAAACAAGTATTATAAATATATTGCATCAAAGGCAAAGAGAAAGTACCATGATCAATTAGGGTTCCAAAGTATCAAACACAAAGTGTTTTCATTGAAGCATGTTAAGCCCTAAGTAGAAACCAAATTAATCATGTTATCAAGATTAACAACACACACTCAAAGTGTACCGTAGCCATATAAACACATATGATCAATTAGATCAAAGAAACAATCAAAATATATCTCTAAAATCCTAAAAAGACACATAAAAAGAACTATTTTTCAACCTAATAAAAATAGGCAAAATAAACATTATTTTTGGTAATTTTTTATGGATTAATAAAATACATAGACTAACAAAGAAGTATGAAAACAATCAAGCCAAAAGGAATTAATTTACATATAAAAAATAAAATGGAAAGTTGAAAATAAATATTAAAACTAAGTGAAATAAACAAGTGCTAAAAAATAAAGGGATGCTGCCCAAGGGGCTTGAACCCACGCCCTTGGGATTGCCACACAAAAGACTAACCACTGGACCACTACGTGCATGGGGATAACAATACCCAACCACTTAATTATATGAAAAACAAGTTATCAAACGAAAAGTAAAAAAAACAACACAAAAAGATATGGGGCGAGGGGGATTCGAACCCCATACCTCATGAACACAAGACCCTCAAAATTAGCGTTGTTACCACTGGCACAATGCCATTCAAATCTAAAAGCGCAATCAATTAAATAAATTACAAAACAAAATTTAAAAAATAAATTTCATGCCACCTCGTCATCATCTTCAACCTTGAGACACAAAAATAGTGCAACCGTATCTCTCTTAATTCTCAACCAAATTCAAAAGTGTAAAGATCAAAATTACTCAGAATCTAACAAGAAATTCAATGATATCAATTAAACAAACTGAAAGTCCAAGAATAATGCACACGAAATCAAAAACCAGAGAAAACCCTAATGGTTTCACTTATTCGAAACTTCAAACATACACATGATAAATTGTTAACGACTTAAGGGTCAGCTTCACCATAGTGAAAGCTACATTTTTGCTTCAGAAGTCATCTTTAAATGATGCATGTATGTATCAGTTTCAAGTTGAGAAATTTTACCTATTCTAGAAAAGGTCAAATTCCTCTTTCAATGGTTCCATATATGAGATAATGACTCCTCTAGCACCCTTAATTCTCCAGTAATGTGTTACAATGGATATAATGTCTTGAAACTTCCTCAACTATTACAACCAAATCAAGTTGCAAGTGTGAATCCGTGGGACTTGGGTGGAGTGATTGGGTGATTACAGATGTGAAAAATGGTTATGGATGAGTTGTATTTTATTTATGGAAGGTGTATGAAGTGTTAGTTTGAGTAATGCACGAGAAAAATGAAAGTTTGGTGTTAAAGTTTTGAAAATTTGCAACAATGGAGTTTTTGGGAAAATTTTTGTGTGTTTGGTTCTGAGGATTTGAGAGGTATTTATAGAGGAAACAAATGACCTTCAAAACTTGTTCAAATAATTATTAGTTCAAATGCAAAGCTGGTTTGGCCATTTGGTTAGAACTTGCACAAAGCTGCATGTTTGTTCATGATGAAAAGGTGGAGTAAATCAAGGGTAATATGCATGTTTTCCCTGAGTATAAGGGATTGTTTATTAGTTTAGAGATTAAGTGAAATCAGAAGAAACAAGTTGGAAGCTTAAAGAGAGAGTTGTTTGGCAAAAGTGCAACTTTATCAAAGTAGAAACCATGCTTTTCGCAAATTGCTCCACATATGGTATCAAAGTTTGGATACAACTTCAACTCCTAGTGCAATGAATTAATGATTTGTCTAAATGATCAATTATGCTCAGATTTAGAAGTAAAAAGGCCTAAAAATGAGAATCTTGTGTTTAGGTTTGACATTTCCATGAAGCTTTTCCTTGAGAAATGACCTATAATGCAACTTTTGTATGCCATATTCATCTCTTTGAAACTCATAGATCAAGTGTGATAAATTCATGCTCTTGGCCTTTTTGGAAAGATGGGGGTATCCTCTACAAATTTCATGTTGAAAATTTCCTTTGAATCAATTGGAATCATGGAGAAAAATACCTTGCAAAAAAGGTATTTCAAGATGAAAACACTTAGAAATTTATTATAAGTCTTTGGACATTTTAACAACTTTGAGATGCATTCTTGATCAACTCATAAATTTCAATTCTCATGATCTTTTTGGTTAATTCCATCTACAATTTTGAAGTGTGTAGTTTTATCTTGAAGTACATCCTTTTGGAATGAAAAACTATGGCTTGGGGAAGAAGTTTCAAGCTTGGAAAGTCATGCACTTGATCACCAATTTTTTTACACTTAGTGAAATTTTCAACATCTTCAACTTTACCCTTTTTGCAAGTTACCTCAAATTTCTTGATTTTTATTGATCAAATTCACTTATCACCCATATTTTGATGAATTTTGACTTGAGAAGTCAATATTTGACTATAAATCTCAAAAGTCAAAGTTTGACTTTGAGCAGTTGACTTTTCCAGATGAATTTAAATCTTATTTCTTGAGTGATGTTCAATGGAGATCAAACTTCAAAACCCTAATTCCTGATTTTCAACTGAGGGTGCCAAAACCCTAATTCTTTTCAATCATCTGATGGATCAATGATGAAACCCCTTTGTGATGGAGATGAATATAAAGAGAATGATCATTATGAGTGAATAAGAAGTGTGGATTACTGAGGAATATGCATGCCCTTGATCAACCAAATATTAGATCCTCTTGTCTCAACATATCTATCTTGTATAAGAAAAAACAAACAAACTCTTGTACTTTAATGAGGTTAGTGGTATAATGATATGAATGATATGATCTCTTTATGTTATGTAAATGATACAAATACAGGTGGGATCTTAGGTAAAAAATTAGGGTACAACAATGTGTAGTTTAAGTTTCAGTTTACTTTTGTTTATAAGTTGCAAAAAAAATGGATCCCTTATGCTGGTACGTATTGACGCAGTAAAGCGACAAGCAAAAGATTATAAGTATTCCAGGTTTTATCTTATCCACAGGGATCAATGGGAGGGGAAGAATACCATTCAATAGTCTCTGTGTTTCTGAGCTTAGGTTAAAATGGGTTTTAAAGCAAAGGTGCAGAAAATAAAAGATATTAACAAGTAAAGTAAAATTCGTGAAATAACTCTTCAGAAATTGCATTTCTGTTTACCCATCAAGCACTAAAAAATCTACCAATAAAATGTACGCAACCTAAATCACTCATCAATACCCTCACGTATCGCTCACACCAGTGTCCATTTCTGAAACAATGATGATATTACAAATGTATTGTTCAACCGGTGATGTCTCACACAATCAAACAACACATATCACTAAAACTCGATACCCGTGAACGATAAACCCTAAATCTATGTCTAGAATTTATAATCCAACATATATCATCTAAGATTAGGTTTAAATCATCCATTTATGTAAAACCCAAACCCATAAATAGTAAATACAACATTGATAAGGATTTGTAAAAGTGATTGTATACAACAATCAATAAATGTACATACATGCGCTATGCAGGTTCCAAGCATATTTTCTTCCAAAACACGTATTTGAAGCAGTGCCTTTGACACTTTATTGCTCAATTCTTCAAACCTACAACAAATACCTACAAAAGACATAAAAACTATCAAATGATACCATATTTACACAAAAATGCAATTATATACAATATGGACAAATATACATAATATATACAAATTTACGCACAAGTTGAGGAAAAATAGTATATAAGTGCCACAAAAGTATATACAAAAATAACTACAACTTGGCACTTATCAGTACGTCTTGGAGGGGTTTTAAGTCACAGCTTACGCGTGACTACATTAGGGATCCTAAGCCTTATCTTGAGCTTTCGTGGGTGAGATATACTCTTTTTACAAGAAGGTTTAGAAATTTTTTGTGAAGTCTTGTAGTTCGAAGGAGTTCAGTCAGGGTAAAGGCTAGTTGTATTTTCTTATGATTTTATGCTTATTCTTTATAAATACAACCATGCAAGTTAATATTTTTCCTATGTTTAAAACGGGTTAAAAGCGAAGCAGGACAACTGAATAAAGCAAAAATTAAATAGCCCCGTAGGTTTTCTCATGGGGGTACACGAAACATGAGAAAACGATGATTGCATAAAAAAGACAATAATTAGGAGATGATGACTCCATGAGTCGTGATTGGGAACCATATCCACCATCACAACACGAGAAGTGGAATAAGGCTCGATAAAGACCAAATGGAGACTACACTTCAGATGCCTCAAGATTAGTCGCTGAGGAAATTGCAAGTAGAACTTATTTTTCATATGTTATGTGTTATTTAAATCAATTTGGTAATGAACAATGTATGTCTTATCATGTTGTGTAGGATTCTTTGGTTATCTCATCTTGTGAAGGTTACTTTGTTCCAGAACCACGACATGATATATTAGTAGAAGCAATTGGAACAAATGAGCATGGTGGGCATGTCCATGGTGTTGGAGATGGCATCAACCTGAAAGTGTGGTTTGGTTCATCTAGAAAAAGCACTAGAAAAGTTCAAAAAGAAACGATAGATGAGTTTGAGAGGAAGTTGGAAAATCAAAATAAAGAATTTGCATATGCATTAGCAGCGGAGTAGGAAAATTGTAGGAAAGACATGGAAGAAATTAAAGAGGTATATGCGGTATGTGAGAATATTGTGATATCTTAAATGTATGATATATATATATATATATATATATATATATATATATATATATATATATATATATATATATATATATATATATATATATATATATATATATATATATATCATGCTGATTTTGTTTTGTGTTTCTACTATTTTTATGATGTAGAGAATCAGTGGAACCGTCCCACAGTGTACTGAAGCCACCTACAGAAAACACAGAGCCGCCATCGAACTTTATTTATCTCGAAGGAAGGGGAAATATCGATAAAACCACAAGGGAATGGATAAGATGGTCTTGCGGCCAAGAGAAAGGGTAAGGGAGTCGGTTATGCAAGGGGAAGGTATTAGCACCCCTCGCATCCGTTGTACTCAACGGGATTCATTTTGTTTATTTATCTTAAAGGGTGTATTTATCTACAACTATGCTTGCTTAAGGGGAAATAAAAGGTTTTTATTTTTTATTTTTTATAATTGCGTTCGTGAGGATTTCGCGACCATTTTCCTACGTAACCAATGAAGGAATCAAAACACCGTAGTTCCTCTAGAAAATGATTAGTTTGTTTGTGTTTTTAGGTGGGAGATGTTAACGCACGCATTCTAGCAATAGGCACGGCCGATATCGCGGTAGAACGAAGATAACATGCCCTTGGGGGAGTTTTGATTGGTTGAGTGTTTTTGCAAGTTTTAAAATAAATTCAAGTAATGATTAAAGAGTGTTTTTGGATTTTTGGTTTGTTTGGTCAAAATGAGTGTGAATGAGATTTCGAAGATACGACTACCTAGTGTCGAAGTTTTGACTTAATAGGTGTGAGTTTTAAAATTACAGAGATATTTAAATACAAATAAAAGAGAATGTAACTAATTATCTAAAGAAGTTATTAAAAATTTAAGATTACTTACTAAAATAATTCTAAACTAACTACAAATTCTAAGGTTGTAAAAATAGTTCTAAAATTACTAAATTAGATCTAAACTAAATTAAAATTCCAAGGTTGCTAAATTAAATCTAAAACAAATAAAAGTTCCAAAGTTACTAAACTAAATCTAAATCAAATAAAATTCTAAAAACTACTAAACTAAATCTAAATACAAATTCTAAAGTTATTAAACTAATTCTAAATCAAATAAAATTCTAAAATTACTAAGCTAAATCTAAATCAAATAAAAAATTCAAAAGCTATTAAATAAAATTCTAAAGTTACTAAACTAAATCTAAATCGAATAAAAATTCTAGAATTATTAAATTAAATCAAAATGAAAATGAAAATGCTAAAATTACTAATTCTAAATCAAATAAAAAATTTAAAGTTATTAAACTAATTCTAAATCAAATAAAAAGTCTAAAATTATTAAGCTAAATCTAAATCAAATAAAAATTCTAAAGTTATCAAATAAAATTCTAAATCAAATGAAAATTCTAAAGTTATCAAATAAAATTCTAAATCAAATGAAAATTCTAAAGTTTTAAAATTACTAAATTAAATTAGTTAATTTGAGGGGTATGGAAAATAATTGGGGCGTTGGGCCAGCAGCTTGAGGCCCAAGATTATTTTTTGTTTAAATAAAAAAAAAGGAGAGTGAGCTTCTTGGGGAGGATGGGCTTCCGAACCGGGTTAATCCAGACCCGCATTGCTTTTTATTCTAGACGGGTTAAAAAAACCTAGACATTCATCTGGCCTCTTCTAAGATTCACGCAGAAGGAAGATCAGAACCAAACTTTCCTCTTTTCAGCGATTCTCACACTTTCTCTCTGTACTTGTTCATCGATTGCACGTCTCCTTCGTAAAACCTTTCGTCGATCTCCGACCTTCTGCGATTTTCTAAAATTCTCCATCATCTTCTTCAATTTCTCGCGGATCTCATCCTTCTACCTCTTCTCAATTCATCACCGTCGTGACTTTGCCAAACACAACCTCAATCAACTTGTCTTCTCATACTCCTCGCCTCACTTTTATCTCTACTTCCCCCAATTTCATTTTATCCTCCCTAAATCTTGCTAAACACCAGAAACCCTATGTTCACAAGGATGTGAATTCCTGCAAGGCTTAACGGGAAACGTTCTATTGACTAGAAAAAAGTGCAAGAAGGTTCCTAAAGATTGTGAAACAAAATTTTAAAAGGGAACATGTTGTCATTCCCGCGCGGTGATCCGTCGATGATGTTCTACTCGGGTAAGCTTTGTATCTTCCTCTATCTTCTCTATTGTTTCCTCCTTTTCTACTGTCGGCCTTATACTTTCCTCAAATCAACCCTTAAAACTTCTACAACAACAGAAAACCTAGCTCGAATCTAGAGTAGAATTGAGTGATTATGGAAAGGAATTATAGTCTGAGACCTTGGGATTTTGATTTCAATGCATGTCAACATAACCAAAGGACAATGAAATATGCAAAATGATGAAGGGAATGAAGGAATTTGATTTACCTGTAGGAGCTGCTTCGACGATGTTCCAACGATGACGTTACCAGAGAATCAGTGGTAAGTTCATCGCTTTCTCTTTCTTTTGCTTGATTTCCGAATTCCTGAAATATGAGGGTTCTTTATCTACTTCTGTTGCAGGTTGTTATTATTGTGTTTTTACTGTGAAAGGTGTTGAACTGGTGTTGTTATTTGAGTTGTGCGAAGATGGTGATGATGTGATAATGCTGAAGCATGGTAAATATGGGTAGCGAAACTGCAAGGAGGTTTGGTGTAGACTCAGGTATGCATCGAATTTCTTCTGCCACTTTGCTCTTCTATCTTCTTCTTCTACATCTACACTTAGGTGAATTTCTGGATTCAAAACAGTGCGGCTCTTCGAGGGGTATGAACGTGTTACAGTTTTAAAAATTGGTGAATTAAGGGCTACAATGGGATTATGTAGAGATAGGTTGAGGTTGAATGGAACAATTTTGAGAAGTAAGCACAGATGGTGCGTTTTTTAGTGTGGTGAATTGCAAGTCAGTTTTGAGGTTGAGGGTAATGTTTGTGGTTGTCTAAGTTGAGGATGGGAAGAGTTTTTGAGTATTGGCAGAGGTAAGATTTAGAAGTCTTGGATTTTAAGAGCGAAATAGGGAGGAAAAGATAAGATAGGTTTGGAGAGTTGCTAATGTGTTCTTTTCTATGAGTTTCTTGGTTTGCGTTTATAGTGTTAAAAAAAAGGGTTTTGGGGGGAAGATGGGTGAGATTTGAACATATTTGCTGCTCTGCTTTGTTACTTTTTTGATGCAGTTTGCTTTGCCTACTTTGTGCAATGTTACAGCAGTTTTTTGGACTGTTTTGGGCAGATTTGATGCAGGTTTTTCGTTTGCTCTTTTATCTTTCTGTGATGCAAAGCTATTGTGTTTTTTCTTTGAAAATTCTGAAGGGTTTGCTTCTTTTGGAATATGATGACACAATAGGGTGTTTGGGCTAATGTTAGCCTTCTATATTACTTGTTTTGTTTGATGCTGGTGCCTGTTCTGTTGTAGCTATGCTGCTGTTTTCTTTTTGTGGGACAGTTTGCTTTGTGCTTATTGTTGCATTGCCTTTTCTAACTGGGATAGCTTTGCTTGTTTTGCTTGTTGGCTGACTGTTGTTGTTTTGCGTGCTTACTGTTCTTTTGCCTTGATTTGTTTGCTGTTGTTTGTTCATTTGGCTACCTTGTTAAAGCTGTTACTTTCTTTTTGTTTGCTGGCCTGCGGCTTTTTCTCATTGGCAATTTTTCTTTTCTCCCCTTTTGTGAACCAAAGAGGACAAATCTTTGTGATTTGCAATTTGGGAGAAAATAAAACATGATAAAAAAAATATCTCCCTCTTTTAACTGATTCCAAATGCAAACCCTTATGATGAGCATTTTCTCTTAACAAATAATTGTTTGGAAATTTTCATATGTCAATTGCTTGCTAATTTCTTTTTTTCTTATTTCATGAACCCGAGGATTGGATGATCGAGGAAAGGTTAAAAGATGAAAAGGCCATAGCTAGCAAGGAGCGGATGAATTTATTGAATATGAAGCAAGACATTCAATTCTTTTTTTTTGTTTTTGTTTTGTAAACCGCAATTGTACTTGTGATTCCAAGCCTTGTAACTCGTCTCAAAAATATGTAATGAACACAAGCTTGAATGAATTTATTTTGAATGAATTTTTTGTATGGAAACCAAACAACTCTTGATCTTTGATTGAAAACGAAAATTCCCACTTGAATGATTTAAATGCACCCTTTGGACTTTGTAACTTTAACTTCAAGAAATTGTGAGCAATCGTTATAACTTTTATTCCAAACAATCACACGCCTTATATTTCAAAATCCAATCAAACTCTCGAACAAAATAAATGCTTAAGAATTTAATTCCACTGGTTAATTCGAACCCAAAACACCGGTCACTTGAACCTTGATCTTCATATCATGCCTGAACCATACTTGCACTTCTTGACCAGAACTTTAATTTTCACATTCACATTGTAAGTAAGTTGCAACTTAAGTAACCCAAAACATGTCTTGATCATCATGAACCCTCAGCCTCATTTCTTGTACCCAAACTTCACATTTGTCAATTCAAACTTCAAATTCTCGACTCCATGGCTTAGAGACTTTAAGAAGAAACTTGAAATGCGAGGAGGTGAAATTCTTGACCTAATGCCCTGAGCTTTGAGCCATCCTCGAGGCAGGCGAAAGAAACATCTTCACAAAAATCGAAGACCCGAAACCATAGTATCTTGACCAACAAAAATAGGGAAATAAACCCCAATCCAGGCTCCGATAAATTTGAGCGAGAACCAACCTTGTAACGTGATGACAAAATTCGTTCCATGATCCACTAATCGAGAACCAGATGCGTTTCCCTTTTACCTGATAAGAAAACCTCAAAACAAGATTAGACATAAAGAGGGAACAACCCTAATACCTCGAACCAAAGCGCCTGATTCCATGAGATGCGGGATATGTAAATGACTGAGTAATAAAATGATACAAATGGAATGCAAAGTCCAAAGCCCGACAAAAATAAAGAGATAGGGAAAATTTGGGGTACGACAACTGCCCTTATTTAATCGTCTTAAACCTGAAGGCGTGATTGGCGTCAGCCTTTCGAGAGTTCAAGGTGGAAGATGATTAAATACCAGGACCCGAAAATTGCCCTGGAGAGATGGTGTGAGTGTCATTTATTGGTGTGAATGTATGCTTTGGGAAAGACAAACTGGTCTTCTTGTGGACTGGTCATGATGGACAAAACATAGTTGAAAAAGGGTGGGTTGTACTGGGGTAACGGTGCCGATACAAGGTTTTTTGAGGGAATGAATGGCAGGGGGACTGAAAGGATATGGTTGAAAATATCACGGTTTTTGTACCCCAAAATGTTTCCTCCCATATTTCTCAAAACATTTCAAGAAAGACCTCCAAGTTGCTTAAGGTAGTCTAAGGGTTGGCCAGAAAAGCTCTCTCCTAAGGCCGTCTATCCCAAATTAGGGTTTCATGTTGCATCAAGATCCTTGAGTCCAAGTGACCCCAAGTTCTCACTAATTTACTAATATGTTCTCAAGATCATCCATGTCAAGTTTCAAGCCTTGCAGAGGAAGTTTGCTTAGTCAATTGCTCAAAGGTCCAAAAATTGACTGTGCTAGGGCAAAAGTCAACTATGACCCACATACAATCAAACTTCAGTATTTTAGGTAAAACTCCTCATTTTGAAGTATATTTCATCATTTTATCAAGGGTTGGTCATGATTCATCAAGTATTGCTCATAATTCATCAAGACTCAAAAGTTGCTAAATTAAGGTTTTGCAGGAAAAGTCTACTCAACTTTGACCAAGCATAACTTTCTCAAACTTTATGAGAAATGACCCATCCAAAGCTCATTTTGAATAGGATGCAATTACCTATAATCCATATTCATCTCCCAAGATCAAAATATGCACACACAAGAAGTTATGAATTTGGACATTATAGGTCATTTTGAAAAGTCAACAAAAACACCTTTTTTGTCAAAGCTTCATACATGATCATGGAATATTAAAATGAGATGATACCAAAAGGGTTTATTAGAGGACATCTCAAGCTTTCTAAAAAGTCCAAGAACACCTCCAAAGAGTCAAAATTGAGGAAGTTATGCATTGTTGAAGTTGACCTTTTTTGCAAAATTGCCAAAAGTCAACTATCCCCAAAACTTCAAATTTTGCCAAATGGGCCCAATCTTTTTCACTTGTTTTGAGTTATCCACATAGCCCACGTGCTCTAGCCCTTGCGACTTGTCCATATCTTATTTTTATTATTTATTTTGATTTTTATTTGAATTAATTTAAATTAAATCATAATAAATCAAATAAAATCCAAAATATTGATAACAAAGGATCTTGTGATTATTTCAGGCTTCATTATACAGCTATCATCATTCAAATTCGTGCCAAGCCTTAGAGTGCACAAAAGGATTCAAAAAAAGCCATGTTTGGAAAGATCTTCAAAGCAAATCAAATCAATATCCAAAGCATTGATGGAGAGGGATTTGGACACAATAATCAACCCTAATGCATTGTGTGATACATAAGGACTGCGTGCAGATCAAAAGAAAGGTTAGAAATCAGGCTCAGGGCAAGAACAAAATTTGAAAAAAGAAGCAAAAAGTGTGAGATCGAATTGGTGGTTAGAGGCATCCTTAAGGCTTGGTATCTGTTGTATCCCAAAATTTGCCCTCCCTTTTTCACAAGAAATCCCAACCCTAGGGTTTTCTCAGATTTTCAAGATTGGCTCAGGAATCGATCAAACAGACTTTTCTATGGCAGAAAATCAAGAATTAGGGTTTCTCTCACATTTCTCAGAAGAAACTAAATTCTCAGAAATTCAAATTAACTGTCACATGTTTTCACACTTTTTTGAGTTCGCTGAATGGTTACTGGTTGTTCTCAAGGCTTGTTTATCTGGGATAAGAGATAAGAGCTGAGATGGTCATTTGGAATATTCAGGTTATATCTGATCCAGGTTAACCAGATGATGTGCGTCTGTTAAATACGTTTGCTTGTTAATGGAATGAAATGTTTTCTTGTTTATTGGAATACCCAGTGCGTATTTTGATTGGAACGCTGTTGCAAGGTTACGAGACTACAAAGTTATTGGATTACTTAAAGTTTAAGTTATCTGTATTAGAATTGTTGGAATGCAATTTCAATTATTTTGATCTGAGAATCTTAAAGGATTAAGTGAAGATGCAGAGAGAGAATTGCAAAACATTGACAGTAGAAGGTTCTATTCAGATTGCCTCACAAAGATTTTTCAGATGTTGATACAAAAATAATTTATTGTTTGAATACTGTAGGTTTTACAACTTATAGTACTTGGAAAAATAAATTGTTACAATTAATGGAAAATCTATTTAATCTAAGCCTAAGCCTTCATTGCTCCATTGCTCCCATGCTCAAAGTCTTCTGCTTCCTCTGCTTTGTCATCATCCAATTTGTGCTCACATGAAAAAGACAAAGGAAAAGGGATTAGTACAGTCAGTTGAATATGAAAAGAATTTTCAAACAAAAAAAAGAAAGGAAAATTTTCATCATTAATGTTTGCCGTATGGAATCAGAAGTGCTATTGTTCATCATGTTTTTATTTTCCTCTTTGCAAATCACAAGAAGATTTCTCTTCTTGGTTCACAAAGAGAAAAATAAAAAATGCAAAAAGAAGAATGCAAATAAAGCAAATTTATTCAAATGCAACAAGGCACCAAACTGCATTACAAAACAAGGCCAAATTGGATACAAAACTGTACAAGGTAAGTTTTAAATGCAAACTAAGCATGGCAACTAAACCAAACTGTACAAAGCAACCAAACAGTCAGCAAACCAAATATAACAACATTACAAAGCAAGGAAAACTGGAACCTGCTGTAACAAACAGCACAAGCAAGGTGCCAAACTGAGCTACAAAACTGTCAAGCTGCATTACTAAACATTGCATACAAAGCAAACTGGAAGCAAACTGAATGCAAAAAGTATGCAAACTGAACAATGCAGAAAGTACATGGCAAATCAAACAGCAGGCCAAAAGTAAAGTGCAGGAGGTAAACCATATAACAAGCAAAAAGGCTTGTCATAACCTATCATCACTTTCCAGCTAATAGGCAAACTTTTCAGAAAATAACAAAAAGCAAAAGTGCTTTGTCATTGAGAGATAAAGAGAGAAAAGACATCACCTTTTAAGATTGTACAGTTGGGCAAGGCTGTCACAAGATTACAAAACACAAGCAAAAAGATATAAGACTAAAAAAGAGCACAAAGTAAAAGAGAGAGAACATTGGTGTCAAAACAGCAACAAACTCCCAACCTGTATAACAAGTATCAAAGCCTGCTAACCAATTCTAAAAATAAACAAAAGCAAGCTTGCCAAACAAAAACAGAACCAAGCCTGCTAACCACAAACTGAAAACCTGTTATCAAACTCAAAGCCTGCCAAACTGCTCAAAACCAAAACAACATTGTAACAAGGCAAAACAAGCAGAAACCACAACTCTCCCAACACAAAAACCTGTACAAACAGTTTCACAACAACTACATAACCTGCATAACATCCAAAATACAAAGCAACACAACCTGCATAGCACCAAAGCTGCAAAAGTTTGCCAAACTGTAAAGCTTAACCAAGCTGTCAAATAGCATAACAACAGCAAAATTGTATAAGCAGTTCAAACACAAGCCTGCTAACAAAAATCACAAATCCCTGTGAACCAAAAAGTTGCAAAATATCCAAGACTGTTACAACAAGATTGTAACAAGCCAGTCAAAGCTGCAACTGTAACAAAAAACCACAAGCCTGTAACAGTCCAAACCTACATCTTCCATCACAAACGATTATCCAACAAACCAAAATAGAGTTTCAGAGATAATCATCATCAATCATTGCACCAACAAATTTGGAGAAACCTTCAGAAACAATCAATAGCCAAACAAAAGCTACCAATAATAACATAGTTTCAAACAAAGTGTAACAAAAGCTGCGTATCAGTTTCAAGAAACAGACCATCTACCAACTTTCAAACAAGTTTCAGAACATAAATAATCACCAACAAAACATTATCAGAGTTTCAGAGATCATCATCATCAACATTCAAAGTCAAGAGAGAGGAAGGAGTTCAGAAACATTTAGCAGCGCCATCATTCAAATTCAAAGAGAGAGGAAACAAAGTTTTCAGAAGTGAAATAATCAAAACAAGTTCAAATCAGAAGCAATCATCATCAACATTCAAGTTTCAGAACTATTATCATCGTCAACAAAAAAGAAAACAACAATCAAAGTTTCATAATAGCATCATCAACATTCAAGAGAGAGGAAAGAGTTTCAGAAGCAACAACAATCAAGTTTCAGAAGCGATTGTCATCATCAACTACCAACAATCACAAGTTTCAGAAACATTACCAAAAAAGCGCGTAAACCATTATCTCCCCTCCGCCTCTAGCCACCAAGGAACGCCGTCACCTCCCTCAAGCCTCACCACTCTCTTTTGTCACAGAGAAAACCCCAAGTTATGTTTCTTTTCAAACCCTTTTCTGCACCTCAATAAGCCATGCAATACAATAGATTAGCCTAACTGTAAAATCAAACAAACATAAACAACAAACTGTAAAACTCAGAGACGGACCATACTGTTTCGCAACCAAGGCCATTGAACGTTAGGAAGAGGATAGAGAGTGAGGGATAGCGCTCCGGCAGCTAGGGCTTAGGGGAAGGTCAGAGCGCTTTTGAGTGAGAAAGATGAAGAGGGAGAACGAGAAACGACACCGCTGTGAAGCAAAACGCAAACCCTGATTTGCACGAACCCTAATTTTCAAAAACAAATGTTACAAACTTTGGATTTGGGCCTCCGCCTCCAAACCCCATAAGCCCATAATAATTGCTAGCGTACCCCCCTGATGTCTGGCTTGACTTTTTTAGTTGGGCCTTAAGCTTCCAAATCCTAAGCCCACCTCTTAACTCAATTCATTTTATTTTCTTTTCTTTTGTTTAAGTACCAATGTTTTTTTAATTAACTCATTTTAATTAATTTGTTTTCTTTTCTCTTTGTTAAATAATAACACTAATAATAATAATTAAAATTTTGATTTTCTCAAATTAGTTTCTTTTATTAATTAATTTTGTTTCACATAATAAAAATACCAAAAAAAAAGCATTTAAATTGATTTAATTAATTTTGTTTTCTTTAAACCCTTTTTTATTGATAAATAAAAATACAAAAATAATAGAAATTTTGTTTAATTGAATTTTCTTTCTTTAAAACTTTTTCCTTTTACTTAATAAAACACATAAAAAGAATAATAATAATATAATATTTAATCTTTCTTTTTTAGAATAGATTTTATTTATTTATTTTCAAGTAAATACATGCATTTTGAACATTATTGATTTCTTCATTTGTTATAACTTTGTATTGAATTGCGACAATTCGATTTGATTGTAATACTTGATATTTGGACATTATTATTCTTGTGAGACTCATCCCTATTTGTAATAATTGTACCCCACTCCCGGATACTTTTGTAATAACTTAGACTTTTAATTTTACGCATTTATGCTTTCAATTATGCCATGATTAGAGATTAGGGTTTGTATGCAAATGTCCAAAATCAAAAAACAAATAGCTTGACTAATATAAAGACAAAAAGCATGTAAATTGACAACACAATGCACACACAACACCCCTAGGGTTTCATCCACTTGTTGCCTTTAAAATTGGCCATGTTATGCATGTTAAGTACTTTGGAAAAACAAAAACAAAACAAAAGATCATAGTCCCTCGATGACGCTATCTTGGTTGCCTATACAAAATGATCTACTCCCTCAAAAATTGCTAAAGATACTTGGCAATATTGCTATCATGGTCAATATGATGACCCGCGTCTGTCCCGTTTAACATCCTAATACAAGGTTATTTACCAAATGCAATGGTAAAACAACACTGTCAAAAGGGTTAAAAATGTGTAGGAAATACCTTTGAGTAAAATAGGGTAGATAGCTCTTAGTTACTTGATCAAAACTTGTAAAACATCCTTGCTATTTTCAAACACACTTCACAACACAATTTCTAAAACATTTCCCAAACCAAACTTTCAAACATTGAAATCTTTTCAAAAGACAATACACCTTTGTATATATTCAAACAAGAATCATTACAAAGGTTGCCACAATAATGGCCTCTTTTTCAAAACATTTTCAAAACCATACACAAAGCACCATTTCAAACAATTGAAAAGCAAAAGCAAGTGATCTAAACAAGTAACTAAGAGCCCATGGATAACCATGGATGAAAAGGGTGCTTGCACCTTCCCTTTTCATAATCTACCCCCCGAACCCAAGAAAACATCTCAAAGGTCTTTCATGTGCTTTTTGACCTTTCCTTTGGATAAAATAAAAAGTCGGTGGCGACTCTTGATAAACCGAAACATTTGCAAACACAAACACAAAACCTCAAGTCAGTTCTTCCACCGTATCACAGAACTGGTGACTCTGCTGGGGAGTCAATCTAAAAGTGGGGTTACCTTAGGGTTTTAGATCACCTTTACATGCTTATCTTATTTGACTTGTATGCTTTACCTTTGGGTTCATTGTTTGGGTTTGTTTTAAATCCTACACCCGGATTTAGGGGCACCTTTTAGGTAAGTAGCAATAAACTGCGAAGGAAATGTGCGGGGTATACCGACATGGTTGAAGCAGTGGCTACGTTAGTGCAACATATTTGTGGGTACCAGTAGCCTTTGAGTCAATCAAAGAGAATACGGGGCCGCTGAGTGATATCATGAAGCACTAATGAACTCTTAGAACCTTACTTGACCATCTTGGCCTTATTAGGGGTAGTGAGATGACCGGTGTGATATGGTGGGAGAACTGACTTGAGGTTTTGCGTTTTGTGTTCGCAAATGTTTCGGTTTAGCAAGAGTCGCCACCAACTTTTTATTTTATCCTAAGGAAAGGTCAAAAAGCACAGGAAAGACCTTTGAGATGTTTTCTTGGGTTCGGGGAGTAGATTATGAAAAGGGAAGGTGTAAGCACCCTTTTCATCCATGGTTATCCATGGGATCTTAGTTACTTGTTTAGATCACTTGCTTTTGCTTTTCAATTGTTTGAAATGGTGCTTTGTGTGTGGTTTTGAAAAATGTTTTGAAAAGAGGCCATCGTTGTGGCAACCTTTGTAATGATTCTTGTTTGAATGTATACAAATATGTTTTTGTATTTAGAAAAGATTTCAATGTTTGAAAGTTTGATTTGGGGAAATGTTTTGAAATTGTGTTGTGAAGTGTGTTTTGAAAATAGCAAGGATATTTTGCAAGCTTTTGATCAAGTAACTAAGAGTTATCTACCCTATTTTACTCAAAGGTATTTCCTACACATTTTTAACCCTTTTGACAGTGTTGTTTTACCATTGTATTTGGTAAATAACCTTGTATTAGGATGTTAAACGGGACAGGCGTGGGTCATCGTATTGACCATGATAGAAATTGTGTTAAGTATCTTTGGCAAATTTTTTGAGGGACTTGATCATTTTGTTTTAGACAACCAAGATAGCGTCATCGAGGGACTATGATCTTTTGTTTTGTTTTTCTTTTGCCAAAGTACCCAACATGCATAACATGGCCCATTTTTAAGGCAACAAGTGGATTGTAACCCTAGGGGTGCAAGTGTGCATTTGTGTTTGATTTTCATACATTTTTGTCTTTGATTAGGTCAAGCTACTTGTTGATTTGGATTTTTTGCATACAAACCCTAATCTCTAATCATGGCATAATTAAAAGCATAAAGTGCGAGAATTAAAAGTCTAAGCTATTACAACATGATTATGGGGATGGGGGTACAATCTTTGAATGGGGGTGTATTTGACAAGAAATATAAACCCTAGTTTACTATTACATCCAAATTGAATCATGGCACAAATAATAAAATGGACAATATTTAAATAAACAAAATAAATAAATATACCAAATAGTATGAATTATGCACAAAGAGGTTTTTGTTTATTTATGTATGTAAAAATATTTAATGTAAAAAATAAATAAATAAATAAAAAGATTTTTTATTTGGTTAAGGGTAAAACCCTAATTTTCTTTAAGAAAATAAATTCATTATATTATATATATACAAAAATAAAATATATTTAGGAAAAAGGTATTTTTTAAGTATATTTAATAATAAAAATAAAAGTGTAATATTTTATATTTTTATTCTAAAATATCTAATAAAATAAGAGTATATATATATATATATATATATATATATATATATATATATATATATATATATATATATATATATATATATATATATATATATATATATATATATATATATATATATATATATATATATATATATGTATATAATATATTTAGAATAATATTTTTAGTATGAATAAAAATAAAAGTATCATTTATATATTTTTCAAGTTTTGAATAAATAGGATAAAAGTAATTAAATTTCTTTTTTATGTTAGAAAAATAAAAATAAAAATGCAAAATAAATGTGAAAAAATTATAAAAATATTTTTGAGTATTTTTTATATTTGGGAATAAATAAATAAAATCAGAAATGAAAATGAAAATTCAAAAATATAAAATATCAAGAAATTGGGTCAGGGGGTGCAAAAAGAAAAAGGGAGGTGTCAAAAGTAGCCAGGACCAAGCCCAACCCAAACCAACTTCATCTTCAACCTTCTGACTTTGAAAACGTGCGCGCCCTGTTCAAATACCAGATCTTGTATACGAGCTCTATTGCAAAAACACATAACATCAAACTTGTAGAGCATTTCAAGACGAATCCAACCATATAAACAACTTGTACTAACTCTCAAATACCAGAGAGAATTTCTCTGGCCCTAAAATCTAACCTAGTTTTTTCAGTATGTTCATGGATGAAATTCTCTTAGCATGCTTAATATAAATGAAAACTGAGCATATGTACAGCTTCATGGCAATGAATACTAAATTTTTCATTCACAAACCTAAGGCTAAATGATCCTAAATAGAGAGATAGGAAGTTGACAAAAACCTATTTCAGCTGACTTCGTGTATGGCAATGTGGAGCTTTTCAACAAGGCTTGAGATGTCTGGGAGCTTGCTTGGACTTCACTTGACCTTCTCTAATACCTAGCTTGTCTTGAATGTACTTGAATCAACATATAGAACTCAACCTGCACAAGCTCAAAATGAAAAGGGCAAACCCTGTAAATGGAGTTATAGTTGGTGTTTGAGGTTTGGGATAGCTTGGATGAGTTGAATGGAAGGTGTTTGAACCAACTTGGGGCAAAACGCACGAGCAAATTGAGCTATGGAAGTCAAGTTGCAGGTTCTGCCCTGTTTTGCCAATGGAAGGTGATTTCTGGCTAGGGGATGTTTAGAGGCTCAAGCAATCGTGTTTCTGGCTCAGAGGGATGTGTGAAAGATGTTCAAAATGTTTGCACAAGTTTATTTTTGCTGGTGTTCAAGTTCTCATGTTTTGGACAAGTTTCTTGTTTTTGAAGTAAAATGTGGGAAGTGATTGAAAACAGGCCTGTACAGGCTATCCTTATGCTTGCATACTTTTCTCTTGGCCCCTCTAACTTATGGATTTGATTTGCTCTCTGAGATATAGACCAATGCTCAAGGGATTTAGTTTTGACATAAAGCACATTTAAGCAAAAATGGAAATGTACCTTTTTCAACTTAGGGATTAATTTTGTGTACAATGTCCTAATGACAAAAACAATACCTTGGACCAATGGATTTACATTAAATTATTGAGTGTGAAGTGGTTTAGAGGCCTGTAATCTAGTGCAAAGTACGCTGACTTGAAATTGCAACATGTATGAACATGAATATGCCATGGATGAAAAGTGAGTTTTTGCCAACTTCAAGCCTTCGATTCTCCCTAACCACAAATGTGTTTGGAGATTTCTTGGACATTTTGGAAATTTTGCAACATGCTCTACAATCCATATTTGAAATGCAACTTGATATTCTAAGTGGAACTATGTGAAAAATGGCCATGAAGATAGGTCAAAATCCTGCCTAAACTAGGGCAAAATTTCACTAAGTTAAAAGTTTTAGGGACCCTTGTTCCAAATATCATAACTTGAGATCCACGCTTCTTTTGAGAAAACTTTGTGAATCAAAGTTGTAGAATTTGTGGAGGACTACAACTTTCATATTGGAAGTTTTGTTTGAATCCAATTGCATCATGGTGAAAATGTTGGGCAAAGTTAGGAAAAATTAAGAAAATTTCATAACTTAGAAAAATTCTAAGTTATGAAAATTTTCAATTTCAAACCCTAATTTTCAAAAAATGGGTTTCTACAAGTTTCATGTTTTGACATATCTTGATGAAAAATGACCCTTGGCACTTGATTTTGACCAAAAAGTCAAAGTTTGACTTTTAAGTGTACAGTCAAATTTTGATCAGTTAACTGAAAAATTCATCTGTCAATCCCATGCATTTGAGATCTTTTGAACTTGTTGAATAGTTAAAGATGATTCCATTGAGTCCTTGAGTCCATGGTTGATCCCAATTTGCCATTGGCTAGGTCAAAAGTCAGAAATTGCCTTTGTGCAGTCAAAACCCTAAAAATGACTATTTTGCCCTTTTGGTGATCTGATCAAATTTCTTGTGGAGTTATGGTCCAAACTTGATCAAATGGTTCATGAGTTCATAATGTTGATGTGGGTCAAAATTCATGAGGTTTGACTGTAAATTGGCCACAATTGACTTTTTCCCTAATACAGCTGATTTCTAGGTCAACTGTCCAATTGACTGGGCAAAAATTTGATTCAAAGCTTGAAACTTGGTATGGACAAACCTATGAGTCCAACATGAAGTTTGAAAGTCACTTTGAGTATTGGAGGTCCAAAAATCCTTGTGCAAACTCAAACCCTAATTCAGGTCATCAGTGCAAGGAGATGCCTTAGGCAGTGCAAAACCCTAATCCTGTCTGGAGTTCAAGGAGCTTTGTGAGGGGAAATCTTGATAAAATGAGAGGGAAAATTTTGGGGTACAACAGCTTCCCCTGTTCAATCTTCTTGAACCTGAAGAGTTAGATTGCCGAATTTTGCCTTTCGTGACTCGAAGGTAAAAGAGGATTGGACACTAGAGTGCCCGTAAATTTGCACTCGTCAAACTGTAAGTTGAGGGAATAGGCTTAAAGATGCCATTTGGAGATGATAGAATCTTGCTGGATATGGGCTTAGAGATGCCATCAAAAATGTCTGTTGAATATCAGTAGAATGAACATCAGAATGGTATCTGTATCTAGAACGTATCTGAGTCGTATCTGGAGATTAGATTCGTATGAGCAAAGGAATGGCGTCTGTGTCTGGAGCGTATCCAAGCTGTAACTGTATTTGATTCTTGAACGAATATCAGAATGACTACCGTGTCTGGAGTGTATCTGTATTGTATCTAGATTCTGAATGGGCGACAGAAACACATCCGTGTATGGAGCATCTCTGAGCTGGGGATAAACTCCGAATGAGTGACAGAATGGCAACCGTGTCTGGAGCGTATCTGGATTGTATCTGAAGTTGAGATCTATATGAGTAGCAGAATGACTTCTGTGTTTGGAGTGTATCCGTACTGTAACTGGGATCTGGATAAGTGACAGAATGACTTCCGTGTCTGGGAGTGTATCTGAGCTTGAAGTTGATAGTTGAATCTGAATGAGAAATATAATGGCTTTCATGTCTGGAGCGTATCTAGTCTGTATCGGATTGTTGAAGTCTGAATGAGTAATAGAATGATCGCCGTGTATGGGGTGTATCCATACTGTATCTGAGGTTTTTGAATATTTGTTAAAGATAGCTTTTAACCTTATCCTGAAACGGGTAAAATGTTAGCTAAAACACAAAGTTATGTTGCATGATATGTATGCTGCAATAAAATGAACTCCATCAATGTTTATGATATATGAATGTAATGTATGTGCACGTAAGCTGATTAGTTGTCCTGCTGAGCAAAATATATCCTTGATAGCTGGAGATAATGAATTCTTTGACCGCTGCTGGGGAAAATAAACCCTTGACTGCTGTTGGAGATTCAAAACCTTCGATTGCTGAAACCGAGAAAACCTTTGGACTACTGTTGGGGATTGAAAATCCTTGGTGACTTGTGGGGATTAACAAGAGCTTTGACAACTTCTGCGAGGAATTGGGAATCCTTCATGACTTTCCTGGCGGATAAGAAAAACTTTGATGATCTCTACTGGGGAATTTAAAACCTGGGAGGCTTCAACTGGAGAAATGAGAGCAAGAATCTTCGTTCTGCTGGGAAATAAACTTTGTGGGGAGAATATTTATCCTATTGGAGAATTTCCAAAAGCTTGGGTTGTATACCAATCTACTGGGGAATCGGAGGAAGTTGGATAATACTCCACCGGGGTTTAAAGGTTGAAGTTTTGGACTCCGTTGGGGAAGAAAGTTTTATCTTCACTGGGGATTTGTAGTTCAAAGTCTTTTGGCTCCGCTGGGGATCGGGAGTTTAGAAACTTAGCTCTGATGGGAATTTTGAAACTTAACTCCGATGGGGATATGCATTTCAAGGTTTTAGCTCTGTTGAGGATCTGAATGACATACTGCAGGGGATTCCTTCTAGAATAGCCTAAAGACGCGTTCCTATACTTTCGACCTATCAGTAATTATTCTTTCTCATTTTGTTTTATTTGTAAGCAGTGATTATATTCAAATGCATATTGTTGTACCCCAAAATTCTCCCTCCCATATTCTTCAAAGTTTTGACAAGCATCATCTCAATTTGCTCAAGTCTACTCAAGGATTACACAGTCCAATTGCCTCCTAAGGCAGTCAAAATTAGGGTTTTGGTTCTCTCAGTGAATTTGAGGTTTTCAATGGCTCAATCAAGTCCCATAGGCCTATATATATCCTCAAGCATCTACATGGCAAGTTTCAAGACTCACAGGGTCAAATTGCACAGTCAAAAGCCCTAGTTGCTTCAGAGTCAACTGTAGGGGCAAAATGGTCATTTTACAGTCAAAAGTCAAATTTTTTGGTCAACATCTTATTTTGAATCCACAATCATCATTTGATCAAGTCTTGATCATGATTCCTCAAGAATGTCTCAAAAATCATCAAAGATGCAAAAAAAATTATTTTGGGACAGTTGAAAAGTCAACTGTAACTTGACCAAGGCATAACTTTTTCATGGTTCATCAGAAAAATCCCATCCAATTCTCATTTTGAAGGGGATGACATTTCCTACAACTCATATTCACATTCCAAGTCCAAGAAATGCTCTCACAAAAAGTTATCAATTTCTACATTATAGGTCAATTTCAAAAGTCAACAAAAAGGCACTTTAAGTCAAAGACCATAATTTGAGATTGGTAAATCAAAATGACATGGTACCAAAGGCATTGGTTAGAGGACTTCAAGACCTTTCCAAAATGTCCAAGAACATGTTCATATGATCAAAATTGAGCAAGATATGCATTGGAGAAGTTGGGAAATTTTTGGGAATTTGCAAAAGTCAACTTTGCCCAAAACACTTCATTTTTGCTAATGGGCCTCAAATTCCTTCTTGAATCTTTGTCCAAGGCCTATGCACGATCCATTGAGCTTAAATTGATTTAATTTATTATTTTTAATTAATTAATTGAATTTTTATTAATATTAATTCAATTAATTCATTTAATTGTAGGAAAATTCAAAAGATATTATTTTCAAATCTTTTGTGGAGCAAATATGATCAACACATGCTAAAGATTTCGTTTGCCAATCAAGGGGACCAAAATATCCAATTTTATCAAGTTTTATCAATCAAAAATGTGCAAAAAGATTTGATTGAAATCAAAGATGCAAAACATAATTTCATGGATTCTTGGACAAAGATTGAACCCTAAATCCATTCTACTATAAGAGCATAACCAAACCCTAAAGCCTTGGACGTGCAAGCTGCTGTAAAACACCATAAACCAAATTCCAAAAGTTCAAGAAAATTTGAAAACTGAATTCAACCTTCCAGGCCAATTCAAAGCATTTTCTTGATTCCAATACATTGCTGGAGGTGTAAGGAACCTTTTGCAATCAAAATCAAGTGTTAACACCCAAAGAATCCCAAGAACAGTCGTACGGTTTGCCCACTCTTTTCCATAATCGAAACTCAAGTTTTATGCATCATTAACATGTTATGATTATTGCTTTGCATTGCTAACATCATTCTGAAGCTAATGGTACAGATTAATTGTATTATGGTGCCCTGAAACGAAAACTGCCATTAAAGAAATCTAGGGTTTTGAAGCTTTGATTTTAGGGCTTTCTTGACCAAGCAAAATTGGAACCTCCCATGCCCATGGTTGAAACCGACTGAACGTGACGAATACAATGGACACCTCGCGCCATATTTATGTAGCTTGGATTTCTATTCGCTATTATTGGCAGTTTCACTTTGTGGGGGTTTAAAACCCCCGCTATCTTGTTTTTATTTTACAGGGAAACGAGGAAGATGATGAGCTGTACGTATATGGTTGGGTAATTCAAACGAACACGCGCTTTTTCTCTTTCCAAGCATAATTGATGTTTTTCTATATTATTTTCATTACCCTTCATAATAACAGATGCAACGCTTGGCTTAGTGGAAGAGGACGTGTCTGGCAATCAATGGGACCTGGGTTCGATTCCCAGGTCCACCCAAACCTTGTTTCTATTTTTTCTAATGTTATCTCATGCAGCCTTCCAAGAGCATTCTATCATACACCCCACGTATCAGCCAACCATGTGTCCACTAACACCCATCTAATGGCCAAGTGTGAATATCCATGGTGCTCCCAGTCAACCACGCGCTCAGCTGATCCAAAAAGTCAATGGGCTGGCCAACAAATGGGCCAGAATTGCTTCTTCAAAACCTCCACTTGGGTCCATCAAACCCCCCTGGTTTATTTTTCTTTTTCTTATTTTCTTTTCCTTTTAATTCTTTTAATTATTATAATTATTATTATTAATTCATAAACAAATTATTTTTCATATTAAATGCAGAAACTTAAATATTTATAATATTTTTATTATTTATTATTTATTAATTATTATTATTTTTGTAAATAAAATGTAAATTAATTAATTTAGTTAATTAGGTTAACTTTGACATTTTTTATAATAAGTAAAATAATTTAGAATTAGGGTTTTCTTGACTTTTAATTTCCTTTTTCTTTTCATAAAACATAAAAAACATAAAAAACATTTTTAATTAAATGATTAATTAGTAAACTAGGTTTAATATTTAATTAAATGCAAAGGACAAAAACTCATATTTTCTCAAAAGAAGTCAAAACCCTAAGGACGTCCTGATTTAATTTATTTCGCGCATTATTCTTATTTTGATTATTTATGTATCTGCTCAGAGGATGTAATAGTTAATTAGGTTTTATTGCTTTCTTTACTTTCCGCACTTATTTTCCAAAACAGGTTTTTGTTTTTGGCGATGTATAGACTCGCGCCTTGTAATAGCGTAGATTCAAATTTCCGCAATTTATTTTCCGCACTCTTAACTGTTAATATGCATGCAAGACTGAATGACAAATAAAACCAACTCGTAGATCACCATAATACATGTACAAGATAATATAACATGAAAACAACACACATGCACATGCCACTCTTAGGGTACGCCTCATTGGTTGCCTCGAACGTGGTCGTCAAGTATAAGGTGTTTTAGAGGTCGCCCTCCTTTCTAAAGATCCTGTTGCCTCGAAACGGTTGCCTCGGATAAAAAAGGATCTAGGACATTAGGGTTACTTTTAAGGTGTCCTATTATTGCTTCGGTGACCACACATGTCCCTTAATCGAATTGACCCGAACACCTCCAACGACGGTGCTACCTACTTCTCAATAGTGGGATAGCACTGTTTAAAGGACTCTTACACAGCCTAATTCCTTAGAGTAGGTAGATTCTCATGGGTACTTGCTCTTCTCAAAACAAACAAAAACAATTTTTCACACTGACTCTTTCTAAAAAGTTTTCAAACAAATTTTTCATACACTCTTGAGGACAGATACAAGAGTTGCTTAGAAATTTTTCAAACGAAACTTTTTCAAAACCCACAAACATTTGAAAAGCAAACAATCTTTTGAAAACATAAGAGCAAGTACCTAAGAGCCCGTGGATAACCACAGATAGAAAGGTTGCTAACACCTTCCCTTTCTATAATCTACCTCCTGAACCGAGAGACATCTCAAAGAAGGAATTTTGCTGTGCTTTTGTCCTTTCCATATTGGAGAACATAAAAGACGGTGGCGACTCTTGCTTACCGCGACATTTCGCGAACCAGCTAAAAACAGTCAGTTCTATTTCCACCGATCACAGAACTGGCGACTCTGCTGGGGATTTTTTATAAGTGAGGTGTACCTTAGGATTAGATCATACTTATGTTTTCAATTGCTTGCTTTGATTGCTTTTATATTTGTGGGCATTGTCTTGGAGTTTCATAGATCCTAACCCGGATCTGGGGAATACCCTGTTAGGTAGCATAAGCTGTGAGGGACTTGTCAGGCGTAGACCGACACAGGTGAAGCAGTGGCTACGTTGGTGTGACACCTTGGTCTGTACCGATATCCCTTGTGTTGCAACGAGGAGAATATGGGTCTTCTGAGGAGTCATTAAGCACCAACCGACCTTAGAACCCTAAATTGACCCAACTTGGCCATAGAATAGTAGCAGTATGCTACACCCATTGAGGCTAAACTCTCGCGATGGTTCTGGCCGCAAGAAAAGATTGCGACGCTGGAGTTATGATCGATTGAGGGTAGTCAGTGATATTGGGATCCTCTAGAACCCGGTTACTATTTTCTAGGACAGGTCTTAAGCAACGAAACTGAAAGAGGGTAGTACCTGAACTTCATGCCGGCCTAAACTCTAAGGGCTGTCTTGTGTGACTTGTGTGCCTTCAAACTTGACTGCTTGCATGCTTGTTATCTGACACGTGAGTTTCTTGCAGGTTTTGTTTACAGTCCTTAATATGGACTCATAACAGGGTTCCCTTACATCACTCCACGCATAGCATAACATCATACCATCATACCATTGCATACATCCTGCATAAGGACTAACCCATTTCAAGGATCTCAAGGGCTTGTGATGCAGGTTATGATGAACCAAAATATCTAGCAAGGGGCAAAAGGGGATTTATTTTCCTCTAGCCAAGGTTGTTTGGAGATCAAACATGACAACCTGAGTCAGGGGCTATGACCCACTGGATCTGGTGAGCCTTGACTCTTGAAGAAGGACTCTCAACAATATGCAGTGCCTTCTCTCAAGCTACAAAATGCAAATTCTAACAATTTTCTTGTTTACCCCGCGAGATCCTTGAAAACATTGCATGCATACATACATATCATTGCATAACAGGTACCCTTTTGACATGTCACTTATCTTCTTTGCTGTTTGTTTCAGCAATCATCATGAATCCTGAATCATCCAATGAACAAGCTATCAAGGCCCTCCAGGCCCAGAATGCCCAGTTCCAGGAGTTGGTTATGAGCATAGCCCAGGGCCAACAGGATGTGAAGACTCTGCTGTTGAAGAAGAAGAAGAAGAGGACTATGCTGTTCAACCCTAGACGCAGATCTGGGAATGGATTACCGAATGAGGCTGATCTGGCTACTTCCTCTGTAGGGAAAGACAGTCCCCAAGAGAGAAGGGTTCCTAGTCCTGTGGTCTCCGACAACGAGACGGATTTCAATGATGAACAGTATCCTCCTGCTGAGGATAGGTACAAACAACTGGAAGACCGGTTGAGTGCTTTGGAGATACAGAAAGTGCCCGGCCTGGACTTCGAAGATCTAGGTCTATCCTCTGGGGTGGTGATCCCACACAAGTTCAAGGCACCTTCTTTTGCGAAGTATGACGGAGCTTCCTGCCCTAAGCTGCATCTCAGATCCTACGTAAGGAAGATCCAACCTTACACTGCAGACAAGAACTTATGGATCCATTTCTTCCAGGATAGCCTTTCAGGGGCTCAACTCGAGTGGTTCTATCAGCTGGATGGAACCAGTATTCGTAACTGGGAGGACTTGGCTACTGCATTTTATAAGCAGTATCAGTACAATGCCGACCTCGCTCCTACACGTACCCAACTCCAGGGTATGTCGCTAGGATCGGGTGAAGGTTTCAAGGAGTATGCTCAAAAGTGGAGAGACCTGGATGGAAGGGTGCAGCCACCTCTGACCGACCGTGAGCTCGTTGATATGTTCTTGGGGACCCTGTCTGGTCCTTTCTTCAACCATCTGATTGGGAATTCTTCTGCTGGGTTTACAGATTTGATCTTGACCGGGGAGAGGATTGAAGCTGGTATCAAGGCTGGAAAGATTCAAGAAGCTGCACCTTCTGACGCTCATAAAAAGCCTTACCATGGAAAAAAGGAGTCCAATGTTGTGCATGGTAAAAAGAGCCGTCATGATCAACATGTAGGGGCAACCCAGATCTCTAATCATATTCCTGCTCAGCAAAGAAAGGGGCAGAAGCGTAAGGAGGTCGCACCCAAACGACAGTTCACTAAGATCAACATGTCACTGGATCAAGCGCTACAGCAATTGTTGAAGGCATGACTGATTACCTTAAGGGCTCCTCTTCGGAATCCAAACACTTCCGCTCCTAACTATCATCCCAACGAAAGGTGTGCATACCATTCTGATAGCCCGGGGCATACTACGGACAACTCTTGGGCTCTGAAGAACAAGGTCCAAGACATGATCGATGCCAAGGAAATCCAGTTTGAAGCTCCAGAGACTCCAAACATAATCACTGCTCCTTTGCCCAATCATTGAAGGCTTTTGTTTATTTGAATTTCCGAGTTGTATTTTTCTTTGCTTATACAAACAATTAATGTCATAGCAAACTCTTTTATTCCATTAATGCATCGCATATGTCTGTTTGAATTAATCTATTCGTATTCATTATATTCAAAATTGCTTTCATGTTTCTGTGATGTTTAATTCTCAATTGCAAATTCTAAGCCTCTTGAGGGAGGATGACGAAAACGATACCACGATCTACAGTATGCTTTTGAACAGACCCCGCTGATGAGGTACAGGCATTGTTTCAATTCCTAAACACTGGAGTTATAAGGAAGATAATCCCTCGTCAACCCCCTTCGAGCCAAAGAAGTAGGAGTTTTTTCTTTTCAAAAATTTAAACCCTTAATTATAACCTGGGGCAGGGTAGTTCCCTCAGTTGATCCAAGTGCACAACGAAGGGCATCAAAAGAAGTCCTTCTGAAACAAAAGACAGTGATGGTTCCGAATAATCATAAAAGATAGGCAGTCATTATCTTCCAAAACAAACGCCCAATAAGTCAAAACCTATGAAGGAGACTTACAAAACTGGGGCATCCCGCTGACTGTAAATTCAAAAAGAAACAGTTCAGGCAAAAAAAAAACAGGGATAACAAAATCAAAAAAGAAAGAGGTCTTACAAACCCTCAACAAAAAAAAGAAGAAATGACTTCCTATTCAAAATAAACTGTCAATATCCGAACCATCATTGGAATATCAGGACAAAGACTCAAACAAGGTCTAACGCACGATCAACTGAGTTTAGGTTTGAAGAACATCACGAAGAACGGGTGGGTACAAATAAAATTTGAGCCTTTATCCTTTGTTTCTTAAACTGTGAACCAGGCCACGCTACAACCCTTAAAAGTCCTAGCTGAAGCATGGGTTCGTTCGAAAGTGTTGTACCCCAAAATTTGCCCTCCCATATTCTTCAAGATTTGCCAAGAGCATGCTTCAAAATCTCCCCAAGGGTTGCACAGTTCAAGGGCCTCCTAACAGTCAAAAATTAGGGTTTTGGTTCTGACAAAGAAAATGAAGTTTCCAAGGGTCCAATCAAGTCCCACATTCCTACATACATTGTCAAGCATCCATATGCCAAGTTTCAAGACTCACAGCATCAAATTGCACAGTCAAAAACCCTAAATGCTTCACAGTCAACTGTAGGGGCAAAATGGTCATTTGACAGTCAAAAGTTCAAATTTTTGGTCAACATCTCATTTTGAAGCCACAAACATCATTTGATCAATGCTTGATCATGATTCTCAAAGCTTGGCTCAAAAAGTCTCAAGATGCAAAAGTTTCCATATTTGGACAGTTGAAAAAGTCAACTGTAACTTGACCAAGGCATAACTTTCACATGGATTATCAGAAAAATTCCATCCAAATCTCATTTTGAAGAGAAAGACATTTCCTACAACTCCTCTTCACACTTCAAGTCCAAGAAATGCTCTCACAAAAAGTTATCAATTTCAACATTATAGGTCATTTTCAAAAGTCAACAAAAAGGGACTTTAAGTCAAAGGCCATAACTTGAGATTGGTTAATCAAAATGACATGGGACCAAAGGCATTGGTTAGAGGACTCAAAAAACTTTCCAAAATGTCCAAGAACATGAGCAAAGCTTAAAAATTGAGCACGTTGTGCCTTGTGGAAGTTGGGAAATGTTTAGGTATTTTGAAAAGTCAACATTGCTTCAAATGACCTAAAAATGCTAACGGGCCTCCTTTTCTTCCACAATTCATCATCCAAAACATGTGCACGAGCATTTGGCCCAAAGGGAAGTTTTTTATCATTTTTATTTTATTTATTTGAATTTTTAAATGCTAGAAATTCATTTAATTAATTAAAATATATGAAAAATACTAAACCTAGGTTTTTAAATCTTTTTGTGCAAAACAATCACTCATGATTCACTAAGGATTTCGTGCATACCAAAAAGGGAAAGAATTGGAGCAAATTGACATGATTCTTCATGAAGAAATATTGAAAAAAGATCCTTAAGAATCAAATCTTGAAAATCATGAATGCAAAGGTTTTGATTTGGTTTCTTTGACCTAAAACCTTCACACATAAGTACTGATGCAAACCCTATTCAAAAGGACCACAAAGCTGCGCCATACCTCCATAACCAAACTTGAATTTTCTCAAAAAAAGTCCAATACTGAAAACTGTCTTCCAGGGCGATTCAAGCCAAAATAATTATCTCATCACCTTCCTGAGACATCAAGAAACGTGGTTGAATCGTTTTCCACGTCCCTAACGCCCAGAATTGGTGAATAGAACTCAAGCTTTTTCACTTTTTTGCATAAATCGTATTTTATCATTCATGGCATGATTTTACATTCTAATACTTGTTTTGTGTTGCTCTCATGATTCTGAAGCTAACCCTATAATTTGATTAAGTTTTTATGAACTGTACGCGATTTCACCATTGATACAGGCTAGGGTTCTTTGAGTTCTAATTTGGGCGTTTATGAATGCTGTAAAATTGGAACACCTTAATACCATGAATGGACTCAGCATGCTTGGACGAAAACAACAAAACCCTCGCGCTCAATTTATGAGCTACCATGTGCTATTCGCTATTTTGAAAACAAGCATGTTTTGGGGGGGTTTAAAACCCCCGCTAACCCTTTTATATTTTCAGGAAAAACGCATTAAGGAAGAAGATGATGAAGTGTAAGGCGTTGATTGGTCCATTTGAAATTTCGCGCGGAAACAGGCACTAACGATTGTTTTATATTATAATGTTTATTGATTATATAATATACAAATGAACACAGCAGCGCGGTTGGCAGGCATAGGCATTGGTAATCTCCAGGACCTGGGTTCGAGCCCCAGGTCCCCCTCCCTTTCAATAACATTTTTCTAACTATGCTTCTATGTAATTTCCAAGCAAGCGTCCATCGTGCATCCACAATATCAAGCCGTCCACGTGCCTACTGAGCTGAATCAAAGGGCCCTAATTGGAAGAATATGATGAGCAGGAGTCAACGCCTATGCATGCTAGCAGAAAAGTCAATCAGGCCAGAAGTTAATGGGCCTGAAATACTGGACTCTACCTCCCATTTGGGGACAGACCCCCCAAGGTTTGCAATTTCTTTTATATTTTTTCATTTTTTGTTTGATTCAATTATTTCTCTTTTTAATTAATTTCTCTAATTTAATTATTTTCATAAAAATATAAAAATAACATAAAAATCAGAAAAGACAAAATTAAAAATATATTATATTTTAATATTTTGTAAATAAATATCATCAATTAATTTTAGCTTGTTAAATTAGGTTTAATGCAAATATTTTTCTTAATTAACTTAAAATTTGTAGAATTAGGGTTTTTAAGTATTTTTATCCTTTTTTTCTTTTCTTTCACAATAATTAAATATTAAATATTATTTATTTTTATAAATCAAATCGCATTAATTAATTAAGGTTCATTTTAGGTTAAACTTTAATATGTTTTCTTAATAAAATAAAAATTGTAGAATTAGGTTTTGATTTCATTAAATTCTCATAAAAAACCCAAAACTCAAAAAATAATTTCCTTTCATTTCAATTTTAATTAATTTGTTAATAATAATTTTACTTCATTAAAAAAGGGTCCAACGCCCTCGTTTCCAATTTTAATTCCTATTCGCGCATTTTATTTATTTCCTTCTTTTAAATATTTATGTAATTCTCCCAAAGCCGTGTAATATTTATCTTTCGCACCTTACTTTCTTTACTTTCTGTCAAATCGGGTCCTGGACTTTAATTTTGGCGATGTGGACCCGCGCCTTTGTAATAGTTTAGAACTTTTAATTTCCGCATCTTTTTAACTGTTAAATAAATGCATGCAAGAATGAATGATTAAATAAAAACAAACGCATAGATCACTATAACATGACAAGACAAAAATAAACGAATCTGACACACAAATCACACACCACCCCTAGGGTACGCCTCACTGTTGCCTTGCCTCGAAAGGTGATCGTCGAGTAGAGGATGTCTTAGCAAGTCCTCATGATCCGGGAACCTGGCATGAGGGTAGCTTCTAAGGTGTCTTCCCATTGCTCTGGTGATCACCATGTCCCGAACCTCGAATTGACCCGAACACCTCCAACGGTGGTGCTACCTACCTCTCAATGGTGGGATGGCACTACTTTCAAGGACATTTACACAGACGAATTCCTTAGGGTAGGTAGACGACTCTAGATACTTGCTCTAATTTCAAAACAAATTCAAAAATACTTTTCACACCGACACCTTTTCAAAAAGCTTTCGAAAGCAATTTTTCAAACACTCTTGAGGACCGATACAAGAGTCGAACTGAAATTTTCAAAGAAACTTTTTTAAAACCCACATTGAAAAGCAAACAAACCATTTTTGAAAACACAAATGAGCAAGTATCTAAGAGCCCATGGATAACCATGGATAGAAAGGGTGCTAACACCTTCCCTTTCTATAAATCTACCTCCCGAATCGAGAGCAATCTCTATAAGGAATTTTTCTGTGCTTTTGTCCTTTCCATTTGGAGAAAATAAAAGACGGTGGCGACTCTTGCTTCCGCGACATTTCGCGAACCAGCGTTAAACAGTCAGTTCCAGATCCACCGATCACAGAAAGCATACTATTACGAAAGGTATCCTGACTCCTTAAGGCTTGCGGTAAAATAACGAGTTGATATCACAGTTTACAAAAAATTCACTTGTTTTTATGAAAAAATGCATTTTCAAAAACTTCAAGACAGACATAAGCTTTGCATTCTTGATATAACACTGTTTGCATATGACTATTTGTTCGAACAGCAGAGAAATTCGCATGACGAATATCCAAGTGAACAAAAGTACTTCCAACCAATGGGCATGGCATGATCATTGTCCATTATCTGGGGCAGTTAAGTCAAGATTCGGAGAATCTCTCAAAAGGCCAACCAGCTTGGGGCAAATCTCCATCTGGATCACTTGGGGAATTGGACGATCAAACGAAGATCTTCTGGTGGTATGGTAACATTGCACTACTGACAGTGACAACTCCCTACATCCTGAGAACGTGGACATAGTCGAAAAAATACTGCGCATAATCAAAGACCCGCTAGGTTGACACACCTAGGCAAAAATAAGGGCTTCCCGACGAACCAAAAGGGTTCGGGCAAAAATAAGGGATGAAATGAAAAAATTTGTACACCCGGCAAGTCGAAAACCTGAAAAGGCGGCTTGGGCAAAAAGGGGTATCCCGGTGGACTGAAAACCCAAAAGGGTGGTCCAGGCAAAAGTTAGGGATCAAAAGCGTACGACTATGTCCCGTCATCTCGTCACTCGCCTACCAGAAGAAGATTTGTCAATCGGCAGTCATCAAGCACCTCCACAGGTACCTTCTCCCACTGAAGCTGGGGCAATAAGAAGTGTCTGAACTGTACAAGTTGCTCTGCCCGCCAAGGTAACAAGGAAGGTCCGGCTGAAGAACGCAACCAGGATACCTCTACTCCCCGCAGAGTAAGACAAGGATCAGCAACACTCTTCCCTAAGCAGAGTTGATCTCCCAGCAGCCCAAGAAGGCACAGTATCCCTAGCAAGTCAGCGACACTCTCCCCAAGCAGAGTTAGGCTACTGTCAGCATTAAGGAAGTTGGGTATCCCCAGAAATCTTAATATTCCCCAGCGGAGTATACAGGTGTTCTTAAGCAAGCATCCCCGACAGTCTTGGTATAAGATTGTTCCCCGGCGGAATACAGACACCCAGTGGAGTCACTTCCCCAGTACAGTCTCAAAAGATTCCCCAGGAGATTTGAATCAATCTCCCCAGTAGATTCTGGAAGCTTATCCCCAGTAGACTCTGGAAGCTTATCACCTGCAGAGTATACTTATCTCTCCCCGACCATGTTCAGAGGTTATTCCTCACCAGAGTTTATAATTGGGTTATCTTCAGCTAATTACCATGGAAAGATCGTCCTCGATGAAGTTCTTCCTATCCCCCAGCGGAGTTCATCAAAATCCAACATAACTTATCAACGGTGTCCCCAGCGGAGTTATCATCCAAACCTCAGCGAAGTATCTCTTCCCACAAAGTAATTCCCCGCAGAGTAATCTCTCCAACAAATTTATTCCCCAACGGAGCCATCTTCTCCTACCAGTTTATTCTTGCATCCCCAGCGGAAACGAAGAACTCTCCTCTTCAAACATCAGCCCAGGATTCATCTTCCCAGAATTTGTCAAGGATTTATTTTCCTAGACGAAAATACATTCATAAACATCACATCTTCATATATTATAGCATGCATACGCATCATACAACACCAATCTCATTTATTCTTGAGAACATCATGACACATGCATTTCATACATCATGACATTGCATACAACTAATGTTTTGCCTTTTCAGGAAAAAGGTCAATACAAAGATGATTACTATCAACTGTCGCAATTCCAGATTCGATTCCTGTATCTAGCCAGGGCATATCTGTAGACGACAAGTTTAGAGATTCGATTCCTGTATCTAGCCAGGGCATATCTGTAGACGAAGAGTTCCAGATTCGATCCCTGTATCTAGCCAGGGCATATCTGTGAGTAACTGATTGTAGATTCGATACATGTATCCAGCCAGGGCATGTCTGCATGAAGAGTTTAGAGATTCGATTCCTGTATCCAGCCAGGGCATATCTGTAGACGACTAATTCCAGATTCGATACCTGTATCCAGCCAGGGCATATCTGTGAGCGACTTAATCCCAAGATTCGACACCTGTATCCAGCCAGGGCATGTCTGCATGAAGAGTTTGTAGATTCGATACCTGTATCCAGCCAGGGCACATCTGCATGAAGAGTTTAGAGATTCGACACCTGTATCCAGCCAGGGCATATCTGTAGACGACCAATTTCAGATTCGATTCCTGTATCCAGCCAGGGCATATCTGTAAGCGATTGTTTGTAGATTCGATACCTGTATCCAGCCAGGGCACGTCTGTAAGCAACCTGTTGAAGTTCCGGATTCGATACCTGTATCTAGCCAGGGCACATCTGTGAGTGATTGTTTGTAGATTCGATACCTGTATCCAGCCAGGGCACGTCTGTAAGCAACCTTTTGAAGTTCCGGATTCGATACCTGTATCTAGCCAGGGCACATCTGTGAGCGATTGTTTGTAGATTCGATACATGTATCCAGCCAGGGCACGTCTGTAAGCAACCTTTTGAAGTTCCGGATTCGATACCTGTATCTAGCCAGGGCACATCTGTGAGCGATTATTTGTAGATTCGATACCTGTATCCAGCCAGGGCACGTCTGTAAGCAACCTTTTGAAGTTCCGGATTCGATACCTTTATCTAGCCAGGGCACATCTGTGAGTGATTGTTTGTAGATTCGATACCTGTATCCATCCAGGGCACGTCTGTAAGCAACCTTTTGAAGTTCAAGATTCGATTCCTTATCTAGCCAGGGCATATCTGTGAGCAATCGACTGTAGATTCGATACCTGTATCCAGCCAGGGCATGTCTGCATGAAGATTTTGAAGATCCACCCCTGTAACAGGCCAGGAAATTATCTTTCTCTCTCAAGTACGCAAGTTCTCGCTAAGGAATCTCTTACGCGATCGACACTTCCAAATGGCATCTATAAGCCCATTCCCGACAAGGTTCTGTCACATCTCCAGATGGCATATATAAGCCCATCCCCCTATCCACCATCTTTCCAAATGGCATCTGTAAGCCCATTCCCGCCATCACACTACTGATACTCTACTATGTGAGTGCAAATTTCTGGGCACTCTAGTGTTCAATCATCTTCCACCTTCGGATCACGAAAGGCACGCAAGCCAATCTACATCCTCAGGTCTAAGAAGATTGAACAGGGGCAACTGTTGTACCTCAAAATTTGCCCTCCCATATTCTTCAAAGTTTTGACAAGCATCATCTCAATTTGCTCAAGTCTACTCAAGGATTACACAGTCCAATTGCCTCCTAAGGAAGTCAAAATTAGGGCTTTGGTTCTCTCAGTGAATTTGAGGTTTTCAATGGCTCAATCAAGTCCCATAGGCCTATATATATCCTCAAGCATCTACATGGCAAGTTTCAAGACTCACAGGGTCAAATTGCACAGTCAAAAGCCCTAGTTGCTTCACAGTCAACTGCAGGGGCAAAATGGTCATTTTACAGTCAAAAGTAAAAAATTTTGGTCAACATATTATTTTGAAGACACAATCATCATTTGATCAAGTATTGATCATGATTCCTCAAGAATGGCTCAAAAATCATCAAAGATGCAAAAGTTTCTATTTTGGGACAGCTGAAAAGTCAACTGTAACTTGACCAAGGCATAACTCTTTCATGGTTCATCAGAAAAATGCCATCCAATGCTCATTTTGAAGGGGATAACATTTCCTACAACTCATCTTCACATTCCAAGTCCAATAAATGCTCTCACAAAAAGTTATCAATTTCTACATTATAGGTCAATTTCAAAAGTCAACAAAAAGGCACTTTAAGTCAAAGACCATAACTTGAGATTGGTAAATCAAAATGACATGGGACCAAAGGCATTGGTTATAGGACTTCAAGACCTTTCCAAAATGTACAAGAACATGTTCATATGATCAAAATTGAGCAAGATATGCATTGGAGAAGTTGGGAAATTTTTGGGAATTTGCAAAAGTCAACTTTGCCCAAAACACTTCATTTTTGCTAATGGGCCTCAAATTCCTTCTTGAATATTTGTCCAAGGCCTATGCACGATCCATTGATCTTAAATTGATTTATTTTCTTATTTTTAATTAATTAATTGAATTTTTATTAATATTAATTCATTTAATTCATTTAATTGTAGGAAAATTCAAAAGATATTATTTTCAAATCTTTTGTGGAGCAAATATGATCAACACATGCTGAAGATTTTGTTTGCCAATCAAGGGGAACAAAATATCCAATTTTAGCAAGTTTTATCAATAAAAAATGTGCAAAAAGATTTGATTGAAATCAAAGATGCAAAACATAATTTCATGGATTCTTGGACAAAGATTGAACCCTAAATCCATTCTACTATAAGAGCATAACCAAACCCTAAAGCCTTGGACGTGCAAGCTGCTGTAAAACACCATAAACCAAATTCCAAAAGTTCAAGAAAATTTGAAAACTGAATTCAACCTTCCAGGCCAATTCAAAGCATTTTCTTGATTCCAATACATTGCTGGAGGTGTAAGGAACCTTTTGCAATCAAAATCAAGTGTTAACACCCAAAGAATCCCAAGAACAGTCGTACGGTTTGCCCACTCTTTTCCATAATCGAAACTCAAGTTTTATGCATCATTAACATGTTATGATTATTGCTTTGCATTGCTAACATCATTCTGAAGCTAATGGTACATATTAATTGTATTATGGTGCCCTGAAACGAAAACTGCCATTAAAAAATCTAGGGTTTTGAAGCTTTGATTTTAGGGCTTTCTTGACCAAGCAAAATTGGAACCTCCCATGCCCATGGTTGAAACCGACTGAACGTGACGAATACAATGGACACCTCACACCATATTTATGTAGCTTGGATTTCTATTCGCTATTATTGGCAGTTTCACTTTGTGGGGGTTTAAAACCCCCGCTATCTTGTTTTTATTTTACAGGGAAACGAGGAAGATGATGAGCTGTACGTATATGGTTGGGTAATTCAAACGAACGTGCACTTTTTCTCTTTCCAAGCATAATTGATGTTTTTCTATATTATTTTCATTACCCATCATAATAACAGATGCAACGCTTGGCTTAGTGGAAGAGGACGTGTCTGGCAATCAATGGGACCTGGGTTCGATTCCCAGGTCCACCCAAACCTTGTTTCTATTTTTTCTAATGTTATCTCATGCAACCTTCCAAGAGCATTCTATCATACACCCCACGTATCAGCCAACCATGTGTCCACTAACACCCATCTAATGGCCAAGTGTGAATATCCATGGTGCTCCCAGTCAACCACGCACTCAGCTGATCCAAAAAGTCAATGGGCTGGCCAACAAATGGGCCAGAATTGCTTCTTCAAAACCTCCACTTGGGTCCATCAAACCCCCCTGGTTTATTTTTCTTTTTCTTATTTTCTTTTCCTTTAAATTCTTTTAATTATTATAATTATTATTATTAATTCATAAACAAATTATTTTTCATATTAAATTCAGAAACTTAAATATTTATAATATTTATAATATTTTTATTATTTATTATTTATTATTATTTTTGTAAATAAAATGTAAATTAATTAATTTAGTTAATTAGGTTAACTTTGACATTTTTTATAATAAGTAAAATAATTTAGAATTAGGGTTTTCTTGACTTTTAATTTCCTTTTTCTTTTCATAAAACATAAAAAACATAAAAAAACATTTTTAATTAAATGATTAATTAGTAAACTAGGTTTAATATTTAATTAAATGCAAAGGACAAAAACTCATATTTTCTCAAAAGGGGTCAAAACCCTAAGGACGTCCTGATTTAATTTCTTTCGCGCATTATTCTTATTTTGATTATTTATGTATCTGCTCAGAGGATGTAATAGTTAATTAGGTTTTATTGCTTTCTTTACTTTCTGCACTTATTTTCCAAAACGGGTTTTTGTTTTTGGCGATGTATAGACCCGCGCCTTGTAATAGCGTAGATTCATATTTCCGCAATTTATTTTCCGTACTCTTAACTGTTAATATGCATGCAAGACTGAATGACAAATAAAACCAACTCGTAGATCACCATAATACATGTACAAGATAATATAACATGAAAACAACACACATGCACATGCCACTCTTAGGGTACGCCTCATTGGTTGCCTCGAACGTGGTCGTCAAGTATAGGGTGTTTTAGAGGTCGCCCTCCTGTCTAAAGATCCTGTTGCCTCGAATCGGTTGCCTCGGATAAAAAAGGATCTAGGACATTAGGGTTACTTCTAAGGTGTCCTACTATTGCTTCGGTGACCACACATGTCCCTTAATCGAATTGACCCGAACACCTCCAACGACGGTGCTACCTACTTCTCAATAGTGGAATAACACTGTTTAAAGGACTCTTACACAACCTAATTCCTTAGAGTAGGTAGATTCTCATGGGTACTTGCTCTTCTCAAAACAAACAAAAACAATTTTTCACACTGACACTTTCTAAAAAGTTTTCAAACAAATTTTTCATACACTCTTGAGGACAGATACAAGAGTTACTTAGAAATTTTTCAAACGAAACTTTTTCAAAACCCACAAAAATTTGAAAAGCAAACAATCTTTTGAAAACATAAGAGCAAGTACCTAAGAGCCCGTGGATAACCACAGATAGAAAGGGTGCTAACACCTTCCCTTTCTATAATCTACCTCCCGAACCGAGAGACATCTCAAAGAAGGAATTTTGCTGTGCTTTTGTCCTTTCCATATTGGAGAACATAAAAGACGGTGGCGAATCTTGCTTACCGCGACATTTCGCGAACCAGCTAAAAACAGTCAGTTCTATTTCCACCGATCACACATATGCTCATTTAACAAACCATTGGACGTTTTCAAATAAAACATAAGTGTAAAAAGAAAAAAAAAGGCAAGCAAATTTCTGCACTTTGAAGTATCTTTGTATTAACTTTGTAAGTATTTTGTACAAAGGAGACAGACATCCTAGTAAGAGAATATTGTCGTAAAAATTGAGAAAATTTTTATACAAAAAGGATGGCTATGTGTAACAAATCCATGGTGTGATCGGTGGAAATAGAACTGACTGTTTTTTAGCTGGTTTCGCGAAATGTCGCGGTAAGCAAGAGTCGCCACCGTCTTTTATGTTCTCCAACATGGAAAGGACAAAAGCACAGCAAAATTCCTTATTTGAGAATGTTTCTCGGTTCGGGAGGTAGATTTATAGAAAGGGAAGGTGTTAGCACCCTTTCTATCCGTGGTTATCCACGGGCTCTTAGGTACTTGCTCTTATGTTTTCAAAATTGTTTGCTTTTTTAAGTGTGTGTGGGTTTTGAAAAAAGTTCGTTTGAAAACTTCTAGGTAACTCTTGTATCAGTCCTCAAGAGTGTATGAAGTATTGTTTGAAAACTTTTTAGAAAGTGTGAGGTGTGAAAAGTATTTTGTTTGTTTTTGAAAAGAGCAAGTACCCATGAGTCATCTACCTACCCTAAGGAATTAAGCTGTGTAAGTGTCCTTTAGATAGTGCTATCCCACTATTGAGAGGTAGGTAGCACCATCGTTGGAGGTGTTCGGGTCAATTCGATTATCGGGACAGTGTGGTCACCGAAGCAATGGTAGGACACCTTAGAAGTAACCCTAATGTCCTAGATCCTTTTATCCGAGGCAACCGTTTCGAGGCAACTGGATATTTAGACAAAGGGTGACCTCTAAGACGTCCTATACTTGATGACCACGTTTCGAGGCAACCAGTGAAGCGTACCCTAGGAGTGGCATGTGCTTGGTGTGTTGTTTTTCAGTTAATTGTCTTTTGTACATGTCATTTGTGAGCTACGGATTGATTTTATTTACATACATTCTTTCATGCATTTAACAGTTAGGGGTGCAGAAAATTAAAGTGCGGGAATGTAAAGCTATGCTATTACAAGGCGCGGGTCTATACATCGCCAAAAATACAAAGACCCGTTTTGGTAAATAAGTACGAGAAATTAAATAAAGCGGTAAACCTAATTACTATTACATTCTTGGAAGCAATTACATAATAATCAAAATAAAATGCACGCGAATAAAAATTAATCGGGAATGCCCTAAGGGTTTTGACCCTTTTAAGAAAAGAAATGAATTTTTTGTCTTTTTTGTGATTTAAATGAAATTAAAGCTAATGATTAAACTAATTAATTAATTTATTAAAAGAAAATATTTTTTTGTATTTTTATGTTTTTAATGAAATAAAATAAAATGAAATAAAATTAGAAGTCAATAAAACCTAATTCTAAATTTATTTTAGTTATTAAGAAAAAAGGTTAAAGTTGCCTAATTAAAATTAATTCAATTTATTAGTATTTATTTACAAAAATAAAATGAAATTAATGATAATAATAATATTAGTTCTTGTTTTGATCTTTTATAAAAAATATTAATTATGTTAATAGTTAATAAAAGGGAAAAATAAAAATAAGACAAATAAAATATAAAAATAAAAATTGCAAACCCAAGGGGGGTTTTGGGCCATATTGGAGGTGTTAATGGAATTGTGAGGCCCATTTGCACAAAGCTCGTTGACTTTCTGGATTGAGTGGAGCGCTGGTTGACCAGGAGTATGGTGTGCTCCCTTTCTTGGCCTTTGGATCTGCTTCTATGGACACATGGCGCGCTGATATGTAGGATGCATGGTGGCACGCTTTGGACTGCATGTACATGAACATGTTAAGGAAAAAATGAAACAATTAATTGGGGGACCTGGGAATACTTACAGTGCTTGATAATGGACCTTAGGACGTGGCAAGGGTTGCTTTAGCTTCAGGGTATGGCAAAGAAGAGAGTCACGTTCTCCTCTTGGCCTGAAAATGCTTGCAAAAACTCCTTTTGATCTCACACTTTTCTTGACAAATTTTGAACTTTGCTCTGGCCGTTTGTGCACTTTTTCTAGGTCGTGCTCTTGCTTGTGTTAGCTTGTCTACATGTTATGTAATGTGTTTTGATAAGAATTATGGCCAATAATGCAGTGCATTCATGCTTAAGATTTTGCTATAACTCCATTAAAACACCTTCCACTTTTGAGCCAAAATTTGAATTCCTGCCTCATTTAGCCCTTGCACGAAATTGGAATGTCAATGATGATGTATCAAAGCAAATCAATACAAGAAATATCCCCTTAATTAACTTCTTTGATTTTATTTGATTTTAAATGATTTAAAAGGAATTAAATCAAATAAAATTAAATAAAAATGAAAAAATTAATTTTAAATTTTGAAATAATTTGTGGGACACGTGGGAAGCATGGCCAAGCTGAATCAAGTTGAAAAAGTGGGCCCCTTTTGTCAAAAATGAAATTTCAAGGATAAATGATTTTGGCCATTTCACAAAAATTCCCCAACTTCTCCAATGCATATCTTGCTCAATTTTGAAGTTATGAACATGTTCTTGGACATTTTGGAAAGGTCTTGAAGTCCTCTAACCAATGTCTTTGGTACCATGTCATTTTGATTTACCAATCTCAAGTTATGGTCTTTGACTTAAAGTCTCTTTTTGTTGACTTTTGAAAATGACCTATAATGTTGAAATTGATAACTTTTTGTGAGAGAATTTATTGGACTTGGAATGTGAAGATGAGTTGTAGGAAATTTCCTCCCCTTCAAGATGAGCATTGGATGGGATTTTTTTGATGAACCATGAAAAAGTTATGCCTTGGTCAAGTTACAGTTGACTTTTCAGTTGTCCAAAAATGGAAACTTTTGCATCTTGATGATTTTTGAGCCATGCTTTGAGAATCATGATCAAGACTTGATCAAATGATGATTGTGGCTTCAAAATAAGATGTTGACCAAAAATTTTGACTTTTGACTGCCAAATGACCATTTTGCCCCTGAAGTTGACTGTGGAGCAATTAGGGTTTTTGACTGTGCAACTTGACCTTGTGAGCCTTGAAACTTGACATGTAGGTGCTTGACAATGTGTATGAGCATATGTGACTTGATTGAGCCCTTGAAAACTTCAACTTCCTTGCAAGAACCAAAACCCTAATTTGACTGGCTTAGGAGGATGGTTGACTGTGTAGCCCTTGAGTAGACTTTGAACCATTTGAGGTGATGCTTGGCAAAACTTTGAAGATTATGGGAGGGAAAATTTTGGGGTACAACAGTTGCCCCTGTTCAATCTTCTTAGACCTGAGGATGTAGAATTGCTTGTGTGCCTTTCGTGATCCGAAGGTGGAAGATGATTGAACACTAGAGTGCACAGAAATTTGCACTCACATAGTAGAATATCAGCAACATGATGTCGGGAATGGGCTTACAGATGCCATTTGGAGAGATGGTGGATAGGAGGATGGGCTTATAGATGCCATCTGGAAGTGTGACGGAACTTTGTTGGGAATGGGCTTATAGACACCATTTGGAGACTGTTATGGGAGGATGATGTTGTACCCCAAAATTTGCCCTCCCATATTCTTCAAGAATTGCAAAGAGCATGCTTCAAAATCTCCCCAAGGGTTGCACAGTTCAAGGGCCTCCTAACAGTCAAAAACTAGGGTTTTGGTTCTGACAAAGAAATTGAAGTTTCCAAGGGTCCAATCAAGTCCCACATGCCTATAAACATGGTCAAGCATCCTCATGTCAAGTTTCAAGACTTACAGTACAAAATTGCACAGTCAAAAACCCTAATTGCCCTACAGTCAACTGCAGGGGCAAAATGGTCATTTGACAGTCAAAAGTCCAAATTTTTGATCAACATCTCATTTTGAAGCCACAAACATCATTTGATCAATGCTTGATCATGATTCTCAAAGTATGGCTCAAAAAGTCTCAAGATGCAAAAGTTTCCATATTTGGACAGTTGAAAAAGTCAACTGTAACTTGACCAAGGCATAACTTCCACATGGTTTATCAGAAAAATTCCATCCAAAGCTCATTTTGAAGAGAAAGAAATTTCCTACAACTCCTCTTCACACTTCAAGTCCAAGAAATGCTCTCACAAAAAGTTATCAATTTCAACATTATAGGTCATTTTCAAAAGTCAACAAAAAGGGACTTTAAGTCAAAGGCCATAACTTGAGATCGGTAAATAAAAATGATATGGGACCAAAGGCATTGGTTAGAGGACTTCAAGAACTTTCCAAAATGTCCAAGAACATGATCAAAGCTTAAAAATTGAGCAAGATATGCCTTGTGGAAGTTGGGAAATATTTGGGAATTTTGAAAAGTCAACTTTACTACAAATGCTTCAAATTTGCTAATGGGCCACATTTTCTTCCAAGATTCATCATCCAAAGCATATGCACGACCATTTGGCCCAAAGGGGATTTATTTCATCATTTTTATTTATTTATTTGAATTTTTAATTACTATTAATTCATTTAATAAAATAAAATATGACAAAAATACTCATCCATGCTTTTCAAATCTTTTTATGCATGGAATACCTTCAAGATTTCGTGCCCTATCTAATATGGAAAGAATCAAGGTGATTTGATCATAATTGGCACCAAAAGCACATGAAAAGATTTGGAAGATATGCCATGAAAATCAAATATCTTATACATCAATGCATTGATCCTTTGGCTCAAGATTTAACCCTAATCCATCACATACATAAGCCAGAAGCTAGACCTAATGGAAAAGACCTGAATGCTGCGCCTCACATCAAGAACAAAGTTTGCATTTTTGTCCAAAATTTCAAAAACTGAAAATTGCTTTAGAGTTGGTTTCAAGGTAAAATACCAATTGCAATAGCTTGCCAAGGCTTCACTGAACCTAACTGCGTTCTTTTACAATCCTCACGCACCCAGAATTGGTACATAGCATTCAAACTGTTTCATCTTTTTTGCATAATCGTATTTCATCATTCATGCCATAATTTTGAGTTCTAATGCTTGTTTTGCACTAGTCTTATCATTCTAAAGCTAACTATACTGTTTAATTGAGTTTTTCTTGCCTATACGCGAAATCACCATTGAAGCTTGCTAGGGTTACAAAACTGTGAAATTGGGGCTTTACGTTTAAGGAAAAATCAGGCAACAAGACTTGTACCATTGGAACGAGAAACTTCACACGAATCCAACCATCCCATTGCACCTAATTTCTGATCCAAGACGGCCTATTCGCTATTTTTCCATGTACCATGTAGTGGGGGTTTAAAACCCCCGCAATCTTGTTTTTTTTTTCAGGCAAACGCAGAAACGAGTGGAGAAGATGATGCGTGTTGGACGGCTATTGGCTTATTCAAATAATTGGCGCTCTTTTTTGATCGTCCCACTAACTTGTCTTTTCTCTCTTTTATTATTTACGTCTCATTATATTAACAAAGTAACACAACAGCGCAGCTGGCAAGGCATTGGCTTGGTAAACAATAGGACCTGGGTTCGATCCCAGGTCCCCCCCATATTCTTGTTATTTTTCTTTGCAATGCGTTCAGGTGCTCCACAAGCCCAGACGTCCACCATGTAGCCTCATACCCAAACGTACCATCTGCCTCAGAGCATCAATTCAAGGGCCTTGATCTGGAGACTATCATGCGCCTAAGTCAGACGTGCCACACGTGACCCCCAAAAGTCAAAGGGGCCTATAATAAATGGGCCAAAAATGCTGGACAACACCTCCAAACTGGGGTCAACACCCCCAAGGGTTTGCATTTCTTTTCCTTTTTTTCTATTTTCTATTATTTGTTTTAATTCAATTATTTCCTCTTAATTCTCTAAATTAATATTTTCATAAAACATAAAAATGATAAAAATCAGAAAAGACAAAAAATAAAATATATTTGATTTAATTTTTCTTTGTAAATAAAATCTTGTTAATTAATTTAGTTTTAAATTCTAGGCTTAATTTTAACTATTTTTCTTAATGAATTAAAAATTGTAGAATTAGGGTTTTATATTTTTATCCTTTTTTCTTCTCCACCATATTAATTATTAATTATTATTTTTTGTAAATAAAATTGTATTAAATAATTAGGTTAACTTTAGGTTCAACTTTAACATATTTCTTAATAAATAAAAATAGTTAGAATTAGGGTTAATTAATTTTTTTTAATTTCATTTAATTCTCTCATTAAAATCTTTAAATACAAAAACTCCAAAAAAAATCTCTTTTATTTTAATTTAATTAATTTGTTAATCGTAATTTAATTTCATTAAAAAGGGTCCAACGCCCTCGCTTTCGATTATCAGTTCGTTTCGCGCATTTATTTCCTTTCTTATAATATTCATGTAATTCTCCCAAAGCCATGTAAATTGGACATTTATATTTCTCGCACTTTATTTTATTTTCAAATCGGGTCCTGGATTAAATTTGGCGATGTGGACCCGCGCCTTTGTAATAGCGTAGGATTTTTATGTTCCCGCAACTTTTAAACTGTTAACTATTGCATGAAAGAATGAATGCTCAAAATAAAAGCAATGCGTAGATCACCAATACATGACAAGACAAAATATCTGAAAACGGAACACAAGTCACACACCACCCCTAGGGTACGCCTCACTGTTGCCTTGCCCCTCGAAAGGTGATCGTCGAGTAGAGGATGTTTTAGTAAGTCCTCATGATCCAGGAACCTGGCATGAGGGTAGCTTCTAAGGTGTCTTCCTATTGCTCTGGTGATCACCATGTCCCGAACCTTCGAATTGACCCGAATACCTCCAACGGTGGTGCTACCTACCTCTCAATGGTGGGATGGCACTACCTTAAGGACATTTACACAGCCTAATTCCTTAGGGTAGGTAAATGACTCGTAGATACTTGCTCTATTCAAAAACAAACAAAAAACTCTTTTCACACCGACACTTTCAAAAAGCTTTCAAAACAATTTTTCAAACACTCTTGAGGACTGATACAAGAGTTATTCAGAAAACTTTGACGAAATTTTTTTTCAAACCCACTCACAATTGAAAAGCAAACATTTTGAAAACACAAATGAGCAAGTATCTAAGAGCCCGTGGATAACCACGGATAGAAAGGGTGCTAACACCTTCCCTTTCTATAAATCTACCTCCCGAACCGAGAAACTATCTCATAAGGAATTTTGCTGTGCTTTTGTCCTGTCCATGTTGGAGAAAATAAAAGACGGTGGCGACTCTTGCTTACCGCGACATTTCGCGAACCAGCTTTAAACAGTCAGTTCCAGATCCACCGATCACAGAACTGGCGACTCTGCTGGGGAATAGACTTTAAAGTGAGGTGTACCTTAGGACTAAGATCACTTGTGTTTTCAATTGCCTTGACTTGTTTGCTTTATTATTGTGGGACTGTCTTGGGAGTTCTATAGATCCTAACCCGGATCTGGGGATACCTTCTTAGAAAGTAGCAACAAGGCTGTGAGGGAATTGTGCGGGGTATACCGACATGGTTGAAACGGTCTGCTACGTTGATGTGGCACTTTGGTGTGTACCGGTAACCCTTGAGTTCAGTCAAGGAGAGTACGGGGCCTCCTCGTGGTGTCGTGAAGCATCAACTGACCTTAGGAACCTTAATTGAACTATCTTGGCCTCTTTAGGGTAGTGAGATAACTGACTTTGGTGCAGTCCGAGGTTTGTTGATACTCGATACTACACTCAATTGAGGGTTGCTTTCCTGGAATATTTCGGTCGCCAGTTCAGTGGCTAAATCGAAACGATGAACAATGAAAGCAATCCAGTGATATTGGGACCCTTAGAACCCGGTTACTTCTAATAGGACAGGTTGAGCCCACCAACTTCAAGAGGGTAATACCCAGACTCCATGCAGGCCTAAACTCTAAGGGCTTGTCTTGTGTGACTTGTGTGCCTTACATGTTTGCCTTTGTAAATATCTGTGGTGTGTTTAATCATAGCATCATGACATCATCCAGCATCATATGCATTGACTAACCATTTCAGGGGTTCGAATCTTCATATTTGTTCTTGTTTTGTAGGACATGGAAACTGTTCGCAGAAAGACAATTCAAATCAGCCTTGTAAGGATCCCCCCTCAGCTTAAGGAGCTTATATCCAGGATTCCCGAGAGCTCTTCATTCAGTGAAAGACATGGAAGACTCATCAGCTTGGTCAATACCAACATTGAGGAAGATATGATAAAGGTCCTGTTCCAGTTCTTTGACCCTCTGCATCACTGTTTCACCTTCTTGGATTATCAGCTGGTACCTACATTGGAGGAGTTCTCCCGGCTTCTGAAGATCCCTATCCTTGATCAACTACCCTACAACGGTACGGAAAAGGAACCCAAACTTGAAGAGATTGCCAAAGCTTTACACCTACAATCATCTGACCTCAAGGGACATTGGGAAGTTAGAAGTGGTATCAAAGGGTTCTTAGCCAGGTTTCTGTTTGAAAAGGCCCATGAATGTTGGAACTCCCTTGACTTACAAGCTTTTGAAGAAGTTGTGGCCCTCCTTGTCTATGGTTTGGTGTTGTTCCCTAACCCAGATCAGCTTATAGATATCAGTGCTGTCCAGATCTTCATGTCCAGGAATCCTATACCTACGTTGCTAGGGGACATCCTTCACTCATGTTACACTCGAACCATGAGAAAAAGAGGTGTCCTTATGTGTTGCACTCCTCTCCTGGGAAGGTGGTTTATTTCGCACCTTCCACAATCAGTTTTGAAGAACGAGCGGGGTTTGAGATGGTCACAACGGCTGATGACTCTTACACATGCAGATATACATTGGTGCCCTCGGTCCAGAGAGGATGTCACTATCATCGATCGTTGCGGGGAGTACCCTAATGTTCCTTTACTTGGAATCAGAGGAGGTATTACTTACAACCCATTCCTGGCTTGGAGACATTTTGGTTATGCTCGGAGGGATGGCCCTCATGACATGTTAATTCCTGACATAGTTTTTGACTTCGACAACGATGCACAAGGACTTCGCCAGAGATTTATCAGAGCTTGGAGGATGCCAAGTAGGATAGACAGCAAGACACTGGGGCACAGGAACTCCATCCCATTGGAACCTTATCTCAAGTGGGTACGGGCCCGCTCCCAGAAATTAGTGATGCCATATCCTCATATGCTCCCTGTGATCAAAGAGCCAGTCTTGGAAGGAGAAGTGTCCTACACCATTCAGCATCCTGACATGCCCACATCCTGGGAAGAGATGCAGAAGAGCTGGATCCAGCTTAAGGAAGAACGGAATTCTCTTGAGACCAGTCTACATGCTAGTGAAAAGAAGGTCCTGGAGCTCACCCTCCTATTGCATGAGGAGAGGAATCTCAACACCTACATAGCTCCAAAGAGGATGCGTAGTGTCTTTTGGGATTGATTTGCTTTGTAATTTGTGCCCATGAGGCTTTGATGTACTGAACAATTATTTCCTTAATGATAACGTGTGTTCCTTTTTGTCTACAACAAATTTGAACTTTCGAACCCTTGAATGCATCGCATAAACACATATCATTCATCATGTGCATAGCAGGTTTTCTTCTTTTCAGGTTGCTTACCGTTCTTCGCTGTTTATTTCAGCATCATGAATCCTGACTCATCATCGACCGAGATGTCCATCAAGGCTCTTCAGGCGCAGAATGCGCAATTTCAGGAACTAATCATGGGTTTGGCTCAGGGCCAAGAAGAGCTGAAGGCTCTGCTCCTGAAGAAGGAGAAGAAGAATAAGAAGAGAACTGTTCTTTTCAACTCGGGCCGAAGGTTTGGCAACACTCTGCAGAATGAAGAGGCTGGTTCTTCTATAGGCAAGAGCAGTCCCCAAGGGGGAAAAGGTCCTAGTCCAGTAGTCTCTGACAACGAGACTGACTTCAATGAGGAACAATATCCTCCGACTGAAGATCGGTATAAGCAGTTGGAAGACAGATTGAATGCTATGGAGATCCAACAAGTGCCTGGGCTGGATTTCGGAGACTTGGGTTTGTCTACTGATGTGATCATTCCTCATAAGTTCAAAGCACCATCTTTTACCAAGTATGACGGGGCGTCTTGTCCCAAGCTACACCTCAGATCTTACGTACGGAAGATTCAACCGTACTCAGTGGACAAGAACTTGTGGATCCACTTCTTCCAGGAGAGTCTTTCAGGGACTCATCTCGAATGGTTCTATCAGCTGGATGGGACCAAGGTTCGTAACTGGGAGGAGTTGGCTACTGCTTTCTATAAGCAGTATCAATATAATGCCGACCTTGCCCCTACACGTACCCAACTCCAGGGTATGTCGCTAGGGTCAAGCGAAGGTTTTAAAGAATACGCACAGAAGTGGAGGGACCTGGCTGGCAGAGTGCAGCCTCCGTTAACTGACCGGGAGTTGGTAGACATGTTCTTGGGGACCCTATCTGGGCCATTTTTCAACCATCTTATCGGTAACTCATCTGCAGGGTTTACTGATCTTATTCTGACTGGAGAGAGAATAGAGGCTGGGATGAAGTCTGGCAAAATTCAGAAGGGTGCATCTTCAAGTTCAGAGAAGAAGCCCTTTAAGAAGGAGGCCAGTGCTGTATATGGGTCTAGAAGACATGATAAACCTGAGCGTCGTCAATCTGTCAACGCGGTGATGATTGCCAAGCCTGCTGCCGCTCCTCGGCAAACCAATCCTCAAAGGGATGAAAGACCCAGAAGAGAGTTCACCCGCCTGAGTATGACTCTATCACAAATCTTGCCACAGTTGCTGTCCACCAACCTAGTGACTGTTAGAGAGGCCCCGAAGGTTGTAAACACGGCCTCTCCCAAATACAATCCAAATTCCCGCTGTGCTTATCACTCCGATAGCCCGGGGCATTCCACTGATGATTGTTGGGCCTTAAGGAATAAGGTGCAAGACCTTATTGACGCAAAAGAGATACAGTTTGAAGCGCCTGAGAGGCCAAATGTGGTGACTGCTCCTATGCCCCAGCATGGAGTAAATGCTGTTGATGAAGAGGTATATGCCGTTTCTGTGAATGATGTAGCTACCCCCTTAATGACTGTTAAGAGGAACCTACTGTTGGCCGGTTTATTTCCGGGTTGTAGTGAAGGTTGCCTTTTCTGTGCTGTCTCCCTTTCTGGTTGTCCTTTGCTGAAGTTGGGCATCCAAAGCCTAATGGACAACAAAGAGATTCTGTTCAAGAAGACTGCTGTTCAGTTTGTTCCGGTAGAAGAAGTTTCTGTTGTTACAATTTTCAATAACCCAATCAAGGCTCTCCCAAGGAAGCCGGTTCAAATCATGACTGTCGCACCCGTCGTTATTACTGTTCCGGGGCCTCTCCCCTATGAATCTGATAAGGCTGTCCCATGGCACTATGGGGCAGACGTGTATGTACATGGAATCAAGCAAGAGTTCAACACTGGTACCAGCATTAGCAATATCACTGGTCCAGCAAAGGTTACCCGCAGTGGCAGGCTCTTCTCGCCTGACATTGCACCACCCGCTATTCAAAGACCCCTCACTATAACACCTGCAAATGTACCTGTTCCCAGTTCTGATCAAGTTGTGTCCCCCGCTTCCGAGTCATCTAATGCTCGGGGCAAAGGGATTGAAGATGAGCCTGCCCAGATGGAGGCACCAAAATCTGTGAACGCTGAGGCCTCCCAACAAGAGATGGAGGAAATCCTGAAAATAATCAAGAAGAGTGACTTTAATGTTGTCGAGCAGATGGGGCATACACCCTCCAAAATCTCAATGCTCTCCTTACTGCTGTGCTCAGAGGCCCATGCTAAGGCCCTGATTTCATTTCTCAAGACGGACCATGTGCCACAGGAGACATCTGCAGTCCAGTTTACTGACTGCGTAGCAAATCTGACAGCGGACAATGGTTTGGGTTTCTCAGATGCTGACCTTACTGCCAAGGGGAAGGATCACAATGATGCCCTGCATGCCTCTATTGAATGCAGGGGCACTACTCTTGCGCATGTGTTGGTGGACACTGGTTCTTCCCTGAATGTGCTACCCAAGAAGGCCTTAGACCGTTTGGATTGTGAAGGCCTGGAGCTGAAACCTAGCAATATCATCGTCAGAGCCTTTGACGGTTCCAAGAGGATGGTTCATGGAGAGGTGGACATTCCTATTCGCGTGGGTTCTCAGGTATTTGACTCTACTTTCTATGTGATGGATATCCGTCCATCGTATTCTTGTCTACTGGGTCGACCTTGGATCCACAAAGCTGGGGCAGTGACCTCTACCTTGCACCAGAAACTTAAGTACCCCGTCAGAGGGAAGATTGTCACTGTGCAGGGAGAGGAGGAGTATATGGTGAGCCATTTGAATTCCTTCAGGTATATTGAGATGGACGGGGAGTTTATTGAAACCCCCTTTCAGCATTTCGAAGAGGTACCTCCAACTTTAGCAGCAGCAGAAACAGTGGTCGAAGAGGATGTTCCTTTGAAGATGGCTTCCTTGAAGGATGCTCGGGCTGTGATCAAGAAAGAGGGTCAGAAGGCTGTGCGCAAAGCAAAGACCAGAAGACCTCCTGTGCTCATTACCGATCCAGGAGTGAATGTTGTTGGGGACGAGGATGAGGTGGAAGAGTCAGAGTTCAATAGCTGGATCTACCCGACGACTGGTGGCGGATTGACCAATTGGATTGCTAAAGACCATACTCCTGTTACTTTTGTTACGCAGTAATAAACTCCTATGTTTTTGTTATTTGTAATAAACAATAAATAAAACTCTATGGCCCGGTGTCTTACCCGTGGCACCGTGGCTTCATTTGTGAGGGCATATAAATTGTCATTTCATATATCATGAATAAAGATCTTGGACGTTTTCTCGCATTTCAAATCTTATGCTCCTTTTCTTTCTTTCCTTTCTTTATATATTACAAAACAGCTGTATTTACACACACTCACTCATACAGGTTTCAATCCACTCTGGATCTCACTGGTAACGACTCTGCTACTGCCAGTTATGACTTCGAAAATCCGATCAACTTAGCCGAAGACGAAGGTGAAGATGATTGCGAAGTGCCTGGCGAGCTTGCAAGACTGTTACTCCAGGAAGAGAGGGCAATTCAACCACATGAAGAGCCGGTGGAAACGATAAATCTGGGTACTGAGACAGACCGAAAGGAAGTCAAGATTGGTGCCAACCTAGAGCTCAGCGTGAAGCAACGGTTGACTCAGATGCTATATGATTATGTGGAGATCTTTGCTTGGTCCTACGAAGATATGCCTGGGTTGGATATCGACATTGTGGTCCATCATTTGCCTACTAAGGAAGATTGCCCTCCGGTTAAGCAAAAGGTCCGCCGTATGCGTCCAGAGATGTTTGAGAAGATCAAAGTCGAGGTTATGAAACAATTTGATGCCGGTTTTCTCGCAGTGACTTCTTACCCTCAGTGGGTTGCTAATGTGGTGCCAGTACCTAAGAAAGATGGAAAGGTCAGAATGTGCGTTGACTACAAGGATCTGAACAGGGCCAGCCCCAAAGATGACTTCCCCTACCTCACATTGATGTCCTGGTTGACAATACTGCTCAGCACAAGGTGTTCTCTTTCATGGATGGTTTCTCAGGGTATAATCAGATCAAGATGGCACCTGAGGACATGGAAAAGACTACCTTTGTTACTCAGTGGGGCACCTTCTGCTACAAGGTCATGCCTTTTGGACTGAAAAATGCTGGGGCAACCTACCAACGTGCCATGGTTGCCTTATTTCATGATATGATCCATCATGAGATAGAAGTGTATGTTGACGACATGATCGCAAGGTCCCAGACTGAGGAAGAACACCTAGATCATCTGCAGAAATTGTTTGACCGTATGAAGTTGTACAAGCTGAGGTTGAACCCGAACAAGTGCACCTTCAGGGTAAGATCTGGAAAGTTGCTAGGCTTTGTTGTAAGTGACAAGGGTATTCAAGTGGACCCTGCCAAGGTCAAAGCTATTCAAGAGATGCCAGTTCCTAAGACAGAGAAAGAGGTCAGAGGCTTCTTAGGACGCCTGAATTACATCGCCCGGTTCATCTCGCACCTAACTGCTACTTGTGAACCAATCTTCAAGCTGCTGAAGAAAGATCAGGTAGTACGTTGGAATGATGAATGTCAGGCTGCTTTTGACAGAATCAAAGAGTATCTCCAAGAACCACCCATCCTTATGCCACCGGTTGAAGGGAGACCTCTAATACTATACCTGACAGTACTTGACAACTCAATGGGGTGTGTGCTGGGGCAGCATGACGAGTCTGGTCGAAAAGAGCATGCCATTTATTACCTTAGCAAAAAGTTTACTGACTGTGAGACCCGATACTCACTGCTTGAGAAAACTTGCTGCGCTTTGGTATGGGCTGCTCGCCGGCTGAGACAGTATATGCTGACTCACACTACCTTGTTGATCTCAAAGATGGATCCTATAAAGTACATATTTGAAAAGTCTGCTCTGTCTGGGAGAATAGCAAGATGGCAAATGATCTTGACAGAATACGACATTCAATACACAACCCAGAAAGCTATCAAAGGAAGTATATTGGCAGACCACTTGGCATATCAGGAAGTAGACGACTATCAGTCAATGAACTTCGAGTTTCCAGACGAGAGTATCATGATAGTGACTGATTGTGAAGTACCTGGACCGGATGAAGGACCTGAGGAAGGATCCCGATGGTCTATGCACTTTGACGGAGTATCCAACGCTTTGGGTAACGGCATTGGCGCTGTAATCATATCCCCTCAAGGCACTCATACTCCGCTCACTGCCCGGCTATGTTTCAACTGCACCAACAACATGGCGGAGTATGAGGCATGCATCATGGGTCTCCAAGCTGCGATCGACTTAAGGATCAAGTATTTGAGTGTCTTCGGAGATTCCGCTCTCGTGATCAATCAAATCAAAGGAGAGTGGGATACAAAACATCCGAATCTTATTCCTTACAGAGAATGTGTGTTGATATTGATCCCCCACTTCACAAAGATAACCTTTGAACATTTCCCAAGAGAGGAGAATCAGTTGGCGGACGCGTTAGCTACGATGTCTTCCATGTTCAAGGTCAAATGGGACAATGAGGCTCCCCAGGTCACTATCTGGAAATTGGACGAACCGGCATACTGTTGTGATCTTGAGACTGAATTGGTGACTGAGAAGCCTTGGTACCATGAGGTGAAGAGATATTTGGAAGCTCAGGAATATCCTGAAGGTGCATCTGTCAACGATAAAAAGTTTCTAAGAAGATTCGCAGCCAAGTTATTCCTTAGCAATGGCATTCTGTATAAGCGAAACCATGATTCGACCTTACTGCGTTGCATGGATAAGACAGAAGCAGAAAGGATTATGGAAGAGCTACATGAAGGGACCTTCGGGACACATTCCAGTGGACACACTATGGCAAAGAAAATCCTTCGGGCAGGGTATTTCTGGTCCACCATGGAAGCTGACTGCTACCAACATTCTCGGACATGCCATAAATGCCAGATATATGCAGACAAGGTGCACGTCCCTCTAGTTCCTCTAAATGTTCTGACTGCGCCCTGGCCTTTTGCAATGTGGGGCATAGACATGATCGATGAGATTAAACCAACGGCATCCAATGGGCATCGCTTTATCCTGGTAGCGATTGATTACTTCACGAAGTGGGTTGAAGCAGCATCCTACGCTACGGTAACCAAGACTGTTGTGGCACGGTTCATTCGGCATAACCTGATCTGTCGCTACGGGGTCCCAGAAAGAATCATTACAGACAACGGTACCAATCTTAATAACAAGATGATCACTGAGCTCTGCGAGCAGTTTAAGATACAGCACCACAACTCTTCTCCTTACAGACCGAAGATGAATGGGGCTGTAGAAGCAGCAAATAAGAACATTAAGAAAATCGTGCAGAAGATGACAGTGACTTATAAAGATTGGCACGAAATGTTACCGTTCGCTCTACATGGGTACCGTGCCTCAGCCAGGACGTCGACCGGGGCAACTCCCTTTTCTTTGGTCTACGGTATGGAGGCAGTCTTACCGATCAAAGTGCAGATACCCTCTCTCCAGATAATGAAGGATGCAGATCTGAGTGAAGATGATTGGATCCAGACACGACTTGATCAGCTAAACCTTATTGACGAAAAAAGACTTGCTGCTATCTGTCACGGTCAAACGTATCAGAAACGGATGATCAGGGCATTTAACAAGAAGGTCCGACCACAAGAGTATCAAGTTGGGGATCTAGTAATCAAGCGAATCATCCTTCCTCAGAGTGATCCAAGGGGCAAATGGACCCCTACGTATGAAGGGCCATTTGTGGTTAAACATGTGTTCTCAGGAGGAGCCATGATTCTAACCAACATGGATGGTGACGACCTTCCTCACCCCGCTAATGCAGACATAGTAAAAAGATACTACGCATAAAAAAGACCCGCTAGGTTGACATACCTAGGCAAAAATTAGGGCTTCCCGGCGAACCAAAAGGGTTCGGGCAAAATGAAGGGATGAAATGGAAAAATCTGTACACCCGCAAGTCGAAAACCTGAAAAGGCGACTTGGGCAAAAATGGGTATCCCGGTGGACTGAAAACCCGAAAGGGCGGTCCAGGCAAAAGTTAGGGATAAAGCGTAATACTATGTCTCATTGGATCACTTTGCATCCAGAATCCGGTATCAACATCAAGTTCAGACGGCATCGATCAGCCAGCTTCATCTTCAACTAAGGTCATCAAGTGATGAGACGCTCGGAGATATAAGGGCGATAGCAGAGTTGGAACCCAGTGGGATCATGCTTTTCACACAGCTGTTTTATTTTCCCTTGTACAAATTTGTATAAACTGGTTTGTTCGGCGGCATTCTCTTACTAGGACGTCAGCCTCTTGTACATAAAACACCTATTTACAGGCAAACTCAAAATCAATACAAATACACTTTTCAGTTAAAATTGCCAATTGTTTTTTCCTTTTCTGTTTTGTTTTGCGAAGAACGTCCAAGGTTCAATTTGTGATATATGCATTGACAATAATTTTCTAACTCATGAATATTTTCATACGAAACAAAGGATTAATTACAGGTAACATTAGAAACAGGGGCAATAAAGAGTTGTCTAAGCAATCTAATTGTTCTGTCCTCCAAGGTACCAAGGTAGGTTCGACTGAAAAAACATAACCAGATATCTTAATCCCCCAGAGAGTGAGCCAACAAGTCAATACACTCTCCCCAAGCAAAGCTATACAATCAGCCTTAAGGAAGTGGGGTATCCTCCAGCAAATCTCAACATTCCCCAGCAATATACATGCGTTCTTAACAAGCATCCCCGACAGTCTTAGTCTAAAGGTTGTTCCCCGGCGGTATATCAAACATTCAATAGAGTCGCTTCCCCGATACAGTTCAAAACTTCCCCAGGAGAGTCCAATCAAGATTTCCCCAGGAAAGTTGAATCATCTCCCCAGCAGTAAGCTTATCCCCAGTAGATTCTGGAAGCTTCTCCCTCGAAGAGCACGAACGCGTCTCCCGACTTTATTCAAAGAGTTGTTTCCCTACCAGGATATAACTGGGTTATCCTCAGCCAAAAGCCATGGAAAGATCGTCCTCGGCGAAGTCTTCTTATCCCCAGCAAAGTCTATTAACACTTCCAATATAACAATGGTATCCCCAGCGAAGTTACCATCAACATTTCAGCAAAGTACCTCTATCCCCACAGAGTATTGCTCCCCAGCAAGATCGCTAGAGTAATTTTTTCTCCCCGCAGAGTAATCCATTCGCCAAGTTTATTCCCCAACGGAGTTATCTTCTCCTACCGGTACTCTTGCAATTATCATCCCCAGCGGAAGCAAAGATCTATTCTTCAACATCAGCCCAGGAGTGACTTCCCGGCACCCGTCAAGGATTTATTTTCCTAAGACGAAAAGATACATTCATAAACATCGCATCTCCATACATTATAGCATGCATATACGCATCATATCTTACAAATCCCATTTATGTTGAGAACATCATTGCTTGATTCATATCATGCATTGCATATAACTGACCTTCACCTTTCAGGAAAGATCCCGTTAAGTTCTCAGCTTTATTCTAAGACCTTGTCTGGTTCAGTTAAATCGACCCTAAGATTTTTCTGTTTCTTATCCAGTCAAAGGCCTTCTCTGGTTCAGTCAGATCGACCCTAAGATCTCCCTGTTTCTTATCCAGTTGAAGATTTCAAGACCTAGACCGGTTCAGTTAAATCGACCCTAAGATTTTTCTGTTTCTTATCCAGTCAAAGGCCTTCTCTGGTTCAGTCAGATCGACCCTAAGATTTTTTTGTTTCTTATCCAGTCAAAGGCCTTCTCTGGTTCAGTTAGATCGACCCTAAGATCTCTCTGTTTCTTATCCAGTCAAAGGCCTTCTCTGGTTCAGTCAGATCGACCCTAAGATCTCCCTGTTTCTTATCCAGTTGAAGATTTCAAGACCTAGACCGGTTCAGTTAAATCAACCCTAAGATTTTTCTGTTTCTTATCCAGTAAAAAGGCCTTCTCTAGTCCAGTCAAATCGATCCCTAAAAGATTTTCCTGATAAAGACTCAGTAGAAGACATCCAAGATTCTCTCAGCGTTACTGTTGAGGTTGAAGTCGCCCAAGATTCTCTCAGCGTTACTGTTGAGGTTGAAGTCGCCCAAGATTCTCTCAGCGTTACTGTTGAGGTTGAGGTCGCCTATGGTTCTCTCAGCGTTACTGTTGAGGTAGTAATCGCCCCAGATTCTCTCAGTGTTCCTGTTGAGGTAGTAATCGTCCAAGGTTCTCTCAGCGTTCCTGTTGAGGTAGTAATCATCCAAGGTTCTCTCACCGTTCCTGTTGAGGTAGTAACCATCCCTGGTTCATTCATCACCTTCTGAAGCTCCAGATTCAATTCCTGTAACCAGTCAGGGCACATCTATACAAAGAGTTTGAAGACCAGCTCCTGTAACAGGCCAGGTACTCATTTTCTTTTCCAGGTACGCAAATTCTCGCTAAGGAATCTCTTACGCGATTGACACCCAGATGGCATCTATAAGCCCATCCACCTATCCATCACCTCTCGGCATGGCATCTATAAGCCCATCATCCTATCCATCAATCTCCAAATGGCATCTATAAGCCCATTCCCACATCACACTACTATGTGAGCGCAAATTTCTGGGCACTCTAGTGTTCAATCATCTTCCACCTTCGGATTACGAAAGGCATGTCAGCCAATCTGCATCCTCAGGTTTAAGAAGATTGAATAGGGGCAACTGTTGTACCCCAAAATTTTCCCTCCCATATTCTTCAAGAATTGCAAAGAGCATGCTTCAAAATCTCCCCAAGGGTTGCACAGTTCAAGGGCCTCCTAACAGTCAAAAACTAGGGTTTTGGTTCTGACAAAGAAATTGAAGTTTCCAAGGGTCCAATCAAGTCCCACATGCCTATAAACATGTTCAAGCATCATCATGTCAAGTTTCAAGACTTACAGTACAAAATTGCACAGTCAAAATCCCTAATTGCCCTACAGTCAACTGCAGGGGCAAAATGGTCATTTGACAGTCAAAAGTCCAATTTTTTTATCAACATCTCATTTTGAAGCCACAAACATCATTTGATCAATGCTTGATCATGATTCTCAAAGTATGGCTCAAAAAGTCTCAAGATGCAAAAGTTTCCATATTTGGACAGTTGAAAAAGTCAACTGTAACTTGACCAAGGCATAACTTCCACATGGTTTATCAGAAAAATTCCATCCAAAGCTCATTTTGAATAGAAAGACATTTCCTACAACTCCTCTTCACACTTCAAGTCCAAGAAATGCTCTCACAAAAAGTTATCAATTTCAACATTATAGGTCATTTTCAAAAGTCAACAAAAAGGGACTTTAAGTCAAAGGCCATAACTTGAGATTGGTAAATCAAAATGACATGGGACCAAAGGCATTGGTTATAGGACTTCAAGACCTTTTCAAAATGTCCCAGAACATGATCAAATCTTAAAAATTGAGCAAGATATGCCTTGTGGAAGTTGGGAAATTTTTGGGAATTTTGAAAAGTCAACTTTACTACAAATGCTTCAAATTTGCTAATGGGCCACATTTTCTTCCAAGATTCATCATCCAAAGCATATGCACGACCATTTGGCCCAAAGGGGATTTATTTCATCATTTTTATTTATTTATTTGAATTTTTAATTACTATTAATTCATTTAATAAAATAAAATATGACAAAAATACTCATCCATGCTTTTCAAATCTTTTTATGCATGGAATACCTTCAAGATTTCGTGCCCTATCTAATATGGAAAGAATCAAGGTGATTTGATCATAATTGGCACCAAAAGCACATGAAAAGATTTGGAAGATATGCCATGAAAATCAAATATCTTATACATCAATGCATTGATCCTTTGGCTCAAGATTTAACCCTAATCCATCACATACATAAGCCAGAAGCTAGACCTAATGGAAAAGACCTGAATGTTGCGCCTCACATCAAGAACAAAGTTTGCATTTTTGTCCAAAATTTCAAAAACTGAAAATTGCTTTAGAGTTGGTTTCAAGGTAAAATACCAATTGCAATAGCTTGCCAAGGCTTCACTGAACCTAACTGCGTTCTTTTACAATCCTCACGCACCCAGAATTGGTACATAGCATTCAAACTGTTTCATCTTTTTTGCATAATCGTATTTCATCATTCATGCCATAATTTTGAGTTCTAATGCTTGTTTTGCACTAGTCTTATTATTCTAAAGCTAACTATACTGTTTAATTGAGTTTTTCTTGCCTATACGCGAAATCACCATTGAAGCTTGCTAGGGTTACAAAACTGTGAAATTGGGGCTTTACGTTTAAGGAAAAATCAGGCAACAAGACTTGTACCATTGGAACGAGAAACTTCACACGAATCCAACCATCCCATCGCGCCTAATTTCTGATCCAAGACAGCCTATTCGCTATTTTTCCATGTACCATGTAGTGGGGGTTTAAAACCCCCGCAATCTTGTTTTGTTTTTCAGGCAAACGCAGAAACAAGTGGAGAAGATGATGCGTGTTGGACGGCTATTGGCTTATTCAAATAATTGGCGCTCTTTTTTGATCGTCCCACTAACTTGTCTTTTCTTTCTTTTATTATTTACGTCTCATTATATTAACAACGTAACACAACAGCGCAGCTGGCAAGGCATTGGCTTGGTAAACAATAGGACCTGGGTTTGATCCCAGGTCCCCCCATATTCTTGTTATTTTTCTTTGCAATGCGTTCAGGTGCTCCACAAGCCCAGACGTCCACCATGTAGCCTCATACCCAAACGTACCATCTGCCTCAGAGCATCAATTCAAGGGCCTTGATCTGGAGACTATCATGCGCCTAAGTCAGACGTGCCACACGTGACCCCCAAAAGTCAAAGGGGCCTCTAATAAATGGGCCAAAAATGCTGGACAACACCTCCAAACTGGGGTCAACACCCCCAAGGGTTTGCATTTCTTTTCCTTTTTTTTTCTTTCTATTTTCTATTATTTGTTTTAATTCAATTATTTCCTCTTAATTCTCTAAATTAATATTTTCATAAAACATAAAAATGATAAAAATCAGAAAAGACAAAAAATAAAATATATTTGATTTAATTTTTCTTTGTAAATAAAATCTTGTTAATTAATTTAGTTTTAAATTCTAGGCTTAATTTTAACTATTTTTCTTAATGAATTAAAAATTGTAGAATTAGGGTTTTATATTTTTATCCTTTTTTCTTCTCCACCATATTAATTATTAATTATTATTTTTTGTAAATAAAATTGTATTAAATAATTAGGTTAACTTTAGGTTCAACTTTAACATATTTCTTAATAAATAAAAATAGTTAGAATTAGGGTTAATTAATTTTTTTTAATTTCATTTAATTCTCTCATTAAAATCTTTAAATACAAAAACTCCAAAAAAAATCTCTTTTATTTTAATTTAATTAATTTGTTAATCGTAATTTAATTTCATTAAAAAGGGTCCAACGCCCTCGCTTTCGATTATCAGTTCGTTTCGTGCATTTATTTCCTTTCTTATAATATTCATGTAATTCTCCCAAAGCCATGTAAATTGGACATTTATATTTCTCGCACTTTATTTTATTTTCAAATCGGGTCCTGGATTAAATTTGGCGATGTGGACCCGCGCCTTTGTAATAGCGTAGGATTTTTATGTTCCCGCAACTTTTAAACTGTTAACTATTGCATGAAAGAATGAATGCTCAAAATAAAAGCAATGCGTAGATCACCAATACATGACAAGACAAAATATCTGAAAACGGAACACAAGTCACACACCACCCCTAGGGTACGCCTCACTGTTGCCTTGCCCCTCGAAAGGTGATCGTCGAGTAGAGGATGTTTTAGTAAGTCCTCATGATCCAGGAACCTGGCATGAGGGTAGCTTCTAAGGTGTCTTCCTATTGCTCTGGTGATCACCATGTCCCGAACCTTCGAATTGACCCGAATACCTCCAACGGTGGTGCTACCTACCTCTCAATGGTGGGATGGCACTACCTTAAGGACATTTACACAGCCTAATTCCTTAGGGTAGGTAGATGACTCGTAGATACTTGCTCTATTCAAAAACAAACAAAAAACTCTTTTCACACCGACACTTTCAAAAAGCTTTCAAAACAATTTTTCAAACACTCTTGAGGACTGATACAAGAGTTATTCAGAAAACTTTGACGAAATTTTTTTTCAAACCCACTCACAATTGAAAAGCAAACATTTTGAAAACACAAATGAGCAAGTATCTAAGAGCCCGTGGATAACCACGGATAGAAAGGGTGCTAACACCTTCCCTTTCTATAAATCTACCTCCCGAACCGAGAAACTATCTCATAAGGAATTTTGCTGTGCTTTTGTCCTGTCCATGTTGGAGAAAATAAAAGACGGTGGCGACTCTTGCTTACCGCGACATTTCGCGAACCAGCTTTAAACAGTCAGTTCCAGATCCACCGATCACAGATGGGCTTATAGATGCCATCTAGGTGTCGATCGTGTAAGAGATTCCTTAGCGAGAACTTGCGTACCTGAGAAAGAAAGATAATTACCTGGCCTGTTACAGGTGTTGATCTTCGAACTCTTTATGTAGATGTGCCCTGGCTGGATACAGGAATCAAATCTTTAAACTCTTCAGACGTGCCCTGGCAAGATACAGGAATCGAGTTCGAAGAATAGTCGTCAACAGATACACCCTGGCAAGATACAGGAATCAGATCTTCAAGCTCTTCAGACGTGCCCTTGCAAGATACAGGAATCGAGTCTGGAATTAGTCGTCAACAGATACACCCTGGCAAGATACAGGAATCGGATCTTCAAACTCTTCAGACGTGCCCTGGCAGGATACAGGAATCGAGTCTGGAATATAGTAAGGTTGGTGAGTTGTCTCTACTGACAGGTTATCCTCATGGACGAGTGGTCTTTAACGAAGAGTGTCTATAACGACGAGTGTCTATAACGACGAGTGTCTATAACGACAAGTGTCTATAACGACGAGTGTCTATAACGACGAGTGTCTATAACGACGAGTGTCTATGACGACGAGTGTCTATAACGACGAGTGTCTATAACGACGAGTGTCTATAACGACGAGTGTCTATAACGACGAGTGTCTATGACGACGAGTGTCTATAACGACGAGTGTCTATAACGACGAGTGTCTATGACGACGAGTGTCTATAACGACGAGTGTCTATAACGACGAGTGTCTATAACGACGAGTGTCTATAACGACGAGTGTCTATGACGACGAGTGTCTATAACGACGAGTGTCTATAACGACGAGTGTCTATAACAACGAGTGTCTCTAACGACGAGTTGTATCAGAGAAATCTTTAGGCATTGATTTAACTGGATTTGTATTCTTTGACTGGGTTGGTCTCTTTTGACTGTATTCGTCTACATAGCTGATCATTTAACTGTATCCTTCCTGAAAGGTAAAGGTCAGTCATATGCAATGCATGATATGAATCAAGCAATGATGTTCTCAACACATGAGATTGTGTGATATGATGCGTATATGCATGTATCATGATGTATAGCAATGTGATGTTTATGAATGTATCTTCGTCTGGGAAAATAGATCCTTGACGGATGCCGGGAAGTCAAATCCTGGGCTGATATTGAAGAGTGAGATTCTTCGTTTCCGTTGGGGATGATGATTGCAAGAATGCCGGTAGGAGAAGATGACTCCGTTGGGGAATAAACTTGGCGAATAGATTACTCTGCGGGGAGGTAACTCTGTGGGGCAAGAGAGGTACTTTGCTGAGGTTGATGAGGATAACTCCGCTGGGGATACCGTTGTTATGCTCTGTTGGAATTTTTGATGAACTCCGCTGGGGAATAAGAAGAACTTTGCCGAGGACGATCTTTCCGTGGCTTTTAGCTGAGGATAACCCAGTTATAAGCTCTGGTGGAGAAACAACCTTTGAATAAAACCGGGGAGACGCGTCCGCTCTGCAGGGAGTGAATGTATCTTGGTCGCATTCTTCAGCTGAACTTACCTTGGCACTTCGGTGGACAGGGCAACCGGATCATTTAGACAACTCATCATTGCCCCAGTTTCTGTTGGAGAAGAAGGTACCTGTGAAGGTGTTTGATGACTGCCGATTTGACCCATTCTTCTTCTGGTAGGCAAGTGTCGAGATACCGGGACATAGTCGTACGCTTTGATCCCTAAATTTTTCCTGGACCGCCCTTTCGGGTTTTCAGTCCACCGGGATAGCCATTTTTGCCCAAGCCGCCTTTTCAGGTTTTCGAATTGCCGGGTGTACAGATTTTTTTTGATTTTCATCCCTTATTTTGCCCGAACCCTTTTGGTCCACCGGGAAGCCCTTATTTTTGCCTAGGTGTGTCAACCTAGCGGGTCTTTAGTTCATGCGTAGTATCTTTTCGACTATGTCCATGCTCTCAGGATGTAGGGAGGTTCCCCTGTCAGTAGTGTTGCATTGTCATACCGCCAGAAGATCTTTGTTTGATCAGGCAGGATTCATAGCTGGAATTCATGTCCAACGCCCCAAGTGACTCAGAGGGAGGTTTGCCCCAAGCGGGCTGGCCTTTTGAGAGATTCTCCGAATCTTGACCTAACTGCCCCAGATGATAGACCACGATCATGTCGTGCCCCTTGATTGGAAGTGCTTTTGTTCATTTAGACATTCGTCGTGCGAATTTCTCTGTTGTTCGAACAAATAGTCATATGCAAACAATGTTATTTTAAGGATGCAAAGCTTATGTCTGTCTTGAAGTTTTTGAAAATGCATTTTTTTTTAGTAAAACAAGCAAATTTTGTAAAATGTGATGTCAACTCGTTATTTTACCGCAAGCCTTAAGGAGTCAGGATACCTTTTGTGACAGTATGCTTTTGAACTAACCCATGCCTCAGCTAGGACTTTTGAGGGTTATATCGTGGCCTGGTTCACGGTTTAAGAAACAAAGGATAAAGGCTCAAATTTTATTTGTACCCACCCGTTCTTCGTGATGTTCTTCAAACCTAAACTCAGCTAATCGTGCATTAGACCTTGTTTGAGTCTTTGCCTTGATATTTCGGTGATGGTTCGGATGTTGACAGTTTATTTTGAATAGGCAGTCATTTCCTTTTGTCGAGGGTTTGTAGGGCCTCTTTCTTTTTCTTTTTTTTTTATTTCGTTATCCCTGTTTTTTTTTTGCCTGAACTGTTTCTTTTATGGTTACAGTCAGCGGGATGCCCCAGTTTTGTAAGTCTCCTTCATAGGTTTTGACTTGTTGGGCTTTTATTTTGAGAAATGATGACTGCCTGTCTTTATGATTATTCGGAACCATCACTGTCTTTGATTTTGACAGGACTCCTTTGGTGCCATTCGTTGTGCACTTGGATCAGCTGAGAAAACTACCCTGCCCCAGGTTATGATTAAGGGTTTTAATTTTCGAAAAGAAAACTCCTTCTTCTTTGGCTCAAAGGGGTTGACGAGGGATTATCATCCTTATAACTCCAGTGTTTAGGAATTGAAACAATGCCTGTACCTCATCAGCGGGGTCTGTTCAAAAGCATACTGTAGATTATGGTATCGTTTTCGTCATCCTCCCTCAAGAGGCTTAGAATTTTTCAATCAAGAGTTGATCATCACAAAAATATGAAAACAGTTTGCATATAGTAAATACGAAATAATTACTTCAAACAGACATATGTAATGCATTAATGAAATAACAACGTTTAACATGAATACAATGTTTGATCAATCAAAGGAAAATACAATTTGAACATTCGAATGAACAAAAAAATTCTAATCCTAGCCATGTCTTGGCAAGGGAGCAGTGATCATATTGGGAGTCTATGGAGAGTCGAGCTGGACTTCCTTTGCGTCGATCAGATCCTGAACCTTGTTTTTCAAAGTCCAACAATCATCTGTAGCATGCCCCGGGCTGTCAGAATGATAGGCGCAGCGAACGTTGGGGTTATACCTTGAAGGTGTCCTGCTGGGATTCTTAGGAGGGTCCCTTAGAGTTACCAACTTGGTCTCTAGCAGCTGTGGCAATATCTGGGACAAGGTCATGCCGAGGGGAGTGAATTACCTTTTAGGTCTCTCTTCCCTTTGTTGGTTGCGATGTTGAGGCGCACCGGCCGGTTTTGAGATAACTACTGCGTTGACAGCACTAGATTCTTTCTTGGACGGTTTCTTCTCAGTGCTCGAGGAATCACCATTTTGTATCTTCCCCGACTTGATACCGGCTTCAATTCTTTCCCCAGTCAAGATTAGGTCTGTAAACCCAGCGGAAGAATTTCCAATCAGATGGTTGAAGAATGGACCAGATAGGGTCCCCAAGAACATGTCAACGAGTTCCCGGTCAGTCAGAGGTGGTTTCACCCTTCCAGCAAGGTCTCTCCACTTTTGCGCATACTCCTTAAAACCTGCACCCGTCCCTAGTGACATACCCTGGAGTTGGGTACGCGTAGGAGCGAGGTCGGCATTATACTGATACTGCTTATAAAAAGCAGTTGCCAAGTCCTCCCAGTTACGAATACTGGTTCCATCCAACTGATAGAGCCAATCGAGATGAGTCCCTGAAAGACTCTCCTGGAAGAAATGGATCCATAGATTCTTGTCTGCCGTGTAGGGTTGGATCTTCCTTGCATAAGACCTTAGATGCAGCTTAGGACATGAAGCTCCGTCATATTTTGCAAAGGCAGGTGCCTTGAACTTGTGCGGGATCACCACCCCAGGGGATAGACCTAGATCTCCGAAGTCCAGGCCGGGCACTTTCTGTATTTCCATAGCATTCAGGCGGTCCTCTAGCTGTTTGTACCTGTCCTCAGCTGGAGGGTACTGTTCATCATTGAAATCTGTCTCGGTGTCAGAGACCACGGGACTAGGAACCCTTTCCTCTCGATGACTGCCTTCCCCAATAGATGCAGTAGTCCTCTCAGCTTCATTCTGCAGTGTATTCCCAGATCCGCGTCTAGGGTTGAACAAAACAGTCCTCTTCTTCTTCTTCTTCTTCTTCAAGAGCATAGTCTTCAACTCCTGCTGCCCCTGGGCTAAACTCATGACCAGCTCCTAGAACTGGGCGTTCTGGGCCTGGAGGGCCTTGATAGCTTGTTCATTGGATGGTGCAGAAGACATGATGATGCTGAAATAAACAGCGGAGAAGGTAAGTGTCCTGTAAGAAGGGGTACCTGTAATGCAATGATATGTATGTATGCATGCAATGTTTTCAAGGATCTCGTGGGGTAAACAAGAAAAATTGTTAGAATTTGAGTTGTGTAGCTTGATGGAAGGAATTTCATGTTGTTGAGAGTCCTTTTTCAAGAGTCAAGGCTCACCATATCCAGTGGGTCATAGCCCCTGACTCAAGTTATCAGCCTTGGCTAGAGGAAAATAAATCCCCTTTGCCCCTTGCTAGACATTTGGTTCATCATGACCTGCATCACAAACCCTTGAGATCTTTGAAATGGATTAGTCCTTATGTAGGATGTATGCAATGGTATGATGGTATGATGTTATGTTATGCGTGGAGTGATGTAAGTAAACCCTGTTATGAGTCCAGATTAAGGACTATAAACAAAACCTGCAAGAAACTCATGTGTCAGATAACAAGCAGGCAAGTAGTTAAGTTTAACAGCACACAAGTCACACAAGATAGCCCTTAAAGTTTAGGCCAGCATGGGGTCTGGGTATTACCCTCTTGAAGTTGGTGGGCTCAACCTGTCCTATCAGAAGTAACCGGGTTCTAAGGGTCCCAATATCACTGGATTGCTTTCATTGTTCATCGTTTCGATTTAGCCACTGAACTGGCGACCGAAATATTCCAGGAAAGCAACCCTCAATTGAGTGTAGTATCGAGTATCAACCAACCTCGGACTGCACCAAAGTCAGTTATCTCACTACCCTAAAGAGGCCAAGATGGTTCAATTAAGGTTCCTAAGGTCAGTTGATGCTTCACGACACCACGCGGCGGCCCCGTACTCTCCTTGACTAGACTCAAGGGTTACCGGTACTCACCAAAGTGCCACATCAACGTAGCAGACTGTTTCAACCATGTCGGTATACCCCGCACAGTTCCCTCACAGCCTTGTTGCTACTTTCTAAGAAGGTATCCCCAGATCCGGGTTAGGATTTATAGAACTCCCAAGACAGTCCCACAATTTAAAGCAAACAAGTCAAAGCAATTGAAAACACAAGTGATCTTAGTCCTAAGGTACACCTCACTTTTATAAGTATCCTCCCCAGCAGAGTCGCCAGTTCTGCAATCGGTGGAAATAGAACTGACTGTTTTTTAGCTGGTTTTGCGAAATGTCGCGGTAAGCAAGAGTCGCCACCGTCTTTTATGTTCTCCAACATGGAAAGGACAAAAGCACAGCAAAATTCCTTATTTGAGAATGTTTCTCGGTTCGGGAGGTAGATTTATAGAAAGGGAAGGTGTTAGCACCCTTTCTATCCGTGGTTATCCACGGGCTCTTAGGTACTTGCTCTTATGTTTTCAAAATTGTTTGCTTTTTTAAGTGTGTGTGGGTTTTGAAAAAAGTTCGTTTGAAAACTTCTAGGTAACTCTTGTATCAGTCCTCAAGAGTGTATGAAGTATTGTTTGAAAACTTTTTAGAAAGTGTGAGGTGTGAAAAGTATTTTGTTTGTTTTTGAAAAGAGCAAGTACCCATGAGTCATCTACCTACCCTAAGGAATTAAGCTGTGTAAGTGTCCTTTAGATAGTGTTATCCCACTATTGAGAGGTAGGTAGCACCATCGTTGGAGGTGTTTGGGTCAATTCGATTATCGGGACAGTGTGGTCACCGAAGCAATGGTAGGACACCTTAGAAGTAACCCTAATGTCCTAGATCCTTTTATCCGAGGCAACCGTTTCGAGGCAACTGGATCTTTAGACAAAGGGTGACCTCTAAGACGTCCTATACTTGATGACCACATTTCGAGGCAACCAGTGAAGCGTACCCTAGGAGTGGCATGTGCTTGGTGTGTTGTTTTTCAGTTAATTGTCTTTTGTACATGTCATTTGTGAGCTACGGATTGATTTTATTTACATACATTCTTTCATGCATTTAACAGTTAGGGGTGCAGAAAATTAAAGTGCGGGAATGTAAAGCTATGCTATTACAAGGCGCGGGTCTATACATCGCCAAAAATACAAAGACCCGTTTTGGTAAATAAGTACGAGAAATTAAATAAAGCGGTAAACCTAATTACTATTACATTCTTGGAAGCAATTACATAATAATCAAAATAAAATGCGCGCGAATAAAAATTAATCGGGAATGCCCTAAGGGTTTTGACCCTTTTAAGAAAAGAAATGAATTTTTTGTCTTTTTTGTGATTTAAATGAAATTAAAGCTAATGATTAAACTAATTAATTAATTTATTAAAAGAAAATATTTTTTTGTATTTTTATGTTTTTAATGAAATAAAATAAAAGGAAATAAAATTAGAAGTCAATAAAACCTAATTCTAAATTTATTTTAGTTATTAAGAAAAAAGGTTAAAGTTGCCTACATAAAATTAATTCAATTTATTAGTATTTATTTACAAAAATAAAATGAAATTAATGATAATAATAATATTAGTTCTTTTTTTGATCTTTTATAAAAAATATTAATTATGTTAATAGTTAATAAAAGGGAAAAATAAAAATAAGACAAATAAAATATAAAAATAAAAATTGCAAACCCAAGGGGGGTTTTGGGCCAGATTGGAGGTGTTAATGGAATTGTGAGGCCCATTTGCACAAAGCTCGTTGACTTTCTGGATTGAGTGGGGCGTTGGTTGACCAGGAGTATGGTGTGCTCCCTTTCTTGGCCTTTGGATCTGCTTCTATGGACACATGGCACGCTGATATGTAGGATGCATGGTGGCACGCTTTGGACTGCATGTACATGAACATGTTAAGGAAAAAATGAAACAATTAATTGGGGGACCTGGGAATACTTACAGTGCTTGATAATGGACCTTAGGACGTGGCAAGGGTTGCTTTAGCTTCAGGGTATGGCAAAGAAGAGAGTCACGTTCTCCTCTTGGCCTGAAAATGCTTGCAAAAACTCCTTTTGATCTCACACTTTTCTTGACAAATTTTGAACTTTGCTCTGGCCGTTTGTGCACTTTTTCTAGGTCGTGCTCTATCTTGTGTTAGCTTGTCTACATGTTATGTAATGTGTTTTGATAAGAATTATGGCCAATAATGCAGTGCATTCATGCTTAAGATTTTGTTATAACTCCATTAAAACACCTTCCACTTTTGAGCCAAAATTTGAATTCCTGCCTCATTTATCCCTTGCACGAAATTGGAATGTCAATGATGATGTATCAAAGCAAATCAATACAAGAAATATCCCCTTAATTAACTTCTTTGATTTTATTTGATTTTAAATGATTTAAAAGGAATTAAATCAAATAAAATTAAATAAAAATGAAAAAATTAATTTTAAATTTTGAAATAATTTGTGGGACACGTGGGAAGCATGGCCAAGCTGAATCAAGTGGAAAAAGTGGGCCCCTTTTGTCAAAAATGAAATTTCAAGGATAAATGATTTTGGCCATTTCACAAAAATTCCCCAACTTCTCCAATGCATATCTTGCTCAATTTTGAAGTTATAAATATGTTCTTGGACATTTTGGAAAGGTCTTGAAGTCCTCTAACCAATGTCTTTGGTCCCATGTCATTTTGATTTACCAATCTCAAGTTATGGTCTTTGACTTAAAGTCTCTTTTTGTTGACTTTTGAAAATGACCTATAATGTTGAAATTGATAACTTTTTGTGAGAGCATTTCTTGGACTTGGAATGTGAAGATGAGTTGTAGTAAATGTCCTCCCCTTCAAGATTAGAATTGGATGGGATTTTTCTGATGAACCATGAAAAAGTTATGCCTTGGTCAAGTTACAGTTGACTTTTCAGCTGTCCAAAAATGGAAACTTTTGCATCTTGATGATTTTTGAGCCATGCTTTGAGAATCATGATCAAGACTTGATCAAATGATGATTGTGGCTTCAAAATAAGATGTTGACCAAAAATTTTGACTTTTGACTGCCAAATGACCATTTTGCCCCTGTAGTTGACTGTGGAGCAATTAGGGTTTTTGACTGTGCAACTTGACCTTGTGAGCCTTGAAACTTGACATGTAGGTGCTTGACAATGTGTATGAGCATATGTGACTTGATTGAGCCCTTGAAAACTTAAACTTCCTTGCAAGAACCAAAACCCTAATTTGATTGGCTTAGGAGGATGGTTGACTGTGTAGCCCTTGAGTAGACTTTGAACCATTTGAGGTGATGCTTGGCAAAACTTTGAAGATTATGGGAGGGCAAATTTTGGGGTACAACACATGGGATTCCCATTCTTCTATAACTTTCACAACTCTGAGTATCTGTCCATTCGTTGCTTAGTCCGTAGATGATTGGATTGATCGGAAGCCTGGAGCTTGTCCGTGAAGAGATTGTCTTTAAAGTGATCCGACGAGACATAGTCATACACTTTAATTCCCTAACTTTTGCCTGGACCGCCCTTTCGGGTTTTCGATCCACCGGGAAACCCTTTTTTGCCCAAGTCGCCCTTTCGGGTTTTCAACTTGCCGGGTGTACAAATTTTTTTATTTATCCCTAATTTTTGCCTGAACCGTCCTTTCGGGTTTTCGATTCACCGGGATGCCCATTTTTGCCCAAGTCGCCCTTTCGGGTTTTCAACTTGTCGGGTCGTTTTATGCATAGTATCTTTTGACTATATCTGCGTTCGTAGGGTGCGGCGGGTCATCGCCGTCCATGGTGGTCAGAATCATTGCCCCACCAGAAAAGATGTTCTTGATCACAAATGGTCCTTCATAAGTAGGAGTCCATTTGCCCCTGGGATCACTTTGCCGCAAGATGATTCGCTTGATTACAAGGTCCCCGACTTGATATACTTGTCTCTTGACTTTCTTGTTGAAGGCCTTAATCATACGTTTTTTATACGCCTGACCATGGCAAACAGCAGTAAGTCGCTTTTCGTCAATCAAGTTAAGTTGATCAAGGCGGGTCTGAATCCAATCGTCTTCACTCAAACCAGCATCCTTCATGATCCTTAAAGAAGGGATCTGAACTTCCATAGGTAAAACAACTTCTATGCCATATACCAAAGAAAAGGGGGTTGCCCCAGTTGAAGTGCGTGCTGTGGTACGGTACCCGTGCAGAGCAAATGGTAACATCTCATGCCAGTCCTTGTAGGTGACTGTCATCTTTTGAATGATCTTCTTGATATTTTTGTTTGCCGCTTCAACAGCACCGTTCATCTTTTGACGATAGGGAGATGAATTATGATGTTGAATCTTGAACTGCTCGCACAGAGCGGTGATCATAGTATTGTTCAAATTTGTACCGTTGTCAGTGATGATCCTGTCGGGGATACCATACCGGCATATGAGGTTCTGCTTGATGAAGCGGGCAACCAAATTTTTTGTAACGGAGGCGAAGGAAGCTGCTTCAACCCACTTGGTAAAGTAATCAATGGCCACCAGGATGAAATGGTGTCCATTGGATGTTGTAGGCTTGATCTCTCCAATCATGTCGATTCCCCACATCGCGAATGGCCAAGGAGCTATTAAGACATTGAGAGGAACTGGGGGAATATGCACTTTGTCAGCATAGATTTGACATTTGTGACAAGTACGGGAATATTGATGACAATCGGCTTCCATGGTAGACCAGTAGTAGCCTGCCCGTAGAATCTTCTTAGCCATCGTATGACCGCTCGAGTGGGTGCCAAAGGTGCCATTATGTAGTTCAACCATAATCTGCTAAGCTTCAACCTTGTCCACACAACGGAGTAGGACACAATCAAGATTGCGCTTGTATAGGATACCATTGCTCGGAAAAAACTTGACTGCAAACCTCCTTAAGAACTTTTTATCATTGACTGAAGCTCCTTCAGGATATTCTTGTGCTTCGAGATACCTTTTGACGTCATGAAACCAAGGTCGGTCCACCACTTCTTCGGTATTAATCTCGTGACAATGTGTTAGTTCGTCCATTCGTTCAATGGTGATTTGAGGTGCCTCATTATCCCAGTTAAGTTTAAACATGGAAGACATTGTAGCCAGAGCATCCGCTAGCTGGTTCTCTTCTCGCGGGAAGTGCTCAAAGGTAATCTGCTCGAAATGAGGCAACAATGTCAAGACATGTTCTTTGTAAGGGATGAGGTTAGGGTGCTTAGTGTCCCACTCTCCTTTGATTTGACTGATAACCAAAGATGAGTCCCCAAATACAATCAGAGATTTGATTCCCAAGTCAATAGCAGCCTTGAGACCAAAGATACAAGCTTCATACTCGACCATGTTGTTGGTGCAGCTGAAGTAGAGCCTGGCAGTGAAAGGTGTATGGCAACCTTCTGGAGAGATAAGTACTGCGCCGATACCGTTGCCAAGTGCATTTGAAGCACCATCAAAGTACAGGGTCCATCGGGATCCTTGTTCAGGTCCTTCATACGGTCCGTTACTTTTAATGTTGTCCAATGTCATAATATCCTCGTCAGGGAAGTCGAACCTCATAGATTGGTAATCTTCGACGGCTTGATGATCTAGATGGTCAGCTAGTACACTCCCCTTTATAGCTTTTTAGGTTGTGTACTGGATATCATACTCAGTCTGGATCATCTGCCATCTAGCGATTCTTCCGGATAAAGCAGGCTTTTCAAAGATGTACTTAATCGGATCCATTTTGGAAATCAACAAAGTGGTATGTGTCAACATATACTGCCTTAGCCGGCGAGCAGCCCATACCAAAGTGCAGCAAGTTTTCTCGAGCAGTGAGTAGCGAGTCTCACAGTCGGTAAACTTTTTACTAAGGTAATAAATGGAATGCTCTTTTCGGCCAAACTCGTCATGTTGGCCCAATACGCACCCCATTGAGTTATCCAAAACAGTCAGATACATGATTAAAGGTCTTCCTTCGACGGGTGGCATCAAGATAGGAGGTTCCAGCAAATACTCCTTAATCTTATCAAAAGCAACTTGACAATCATTGTTCAATTCAACCACCTGATCTTTCTTCAACAGTTTAAAGATTGGCTCACAGGTAGATGTTAGGTGAGAGATGAACCTTGCAATGTAGTTTAAGCGTCCCAAGAAACCTCTGAACTCCTTTTCAGTGCGGGGGGCAGGAATTTCTTGTATAGCCTTGACTTTGGCAGGATCAACTTCGATGCCTTTGTTACTGACGATAAATCCCAAAAGTTTACCGGACCTGACTATGAAAGTGCACTTGCTAGGGTTCAGTCTGAGCTTATATTCCTTTAACCTGACAAACAGCTTTTGCAGATGGTCGAGGTGTTCTTCTTCTGTCTGTGAACGGGCTATCATGTCGTCTACATAGACTTCGATTTCATGATGTATCATGTTATGAAACAAAGATACCATGGCTCGCTGATAGGTTGCCCCGACATTTTTCAATCTGAATGGCATCACTTTATAGCAGAAGGTACTCCACTGTGTAACAAAAGTAGTCTTCTCCATGTCTTCGGGGGCCATTTTGATCTGGTTGTATCCCGAGAATCCATCCATGAAGGAAAATACCTTGTGTTGAGCTGTGTTGTCAACCAAGATGTCAATGTGTGGTATTGGAAAATCATCTTTAGGGCTAGCCCTATTTAAGTCTCTGTAGTCCACACACATTCTGACTTTGCCGTCCTTCTTAGGCACGGGCACAATGTTAGCAACCCATTGTGGATAGGAAGTAACAGCCAGAAAGCCAGCATTGAACTGCTTCATCACTTCAGCTTTGATCTTTTCAGACATGTCGGGCCTCATTCGGCAGACTTTCTATTTGATTGGTGGACAGTCTTCTCTTATAGGGAGACGGTGAACCATAATATCTGTATCTAGTCCCGGCATGTCTTCATAGGACCAGGCAAAGATCTCAACATATTCATTCAACAGCTGAACTAAGCGCTCTTTGACACTTGGCTCCAGGTTGGCACCCACTTTAACCTCTTTTCTGTCTTCAGCAGTACCCAAATTTATAGTCTCTAACAACTCTTCATGGGGCAGAATAGCCCTTTCTTCTTGTTGCAAAAGTCTAGCTAACTCTCCAGGCACTTCACAGTCTTCATCACCTTCGTACTCAGCATGATTGACCAAATCTTCAGAGTCACTGAAGGCCAAAGCAGAATAGTCACCCATGGAATCCAGAGTGGATGGGTACTTGCATTTTGTGAGTGTGGGTGTGTGTAAGGGATAGCCATCCTTAAATAAAATAAAATGTAAAAAGAAATAAAATGAACACAACAGTTTATAGATGAAAACGTCCATGATTCATTAAAAATGACATGAAAATGAAGAATCAAAAACCCTTACAAATGGACCTATATGCCCCGGGTAAGGCATAAGGCGAAAAGAGTGTACGAATTGTTTAAAAGTTATTACAGACCAACATAAATGTTTAAAAGATAAATTACTGATTGATGAAAGTAATGGGAACGAAGTCTTTCGCCTCCCAGTTGTTCAGTCCCCCTTCAATGGTTGGAAAGATCAAATCTTAAAAGTTGCCTTCTTCATCATCATCTTCTAAAGCATGAACTTCATGGTGAGTGATTTTTAAGGGTGGTCCTCCAGCCCGGGAGCGACGCACAACTTTCTGGCTAGCAGCAGTGAAACCCAATCCGAACCTATCCGTCTTGTAAGGAAAATCTGGCAGCTGGCCCCACACTGTACTTCCTCCTTCCTTGATAACAACCTCTGCATCTTTAAGGGATGACATCCGGGACACAGGCTTGGTAAAGATAGGCACATCAGTCATTGTCTTGGCTACCGCGACCTCAGGAGAAACCTCTTCAAAGTGTTAGAAAGATGTTTCTATGAATTCACCATCTAACTCCACGTAGAAGAAAGAGTTAAGGTGGCTTATCATACACTCCTCCTCACCATGAACTGTTATGATTTTACCCTGGACTGGATATTTTAGCATTTGGTGTAGAGAAGAAGTGACTGCCCCAGCGTTGTGGATCCATGGCCTTCCCAACAAGCATGAATATGAAGGACGAATGTCCATCACATAAAAAGTAGAGTTGAAAATTTCTGTACCCACTTTGATTGGAATGTCCACTTCTCCGTGAACCATCCACTTAGAACCGTCGAAGGCTCTAAAAATGATATTACTGGGCTTTAGGGTCAAACCCTCACAGTCCAATCTGTCCAAGGCCTTCTTTGGTAGAACATTTAAAGATGAACCGGTATCAACCAGGACACGAGCACGTGTAGTTCCTCTGCACTCTACCGAGACATGCAGCGCATCATTATGCTTTCTTCCCTTGGATGTCAAATCAGCATCAGAGAAACCAAGACCATTGTCGGCTGTAAGGCTAGCCACACACTCTTGAAACTGATCCGCAGAAGTTTCTTGAGGTACATGTGTTGTCTTCAGAAATTTGATCAAGGCTTTGGCATGAGCCTCGGAGCAGAGTAAGAGAGCCATCATAGAGATTTTTGAAGGGGTTTGCCCTAGCTGCTCTACGACATCATAGTCGCTCTTCTTAATTATCTTTAAGATTTACTCTATCTCCTTTTGGGTGGTCTCGGGGATAACCAAAGTCTGAGCCTTCGTCCTGACAGGCGCTTCTTGGATCCCCTTACCTTTATCGGCAGTAACAGCAGAGGGTATAGCTTCGGGAGCATCAATTTCTTCAATTACTGGACTTTGCACAGATATATTGACAGGCACAGAAGAACTTGAGGGTCCGAAGACTGCCCGTGGAGGAGAAATCTCCGGAGAGAAGATTCTTCCGCTACGAGTTATCTTACTTGTTCCCGCAATATTCCCTATGTCAGGAGTTTCTTCATCGGAATTCTCTTGGACTGATTCGATCTGCTTAACACCATGGTAGAAGATCTCTCCTCCATAATTCCATGGTATCGTCTTGTTGGACTTATATGGGATATGCCTCGGCATGGTAATCTTCAGCGGTATAAGCTTTGGATCAAGAGTAATCTTAACAAGCCTTTTGAAGGTCTTGGAAAGATTGTCGGAAATGGTGATTATAGCAATGTCATTGATTGGAGTAACAAAGGTGACAGGAGTAACATGAGTGATAGTAGCAACAGGAGTTTTCTGAAAGAGGATCTCTTGGGTATCCATCAGGCGTTGGATGCCTGATTTCAACAGCGGACAGTCGGATAGCACGGTTGAACAGAAGTAACAATCTTTTTCACAGCCTAGGAATATCCCGGCTTTCAACAGATTCACTTTAATCATTGGTAGCGGAGTCATTAGGTCATCAATAGTGGTAACATGAAGATCTGCCACAATAACATGGACATTATGACCATGTTTTGGCATAGGAGTGGATATCACATTAGGTTTTTCGGGGGTATCAAACTCTACCTCCTTGGCATCTATCAAATCTTGGATCTTGTTTTTAAGAGCCCACCAGTTGTTAGTATCATGCCCTACACTGTCCGAGTGGTATGCACATTTTGCATTTGAATGATAATAAGGAGAAGAGGTATTTGGGTTTTTCGGCGCTTCTTTCAAGTTGGTAAGGTTCAGATTTAACAGATGAGGGAGGACTTGAGTCGGTGTCATATTGATTCGGGTGAATTGCCGTTGTGGCCTTTCTACCCTTTGTTGGTTAGCTCTTGGTTGATTGCTTCGAGGTTGATCGGCTGAGGAATTCTGGATCATCGCAGCCCCCACCGCGGGTCGGCGCTCCATTCTCCCTTGATTTCTCTGGGTGTGAACAGCAGAAACTTCCTTCTTGGCTGGGAAGGTCTTCTTGATAGCGGTGGAAGCAGAGGCATCCTTCTGAATTTTACCACTCTTAATGCCAGCTTCGACCCTTTCACCAGTCAGGATTAATTCGGTGAACCCTGCAGATGAGCTCCTGATCAAGTGATTGAAGAATGGACCTGATAGAGTCCCTAAAAACATGTCAACCATCTCTCTATCCAACAATGATGGCTGCACCCTTCCATCCAAATCCCGCCACTTCTGGGCATACTCCTTAAATCCCTCATTAGAGGCCATACCCATAATCTGTAGCTGAGTATGAGTAGGCGTTAAATCTGCGTTGTATTGGTATTGTCGGTAGAAAGCAGCAGCCAAATCTTCCCAGTTATGAACATCAGATCTCTCAAGTTAATAGAACCAGTCCAATTGCGTACCCGACAAACTATCTTGAAAAAAGTGGACCCATAGATCCTTATCAGAAGAGTGAGGTTGGATCTTTCTGACGTAGGATCTCAGATGCATCTTCGGACAAGACAAACCGTCATATTTAGCAAATGTAGGTACTTTGAACTTGGGAGGAATGACGATCCCAGCAACCAACCCTAGTTCTTCCAAATCTAACCCAGGTACCCTTTGCAACTCCATGGATGCCAACCGATCCTCAAGATTTTTATACTTGTCATCGGCCGGAGGGTATTGCTGTTCGGAGTAATCTTCATCCTCTTCCTCTTCTTCTTCTTCAGCTTCAGATTCGGAGGGCATTGCAACTCCCTTTCCTTTACCAACCCCTTCGTCAGATGTCGAGGGGAATTCCAGAACTCTCCTAGCCTGATGCTCAAATCTTCTTCCCATAGTGGCCACACTAATTCTTTTCTTTTTCTTCTTTTCTGGTTCTTTCTCCTTCTCTAACAGTGCTTTAAGATCCTCTTGACCCTTTGCTAAGGTCATGGGGAGTTGCTGAAATTGCGAATTTTGTGCTTGCAGATCTTTAACCGTCTGCTCTATATCCATCTTGCTGAAATAAACAGCAGAAAGATAAGGAAACCTGGTGTGAAGACCTGTTTATGCATATGATGAATGATATGTTATTCATGTAATGCATTCAAGGGTTTAGAAATTCAATTTGTTGCAAACAAAAAGAACACACGTCATATTAATAAGAAGAAATTTGTTAGTACATAAATGCCCCATGGGCAAAATATTACAAAGCTTCTTAATGTAAAAAGACGTTGTGCATCCTCTTTGGCGCGATGTAAGTGTTGAGAGTCTCCTCTTCGTGAAGTCGGCGGGTAAGTTCCAAAACCTTCTTCTCACTGGCATAAAAGTTGGCTTCAAAAGTGTTCCGCTCTTCCTTGAGTTGTATCCAACTCTTTTTCAATTCTTCCAATGATGTTGGCATGTCTGGATGTAGGAGGGTGTATGGAACCTCTCCTTCCATAACATGCTCTTTGATCACGGGGAGAATGTGAGGGTATGGCATCATAAGATTCTGGGCGCGGGTTCGTACCCACTTGAGATAAGGCTCAAGGGGGATGGAATTCTTGTGCCCTAGTGTCTTACTATCCACTTTGTTGGGCATCCTCCAAGCTCGGATAAACCTTTGTCGAAGTCCTTGAGCGTCATTGTCGAAGTCAAAAACCAAGTCAGGAATCAGCATATCACGAGGGCCATCCCTTCGGGCATACCTAAATTGTCTCAGAGCTAAACAGGGGTTATAGGTAATGCCTCCTCTAATGCCAAGTAGTGGGACATTAGGGAATTCTCCATTGCGATCAATGATGATGACATTTTCTCTGTACCGAGAACACCAATGAACATCAGAATGTGTGAGGGTCATCAACCGTTCTGACCACCTTAAACCCTGCTCATTCTTCAAAACTGATTGGGGAAGGTGAGAAATAAACCACCTTGCTAGAAGAGGAGTACAACACATGAGAACACCTCTTTTCCTCATTGTTCGTGTGTGAAATGAGTGTAGGATGTCCCCAAGTAATGTAGGTACAGGATTCCGAGATATAAAAATCTTGACAGCATTAACATCTATAAGCTGATCAGGGTTTGGGAACAAGACCAACCCATAGATGAGAAGTTCTATAATCTCCTCAAAAGCTTACAGATCTAGAGAATTCCAGCAGTCTTATGCCTTCTCAAACAGAAACTTTGCCAAGAAACCCTTGACACCACTTCTGGTTTCCCAATGTCCTTTCATATCAGACGGTTGCGAGTGTAAGGCTTGAGCAACATCTTCAGGCTTTGGTTCTCTTTCCGTACCGTTGTAGGGTAGTTGATAGAGAATAGGAATCCTCAGGAGTTGAGAAAATTCCTCCAAAGTAGGTACTAGTTGGTAATCAGGGAATGTGAAGCAATGGTGTAGGGGGTCAAAGAATTGGAAGAGGACTTTCACCATGTCTTCTTCAATATTGGAGTTGACCAAGTTGAGGAGTCTACCATGTCTTTCACTGAGGAGATAATTCTCTGGAATCTTGGAAGCAAGCTCCTTGAGTTCAGGAGGGATTCTCACAAGGTTGACCTGAATTGTTTTCCTTCGAAGAGGTTCCATAACCTACAAAACAAGAACAAAGATGAAGATCCAAACCCTTGAAATGGTTAATGGATGCATAAGATGCTTTATGATGTTCATGATGTATGCACAAGCATATGTACAAACAAGTCACACAAGATCCTAGTTTCAGACTTGCATGGGGTTTCATAGGTAAGTACCCTCTTGAAGTTAGTTGGCTCAACCTGTCCTATAAATAGTAACCGGGTTCTAAGGAGCTAAATATCACTGGATTATTTTCTATGTTCACTGTTTCAGTTTAGACACTTAACTGGTGACCGAAATATTCCAAGAAAACAACCCTCAATGAGTGTAGTATCGAGTATCTACCAACTTCGGACTGCACCAAAGCCAGTCATCTCACTACCCCTAATAAGGCCAATATGGTCAAGTAAGGTTCTAAGAGTTTATTAGTGCTTCATGACATCACTCAGCGGCCCCGTATTCTCTTTGATTGACTCAAAGGCTACCGGTACTCACAAATATGTCGCACTAATATAGCTATTGCTTCAACCATGTCGGTATACCCCGCACAGTTTCCACAATGTATTGCTATTTACCTATGAATGTTTCCCAAAAATTCGGGTGGAGGATTCAAAACCCAAACAAGAGAACCAAATGTAAAGCAATCAAAGCAAACAAGATAAGCATGCAAAGGTGATCTAAACCCTAAGGTTACTCCACTTTTATTAGTTTACCCCAGCAGAGTCGCCAGTTCTGTGATACGGTGGGAGAGCTGACTTGAGGTTTTGCGTTTTGTGTTCGCAAATGTTTCGGTTTAGCAAGAGTCGCCACCGAGTTTTTATTTTATCCTAAGGAAAGGTCAAAAAGCACAGGAAAGACCTTTGAGATGTTTTCTTGGGTTCGGGGAGTAGATTATGAAAAGGGAAGGTGTAAGCACCCTTTTCATCCATGGTTATCCATGGGCTCTTAGTTACTTGTTTAGATCACTTGCTTTTGCTTTTCAATTGTTTGAAATGGTGCTTTGTGTGTGGTTTTAAAAGATATTTTGAAAAAGGCCATCGTTGTGGCAACCTTTTTAATGATTCTTGTTTGAATGTATACAAAGATGTTTTTGTCTTTTGAAAAGATTTCAATGTTTGAAAGTTTGATTTGGGGAAATGTTTTGAAATTGTGTTGTGAAGTGTGTTTTGAAAATAGCAAGGATGTTTTGCAAGCTTTTGATCAAGTAACTAAGAGTTATCTACCCTATTTTACTCAAAGGTATTTCCTACACATTTTTAACCCTTTTGACAGTGTTGTTTTACCATTGCATTTGGTAAATAACCTTGTATTAGGATGTTAAACGGGACAGGCGCGGGTCATCGTATAGACCATGATAGCAATTGTGTTAAGTATCTTTGGCAAATTTTTTGAGGGACTTGATCATTTTGTTTTAGGAAACCAAGATAGCATCATCGAGGGACTATGATCTTTTGTTTTGTTTTTGTTTTGCCAAAGTACCCAACATGCATAACATGGCCCATTTTTAAGGCAACAAGTGGATTGTAACCCTAGGGGTGCAAGTGTGTATTTGTGTTTGATTTTCATGCATTTTTGTCTTTGATTAGGTCAAGCTACTTGCTGATTTGGATTTTTTGCATACAAACCCTAATCTCTAATCATGGCATAATTAAAAGCATAAAGTGCGAGAATTAAAAGTCTAAGCTATTACAACATGATTATGGAGATGGGGGTACAATCTTTGAATGGGGGTGTATTTGACAAGAAATATAAACCCTAGTTTACTATTACATCCAAATTGAATCATGGCACAAATAATAAAATGGACAATATTTAAATAAACAAAATAAATATACCAAATAGTATGAATTATGCACAAAGAGGTTTTTGTTTATTTATGTATGTAAAAATATTTAATGTAAAAAAAAAAGAAATAAATAAAAAGATTTTTTATTTGGTTAAGGGTAAAACCCTAATTTTCTTTAAGAAAATAAATTCATTATATTATTTATATACAATAAAATAAAATAATATATACAAAACTAAAATATATTTAGGAAAAAGGTATTTTTTAAGTATATTTAATAATAAAAATAAAGTGTAATATTTTATATTTTTATTCTAAAATATCTAATAAAATATATATATATATATATATATATATGTATATTATATTAAATATATCCAATAAATAAAATATATACAAAAATAAATATTTAGAATAATATTTTTAGTATGAATAAAAATAAAAGAATAAAAATAAAAGTATCATTTATATATTTTTCAAGTTTTGAATAAATAGGATAAAAGTAATTAAATTGCTTTTTATGTTAGAAAAATAAAAATAAAAATGAAAAATAAAAGTGAAAAAATTATAAAAATATTTTTGAGTATTTTTTATATTTGGGAATAAATAAATAAAATCAGAAATGAAAATGAAAATTCAAAAATATAAAATATCAAGAAATTGGGTCAGGGGGTGCAAAAAGAAAAAGGGAGGTGTCAAAAGTAGCCAGGACCAAGCCCAGCCCAAACCAACTTCATCTTCAACCTTCTGACTTTGAAAACGCGCGCGCCCTGTTCAAATACCAGATCTTGTATACGAGCTCTATTGCAAAAACATATAACATCAAACTTGTAGAGCATTTCAAGACGAATTCAACCATATAAACAACTTGTTCTAACTCTCAAAGACCAGAGAGAATTTCTCTGGCCCTAAAATCTAACCTAGTTTTTTCAGTATGTTCATGGATGAAATTCTCTTAGCATGCTTAATATAAATGAAAACTGAGCATATGTACAGCTTCATGGCAATGAATACTAAATTTTTCATTCACAAACCTAAGGCTAAATGTTCCTAAATAGAGAGATAGGAAGTTGACAAAAACCTGTTTCAGCTGACTTCGTGTATGGCAATGTGGAGCTTTTCAACAAGGCTTGAGATGTTTGGGAGCTTGCTTGGACTTCACTTGACCTTCTCCAATACCTAGCTTGCCTTGAATGTACTTGAATCAACCTATAGAACTCAACCTGCACAAGCTCAAAATGAAAATGGCAAACCCTGTAAATGGAGTTACAATTGGTGTTTGAGGTTTGGGATAGCTTGGATGAGTTGAATGGAAGGTGTTTGAACCAACTTGGGGCAAAACGCCCGAGCAAATTGAGTTATGGAAGTCAAGTTGCAGGTTCTGCCCTGTTTTGCCAATGGAAGGTGATTTCTGGCTAGGGGATGTTTAGAGGCTCAAGCAATTGTGTTTCTGGCTCAGAGGGATGTGTGAAAGATGTTCAAAATGTTTGCACAAGTTTATTTTTGCTGGTGTTCAAGTTCTCATGTTTTGGACAAGTTTCTTGTTTTTGAAGTAAAATGTGGGAAGTGATTGAAAACAGGCCTGTACAGGCTATCCTTATGCTTGCATACTTTTCCCTTGGCCCCTCCAACTTGTGGATTTGATTTACTCTCTGAGATATGGACCAATGCTCAAGGGATTTAGTTTTGACATAAAGCACATTTAAGCAAAAATGGAAATGTACCTTTTTCTACTTAGGGATTAATTTTGTGTACAATGTCCTAATGACCAAAACAATACCTTGGACCAATGTATTTGCATTAAATTATTGAGTGTGAAGTGGTTTAGAGGCCTGTAATCTAGTGCAAAGCATGTTGACTTGAAATTGCAACATGTATGAACATGAATATACCATGGATGAAAAGTGAGTTTTTGCCAATTTCAAGCCTTTGATTCTCCATAACCACAAATGTGTTTGGAGATTTCTTGGACATTTTGGAAAGCTTGCAACATGCTCTACAATCCATCTTTGAAATGTAACTTGAGATTCCAAGTGTAACTATGTGAAAAATGGCCATGAAGATAGGTCAAAATTCTGCCTAACCTAGGGCAAAATTTCACTAAGTTAAAAGTTTTAGGGACCCTTGTTCTAAAAATCATAACTTGAGATCCACGCTTCTTTTGAGAAAACTTTATGAATACAAGTTTTAGACTTTGTGGAGGACTACAACTTTCATGTTGGAAGTTTTGTATGAATCCAATTGCATCATGGTGAAAATGTTGGGAAAAGTTAGGAAAAATTAAGAAAATTTCATAACTTAGAAAAATTCTAAGTTATGAAAATTTTCAATTTCAAACCCTAATTTGCAAAAAATGGGTTTCTACAAGTTTCATGTTTTGACATATCTTGATGAAAAATGACCCTTGGCACTTGATTTTGACCAAAAAGTCAAAGTTTGACTTTTCAGTATACAATCAAATTTTGATCAGTTGACTGAAAAATTCATCTGTCAATCTCATGCATTTGAGATCTTTTGAACTTCTTGAATAGGTCAAGATGATTCCATTGAGTCCTTGAGTCCATGGTTGAGCCCAATTTGCCATTGTCTAGGTCAAAAGTCAGAAATTGCCTTTGTGCAGTCAAAACCCTAAAAATGACCATTTTGCCCTTTTGGTGATCTGATCAAATTTCTTGTGGAGTTGTGGTCCAAACTTGATCAAATGGTTCATATGAGTTCATAATGTTGATGTGGGTCAAAATTCATGAGGTTTGACTGTAAATTGGCCACAATTGACTTTTTCCCCAATACAGCTGATTTCTAGGTCAACTGTCCAATTGACTGGGCAAAAATTTGATTCAAAGCTTGAAACTTGGTATGGACAAACCTATGAGTCCAACATAAAGTGTGAAAGTCACTTTGAGTATTGGAGGTCCAAAAATCCTTGTGCAAACTCAAACCCTAATTCAGGTCATCAGTGCAAGGAGATGCCTTGGGCAGTGCAAAACCCTAATCCTGTCTGGAGTTCAAGGAGCTTTGTGAGGGGAAATCTTGATAAAATGAGAGGGAAAATTTTGGGGTACAACAACCGGCTTTGGTTCAGTCTGAAGTTGGTAGATACTCGATACTACACTCATTGAGGATTGTTTTCTTGGAATATTTCGGTCGCCAGTAAAGTTGCTAAACTGAAACAATGAACACATAAAATAATCCGGTGATATTGAGCTCCTTAGAACCCGGTTACTATTTCTAGGACAGGTTGAGCCACCTAACTTCAAGAGGGTACTTACCTATAAACTCCATGCAAGCCTAAACCTAAGGACTTGTCTGCTTTGTGTGAATATGATTGTCTGCATATACATTTGCTTACTTTTGCATGCTTGTACATAACATCATAACATCATACCATAGCATTTTCAATAACCATTTCAAGGATCTCGAGGGTCTTTGATGCAGGGTCACGTTGAACCAGACGTCTATCGAAGGGCGATAGGATTCATTTTTCTCTAAACAAACACCGTAAAAATCAAGTACAACAACTTGAGTCAAGGGCTATAACCCACTTGACATGGTGAGCTTGATTCTCGTGGAAAGACATCCACCAGTACAAAGTTCTCCAATCAAAGATGCTGATCGAAGTTCAACCTCTAAAATTTTCTTGTGTTTACCCTGCGAGATCCTTGAAAACATGCATCCACATATCATGCATCGTATCATGATAGGTTTTCCCCTTTCAGGTCTCCTTATTTTCCTACTGTTTATTTTAGTAGAGATGGCTCTAGAGAGGATTGTCAAAGATATCCAGGCTCAAAACGCTCAACTTCAAGAAATGTTCTTGAACCTGTCCAAGGGGCAGGAAGAAGTGAAAGATCTCCTCACAAGGGGCATGGTCCTAGGGAATCCAGGCGGCATCAGGAATGATCAGTTGGAAGGGCTACAGATTGAGATGGCAACAATGAGAATTCAGATGATGGGACAACTGGTGGGCCCGATGGCTCTTATTCAAAACTTGGCTCAAGGACAAGAGGAGCTAAAGGTCCTCATCAACAAACTGCATCAAGATGGATGTAACCAAGTGGGGCAAACAACTAAGGTTGAAGATCAAGTAACCATTCAGCCTCCCTTGAGACAAGAAGTCAAGGGAAAGTCTCCCCAATTTGCTTCAGGGTCACAAACCCAACAACAACCTCACCCTCATAAACAGGGTAATCGACATAAGCAAAATATATCTGGAAGGCGCTTCAATGAGATTAACATGCCATTATCTCAAGTACTGCAACGCTTGTTGGAGATCAAGCTGACTGTATTAAGGGATCCTCTTTAGAATCTCAATACCTCTGCTCCTAGCTATCATCCCAATGCATTATGTGCATACCACTCTAATAGTCCTGGGCATGATACAAATGACTGCTGGGCTTTGAAAAACAAAACCCAAGACTTGATTGATATAGGAGTGTTGGAATTCACACAGGATGGCCAGATGAAAATATTCCGCTGAGGCTTCTCCACTTGAAATGACAAGTTCAAACTAAAAGGCTTTTGTTTCATTTGAATTTTCAAGTTGTAATTTCTTCTGTTATTCAAACAATTATCTGTTTATGTCAAACTCTGTTTCATTAATGCATTGCATTTGTTTGTCTTGAATTCATCCATTCATTTTCACTATAATTATGCTTTCTACTTTTGACATTTAACTTCTGCTAAAAGTTACAAGCCTTTAGAGGGAGGATGACGAAAACAATACCATAATCTCATACAATATGCTTTTGGACAGACCTTGCTGACGATGTACAAGCGTTTCTTTCAAATCCTAAACACTGGAGTTATAAGGAAGATAATCCCTAGTCAACCCCTTCGAGCCAAAGAAGTAGAAGTTTTCCGTTTTAACACAAATTGAAACCTTTAATCAAACCTGGGGCAGGGTAGTCTCTTAGTTAATTCAAAAAGTGCGTGTTAAAGTCACAAACTCTCATCCTGTAATACAATGAATGACATCAAAAACATTCCTTTGGAATCAAAAGACAGTGATGGTTCCTTATCTCATAGGCAGTCATTATCTCTCAAAAAGAAAAGCCCACCGAGTCAAAACCTACAAAGGAGACTTAAGAAAGCTGGGGCATCCCGCTGACTGTAATCTCGAAAACAGGAACAGTCAGGCAAAAATTAGGGATAATGAATCAAAAGAAAGAGGTCATTATAAATCCTCAACAACATGAAAAATGTTGCAAAAATGACTTCCTTCCAACAAATTCAACTTGCGTGAACCATCACCAAAATGTCGTTCCAGACTCATTTGTAGCTCAAACGCACAATTAACTGAGTTTAAGATTGAAGAACATCACAAAGAGCGGGTGGGTACAAATATACTTTGAGCCTTTATCCTTTGTTTCTTAAAACCATGAACCAAGCCACGTTACAACCCTTTAAAAGTACTAATTGAAGCATGGGTTAGTTCGAAAGCATACTGTTACAAAAGGTATCCTGACTCCTGTAAGGCTTTGCTCTAAATCTTGAGTTGAATTTGTCTTATAAAAGTTTTCTGCTAAAAAATGCATTTTTAAAAAAAAATTCAAGACAAGCATAAACTTTTCATTATTTGAATGTCGTTGTTTGCATATGGATATTTGTTTGACAGCGAAGAAATTCACACAGTGAATGTTCCGATGAACGAAAGCTCTCTCAGTGAACAAAATCACTTCAAGTGGGATGACACTTCTGTTGCAAAAATCTCCTATCAACAAAAGGGGACTTGGCATGGCATTGTCCAGTTAACCTGGGGCAGTCCAGTTAAGATTTCAAGAAATCTCTCAAAAGTCCAGTTAACCTGAGGCAGTCCAGTCAAGATTTCAAGAAATCTCTCAATTGTAGAGTAACCTGGGGCAAGTCTCCATCACTTGGGGCATTAAACGTCAATCTCATCAAAGGGTTACGTACAATCCAAACTTCCTGGCAGTGCCACAAACATTTGATACTAGGGGCAATGACGAATCTCTCCAAAATCCTTCTGAAAAGAAATTCAAGAACCCTCGAGAAGTTCATCATCTCTCTAGCAGACCAGCGGTCATGGGTTTATTTCCCCAACACTTGTCAAGGATTTATTCTCCAAAATAAAATTACATTTCAACAACATTCATAACATATGCAGATTGATCGGCAAGTAAAGGTTATCATCACCTTTTGGAGTAGTAGTCGTCAAAGATTCCTTCATCATCCAGTTGAGTCAAAGTTAATTCAAGACCTTCTTTGGCTCAGTCAGATCGACACTAAGATCTCCCTGATTCTTATTCCAGTTGAAGATATTCCAAGACTTTCGTCTGGCTCAGTTAAATCGATTCTAAGATTTTTCTGATTCTTATCCAGTCAAAGTTAATTCAAGACCTTCTCTGGCTCAGTCAGATCGTCACTAAGATCTCCCTAATTCTTATTCCAGTTGAAGATATTCCAAGACTTTCGTCTGGCTCAGTTAAATCGATTCTAAGATTTTTTTTATTCTTATCCAGTCAAAGTTAATTCAAGACCTTCTCTAGCTCAGTCAGATCGACACTAAGATCTCCCTGATTCTTATTCCAGTTGAAGATATTCCAAGACTTTCGTCTGGCTCAGTTAAATCGATTCTAAGATTTTTCTGATTCTTATACAGTCAAAGTTAATTCAAGACCTTCTCTGGCTCAGTCAGATCGACACTAAGATCTCCCTGATTCTTATTCCAGTTGAAGATATTCCAAGACTTTCGTCTGGATCAGTTAAATCGATTCTAAGATTTTTCTGATTCTTATCCAGTCAAAGTTAATTCAAGACCTTCTCTGGCTCAGTCAGATCGACACTAAGATCTCCCTGATTCTTATTCCAGTTGAAGATATCCCAAGACTTTCGTCTGGCTCAGTTAAATCGATTCTGATTTTTCTGATTCTTATCCAGTCAAAGTTAATTCAAGACTTTCGTCTGGCTCAGTTAAATTTATTCTATGATTTTTCTGATTCTTATCCAGTCAAAGTTAATTCAAGACCTTCTCTGGCTCAGTCAGATCGACACTAAGATCTCCCTGATTCTCATTCCAGTGGAAGATATTCCGGGTTTTGCTGTTTCAGATAAATCTCTCAACGGTTTATTCTGATTCACTTCCAGATTTTTCACTATCAGAGACGAAGAATCCAACTCTTTTCTCCATCACTAGTTCACGATTTATTTTCCCCAACAAGAGGAAAGATGCAATCAATTTCTCACCAAAATTTGTATCATGAAGCCTGGACGTTGACCAGATATGAAGAAAGGTATTGTGAAACCTGGATGTTGACCAGATAGCAATACAACACTGTGAAACCTAGACGTTGACCAGATAACAGTTAACCGTTAACAGAATAAAGATCCCCATTCTTGAAACCTCAGAAGATTGGTATACTCCAAACCTCCTGATACCGTTAACAGAATAAAGATCCCCATTCTTGAAACCTCAGAAGATTGGTATACTCCCAACCTCCTGATACCGTTAACAGAATGAAGATTCTCATCCTTGAAACCTCAGAAGATTGAGATACTCCCAACCTCCTGATACCGTTAACAGAATGAGGATTCTCACTCTTAAAACCTCATAATATTGGCATACTCCCAAGCTCCTGATACCGTTAACAGAATGAAGATTCTCACTCTTAAAACATCAGAAGATTGGCATACTCCCAAGCTCCTGATACCGTTAACAGAATGAAGATTCTCATCATTAAAACCTCAGAAGATTGGCATACTCCCAAGCTCCTGATACCATTAACAGAATGAAGATTCTCATCCTTAAAACCTCAGAAGATTGGCATACTCCCAACCTCCTGACCCCAAACGCTTGAATGAAGATTCTCATTCTTGCTTCCCTGGTAGATTGGCATACACCCAACCTCCTGACCCAAACGCCTGAATGAAGATTCTCATTCTTGCTTACCCAGATTGGCATACTCCCAACTGACCCAAACACCTGAATGAAGATTCTCATTCTTTCTTCCTCAGTAGATTGGAATACACCTGAACTCCTGATATTTCCGACAGAATGAAGATTCTCCTTCTCAAAGTGGCATATAACCCGAGTTCCTGATATTCTCGACAGAATGATGATTCTCATTCTCAAAGTGGCATACAAACTAAACTCCTAAATTTCTTCCAAACAGGAATAAGCTTTTCCCAGAGTCCTGAGCTTACTCCCCAACAGTATAACTATTCCCCAGAGTTTTTACTCCCCAACAAATAAAGATTCTCATCCTTGATTCTCCAGTGAAGTTGACCAGAACCTTCTTTACTCTCAGCATAAATTTGTCAGAGTTCTTAATCCCCTGCAAATTGAAGATTCTCGTTCTTGACTCCTCAGCACAAATTCCCCTAGCAGAATGAAGATTCTCATTCTCAATTCCCCAGAGTTTTCAAATATTCCCCGGCGGAGTTCTCCTCAAACAACAAAATAGGAATCCCCGGTAGAAGTATTCTAAGCAAAGCTTGAAGACACACATACTCTTCAACAGTGGTCCAGGATTTATTTTCCCCGACAGCAGTAAAAGATTTTATTATCTCTAGCTATCCAGGATTTATTTTCCTCAGCAAGACAGCTCATCAGCTTACATGCGCATACATTGCATTCATATATCATAAGCATTGACAAAACACATATATTGCATCATACATTTCATGCAACATAACTTTTTGTTTCAGCTAATATTTTACCCTTTTCAGGATAAGATTAGCAAGCTACAAACTTCAAGGATCATGAAAACAGTTTACGGATGCCTCCAAACACGGATGTTAATCTATCGCTTGTTCAGATTCAACTCATGAAAATAGTTTACGGATGCTCCAAACACGAATGCTAATCTATTGCTTATTCAATTTCAAGGATCATGAAAACAATTTACGGATGCCTCCAAACACGGATGTTAATCTATCGCTTGTTCAGATTCAGCTCATGAAAACAGTTTACGGATGCTCCAAACACAGATGTTAATCTATTGCTTATTCAGACCCCCAGCTCAGAGACGTTCTAGACATGGATACCTTTCTGATACTCATTCTTTCACCTACAACATACAATTCAATAAACATATTTGGATGGCATCTTTAAGCTCATCTCCGACAAGATTATGTCGCATCTCCAAATGGCATCTGTAAGCCCATTCCCTCAACTATGCTTTGACGAGTGAAAATTTATGGGCACTCTAGTGTCCAATCATCTTTTACCTTCGAGTCGCGAACGGTAAACTCGCCGATCTAACTCTTCAGGTTCAAGAAGATTGAACAGGGGCAGCTGTTGTACCCCAAAATTTGCCCTCCCTTTTTCACAAGAAATCCCAACCCTAGGGTTTTCTCAGATTTTCAAGATTGGCTCAGGAATCGATCAAACAGACTTTTCTATGGCAGAAAATCAAGAATTAGGGTTTCTCTCGCATTTCTCAGAAGAAACTGAATTCTCATAAATTCAAATTAACTGTCACATGTTTTCACACTTTTTCGAGTTCGCTGAAAGGTTACTGGTTGTTCTCAAGGCTTGTTTATCTGGGATAAGAGATAGGAGCTGAGATGGTCATTTGGAATATTCAGGTTCTGTCTGATCCAGGTTAACCAGATGATGTGCGTCTGTTAAAGACGTTTGGTTGTTAATGGAATGAAATGTTTGCTTGTTTATTGGAATACCCAGTGCGTATTTTTATTGGAACGATGTTGCAAGGTTACAAGACTACAAAGTTATTGGATTACTTAAAGTTTAAGTTATCTATATTAGAATTGTTGGAATGCAATTTCAATTATTTTGATCTGAGAATCTTAAAGGATTAAGTGAAGATGCAGAGAGAGAATTGCAAAACATTGACAGTAGAAGGTTCTATTCAGATTGCCTCACAAAGATTTTTCAGATGTTGATACAAAAATAATTTATTGTTTGAATACTGTAGGTTTTACAACTTATAGTACTTGGAAAAATAAATTGTTACGATTAATGGAAAATCTATATAATCTAAGCCTAAGCCTCCATTGCTCCATTGCTCCCATGCTCAAAGTATTCTACTTCCTCTGCTTTGTCATCACCCAATTTGTGCTCACATGAAAAAGACAAAGGAAAAGGGATTAGTACAGTCAGTTGAATATGAAAAGAATTTTCAAACAAAAAAAAGAAAGGAAAATTTTCATCATTAAAGTTTGTCGTCTGGAATCAGAAGTGCTATTGTTCATCATGTTTTTATTTTCCTATTTGCAAATCACAAGAAGATTGCTCTTCTTGGTTCACAAAGAGAAAAATAAAAAATGCAAAAAGAAGAATGCAAACAAAGCAAATTTATTCAAATGCAACAAGGCGCCAAACTGCATTATAAAACAAGGCCAAATTGGATGCAAAACTGTACAAGGCAAGTTTCAAATGCAAACTAAGAATAACAACTAAACCAAACTGTACAAAGCAACCAAACAGTCAGCAAACCAAACATAACAACATTACAAAGCAAGGCAAACTGGAACCTGCTGTAACAAACAACACAAGCAAGGTGCCAAACTAAGCTACAAAACTGTCAAGCTGCATTACTAAGCATTGCATACAAAGCAAACTGGAAGCAAACTGAATGCAAAAAGTATGCAAACTAAACAATGCAGAAAGTACATGGAAAATCAAACAGCAGGCCAAAAGTAAAGTGCAGGAGGTAAACCATATAACAAGCAAAAAGGCTTGTCATAGCCTATCATCACTTTCCAGCTAATAGGCAAACTTTTCAGAAAATAACAAAAAGCAAAAGTGTTTTGTCATTGAGAGAGAAAGAGAGAAAAGATATCACCTTTTGAGATTGTACAGTTGGGCAAGGCTGTCACAAGATTACAAAACACAAGCAAAACGATATAAGACTAAAAAAGAGCACAAAGTAAAAGAAAGAGAACATTGGTGTCAAAACTGCAACAAACTCCCAACCTGTATAACAAGTATCAAAGCCTACTAACCAATTCAAAAAATAAACAAAAGCAAGCTTGCCAAACAAAAACATAACCAAGCCTGCTAACCACAAACTGAAAACCTGTTATCAAACTCAAAGCCTGCCAAACTGCTCAAAAACAAAACAACATTGCAACAAGGCAAAACAAGCAGAAACCACAACTCTCCCAACACAAAAACCTGTACAAACAGTTTCACAACAACTACATAACCTGCATAATAGCCAAACTACAAAGCAACACAACCTGCATAGCACCAAAGCTGCAAGAGTTTGCCAAACTGTAAAGCTTAACCAAGCTGTCAAATAGCATAACAACAGCAAAATTGTATAAGCAGTTCAAACACAAGCCTGCTAACAAAAATCACAAATCCCTATGAACCAACAAGCTGCAAAATATCCAAGACTGTTACAACAAGATTGTAACAAGCCAGTCAAAGCTGCAACTGTAACAAAAAACCACAAGCCTGTAACAGTCCAAACCTGCATCTTCCATCACAAACGATTATCCAACAAACCAAAACAGAGTTTCAGAGATAATCATCATCAATCATTGCACCAACAAATTTGCAGAAACCTTCAGAAACAATCAATAGCCAAACAAAAGCTACCAATAATAGCAGAGTTTCAAACAAAGTGTAACAAAAGCTGCGTATCAGTTTCAAGAAACAGGCCATCAACCAACTTTCAAACAAGTTTCAAAACATAAACAATCACCAACAAACCATTATCAGAGTTTCAGAAATCATCATCATCAACATTCAAAATCAAGAGACAGGAAGGAGTTCAGAAACATTTAGCAGAGCCATCATTCAAATTCAAAGAGAGAGGAAACAAAGTTTTCAAAAGTGAAATAATCAAAACAAGTTCAAATCAGAAGCAATCATCATCAACATTCAAGTTTCAGAACTATTATCATCGTCAACAAAAAAGCAAACAACAATCAAAGTTTCAGAATATCATCATCAACATTCAAGAGAGAGGAAAGAGTTTCAGAAGCAACAATAATCAAGTTTCAGAAGCGATTTTCATCATCAACTACCAACAATCATAAGTTTCAGAAACATTACCAAAAAAGCGCGTAAACCATCATCTCCCCTCCGCCTCTAGCCACCAAGGAACGCCGTCACCTCCCTCAAGCCTCACCACTCTCTTTTGTCACAGAGAAAACCCCAAGGTACGTTTCTTCTCAAACCCTTTTCTGCACCTCAATAAGCCATGCAATACAATAGATTAGCCAAACTGTAAAATCAAACAAACATAAACAACAAACTGTAAAACTCAGAGACAAACCATACCATTTTACAACCAAGGACATTGAACGTTAGGAAGAGGATAGAGAGTGAGGGATAGCGCTCTGGAGGCTAGGGCTTAGGGGAAGGTCAGAGCGCTTTTGAGTGAGAAAGATGAAAAGAGAGAACGAGAAACAGCGTCGCTGTGAAGAAAAACGCAAACCCTGATTTGCACAAACCCTAATTTTCAAAAACAAATGTTACAAACTTTAGATTTGGGCCTCCGCCCCCCAAACCCCATAAGCCCATAATAATTGCTAGCGTACCCCCCTGATGTTTGGCTTGACTTTTTTAGTTGGGCCTTAAGCTTCCAAATCCTAAGCCCACCTCTTAACTCAATTCATTTTATTTTCTTTTCTTTTGTTTAAATACCAATGTTTTTTAATTAACTCATTTTAATTAATTTGTTTTCTTTTATCTTTGTTAAATAATAACACTAATAATAATAATTAAAATTTTGATTTTCTCAAATTAGTTTCTTTTATTAATTAATTTTGTTTCACATAATAAAAATACCAAAAAAAAAGCTTTTAAATTGATTTAATTAATTTTGTTTTCTTTAAACCCTTTTTTATTGATTAATAAAAATACAAAATAATAGAAATTTTGTTTAATTGAATTTTCTTTCTTTAAAACTTTTTCCTTTTACTTAATAAAACACATAAAAAGAATAATAATAATATAATATTCAATCTTTCTTTTTTAGAATAGATTTTATTTATTTATTTTCAAGTAAATACATGCATTTTGAACATTATCGATTTCTTCATTTGTTATAACTTTGTATTGAATTGCGAAAATTCGATTTGGTTGTAATAATTGATATTTGGATATTATTATTCTTGTGAGACTCATCCCCATTTGTAATAATTGTACCCCACTCCCGCATACTTTTGTAATAACTTAGACTTTTAATTCTACGCATTTATGCTTTCAATTATGCCATGATTAGAGATTAGGGTTTGTATGTGTGATCGGTGGAAATAGAACTGACTGTTTTTTAAGCTGGTTTGCGAAATGTCGCGGTAAGCAAGAGTAGCCACCGTCTTTTATGTTCTCCAACATGGAAAGGACAAAAGCACAGCAAAATTCCTTCTTTGAGAATGTTTCTCGGTTCGGGAGGTAGATTTATAGAAAGGGAAGGTGTTAGCATCCTTTCTATCCGTGGTTATCCACGGGCTCTTAGGTACTTGCTCACTCTATGTTTTCAAAAGATTGTTTGCTTTTCAAGTGTGTGTGGGTTTTGAAAAAGTTTCGTTTGAAAAATTTCTAAGTAACTCTTGTATTTGTCCTCAAGAGTGTATGAAAAATTTGTTTGAAAACTTTTTGAAAGTGTAGGTGCGAAAAGTATTTTTGTTTGTTTGAGAGAGCAAGTACCCAGGAGAAATGTACCTACTCTAAGGAATTAGGCTGTGTAAGAGTCCTTTAGATAGTGCTATCCCACCATTGAGAGGTAGGTAGCACCGTCGTTGGAGGTATTCGGGTCAATTCGATTATTTAGGGACATGTGTGGTCACCAAAGCAATGGTAGGACGCCTTAGCGGTAACCCTAATGTCCTAGATCCTTTTTATCCGAGGCAACCGTTTCGAGGCAACTGGATCTTAGACAGGAGGGCGACCTCTAAAACACCCTATACTTGACGACCACGTCGAGGCAACCAGTGAGGCGTACCCTAAGAGTGGCATGTGCATGTGTGTTGTTTTTTCAGTTAATGTTTATCTTGTACATGTTATTTGTGAGCTACGGATTGGTTTTATTTTTCATACAAGTCTTTCATGCATTTTTTAACAGTTAAGAGTGCGGAAAATAAAGTGTGGAAAAGGTAAATCTAGCTATTACAAGGCGCGGGTATATACATCGCCAAAAACATAACCCGTTTGGAAAATAAAAATGCAAGAAATTAAAAGAAAGAAATAAAGTTCTAATTAACTATTACATCTCTGAGCAGATACATAAATAATCAAAATAACGAATTAAAAAATAATATACGCCCGAAAGAATGAATCAGGATGTCCTTAGGGTTTTGACCCTTTTTGAGAAAAGAATGAGATTTGTCCTTTTTATTAAATTAATGAAATTAGGCCTAATTACTAATTAATTAATTTATTAAAAGAAAAAATGTTTTTTGTGATTTTTATGTTTTAATGAAATAAAATAAAAAGAAATTAAAAGACAAAAGTTGGAAAAAACCTAAGTCTAATTTTATTTATTGTAAAAGAAAATTAAAATTAAACCTAATCAACTAATTAATTTGTTAGAATTTATTTACAAAATAATAATTGAAATTAATAATAATAAATAAAATATTTACATTTTTTAGTTTTTCTGAATTTTTATGATGAATAATTAATTATGTTAATTAATTAAATAATACTAAGAATAATTACTAAAGAAAATAAAAGGAAAAAAGAAAATGAAAAAAAAAAGTAAACCAAGGGTGTTGGGCCAGCATGGGGGGTGGATTCTGGAATTGTGGAGTCCATTATTTCAAGCCTTGTTTGACTTCTGGAATTGCCTGGAGCGTGGATTGACCAGGAACATGGTAGTCTGCACTTCATGGCCATCAGATCTGTGAGAAAGGCCACTTGGCGCGTTGACTTGTGAGGTACATGGTACGCCTTCTTTTGAACCCTGCACACAATTACATGAAGAAAAAAGAGAATGAATATTTTGGGGGACATGGGATTCGAACCCAGGTCCCAGTGATCATTTGCCAGCGCGTCCTTCCACTGAGCCACTTGCCTTCATTTGTTATCATAACAATACATAATTATTATATTGATAAATCAAAACAAAGCCTGGAAAAAAAATAAAACGCGCGTTATTTTAAACGGACGAATGAGAGAGGGACGCGTCAGCGTCTTCTTCCTTTGATACTGGTTTTTTACCTTCGGATTTTTATCCGCAGGTAGTTTCGTAGGCCTTTCTGAAAATCGTCCCTAGGCCATGAAAACCCATTTCAAAACCATGGTTGATCTCGTCCATGTCCCCTGAATCCATCCATACCCATGCTTTGTTCTAATTTCACCTGTAGTCAAAATACCTAAAACGCAAAAAGATGAACCCTAGAATCGGGCACCACGATTCAGGGCCTAAAAACCAAATTGGATAATGCAGTTACGTCAGAAATCTAACAAGCAACATGATTATGCCAATATTTTTGAGAAACAATGCAAGAATAGAGAGTTCCAGTTTCGTGTACAGGGGTGAGTTTGGAATAACTTACAGTGCTTGATAGGTGGTCTTAGGATGCGTTTGTGGTTGCTTTGGCTTCAGGGGATGGCAAGGAAGGATGTCACGCTCTCCTTTTGATCTGAAAATGCTTGCAACACCCTTTTTGATCTCACACTTTTTGACAACTTTGCACTTTTGCTCTGGCCGTTTCAGTGATCTCTAGGTTGTGAATTAGGTTTGGCCTGCTTGCTTATGTATGTGTGAATGAAATTAGGTCAGTAGCTGAGCCTTAATCTTGTGCATTGAAGCCTTGAGATCTTGGTTGACCACCATTAAAGAACCTTCCATTTTTGGCTCAAATTCAAGATTTTGTGCACCAAAAGGCTTGGCACGAAATTATTAGCTGGCACATGACATATAAAAGCCATTCAAGTCACCAAGATGCCATTCCATTAATTTTCTGATTTTATTTGAATTATTATGGATTTAAAATGAATTAAATCAATAAAAATTAAATAAAATAGAAAAATAAATTTTTTATCTTGAAATTAATCATGGGACACGTGTATGGCATGACAAGGCTGAATCAAGTGGAAGAAAGTGGGCCCTTTTGTCAAAAATTGAATTTTTAAGGATAGTTGACTTTTGCCATTTCACAAAAATTTCCCAACTTCTCCAATGCATATCTTGCTCAATTTTGATCATATGAACATGTTCTTGTACATTTTGGAAAGGTCTTGAAGTCCTCTAACCAATGCCTTTGGTCCCATGTCATTTGGATTTACCAATCTCAAGTTATGGTCTTTGACTTAAAGTGTATTTTTGTTGACTTTTGAAAATGACCTATAATGTAGAAATTGATAACTTTTTGTGAGAGCATTTCTTGGACTTGGAATGTGAAAGTTAGTTGTAGGAAATGTCATCCCCTTCAAAATGAGCATTGGATGGGATTTTTCTGATGAACCATGAAAAAGTTATGCCTTGGTCAAGTTACAGTTGACTTTTCAATTGTCCAAAAATGGAAACTTTTGCATCTTGATGATTTTTGAGCCATGCTTGTGGAAACATGATCAAGACTTGATCAAATGATGATTGTGTGCTCAAAATAATATGTTGACCAAAAATTTTGACTTTTGACTGCCAAATGACCATTTTGCCCCTGCAGTTGATTGTGAACCAAATAGGGCTTTTGACTGTGGACTTTGATGCTGTGAGTCTTTAAACTTGGCATGTAGATGCTTGATAATGTATATAGGCATATGGGACTTAATTGGACCACTAAAAACCTCAACTTCCTTGCAAGATCCAAAACCCTAATTTTGACTGCCTTAGGAGGCAATTGGACTGTGTAACCCTTGAGGAATCTTGAAGCATTTGAAGATTGATCTTGACAAATCTTGAAGAATATGGGAGGGCAAATTTTGGGGTACAACAGTTGCCCCTGTTCAATCTTCTTAAACCTGAGGATGTAGATTGGCTGGCGTGCCTTTCGTGATCCAAAGGTGGAAGATGATTGAACACTAGAGTGCCCAGAAATTTGCACTCGCATAGTAGAATATCAGCAATGTGATGTCGGGAATGGGCTTATAGATGCCATTTGGGGAGATGATGGATAGGAAAATGGGCTTATAGATGCCATCTGGAGAGGTGACAGAACCTTGTCGGGAATGGGCTTATAGATGCCATTTGGAAGTGTAATGGATAGTTGTGGAGATGGGCTTAAAGATGCCATCCGAAGGTGTCGATCGCGTAAGAGATTCCTTAGCGAGAACTTGTATATTTGAGAAAGAAAGATAATTTCCTGGCCTGCTTCAGGTGTTGATCTTCAGACTCTTCATGCAGATATGCCCTGGCTAGATACAGGTGTCGAATCTACAATCAATCGCTCACAGATATGCCCTGGCTAGATACAGGAATCGAATCCGGAACTTCAAAAGGTTGCTTACAGACGTGCCCTGGCTGGATACAGGTATCGAATCTACAAACAATCACTCACAGATATGCCTTGGCTAGATACAGGTATCGAATATGGAATTAGTCGTCTACAAATGTGCCCTGGCTGGATACAGGAATCGAAACTCTAAACTCTTCATGCAGACATGCCCTGGCTGGATACAGGTATCGAATCTACAATCAATTACTCACAGATATGCCCTGGCTAGATACAGGAATCGAATCTGGAATTGGTCGTCTACAGATATGCCCTGGTTGGATACAGGAATCGAATATCTAAACTCTTCATGCAGACATGCCCTGGCTGGATACAGGTATCGAATCTACAATCAGTTACTCACAGATATGCCCTGGCTAGATACAGGAATCGAATCTGGAATTTGTCGTCTACAGATATGCCCTGGCTGGATACAGGTATCGAATCTCTAAACTCTTCATGTAGATATGCCCTGGCTAGATACAGGTGTCGAATCTACTCACAGATATGCCCTGGCTAGATAGAGGAATCGAATCTGGAACTTCAAACTCTTCATGCAGATATGCCCTGGCTAGATACAGGTATCGAGTCTACAATTAATCGCTCACAGATATGCCCTGGCTAGATACAGGTATCGAATCTGGAACTGGTCGTCTACAGATATGCCCTGGCTGGATACAGGTGTCGAATCTCTAAACTCTTCATGCAGATATGCCCTGGCTAGATACAGATGTCGAATCTACAATCAGTTACTCACAGATATGCCCTGGCTAGATACAGGAATCGAATCTGGAATTGCGACAGTTGATAGTAATCATCTTTGGATTGACCTTTTCCCTGAAAAGGCAAAACATCAGTTGTATGCAATGTCATGATGTATGAAATGCATGATGATGAGGTTGTATGATATGATGTGTATCATGTATGTAAGCAGGATGTATTAAATGTGAAATGTCTATGAATGTATTTTCGTCTAGGAAAATAACTCCTTGACGAATGCCAGGAAGTTAAATCCTGGGCTGATGTTGAAGAGTAGAGTTCTTCGTTTCCGCTGGGGATGATGGTTGCAAGAATAAACCGGTAGGAGAAGATGACTCTGTTGGGGAATAAACTTGGTGAAGAGCTTATTCTACGGGGAATTACTCTGTGGAGAAGAGATACTTCGCTGAGGTTTTGACGATAACTCCTGTTGGGGATACCGTTGATATATTTTGTTGGGAGATTTGATGAACTCCGCTGGGGGATAGGAAGAACTTCGCCGAGGACGATCTTTCCGTGGTAATTAGCTGAGGATAACCCAGTTATAAGCTCTGGTGGGGAATAACCTTTTGAATATGGTCGGGGAGAGACGTATGTACTCTGCAGTGATAAGCTTCCAGAATCTACTGGGGATAAGCTTCCAGAATCTACTGGGGAGGATGATTCAATTCTCCTGGGGAAAACTTTTGGACTGAACTGGGGAAGTGGCTCCACTGGGGTGTCTGTATTCCGCCGGGGAACAATCTTATATTAAGACTGCCGGGGATGCTTGCTTAGGAACATCTGTATACTCCGCTGGGGAATATTGAGATTTTCTGGGGATACCCAACTTCCTTAAGGCTAACAGTAGACTAACTCTGCTTGGGGAGAGTATCGCTGACTTGCTGGAGATACTGTGCCTTTTCGGGGATGATGGGAGACCAACTCTGCTTGGGAGAGTGTTGCTGAACCTTGATTTACTCTGCAGGGAGTGAAGATATCTTGGTTACGTTCTTCAGCCGAACCTACCTTGGTACCTTGGTGGACAGAGCAACTAGATCGCTTAGACAACTCATTATTGCCCCTGTTTCTGATGTCACCTATAATTAGTCCTTTGTTTCGCATGCAAAAATTTACGATTTAGCAATTAGTGTCAAATGCATATATCAAAAATGAACATTGGACGTTCTTTGCAAAACAAAACAGAAAAAAGGAAAACAATTGGCAATTTGGCTGGAAAAGTGAATTTGTATTGATTTTGAATTTTGCCCGTAAATAGGCGTTTATGTACAAGAGGCTGACGTCCTAGTAAGAGAACACCGCCAAACAACATAGAGTTTATACAATTTTGCAAAAAGGAAACAAAACAGCTATGTGAAAAGTCCCACTGGGTTCCAACTCTGCTATCGCCTTTATGTCTTTGAGCATCTCATCACTTTGCTGCTTAGTTGAAGATGAAGCTGACTGATTGATGCCGTCTGAACCTGATAGTTGATACCGAATTCTGGATGCAAGGTGATCCAATGAGACATAGTATTACGCTTTATCCCTAACTTTTGCCTGGACCGCCCTTTCAGTTTTTCAGTCCACCGGGATACCCATTTTTGCCCAAGCCGCCTTTTCAGGTTTTCAACTTGCCGGGTGTACATATTTTTTCATTTCATCCCTTATTTTTGCCCGAACCCTTTTGGTTCGCCGGGAAGCCCTTATTTTTGCCTAGGTGTGTCAACCTAGCGGGTCTTTTGTTCATGCGTAGTATCTTTTTACTATGTCTGCATTGGCGGGGTGAGGAAGGTCGTCACCATCCATGGTGGTTAGAATCATCGCTCCTCCTGAGAAGATGTTCTTAACCACAAATGGCCCTTCGTAGGTAGGGGTCCATTTACCCATGGGATCACTTTGAGGAAGAATGATGCGCTTGATTACCAGGTCTCCGACTTGATACTCTTGTCGTCTGACTTTCTTGTTAAATGCCTTGATCATCCGTTTTTGGTACGTCTGACCATGACACATAGCAGTGAGTCTCTTTTCATCAATTAGGTTTAATTGATCAAGCCGAGTCTGGATCCAGTCATCTTCGCTCAAACCTGCATCCTTCATTATCCGGAGAGAGGGTATCTGGACTTCAATAGGAAAGACTGCCTCCATGCCATAGACCAAGGAGAAGGGTGTTGCCCCGGTTGACGTCCTTGCTGAGGTACGGTACCCGTGAAGAGAAAACGGTAACATTTCGTGCCAATCTTTGTAGGTTACTGTCATCTTCTGCACAATCTTCTTAATATTCTTATTTGCCGCTTCGACAGCCCCATTCATCTTCGGCCGGTAGGGAGAAGAGTTGTGGTGTTGTATCTTGAATTGCTCGCAGAGCTCAGTGATCATCTTGTTGTTAAGATTGGTACCATTATCCGTAATGATCCTCTCAGGTACACCGTATCGACAGATCAAGTTGTGCCGAATGAACCGTGCCACGACGTTCTTGGTTACGGTAGCATAGGAAGCTGCTTCAACCCACTTTGTGAAGTAATCAATTGCTACCAGGATGAAGCGATGCCCGTTGGATGCCGTAGGTCTGATCTCGCCGATCATATCAATGCCCCACATTGCAAAAGGCCAAGGTGCTGTCAATACGTTCAGAGGAACTGGAGGAACGTGCACCTTATCAGCATAGATTTGGCATTTGTGACACGTCCGAGAATGTTGGTAACAATCGGCTTCCATTGTGGACCAGAAATATCCTGCCCGAAGGATTTTCTTTGCCATGGTATGTCCACTGGAATGCGTTCCGAAGGTACCTTCATGTAGCTCTGCCATGATCCTTTCTGCTTCAGTCTTATCCACACAACGCAGTAAGGTTGAATCATGGTTTCGTTTGTAGAGAATGTCGTTGCTGAGGAAGAACTTTGCCGCGAACCTTCTCAGAAACTTTTTGTCATTAACAAATGCACCCTCGGGGTATTCTTGAGCTTCCAAGTACCTCTTCACTTCATGATACCAAGGTTTTTCTGTTACCTCTTCAGCCTCAAGATCACAGCAATGTGCAGGTTCATCCAATTTCCAAATGATGATCCGGGGGACTTCGTTATCCCATTTGACTTTGAACATAGAAGACATTGTAGCCAGCGCGTCCGCCAACTGATTCTCCTCTCTTGGGAAGTGTTCAAAAGTTATCTCCTCGAAGTGGGGGATCAATGTCAACACATACTCTTTGTAAGGAATAAGATTTGGGTGTTTCGTATCCCACTCGCCTTTGATCTGATTGATCACGAGAGAGGAATCTCCGAAGACACTCAGAAACTTGATCCTTAAGTCAATTGCAGCTTGAAGACCCATGATACATGCTTCATACTCTGCCATGTTGTTGGTGCAGTTGAAACATAGTCGGGCGGTAAGTGGAGTATGAGTGCCTTTTGGGGATATGATCACAGCGCCAATACCGTTACCCAAAGCGTTTGAGGCTCCATCAAAGTGCATAGACCATCGGGATCCTTCCTCAGGTCCTTCATCCGGTCCAGGTACTTCACAATCAGTCACTACCATGATGTTCTCGTCTGGAAATTCAAAGCTCATCGACTGGTAATCGTCCACTGCCTGATGTGCCAAATGGTCTGCCAATACACTTCCTTTGATTGCTTTTTGAGTTATGTACTGGATGTCATATTCTGTCAAGATCATCTGCCATCTTTCTATTCTTCCGGACAAGGCAGGCTTTTCGAATATGTACTTGATCGGATCCATTTTTGAAATCCACAAAGTAGTGTGAGTCAACATATACTGCCTCAGCCGGCGAGCAGCCCATACCAAAGCGCAGCAAGTTTTCTCGAGCAGTGAGTATCGGGTCTCACAGTCGGTAAACTTTTTGCTAAGGTAATAAATAGCGTGCTCTTTTCGGCCAGACTCATCATGCTGCCCCAGCACACACCCCATTGAGATGTCCAGTACTGTCAAGTATAAGATTAGAGGTCTCCCTTCAACCGGTGGCATAAGAATGGGTGGTTCTTGGAGATACTCTTTGATTTTTTCGAAAGCGGCCTGACATTCATCGTTCTAACATACTACTTGATCTTTCTTCAGCAGCTTGAAGATTGGTTCACAGGTAGCAGTTAGATGTGAGATGAATCGGGCAATGTAGTTCAGCCGTCCTAGAAAGCCTCTGACTTCTTTTTCTGTCTTGGGAGTTGGCATCTCTTGTATGGCTTTCACTTTGGCAGGGTCCACTTGAATACCTTTGTCGCTTACGACGAAACCTAGTAGTTTTACAGATCTCACCCCGAAGGTGCACTTGTTCGGGTTCAACCTCAGCTTGTACAACTTCAGACGGTCAAACAGCTTCTGCAGATGGTTAAGGTGTTCCTCCTCAGTTTGGGACCTTGCAATCATATCATCGACGTATACTTCAATCTCATGATGTATCATGTCATGAAACAAAGCGACCATGGCACGTTGGTAGGTTGCCCCAGCATTTTTCAACCCAAAAGGCATGACCTTGTAGCAAAAGGTGCCCCACTGAGTAACAAAAGCGGTCTTCTCCATGTCTTCAGGAGCCATCTTGATTTGATTATAACCGGAGAAGCCGTCCATGAAGGAGAATACCTTGTGCTGAGCAGTATTGTCAACTAGAACGTCGATGTGAGGCAGAGGGAAGTCATCCTTGGGGCTCGCCCTGTTCAAATCCCTGTAATCAACATACATTCGGACCTTACCATCCTTCTTAGGCACTGGAACCACGTTGGCAACCCACTGAGGGTAAGAAGTCACTGCTAGAAACTCGGCGTTAAATTGTTTCATAACCTCAGTTTGATTTTCTCGGACATCTCTGGACGCATACGGCGGACCTTCTGTTTAACCGGAGGGCAGTCTTCCTTGGTAGGCAGGTGATGAACCACAATGTCGGTATCCAACCCAGGCATGTCTTCGTAAGACCAGGCAAAGATTTCCACATAGTCATGCAACATCTGAATCAACCGTTGTTTCACACTGGCCTCCAGATTGGCACCAATCTTGACTTCCTTTATGTCTGTCTCAGTACCCAGATTTACTGTTTCCACCGGATCTTCATGTGGTTGAATGGCCCTCTCTTCCTGGAGTAACAGTCTTGCAAGCTCACCAGGCACTTCACAATCATCTTCACCTTCGTCTTCGGCTAAGTTGATCGAATTTTCGAAGTCATAACTGGAAGTAGCAGAGTCGTTACCAGTGAGATCCATAGTGGATTGGAACCTGTATAGGTGAGTGTGTGTAAATATAGCTGTTTTGCAGTATATATAATAAAGAAAGAAAAGGAGCGCAAGATTTGAAATGCGAAAACGTCCAATGCTTTTATTAATGATATATGAAAGTGACACACAAAAGCCCTCACAAATGAAGCCACGGTGCCCCGGGTAAGACACCGGGCCATAAAGTTTAGTAATATTGTTTGTTACAAATTCAAAACAAAGGAGTTCATTACTGAGTGACAAAAGTAATAGGTATGAAGTCTTTGGCAGTCCAGTTGCTTGGTCCACCGTTGGTCGTTGGGTTGATCCAGCTGTCGAATTCAGATTCCTCCACGTCGTCATCATCCCCAATAGCATTTACTCCATGGTTGGGCATGGGAGCTGTCACCACATTAGGCCTCTCGGGCGCCTCGAACTGTACCTCTTTAGCATCAATAAGGTCCTGAGCCTTATTCCTCAGAGCCCAACAATCATCAGTAGAATGCCCCGGGCTATCAGAGTGATAAGCGCAACGGGCGTTGGGGTTGTACTTTAGAGAAGTTGTATTCACTACCTTCGGAGCTTCCTTGACAGTTACCAGATTGGTTGACAGCAGTTGCGGCAATATCTGAGACAGGGTCATACTGAGTCGAGTGTACTGCCTTTTGGGTCTCTCACCCCTTGGTTGGTTATACTGCTGAGGAGCAGCAGCAGGCTTTGAAATTACCGCCGCGTTGACAGCTTGGCGGCGTTCCGGTTTATTTTGTCTTCTGGGACCATACACAGCACTAGCTTCTTTCTTGAAGGGCTTCTTTTCAGAGCTCGAGGAGGCACCCTTTTGTATCTTTTCGGACTTGATACTGGCTTCTATCCTTTCACCAGTCAGAATGAGGTCTGTAAACCCCGTAGAAGAATTACCAATGAGATGGTTGAAGAATGGACCAGACAGGGTCCCCAAGAACATGTCCACGAGTTCGCGGTCAGTCAACGGTGGCTGCACCCTGCCGGCCAGGTCTCTCCACTTTTGCGCGTACTCCTTAAAACCTTCACCCGTCCCAAGTGACAAACCCTGGAGTTGGGTACGCGTGGGAGCAAGGTCAAAATTGTACTGATACTGCTTATAAAATGCAGTAGCCAAGTCCTCCCAGTTTCGAATACTGGCTCCATCCAGCTGATATAACCATTCGAGTTGAGCCCCTGAAAGGCTATCCTGGAAGAAATGGATCCATAGGTTCTTGTCTGCAGTGTAAGGTTGGATCTTCCTTACATAGGATCTGAGATGCAGCTTAGGGCAGGAAGCCCCGTCGTACTTCACAAAGGCAGGTGCCTTGAACTTGTGTGGGATCACCACCCCAGAAGATAAACCTAGGTCTCCAAAGTCCAACCCAGGCACACGTTGAATCTCCATAGCATTTAACCGGTCCTCCAGTTGTTTGTACCTGTCCTCAGCAGGAGGGTACTGCTCATCATTGTAATCTGTCTCGTTGTCGGAGACCACAGGACTAGGAACCCTTCCCCCTTGGGGACTATCCTTCCCTACAGAGGAAGTAGCCTGATCAGCCTCATTCTGCAGCGTATTCCTAAACCTCCGTCCAGTGTTAAACAACACAGTCCTCTTCTTCTTCTTCTTCTTTTCCTTCAAGAGCAGAGTCTTCAACTCCTGTTGACCCTGGGCTAAGCTCATGACCAGCTCTTGAAATTGGGCGTTTTGGGCTTGGAGGGCCTTGATAGCTTGTTCAGTAGTAGGTTCAGGATTCATGATGATTGAGTGAGTGAGTGCTGAAATAAACAGCGAAGAAGATTAAGCAACCTGTAGAAAAAGAGTACCTGTTATGCACATGATGCATGATATGCTATTTATGCAATGCATTCAAGGGTTCGAAAGTTCAAATTCGTTGTAGACAAAAAGGGACACACGTTATATTAAGAAATAATTTGTTCAGTACATCAGGGCCTCATGGGCAAAACATTACAAAACTTAATCCCAAAAGACACTGCGCATCCTTTTTGGAGCAATGTAAGTGTTGAGAGTCTTTTCCTCGTGAAGTAGGCGGGTGAGCTCCAAGACCTTCTTCTCACTGGCATGTAGACTGGCTTCAAGAGAATTCCGTTCTTCCTTGAGTTGGATCCAGCTCTTTTGCATTTCTTCCCAAGATGTTGGCATGTCAGGATGTTGAATGGTGTATGGCACCTCTCCTTCCAAAACTGGCTCTTTGATCACGGGGAGAACATGAGGATATGGCATTACTAGCTTCTGGGAGCGGGCTCGTACCCACTTGAGATAAGGCTCCAGGGGGATGGAGTTCTTGTGCCCCAGTGTCTTGCTATCTACCCTGTTGGGCATCCTCCAAACTCTGATGAATCTCTGGCGAAGTCCTTGTGCATCATTGTCGAAGTCAAAAACTATGTCAGGAATCAACATGTCATGAGGGCCATCCCTCCGAGCATATCCAAACTGTCTCAAAGCCAGACACGGGTTGTAAGTAATGTCCCCCCTAATTCCAAGTAAAGGAACATTAGGAAACTCTCCGCAAGGATCAATGATAGTGACATTTTCTCTGGACCGAGAACACCAATGTATATCAGCATGTGTAAGAGTCATTAATCGTTGTGACCATCTCAAACCCCGCTCGTTTTTCAAAACTGATTGTGGAAGGTGTGAAATAAACCACCTTGCCAGGAGAGGAGTGCAGCACATGAGAACACCTCTTTTTCTCATGGTTCGAGTGTAACATGAGTGAAGGGTGTCCCCAAGCAACGTAGGTATGGGATTCCTGGACATGAAGATCTTGACAGCATTGATATCTACAAGCTGATCTGGATTTGGGAACAACACCAACCCATAGACAAGGAGTGCCACAACTTCTTCAAAGGCTTGTAGGTTAAGGGAGTTCCAACATTCTTGGGCCTTCTCAAACAGGAACTTGTCCAAGAATCCTTTGATACCACTTCGGATTTCCCAGTGTCCCTTGATGTCAGATGGTTGTAGGCATAATGCTTTAGCAACCTCTTCAAGTTTTGGTTCCCTTTCCGTACCGTTGTAGGGTAGTTGACTGAGAATGGGAACCTTCAGAAGCTGAGAAAACTCTTCCAAAGTAGGTACCAATTGATAATCCGGGAAAGTAAAACAGTGGTGCAAAGGGTCAAAGAACTGGAAGAGAACTTTTATCATATCTTCTTCAATGTTGGTGTTGACCAAGCTGATGAGTCTACCATGCCTTTCACTGAAGGAAGAGTTCTCGGGAATCCTGGATGTAAGCTCCTTAAGCTGAGAAGGGACCCTTACAAGGTTGATCTGAATTGTCTTTCTACGGATAGATTCCATGTCCTACAAAACAAGAACAAAGATGAAGATTCGAACCCTTGAAGTGGTTAGTAAATGCATATGATGTTGTATGATGGTATGATGTTATGATAAGGACACACCACAAGTATTCACAAACAGCAAACATGATAAGGCACACAAGTCACACCAAACAACCCTTAGAGTTTAGGCCAGCATGAAGTTTGGGGTACTACCCTCTTGAAGTTGGTGGGCTCAAAACCTGTCCTATCAAAAGTAACCGGGTTCTAAGGAGCTCAATATCATTGGGTTGTTTTCTATGTTCATTGTTTTGATTTAGCCACTAAACTGGTGATCAAAATATTCCAAGAAAACAACCCTCAATGAGTGTAGTATCGAGTATCTACCAACTTCGGACTGCACCAAAGTCGGTCATCTCACTACCCCTAAAGAGGCCAGGATGGTCAAGTAAGGTTCCTAAGGTCAGTTGATGCTTCACGACACCACGCGGCGGCCCCGTACTCTCCTTGACTTGACTCAAGGGTTACCGGTACTCACCAAAGTGCCACATCAACGTAGCAAACTGCTTCAACCATGTCGGTATACCCCGCACAGTTCCCTCACAGTTTGTTGCTACTTTCTAAAAGGTATCCCCCAGATCCGGGTTAGGATCTATGAAACTCCAAGACAGGCCCACAATATTAAAGGAAACAAGGCATACAATTGAAAACATAAGAGTGGTCTAATCCTAAGGTACACCTCACTTATAAAGTATCCCCAGCAGAGTCGCCAGTTCTGTGATCGGTGGAAATAGAACTGACTGTTTTTTAAGCTGGTTTGCGAAATGTCGCGGTAAGCAAGAGTCGCCACCGTCTTTTATGTTATCCAACATGGAAAGGACAAAAGCACAGCAAAATTCCTTCTTTGAGAATGTTTCTCGGTTCGGGAGGTAGATTTATAGAAAGGGAAGGTGTTAGCACCCTTTCTATCCGTGGTTATCCACGGGCTCTTAGGTACTTGCTCACTCTATGTTTTCAAAATATTGTTTGCTTTTCAAGTGTGTGTGGGTTTTGAAAAAGTTTCGTTTGAAAAATTTCTAAGTAACTCTTGTATCTGTCCTCAAGAGTGTATGAAAAATTTGTTTGAAAACTTTTTGAAAGTGTAGGTGCGAAAAGTATTTTTGTTTGTTTGAGAGAGCAAGTACCCAGGAGAAATGTACCTACTCTAAGGAATTAGGCTGTGTAAGAGTCCTTTAGATAGTGCTATCCCACCATTGAGAGGTAGGTAGCACCGTCGTTGGAGGTATTCGGGTCAATTCGATTATTTAGGGACATGTGTGGTCACCAAAGCAATGGTAGGACGCCTTAGCGGTAACCCTAATGTCCTAGATCCTTTTTATCTGAGGCAACCGTTTCGAGGCAACTGGATCTTAGACAAGAGGGCAACCTCTAAAACACCCTATACTTGACGACCACGTCGAGGAAACCAGTGAGGCGTACCCTAAGAGTGGCATGTGCATGTGTGTTGTTTTTTCAATTAATGTTTATCTTGTACATATTATTTGTGAGCTACGGATTGGTTTTATTTTTCATACAAGTCTTTCATGCATTTTTTAACAGTTAAGAGTGCGGAAAATAAAGTGCGGAAAAGGTAAATCTAGCTATTACAAGGCGCGAGTATATACATCGCCAAAAACATAACCCGTTTGGAAAATAAAAATGAAAGAAATTAAAAGAAAGCAATAAAGTTCTAATTAACTATTACATCTCTGAGCAGATACATAAATAATCAAAATAACAAATTAAAAAAATAATATACGCGCGAAAGAATGAATCGGGATGTCCTTAGGGTTTTGACCCTTTTTGAGAAAAGAATGAGATTTGTCCTTTTTATTAAATTAATGAAATTAGGCCTAATTACTAATTAATTAATTTATTAAAAGAAAAAATGTTTTTTGTGATTTTTATGTTTTAATGAAATAAAATAAAAAGAAATTAAAAGCCAAAATTTGTCGATTATCCATAAGGCCTTGGATGCCTTTCTTCAGTAGCGGACAATCAAACGGCAGAGAGTAACAACAATAGCAGTCTTCCTTACATACCGGGAAGATCCCGGCCCTTAACAGGTTCAACTTAATGGTTAGCAATGGAGTAGTCAGATCATTGACATCAGCAACATACAAATCTTCTTCAATGGCATTGACATTTCGGCCGTGCTTCGACATGGGCGCAAATATCACATTAGGCTTCTCCGGAGCGTCAAACTCTACCTCCTTAGCCTCTATCAGGTCTTGGATCTTATGCTTGAGTGCCCAACAATCATTGGTGTCGTGTCCAACACTGTCTGAATGGTAGGCGCATTTAGCATTAGCATGATAATATGGAGAGGACGTATTCACATTCTTTGGTGCCTCCTTGATGGTGGCGAGATTCAACTTTAATAGGTGGGGAAGCACTTGCGCTGGAGTCATATTAATACGGGTGAACTGCCGTTGTGTCCGTTCCACTCGTTGCTGATTTGGTCTGGATTGGTTATAGCGAGGCTGCTCACTTGGAGTGTTTTGAATCATTACGGCCCCCACAGTTGGCCGACGCTCCGTCTTCCCTGCTCTTTTCTGAGAATATACCTATGATCTGATGTATCAATGCTTTACTTTCCCTGACTATCAGTTGATGCCTACACTAGAGGAGTATTCTTATCTGCTGCATTTGACTATTATCGATCATATTCCTTTTACTGGTTTGAAGGGTGAGCCAAAATCACATGAGATTGCTGCTTTGATCCATTTGGGGAACTCTGAGGTTGAAGCCCACATGACTACTAAAGGAGGGATTAGAGGATTACCAGCTCAGTTCTTATTGGAGAAAGCTCGTTAATGTGACAGGATGAAGAGTACAGTCGCTTTTGAGGCCATTTTTTCTCTACTTGCTTACGGTTTGTTCTTATTTCCTAATGTGGACAAATTTGTTGACATTAATGCCATCAGGATCTTCATGATTGGAAACCCAGTTCCTACATTGTTGGGTGTACTTATTATTCTGTTCATCTTCGGGATTCTTATCATAGGGGGGATGATTATCTGCTGCACAACTTTGTTATACCAGTGGTTTACTTCTCATTTGCCTCAGTCTGATGCTTTCTGGGATATCAGGAAGGAACCCCGTTGGGATCCTAAGATCATGGCACTTACTCACTCAAATATTGTTTGGTATCATCAGGCTTATCATGATGTAGATATTACCGACAGTTATGGTAGTTTCCCCAATGTACATCTTCTTGGTACAAAGGGAGGAATTAACTACAACCCTGTTCTTGCACGACGACAGCTCGCATATCCGATGGGGGGTAAGTCAAATAGTATTCATTTGAGTAGTTTCTTCCTAAAAAAGGTAGAAGACCATAAGGAAGCTAGGGAGCAGATTGCTAAGGCCTGGCGTCACATGCACGGGAAGAGTAGGAAGGACTTGGGACATAGGGGGGTTGTTTCTTTGGAGCCTTATCTTCAGTGGGTACAAGTCAGGGCTATTCCGTTGAAGATGTCATATTCTCGAGAAGCACTTATGCCTGATTTGTTTGTGAAGACCACTCCTCCCCTATTGGATGATGTGGAAGAGCTACAACTTTCTTTAGTCAGGATGTAGCAGGAAAAGGAAGCTTGGAAGAATAAGTGCCAAACTCTAGAGATTTCCTACAGAGAAGACTTGAAGGAGAAAGATGACTTAATTGAGATTCTTGAGAGTCGGGTTGTAGAGACGATGGAGAGGCAAAGGGATTTATTTTCCCCTAGGCCTCAGTCAGGTTCTAGTTGCTCACTCCATGATTCAGGTCATTGGAAGGAGGTTGCTAACAAATATGCAGAGAAAACTAGAGGTTGAAGGCTCAGATTGCCAGACTTACCAGGAAGCGTCAGCGTATAGAGTGATTTCCATCAGCTTTGCTTCTTAGGGTTTTAGACTTTATTTTTATCTTTTAATTGGGATTATTGAAACTTGTAATCCATTTTTGAAGTTATTATAATAAAAAATTTCAGTATTTCAAATGTGTTATTACTTTGATATTTGAATTTTTTTTATAAATCTTTAAGTCCCTTGAAATAATAATAAAATGAATCATAGGAATTGCACCTCATGCATCATATTTTACATACTTCTTGCATTTTTTATGCATACCCAGGGGTATTACTAAGCTTCTTTACTTCGTTCAGCAATATGTCTCACCAATATAATACCCGAGCTAATTTCAGAAGGAAGGTGGATAACCTAGAACAAGAGAATCGTGAGCTACGTGAGGAAGTTTCTTCTCTGAAGGCCGGCATGGCCAATCTCACTGCTCTGATGGAATCTCTGGTGGCTGCTCAGAATCAACCTCTGAGTGTTTAGCCTCAACAGATAATGGTTACTACTAAAGCTCGGACTTTCCTGTGTCTACTACTCCAACTGTTGTTCAGAATCGTATGCCCCCGAGATATCCTTGGGGATGCCAGAAAACTTTATGCAAGAAGGTTTTAATCAGGATCCTCAGATTGCTGCGCTTACTCAGACTATTACTGCTCCCGCACCTCCTGTGGTTCATGTTAACCCTGCTGGTAGAAACGAGATTCACTATGTTGCACCGCCCTCGGTGAATGTGGTCTTGTTTACTAATGATGATGTGTATCGTCCTATTCCTCCACCAAGTGAAAGCTTGGGTTTCTATGATAGAATGGATGATTTTCAGAACCAGTTTAACAAAATGCAGAAAGAGTTGAAGGCCCTCAGGGGAAAAGAGTTGTTTGGGAAAAATGTGAATGACATGTGTTTGGTTCCCAATGTCAAAATACCTGCGAAGTTTAAAGTACCAGAGTTCGAAAAGTACAAGGGCAACACTTTCCCTCATGCTCACTTGGTGATGTATGTAATAAGAATGTATACTCATACAGATGATCAGTGCCTGTTGATCCATTTCTTTCTAGACAGTCTAACCGGTGCAGCATTGAAATGGTACATGAGCCTGGATAGTGCTAGTATTCATTCTTTTAATGACTTAGGTGAAGCATTTATCAGACGATCCAAATACAATATGGACATGGCGCCTGACCGTTATTAACTTAGGGATATGGTCCAGAAGGACAAGGAGTCATTCAAAGAATATGCACGAAGATGGAGTGAGGTAGCCTCCCAAGTGATTCCTCCGATGGAGGAAAGAGAAATGACAAAGATTTTCCTGAAAACACTAGGTGAATTCTATTATGAAAGAATGGTGGCGAGTGCACCAAGTGATTTTACTAAAATGGTGGGGATGGGTGTTCGTTTGGAAGAGGCTGTGAGAGAAGGTCGTCTCACAAAAAGTGAAAGTTCCATCAATGTGAAGAAGCCATCATATAGATTTATTAATAAGAAAGAGGGAAAAACAAATGTTGTTGTTCAAGAAAGAAGGGTCAACACCTCTAGAAGAAATCATCAGCACCCTCAACAGATTGCCTCAGTAACTCCGATTGTAAATGCGGCTCCGACTACAGTTTATTATCAAAATCCAGCCCCTCGGGGAAGCCAAGGGCAGAATCAAAGGAGAGAACCTTTTGACTCTATACCTATGAGTTATGCAGAGCTACTTCTAGCATCGATTCAGAAAAAGTTGGTCCAAACTAGGCCACCTCCTACTGTACCATCCCCTTTACTTTGGTACTACAAGGCAGTCAGACGTGCGCTTTCCATCAGGTTGCACCGGGACATAATGTGGAAAAATTTTATCCTCTGAAATTCGAAGTACAGAGAATGGTTTGATCTGGCCTTTTGTCCTTCAAAGATGTCAGTCCGAATGTAAAAGATAATCCTCTCCCAAAACATGGAGGAACGAATGTTGTTAACATGGTTGCTGGTTGTCCAGGGGACTTACACATTTATGACATTAACCTAGTAAGAGGGGACTTGGTAAAGATGCATGCAAACCTTTGCGAGGTTAGTTACTACACTCATGACCATTCTGGTTGTGGTACCTGTAGTACTAATATACAAGGTTGCAATAAGATAAAGGTTGATTTGCAGGAGATGATGGATGAGGGCCTCATTCATATAATCAGGCCTAGAGCAGAGTATGAAGAAGAAGTAAACATGGTTTTTGGATGTCCTTGAGAGTTCAGAATCTTTGATGTATAACACATGACTGATGATCTCGTACAAATTCATGCTACTTTCTGCCACATGGTTGGTCAGGTAGAACATCACTACGGATCTTGTCGGGTTTGTCGCATGGACTCTTGAGGATGTTCAATTGTGAGAGAAGGTATTCAATTGTTGTTGGATAATGGAACCATCAAGGTTTCAGGGCAAAGAGATGATTACAATGAGGTTAACAAGATTGAGGTTTGCTTGGTTGAGGAAGAATCAGATGATGATAAGTATGCTTCCACAGATGAATTCTTTTCCTCAGATGAGGGTTTGTTCTCTGGTGATGATTCTCTGATGAAAAAATTGTCTGAAGAAGGTGTGAATGTGATTTTTCCATGTTTCAATGATTCTGCCCTTGTTGAAATTGAATATTATAGTAAGCCAGTTGTTGCCCCTGTGGTGATTTGCGTACCAGGGCCGGTTCCTTACAAATCCAACAAAGTTGTACCGTACAGGTATAATGCTACAATTTTAGAGGATGGTGTGGAAGTTCCCATTCAGCCTATGTCCAATATCGGAAATATTGCTGAAACTAGTAGGGTGACCCGCAGAGGTCGTATGTTTGCACCAATTGTTCAGGGAATTGATGATGCTGGAAAGAAGGTTGTGGAGAGTGTTGAAGATAAGAAGGCTGCAGGGGAATCTAGTGGTGCTACCCTAGAGAAGGACATGGATGATATTTTGAAGATAATAAAAATGAGTGACTACCGAATTGTGGATCGGTTATTGTAGACTCCTTCAAAAATATCTATCTTGGCATTATTAATGAACTCTACCGCTCATATGGAATCCTTAATAAGGGTGTTGGACCAGGCCTTCGTGGAGTATGACATGTCGTTAGATCAATTCAAAACTGTGGTAGGTAATATTACATCATGTAATAACCTAAGCTTTTTCAATAATGAATTGCCCGATGAGGGGAAGAACCACAATTTGGCTCCCCACATATCCATGAACTGCAAAAGTGATTCATTATCAAATGTGCTGATTGATAATGGATTCTCCTTGAATGTGATACCGAGGAGTACACTAATGAAGTTGAAATATCAAGGGGCTCCTATGTGCCCAAGTGGTATTATTGTCAAATCTTTTGATGGGTCTAGGAAATCAGTTATTAGGGAGGTCGATCTGCCTATTCACATAGGCCCACATCTGTTCCAGATCACTTTCCAAGTCATGGATATTGTACCCGCATATAGTTGTCTACTGGGAAGACCATGGATACATGAAGTAGGGGCTTTCACTTCCACTCTGCACCAAAAGTTGAAGTTTGTGTGCAAAGGCAAAGTGGTTATTATAAATGGAGAGCAAGCATTGATGATATCTCATCTATCATATTTCGGTGTTATTGAGGCAGATGAGGTTGTTGTGGGGATGTACTTCTAAGCTCTATCTGTTGATAATGTAAGAGGGAATGAGAACTCTATGGTTTCATTAAAAGATGCTCAACAGGTTGTGCGTAGTGGTCCGAGTAACGCATAGGGATAGGTCGTTGATCCTGCAGTAAACAAGAACAGGGCTGGTTTAGGATTCTCTGCCAAGAATGGCAAGAATGAAAGTTTGAAGCCAAATTCTACTATGAGCGATTATCATGACGTTTTCTGCAGTGGAGGCTACCTCTACCCAATAGTCTCTAGAGTTAATGCTATTGAGAAGGGTGAAGAAGATCAAGAAGTGCCGAATTATGTGACACCTGGAGTCAGAATCCAGAATTGGGTCACTTATGATGTTCCCTCTTGCATCCATATCTCAAAGTAATTTGTTTTTCTTTGCAAAAAGCTTTCATTCTTACCAAGATGAAAGTTAATATTGTATTAGCTTATCCATTTTCTGTGATCATTAAAATCATAAATAAAATTTATCTTTGATTCTTAACAATTGTGTCTTTTATTTTTCTATTTTATTTTTCATGGAAAATGGTAATCAGAATAAATCATTTTTTAATAGAATATGTTTGTGAATAAATCTGCATAATCATTTGATATATATGTGTCAGTTTCTAAAAGGAATCACAAATCACACATGCAGATTAATTAATACACTAGTTGAATACAATGACCCCGCACCCTCTCCCAACTTTGAATATCCTGTGTTTGGGACAGAAGAAGAAGATTATGATGAGATTCTAGAAGAGGTTTCACGGTTGCTCGAGCACGAGGAGAATTCCATTCATCCATATAAAGAGTCATTGGAAACAATAAATTTGGGTTCAGAAGAGGAGCCAAAGGAAGTCAAGATTGGAGCATCGTTGCATCCCAATGTGAAGAATAGGTTGATTGAACTATTGAATGAGTATGTGGACATATTTTATTGGTCTTACCAAGATATGCTGGGTCTAGATACTGATATTGTGGAGCATCATTTTCCTTTGAAGCCAGAGTTCCCGCCCATCAAGCAGAAGTTAAGAAGAACCCACCCTGATATGGCAGTAAAAACCAAAGAAGAAGTCTTAAAGCAGATAAATGTCGGTTTTCTTGTGACATCAGTGTATCCTCAATGGATAGCCAACATTGTGCCCGTACCAAAGAAAGATGGGAAAGTCCACATGTGCATAGATTACAGAGATCTAAATATAGCTAGTCCAAAAGATGATTTTCCATTACCGCATATTGATATGTTGGTTGATAGTACAACAAAATTTAAAGTATTCTCGTTCATGGACGGATTTTCCGGATATAATCAAATAACAATGGCTAATGAGGACATGGAAAAACAACGTTTATCACACCTTAGGGAACATTCTGTTACAGAGTGATGCCCTTCAGTTTGAAGAACGCTGGTGCAACGTACCAGAGGCCTATGATAACCTTATTCCATTATCTAATGCACAATGAAATTGAGGTATATGTTGATGAAATGATTTCCAAATCACAAACCGAAGAAGGGCATGTGAAAGATTTATTGAAGTTGTTTCAGCGTTTGAGGAAGTACCGTCTCCGCCTGAATCCAAATAAATGCACCTTCGGTGTCTGATCAGGGAAGTTGTTGGGTTTTATTGTCATCCAGAAAGGGATTGAAGTTTACCCAGATAAGCTCAAACAATCCAAGAAATACATGCTCCAAGGACTGAGAAGCAAGTTAGAGGCTTCCTTGGGCATCTGAATTATATTTCCATATTTATCTCCCACATGACTGCAACATGTGAACCGATCTTTAAGTTTCTAAAGAAAGATCAAGGTTGTGTGTGGACAGATGATTTCCAAACGACATTTGAAAGTATCAAAGAATATCTTCTTGAACCTCTTATCTCACTCCCTCCCGTTGAAGGAAGATCGTTGATCATGTATCTAACAATGTTGGACAGTTCTAAGGGTTGTATTTTGGGACAACAAGATGAAACATGAAAGAAAGAATATGACATATACTACCTCAGTAAGAAATTTACTGATTATGAGTCATGGTATTCTATGTTGGAGAAGACATGTTGCGCTTTGGCCTGGGAGGAAAAACGGTTGTGACAATATATGTTGAATAATACTATTTGGTTGATTTCCAAAATAGATCCAATTAAGTATATCTTTGAAAAGCATGCTCTCACAGGGAGAATTTCCCATTTGCAAATGCTATTGTCTGAATACGACATCAAGTACCACACTCAAAAGGCTATAAAAAGAAGTATGATGGAGGATTATCTTGCTCACCAACCGGTAGATGACTATCAATCTGTCAAGTTTGATTTCCCTGATGAGGATGTGATGTTCTTAAAAACAAAAGATTGTGATAAACCTTTGCCTAGCAAAGGTCTAGATCCTGAATCTCGCTGGGGCATGGTATTTTATGGATCGATGAATGCTTACGGAAAATGAATTGGTGTGGTGATCATTACTCCAAATGGGTCACACATTCCTTTTACTGCAAGGCTGACATTTGATTGCACTAATAATATGGCGGAATATGAGGCTTATATTATGGGTCTCGAGGAGGCCATTGATCTTAGAATCAAGTTTCTAGATATGTATGGTGATCCAGCTTTGGTGGTTAATCAGATTAAAGGAGAATGGGATACCCGTCATCCTGGCTTGATCCCTTACCTAGATTATGCTAGAAGACTATTACCTTTCTTTAACAAGGTTGAATTTCATCATATCCCGAGAGATAAAAATCAGATGGAAGATGCTTTGGCAACTATGGCTTCTATGTATCAAGTTAATACTTGGAATTATGTGCCTCGTATTACAGTGCGGAGTTTGGATAAACCGGCTCATGTGTTTACAATAGAGGATATGACAGATTAAAAACCTTGGTATTTTGATATCAAGCATTTCATCCGAACCCAAGAATATCCAATTGGTGCATTAAATAAAGATAGAAAGACCTTGAGAAGGTTGGCAGACAGATTTTTCCTTAATGAAGATATATTGTATAAGAGAAAGCATGACATGGTCTTGCTTAGATGTGTGGATAGACACGAAGCAGACATGTTAATGCATGAGGTTCATGAAGGTTCATTTGGTACCCATGCCAATGGACATTCAATGGCGAAAAAGATGCTTAGGGAAGGTTACTATTGGCTGATGATAGAATCTGACTGTTATAGATTTGCTAAGAAGTGCCATAAATGCCAAATTTATGCTGATAAAATTCATGTACCTCCTACACTTCTCAATGTTATTTCTTCCCCATGGCCTTTATCTATGTGGAGTATTGATATGATCAGAATGATTGAACCAAAGGCGTCAAATGGGCATTGTTGTAACCCAAAATTTTCCCTCTCATGTTTTCCAAGGTTTTTCTCTTACATGGGTGGTTACAAACACTTACCTAAAGAAAATGAATTTTTTTGAATGATGGTCAAGTGTCTTTCGATTGGTATGTCAACATTGTCCTTCAATTGTCACCTGAACAGTGTCCTTCGATTAGCATGTCAGCAATATCCTTCGATTGGCGTGTGGACAAGGAGTTTCAACTGGGCTTTTAAAACCTTTCGAGTGATGTTTGTCTCACAAGCTTCGATTGGGCATCTAAAACCCTTCGATCAAGTATTGGCCCATCAGCTTCAATTAGGTGTTGGCTCCCCTTCAAGCAAGCCATGGTCCAAGTTTCATTTAAGCAACAACCCCCTACAAGTTCCCTTCGATTCACCAGCATTCGCCTCCTGTATGCAACCTTTGATTCACAAGGCAAAAGGCCTCTACATGAAACCTTCGACTCACAAGGCGAAAGGCTTCTACATGCAACCTTCGATCCACAAGGAAGAAGCTTCCTCAGACTTATATGGGATTCATAAGGGAAAAAACTTCTTCTATGATTGCCTTCAATGCATAAGGCAAGGATTTCATCTGTGTTTGCTTTCAATGCACAGGGGCAAGACCCATCAACATAACTTATGCACTAGGACACACAATATGACCCCTTCGAAAGAGCACTCCAAAGGTCCATTCAAAGGACACATATCGGTATCCATTCGAAAGAGACACATAATTACTGAATGCAAGTTTGTCTTATGATGAGGTCTTGGTCCTACATGTTGCCAGGCCCAAGCCTCCTGCACAATGGCATTCAAAGGAAGTGGCAAAGGAGGATTCGATTTGCCAGAATGAAGTTCTCATTTGGGCTATTTGAATCAAGCAGCTAAGGAAAATAGATGGGTCAAATTGAAGAGCCATTCGAAGGACACATATTAGTGTCCATTCGAAGAAGCATTCCAAGGCCCATTTGAAGGACACAATGTTGTCTAAAAAAGGATTTGGTCAAATATTAGATCTAGTTGGTCAAAATTAAAGAGAAATATGCAAAGATGCCGGTTGGGCCAAAATCCCACATATTGCCATACTCAACCTTCCTGCACAAGTACATTCATGCCAAAGGAAGCTTCGATTGGCCAGGAAAGAGTTTTCGTTTGGGCTAGCTTAGTAGGGGTTCAAACGAAGAGGCCCTAATGATGAGAATTTGAGTTATTCGAAAGAAGTAACTCAAAGTCAATCGAAGGGAAAGACTTGAGCCATTCGAAGGAAGCAACTCATAGCCAATCGAAGGGCAGGGATTGAAGGCATTCAAAGGTGAAACATGTCCAGGTTCACTCAACATTTCAAAATGGAATGAAAATTCTCTAAATGGAAATCTTTAAATTGGTCTGATTTTGTCTTCAAAGCTATGTTTAATGGTTATCCTATAAGGACATGATTCTTTCCCCATTTTCTTGCCTCCTCTCACCCCTATAAATATAAGACACTAACACCAGCCAGAAAGGAGGACCAGATACACACTCATATTGGAGACATAAGCCCAGAAATTACCCTCATACACTGTCTCACATGCACACGTTGCCTCATAAGCCATACTAAAGCTATCAAAAATCTCATAAGTGGTCCAAATCGAAGGAATCTTCAACAACGCCCCCACCCACTCTTTGAAGTTTACAGGAGACATTCCCAAGCATTAGCTAATTCACGCCCATAATTACTAAATTGAAGCCTCCCATCATTGGTAAACTTTTCTAATTCATATCTATGGTTTCATAATGTATTAATATTTATTCAGTGCTTAATTCACGCTCAGGATATCATGTAGCTCTGTCCGATTTGGTTTCAAAGTTAAGGGCCTGGGTTCGACACCAGGTCCACCTTTGTTTTCTTTTTTCTCTAACGTCCATACTGCAGATCTGGCCTAAATAAACCAATGTACGCAGGATCGAAGGACCTGGGTTCGACACCTAAGTCATATTTTTTGCTAATATTTGTCTTCCAGGTCTAGATTGAAAATCACTTCCTCCCCCAGATCGAAAGGAATAACTTCCTTCCCTGGATCGAAGAAGACATTTTCCTTCCCTGGATCGAAGAAGACATTTTCTTTCCCTGGGTCGAAAGTACCATTTATTTCCCAGGATCGAAGGATCATTTCCTTCACTGGATCAAAAAAACCTCTTTTCATTTTCTTATGTTTTTGGTTTTGCTTATTTCTTTTATTTTTGTTCTTTCATGTTTTATTAACATTAAAACAAAAATCACAAAAATAGGTCTAGTCTTTTTCTATTAAAATTATTTTTGTTAACTAATTAATTTAATTACTTTAACATCTTTCTAAAAATTAAAACTAAATAGACTTAGACTTTATTTTCTTAAAATGAATAAAAAACAAACAAAAGATTTCCTTTCCCTAGGATTTTCTTAGACGCGCGCATTTATTTATTTTCGCAATTTTCATATTACTGTAATTGCTCAAAGGATGTAATAGAAATTAATTAGGACTATTTACCGCTTTTCTTTATTTTTTTCCAAGTTTTGGATATGTAATTAATCCTCAAAGCCATGTAATAGTGTAGGATTTACATTTCTGCACTTTTAATTCTTATACATATATTAACTGCTTAGATGTATGCTAATAGGATTGTATGATAAGATTAAAATCAAAACGCTAGAAAACCTAAACAAAAAAGACTAAAATAACTGAACATAACACACATTGCACATATACACCTATAGGGTACCCCACTTCGGTTTCCTTCGAAAAATAGTCACAACTCTCGATACGTTAGAGGTTTTAGTGGCTACTCTCTAGTTCAAAAAAGATCATAAGTCCCTCAATAACCCACTCGACGTTGCCTCGGTAAAAATATGATCTTAGAACCTTATGGTAGTTATTAAAGCTTCTTGCCCAGTTTCCTTTGTGAATATAAAATATCCCTTTGATTGTCCCTCATACATCCAACTATAGGGCTACCTACTCAATAATAGTAGGATAATGTTGTCTAAAGGATAGGAGGAAAATAACAAACCTTTTGAGTATAAGTAGATAGTTGTTAGATGCTTGCTCAAATAAAACAAACCTTTTACACTTACACATTTCAAAACACTTTCAAAAATATTCACTTTGTCAACACTCTTGAGGACTGATACAAGAGTTATCATAAAGCGAATCCCCGCACTAAGGCATTTTCAAATACTTTTCAAAAACACAAGCACAAGGTATTTAAAAAATGAGCTAAATCATCTAAGATCCCGTGGAAAACTACGGATGGAAACGGTGCTAACACCTTCCCTTTCCATAATCTACCCCCCTTACTCAGAAAATTATAGAAAATGTCTTTTTCTATTCTTTTCACCATTTCCTCAATTTGGACAAAAGAAAATTCGGTGGCGACTCTTGCTTACTGCAACATTTGCAAACACAAATGCAAAACCAGTATAACAGTCGGTTCTGCCACTATATTATAGAACTGGCGACTATGTTGGGGAGTATACTAAAAAGATGGGTTACCTTAGAGGTTAGATCATTTTAACTTTATTTCCTTGTGTGTTTTGTATGCTTTACTTTTGAGGGTTTTGTTTGGGTTGTTACTAAAAGATCCTATACCCGGATCTGTGGCACATTTTTTAGGGAAGTAACAATAAATCATGGAAGTTGTACGGCATAGACCGATATGGACGAAGTGATGGCTACGTTAGCGTGATACTCTAGCATGTACTAATGTTCCTTGAGTCGGTCAAGGATAACATTAGGCTTCCTTATAGTGTCATTAAGCGCTAACCGACTTTTAGAACCTTTAATTGACTCATCCTAAGCCATTAGAAAGTAGTGAGATGGTCGACTTTGGTTCCGACCGAAGATTGGTTGATACTCGATACTACACTCATTGAGATTGGACTTTTGGGATATTCTGGCCGCAATACTTCGGTTCTTGGGCTAGAACAATGCCTAAAAGAAAGGTCAATGATATGGGGCTCCTTAGAACCCGGTTACTATTAATAGGACAAGTTAAGCCAACTAATACTTCAAGAGGGTACTTACCTTTAAAACTCATGCAAGCCTTTAAACCTAAGGTCTCTATGTGACTTTTGTGTGTTTGATATACTTGTGATCATAACATCATAAACATTATAACATGTCATATACACTAACCATTTCAAGGGCCTGTGGATTTATCTCTCCTCTGCATTGTAGGTTATGGATTCAGCTCGCAGAAAAACCATCCGAATCAATTTTGTAGAGATTCCTCCCAAACTCAAAGAAATGGTTCTAAAAGTTCCTGAGAACTCATTATTCAACAAGAGATATGGTCACTTGCTCAGTTTGGTTACTACCAGTTTTGACGAGGGTTTGATGAGTGTCATATTCCAGTTCTTCGACCCTAAGCACCATTGCTTCATATTTCCAGACTATCAGTTGGTGCCTACGCTGGAAGAATTCTCCAAAATACTTGGTTTGTCTATATTGAAGCAGATAACCTTTACCGGTTTAGAACAAGATCCAACTGTTGAAGATGTTGCCATGACTTTGCACTTGAAGCCATCTATCATTGAGTCCAATTGGGAAAGAAGGAGTGGAGTTAAGGGCTTCCTCAAGAGTTTTCTGATGAACAAAGCCCAGGTATTCCTAGACGCTATGAGTTACCACGCCTTTGAAGATGTTTTAGCTCTTTTGATATACGGGTTGGTTCTGTTCCCCAATTCATACCAGTTTGTAGATGTCAGTGCCATCAACATCTTCCTTGCTCATAATCCAGTGCCTACATTGCTCGGGGATATTCTGCATTCACTCCATACCCGTACCATGAAGAAGAAAGGGACACTTATATGTTGTATACCTATACTCTATAGGTGGTTTCTTTCGCACCTTCCTCGATCAGTAATGAAGAATTATTTAGGTTTAAGGTGGAACCAAATATTAATGTCTCTTTCTCACTCTGATATCTATTAGTGCTCTCGCTCTTAAGAAGACATCACTTTTATTGATCACTGCAGAGAATTTCCCAATGTACCACTCCTTGGAATTAAAGAAGGCATCACTTACAACCCTTCATTATCTCTACGTCAGTTCGGTTACGCCCAGAGGGATGGTCCTCATGATATGCTCATCCAAGGCATTGTATTCGACTATTTAAATGATCTGCAAGTTTATCATCAGAAGTTCATCCGTGTTTAGGGAGTGGTTAAGAAGACTGATAGCAGGACTCTAGGGTACAAGAACTCCATCCCTTTGGAGCCATAATTTAAATGGGTGAGAGCTCGTGCTCAAAGTCTTATGATGTTGTATTCTGCTATCCTGCCAGTGATTTCAGAGCCTATTGTTCAAAGGGTCGAGTCTCACATCATTCTGCATCCTGATATGCCAACAAACTTTGAAGAATTGCAAAATTATTGGATACAACTCAAAGAAGAATGAGATACCTTTGAGTCTCAATTCTATGCCAGTAAGAAAAAGGTGTTGGAACTGACAAAGTGGCTTAACGAAGAGCAGAATATCAATGCCTACATTAGCACCAAAAGGAAGCATCCTTGGGAGACTTATGAATCTTAGAAGTTTCTTATTTGTTATTCCTTTGTAAACTTTGATTTCATTTGAACTTACTAATAAAATGTCTTTGTTTCTGGTTTGGTTAAAAGAGTTTGAATCCTATGAGGCCCTTGAAAACATTGCATAAGCATATCATACATTTCATTGCATAAGCAGGTATTCCAAGACATGTTTCTTATTCTTTTCGATGTTTGTTTCAGCAAAAGAAATGGCTCTTGAACAGACAGTGAAGGACCTCCAAGCTCAGAACGCTCAGTTTCAGCAAATATTCCTGGTTCTGGCCCAGGGGAAAAAATATCTGAAAGCTCTTATCATCAAAGAGAAGACCAAGAAGGAAAAGAAACTGGATGGTGTATTAAATTTGGGAAGAAGGATCAAAGGACCGTTTAAGCGAGCTATAAATTTCACAACCCCGTCAAATGAGGGGGACAATCAAGAAGAGAAGCCATTGGAAGAAAACAACAATCCAGTGTCTGAGGAAGATGAACCTGACTATTATGAGGAGCAGTATCCTCTTGCTGATGATAAATACAAATAGCTAGAGGATCGACTCAATGATATGGAGATCCAGAGGATACCCGGGATGGATTTTAAGGAGCTAGGACTGATTTCAGGGGTGGTCATCCCACACAAATTCAATGTCCCTACATTTGATAAGTACGACGGTGTCTCCTGTCCTAAGCTTCATTTAAGGTCGTATGTCACGAAGATTCAACCCCACACTACTGACAGGAATCTGTGGGGACATTTATTCCATGAGAGTTTGGCAGGGAATCAGCTGGAATGGTTCTATCAATTGGAGAGAACCAATGTTTGCAATTGGGAAGATCTGGCCGCTGCTTTCTACAAGAAGTACCAATATAACGATGACCTCGCCCCAACTCGTACGCAATTGCAAAGTATGTCTATGGGTTCCGGCGAGGGATTTAAAGATTATGCCCAAAAGTTGAGAGACCTTGCGGGAAGAGTCCAGCCTCCGTTATCTGATAGGGAGCTGGTAGACATGTTCTTGAGCATGTTGTCTGGTCCGTTTTTTAACCATCTGATTGGAAGTTCGTCTTATGGATTTACCGAATTGATCTTGGTTGGTGAACGGGTAGTGGCTGGCATCAAAAATGGTAAAATACAGAGAGATGCATCCTCCAGCAAAACAAAGAAACCATTCACAGGAAAGAAGGAGGTCAGTGCTTCTTATGGCCAGAGGAATCACAATAAAACTGAACGTTGTCCGCCGGTAGGGGCTGTTATGATTTCCAGTCCTGCCTCAAACCAACAACGAAACAATCAGCGCAGACCAGATGCACCTAGAAGACAATTTACTCGGATCAACATGACCTTATCCCAGGTTTTGCCACAGCTGCTGAAGTCAAATTTGGTAACTCTGAAGAAGGCCCCGAAGAATCCTAATATTGCCTCTCCCCGCTACAATCCAAATGCTCGATGTGCCTACCATTCTGAGACTCCGGGGCATGATAAAAATGATTGTTGGGATTTAAAGAATAAGGTACAAGATCTCATTGAGGCGAAGGAGATTGAGTTTGACATTCCCGAGACACCTAATGTAATAACAGCGCCCATTCCCAAACATAGCCAACGTGTCAATGCTATTGATGATGAATGTTTTGTTTCTTATGTGGATGAATTAACTACTCCTCTTCTGACTGTTAAAGAGAATCTATTGAGTGCCGATTTATTTCCGGGTTGTGGTGAAGGTTGCCACTTATGTGTGTTTCTTCTAGATGGCTATTTGTTATTGAATATTGGCGTCCAACGCCTGATGGTTAATAAAGAAATTCAGTTTGAAAAGTTCCACTTGTAAGAAGTTCGTGTAAAGATGTCTCAATAATCACCATTTTCGATAATCCTCCCAGGGTCTCCAACAAAAGACCCATCAGGATTACATCTGTTCCAAAGTTTTCTCCTTTGATCATCACCCTTCTTGGGCCAATACCATATTCCTCGGATAAAGTTGTTCCCTGGAATTATGGGGTTGATGTCTATTACCATGGTGTCAAGCAAGACCTGTTGGCTATTGAAGACAAAGTTACTGAAGGTATTGATCCTGATATCGACAATATCGTTGGGACCAGTAAAATAACGAGAAACGAAAGAGTTTTCTCTCCCGAGATCTCTCCAAAAACTATTGCTACTCCTGTGATCATCCCTGGTGTTGCTCCTGTCAATATTCCCATTGCTACTCCTACTATTGGTCCTGCTGTTATCCCTGCTACCGAGTCGGCTGAGACTCGGGGCAAAGAAGTATTGGTTGAGCCTGTATAGACGAAGGCGTACCCATAAGTCATTCCCGAGGCTTCTAAAAAGGAAATGGAAGAGATTTTAAAGATAATCAAGAAGAGTGATTATAATGTCGTGGAGCAATTAGGGAAGACCCCTTCAAAAATCTCAATGATGGCCTTACTTTTATGCTCTGATGCCCATGCCAAAGCTTTAGTAAAATTCTTGAAGTCTTCCCACGTGCCTCAAGAGACCTCCGCTGATTAATTCAAGAATTGTGTGGCTAGTTTAACAGTTGACAATGGCATGGGATTCTCTAACTCCCAAGGGAAGGAAACACAATGATTGAGTGCAGGGGCACTACATTAGCCCATGTTCTGGTGGATACAGGTTCATCACTGAATGTCTTACCCAAGAATGCTCTAAACAGGTTAGATTATGAAAGACTCACACTAAAGCCCAATAAAATTGTGGTGAGAGCCTTTGACGGTTCTAAAAGAATGGTGCATGGGGAGGTGGGCATCCCTATAAAAGTGGGTACTCAGACCTTTTGTTCCACATTCTACGTGATGGTCATTCGCCCATCTTACTCCTGTTTATTGGGTCGACTCTGGATCCATGGGGCTGGTGCTATAACTTTCATCCTGCATCAGATGCTGAAGTACCCAGTCAATGGGAAGATTATCACAGTTCATGGAGAAGAGGAATACATGGTGATCCACCTAAACTCTTTTAGGTACGTCAAAATGGACGGCGAGTTTATTGAGACCCCCTGTCAGAACTTTGCGGAGGTTCCACAGACCATTGCTGCAACCAAGACTACTTCCAAAGTCCCGAAGATTACCAGACCTCCACTGAAGATGGCTTCTCTGAAGGATGCCAAGGCAGTAGTCGAAGAAGGTGGGTTTATAATTTGGGGCCAACTTCCAGATATTCCCTACAAATCTGACAAATTTGGTTTGGGTTTTACTTCAGGAGCCCAGAGAGTTATTCGTCGTGCTCGCATCGGGGGACCACCTTTACGGATTAGCAACCATGGAGTCAATGCTCTGGAAGACAACGAAAGGGATTATGACCTGGACAAGTGGATCTTCCCAACCATCGGCGGCGAACTAAGCAATTGGGAGGCTAAAGATTTTGTGCCCATTACTTTTATTCAAGAGTAATTTGTCTTTTTGTTTTGAGGATATGTAATATTCGAACAATTGAACTTTAAAACCTTGTGTCTTACCCGAGGCACAATGGTCTATTTGTGAGGGTCATTACTTCATTTTCATATGTCATCAATAAAACATTGGAAGTTTCGCATACAAATTTTATGCTCTTTGCTTTTTCTTTTCTGCCTCTTTACTTTATCAAAAATATACAGTTATGCTCTTACACACACCCACATATCAAACTGCATATCCACATCAACTCTGGATCCCATTGATAAAGGTTCTCCTATTGCTCATTATGACTTTGAAAATCCAATCTACCAAGCCGAGGACGAAGGTGAGGAAGATTGTGAAGTACCAGGAGAACTTGCCAGACTGTTACAACAGGAAGAAAGGGAAATAGAGCCTCATGGAGAGCCGGTTAAGACAGTTAACTTGGGTTCTAAAAAAGAAAAGAAAGAAGTCAATATAGGTGCAGATCTGGAGCATAGTGTCAAAGATCGGTTAATACAAATGCTACATGACTATGTTGAGGTTTCTTCCTGGTCGTACGAAGACATGTCGGGACTTGACATTGATATCGTGGTTCATCGTCTGCCTACAAAAGAGGATTTCCCTCCATTGAAACAGAAGGTTTGTTGCATGCGGCCCGAGATGTCAGAAAAGATCGAGGTTGAAGTAATGAAACAGTTCAATGCTTGTTTCTTATTCGTTACCTCTTATCCACTGTGGTTTGGTAACGTTTTTCCAGTACCTAAGAAGGACGATAAGGTACGTATGTATGTGGATTACAGATACCTGAATAGGGAAAGCCCCAAGGATGACTTTCCGCTTCCCCATATTGATGTTCTGGTTGACAACACCGCACAACATAAGGTATTCACCTTCATGGATGGTTTCTCCGGGTATAATTAGATCAAAATGGCACCTGAGGACATGGAGAAGACGACCTTAGTCACACAGTGGGGCACTTCCTGTTACAAAGTTATGCCATTTGGGCTAAAGAACGCCGGGGCAACCTATCAGCGCACCATGGTAGCTTTGTTTTACGATATGATCCATCACGAGATAGAGGTCTACGTTAATGATATGATAGTCAGGTCTCATACTGAAGAAGAGCACCTTGATCACCTACATAAGCTTTTTGAAAGGTAGAAGAAATACAAAATGAGTCTGAACCCGAATAAATGCACCTTTGGAGTAAGATCTGGTAAACTTTTAGGCTTTGTTGTCAGCAACAAAGGCATTGATGTTTACCCTGCAAAGGTCAAAGCTATACAAGAAATGCCAACTCCTTGCACTGAGAAGGAAGTTAGGGGATTCTTGGGATGCCTAAACTACATTGTCAGGTTCATTTCCCATCTGACCGCTACTTGTGAGCCAATCTTCAAGTTGTCAAAGAAAGATCGAGCAGTGAAGTGGAATGATGACTTCCAGAACGCCTTTGAAAAAATGAAAGAATATCTTCAAGAGCCTCCAATTTTAATTCCTCCAGTCGAAGGAAGACATATGATCATGTACTTAACAGTATTAGAGAATTCAATGGGGTGTGTGCTGGGGCAGCATGACGAGTCTAGTCAAAAAAGGCATGCAATATACTACCTTAGCAAAAAAATTACCAACTGTGAAACAAGATACTCACTGCTCGAGAAAACGTGTTGCGCTTTGGCATGGGCTACTCGCCGACTAAGACAGTATATGTTGACTCACACTACCTTGTTGATATCTTAAATGGATCCTATCAAGTACATCTTTGAGAAGCCCGCTCTCTCCAGAAGAATAGCAAGATGGAAAATGATCTTGACCGAATATGACATTCAATACACAACCCTGAAAGCAATTAAGGGAAGTATACTAGCTGATCATTTGGCTCATCAGGCTGTGGATGACTACCAATCCATGAATTTTGAGTTCCCGGATGAGAACATCATGCTAGTAGCTGATTGTGAAGAACCTGGACCGGATGAAGGACCTGAAAAAGGATCTCGATGGACTATGGTTTTTAATCGAGCTTCCAACACTCTTGATAATGGCATTGGTGTCGTGATTATCTCTCTTGAAGGCTGTCATACTCCTTTCACTGCCAAATTGTGTTTCAATTGCACCAACAATATGGATGAGTATGAAGCATGTGTTATGGGTCTCAAAGCTGCTATCAACTTAAGGATCAAATTCTTGACTGTATTTGGAGACTCAACTTTAGTAATCAGTCAAATCAATGGATAATGGGACACGAAGCATCCTAATATCATCCCATACAAAGAGAATATGTTGACACTAATTCCATACTTTGAAGAAGTTACCTTTGAGCATTTTCCACGAGAGGAAAATAAACTAGAGGATACGCTAGCTACGATGTCATCCATGTTCAAGGTCAGGTGGGATAATGAGGCTCCTCATATCACTATTGAAAGGATGGATGAACCAGCATATTGTCACGAGATTTATGCTGAAGAAGTAGTGGACAAACCTTGGTTCCATGAAGTCAAAAGATATCTCGAGGCCCAAGAGTATCTTGAGAGATCTTCAGTCAATGATGAGAAGTTCCTAAGAAGGTTCTCTTCCAAGTTCTTCCTCAGTAACGGGATCCACTACAAGGGTAACCAAGACTCTACTCTGCTTCGGTGTGTAGACAAGAGTGAGGCCGAAAAGATTATGGATGATTTGCTTGAAGGTACCTTTGGCACCCATTCTAGTGGGCACACGATGGCTAAAAAGATTCTACAGGCAAGATACTACTGGTCCACCTTGGAAGCAGACTGTTATAAGCATTCACGAACTTGTAACAAGTGCCAGATCTATGCTGATAAGGTGCATGTGCCTCCGGTTCCTGTAAATGTCTTGACTGCTCCTTGGCCATTCGCAATGTGGGGCATCGATATGATTAGAGAAATCAGACCTATAGCTTCTAATGGGCACCACTTCATCCTCGTCGCCATTGATTACTTCACAAAGTGGGTCGAAGCAGATTCATTATCTTCCGTTACCAAGAACTTGGTGGCCAGTTTCATCAGACACAACCTTATCTGTCGGTATGGTATTCCAGAAAGAATCATTATAGATAATGGTACCAATCTTAATAACACTATGATCACCGAGCTCTACATGCAATTCAAGATCCAGCATCATAACTCTTCTCCTTACCGGCCGAAGATGAATGGTGTCGTAGAAGCTGCTAATAAAAATATCAAGAAAATCATACAGAAGATGACGGTGACATATAGAGACTGGCACAAAATGTTACCATTTTCTCTTCGTGGTTACCGCACCACAATGCGCACATCAACAAGGGCAACTCCTTTCTCTCTGGTGTACGGTATGGAAGTTGTCTTGTCCATTGAGGTCAAGATCCTTTCCTTGAGGATCATGAAGGATGCAGAGCTAAGCAAAGAAAAATGGCTTCAGACTCGACTTGACCAGTTAAACCTGATTGACGAGCAGAGGCTCACAGCTATCTGCCATGGTCAGATATACCAAAAGCGTATGATCAAAGCTTTTAATAAGAAGGTTAGACGTAAAGTATATTTGGTTGGTGACCTGGTAATCAAGCGCATCATACTGCGACAAGGTGATCCCAGGGGCAAGTGGACTCCCACATACGAAGGGCCATTTGTGATCAAGAATATATTTTCTGGTGGAGCCATAATCTTAACCACTATGGATGGTGACGACCTTCCACACCCGATAAATGCGGACATAGTTAAAAGATCCTACGCATGAACAAAGACCCGCTAGGTTGATTGGCCTAGGCAAAAATAAGGGTATCCTGGTGAACCAAAAGGGTTCGGGCAAAAAATAGGGATATACAAAAAAAATTTGTACACCTGGTAAGTCGAAAACCTGAAAAGGCAACTTGGGAAAAAAAGGTTATCCCGGTGGACTGAAAACCCGAAAGGGAGGTCCAGACAAAAGTTAGGGATTTTAAGCGTGTAACTATGTCCCGTTGGATCACCTTATAGCCAATCTTCAATATCAACTATCAAGCTCAAGTGGTACTAATCAATCCAGTCAGCTTCGGACAAACAGCAAAGAGATGAGACACTCAAATACATAAGGGCAATAGTACAATGGGAATCCAATGGGATTATTTCACATAACTATTTTTCTTTGTATACTATTTTTGTATAGTTTTCATTCTTACGATGGAATTCTCTTGCTAGGATGTTTGTCTCCTTGTACTAAAACACTTCTTCAAGTTAATACAAAGTTATCTCTTTGAAAGTGAAAAACTATTTGTTTTTATTTTTCTATTTTGTTTGCGAAAACGTCCAGTGATTATTTTTGAACATATTCATTTGAATGTGATTACTGCTTACAAATATACGCATAACAGAAAGACAATTACTTATAACTTTAAGAAACGGGAAAAAATCTAAGGGCCATCCACAAAATCCCCATATATATTTCCTCTAGCATATACCTTCTCCATCAGGTATAGAGGCAAGGGAATCCTACTACAAGGTCACCTCCATATGCTCAGCATGCAGCCTAATGGTGTCAGGTGTTCTGATATCCCCGGCAGAGCAAAATATCCAAACTACTGCTCCACCAAAAGATCCCCCACTGAAGTCGCCAAGCTTCTCAGGATTCCCCAACAGAATTTCAATAAAATCCCCAAGCAGTTCACGAAGTTTACCTTCCCCAACAAAGTTTATTTCTCTAACAACGAGAGTTCATCTCCCAGCATTTCAGCTTCAACAAATTTGAAGACCTACATTTCTTCATCACTAGCAACAGTCAGGGATTTATTTTCCCTAATTCAATAATATAGAAAAGGAACAACTCACACGCTTATACATTGCATTCATACATCCTTTCTGCAAACATCATAGCATATGCAACATAAATGCATATATCAAAATCTCATTTATTTTGAGAGCATCATGAAGGTTATACATCATGACATTGCATGAAACTGACTTTAACTTTTCAGGTTGAATTCGCAGACAGACGAATACTATCGACTTATGCATAGCAGGTCAAAGATTAATGCCCAAAACTAGACGGGGAAATTGTCTACATGACCAAGTGGTATGAACTCCCGGAACAAGGCGGGTTTACCAACAAATACAGCAGGCCACGAATTAATTCTCGAAATCGGACGGGGAAACTATCTATGTGACTGACAATTTTCAAGTTCCATATTAATACCTGTAACAAGACAGGAAAAATATATGTGGACGATCGACTATGGATTAATACCTGTAACAAGCCAGGAGAGCTATCTACATGAGGAGACTGAAGATTAATACCTATACCAGCCAGGAAAACTATCTTTCTTTCCAAGGTCAGAGACTAATACTTGTAACAAGCTAGGACAACTATCTTAGTGACCGACAATTTTCAAGTTCCAGATTAACACCTGTAACAAGCCAGGAGAACTATCTGTAGACTACCGATTATAGATTAATACCTGTAACAAGCCAGGAGAGCTATCTACATGAAGAAACTAAAGATTAATACCTGTAACAAGCCAGGAAAACTATCTTTCTTTCTCAGGTCAGAGATTAATACCTGTAATAAGCCAGGATAACTATCTTAATGACCGACAATTTTCAAGCTCCAGATTAATACCTGAAACAAGACATGACAACTATTTGTGAACAACTGATTTGTAGATTAACACTTGAAACCAGACAGGAAAACTACCTACATGACCAGACGAAGCAATCTCACACGGGTTCCTTCTCATCATCCAAATGCAATCTAACACGGACTCATCCTGAAGCAGCCCCACACAGGCTCCTTCTCATATATCTCCAGATGCAGGCTAACACGGACTCATCCTGGAACATCCCTACACAGACTCTTTCTAATACATTTTTAGGTAACGGTTAATTCCATTATCACCAGCAAGTTACGGTGAAGCATGGATTTCAACCAGAAAATAGCAAATTGTCGTCTCTCCAGAGATAACTTTTCAGCAGAGCCTTGGACAGCTGAAGTTCCTAGACTCTATTCCCCACAGAGTTTCCTCAAGCAGGAGAACAACGGAAACCCACATTCCCCAGCAGAGTCCTCCTCAGACAGTAGGAACAGGAATCCCCATAACGAGACCTCTTAGGAAGTCAAAGTCTACTTTGGATGGCATCCTTAAGCCCATCTCCGACAACTCTCAATCATCTTCTCTGAATGGCATCTGTAAGCCCATTCCCGATATCATCAACCATCAGTGTTACTTCAGGCGAGTGCAAATTTATGGGCACTCTAGTGTTCCATCCTCTTCCACATTCAGATCACGAAAGGCAGATAGGCCAATCTAAATCCTCAGGTTTAAGAAGATTGAACTGGGGCAGCTGTTGTACCCAAAATTTTCCCTCTCATGGTTCCCAAGGTTTTTCTCTTACATGGGTGTTTACAAACACTTGCCTAAAGAAAATGAAAATTTTTGAATGATGGTCAAGTGTCTTTCGATTGGCATGTCAACAGTGTCCTTCGATTGTCACCTGAACAGTTTCCTTCGATTAGCATGTCAGCAATATCCTTCGATTGGCGTCTGGGCAAGGAGTTTTGACTGGGCTTTTAAAACCTTTCGAGCGAAGTTTGGCTCACAAGCTTCGATTGGGCATCTAAAACCCTTTGATCAAGTATTGGCCCATCAGCTTCGATTTCACGTTGGCTCCCCTTCGAGCAAGCCATGGTCCAAGTTTCATTTAAGCAACAACCCCCTACAAGTTCCCTTCGATTCACCAGCATTCGCCTCCTGTATGCAACCTTTGATTCACAAGGCGAAAGGCCTCTACATGAAACCTTCGAATCACAAGGCGAAAGGCTTCTACATGTAACCTTCGATCCACAAGGCAGAAGCTTCCTCAGAATTATCTGGGATTCACAAGGGCAAAAGCTTCTTCTATGATTTCCTTCAATGCATATGGCAAGGACTTCCTCTGTGGTTGCTTTTAATGCACAAGGCCAAGCCCCTCAACACAGTTTCTGCACTAGGACACACAATATGACCCCTTCGAAAGAGCACTCCAAAGGTCCATTCTAAGGACACATATTGGTGGACATTCGAAGGAGACACATAATTACTTAATGCAAGTTTGTCTTATGATGAGTCTTGGTCTTACATGTTGCCAGGCCCAAGCCTCCTGCACAATGGCATTCGAAGGAAGTGACAAAGGAGGCTTTGATTGGCCAGAATGAAGTTCTCATTTGGGCTATTTGAATCAAGCAGCTAAGGAAAATAGATGGGTCCAATCGAATATCCATTCGAATGACACATATTAGTGTCTATTCAAAGAAGAATTCTAAGGCCCATTCGAAGGACACAGTGTTGTCTAAAAAAGGGTTTGGTCAAAGATTAGATCTAGTTGGTCAAAATGAAAGAGAAATATGAAAAGATGCTGGTTGGCCCATAATCCCACATATTGCCATACTCAAGATTCCTGCACAAGCACATTCCTACCAGTGGAAGCTTCAATTGGCCATGAAAGAGTTTTCGTTTGGGCTAGCTGAGTAGGGTTTCAAATGAAGAGGCCCCAATGATGAGAATTTGAGCTATTCGAAAGAAGTAACTCAAATTCAATCGAAGGGTAAGACTTGATTCATTCGAATGAAGTAACTCATAGTCAATCGAAGGGCAAGGATTGAAGGCATTTGAAAGTGAAACATGTCTAGGTTCACTCAACATTTCAAAATGGCATGAAAATTCTCTAAATGGAAATCTTTAAATTAGTCTGATTTTTTATTCAAATCTATGTTTAATGTCTAGCCTTTAAGGATATGATTCTTTCCCCGTTTTCTTGTATCCTCTCACCTCTATAAATATGAGACACTAACACCAGCCAGAAAGGAGGACTAGATACACACACACATTGGAGACATAAGCCCGGAAATTACCCTCATACACTGTCTCACATGCACACGTTGCCTCATAAGCCATACTAAAGCTATCAAAAATCTCATAAGTGGTCCAAATCAAAGGAATCTTCAACAAAGCCCCACCCACCCTTTGAAGTTTGCAGGAGACGTTCCCAAGCATTAGCCAATTCACGCCCAGAAGTACTAAATCAAAGCCTCCCATCATTGGTAAACTTTTCAAATTCATATCTATGGTTTCAAAATATGTTAATATTTGTTCAGTGTTTGATTCACGCTCAGGATATCATGTAGCTATTTTCGATTTGGTTTCAAAGTTAAGGGTCTGGGTTCGACACCAGGTCCACCTTTGTTTTCTTTTATCTCTAACACCCATACTGTAGATCTGGCCTAAATAAACTAATGTACGCAGGATCGAAGGACCTGGGTTCGACACCCAGGTCATATTTTTTGCTAATATTTGTCTTGCAGGTCTAGATTGAAAATCCCTTCCTCCCCCAGATCGAAAGGAATAACTTCCTTCCCTGGATCAAAGAAGACATTTTCCTTCCCTAGATCGAAGAAGACATTTTCTTTCCCTGGGTCGAAAGTACCATTTATTTCCCAGGATCGAAGGATCATTTCCTTCCATGGATCGAAAAAATCTCTTTTCATTTTCTTATTTTTTGGTTTTGCTTATTTATTTTATTTTTTACTTTCATGTTTTATTAACATTAAAACAAAAATCACAAAAATAGATCTAGTCTTTTTCAATTAAAATTATTTTTGTTAACTAATTAATTTAATTACTTTAACATCTTTCTAAAAATTTAAAATAAATAGACTTAGACTTTATTTTCTTAAAATGAATAAAAAAGAAACAAAAGATCTCCTTTCCCTAGGATTTTTTTAGACGCGCGCATTTATTTATTTTTGCACTTTTCATATTACTGTAACTGCTCATGGGATGTAATAGAAATTAATTAGGACTATTTGCCGCTTTTCTTTATTTTTTCCAAATTTTGGATATGTAATTAATCCTCAAAGCCATGTAATAGCATAGGATTTACATTTCTACACTTTTAATTCATGTACATATATTAACTGCTTAGATGCATACTAATATGATTGTATGATAAGATTAAAATCAAAACACTAGCAAACCTAAATAAAAAAGACTAAAAATAACTGAACATAACACACATTGCACATATACACCTCTAGGGTACCCCACTTTGGTTGCCTTCGAAAAATAGTCACAACTCTTGAAACGTGAGAGGTTTTAGTGGCTACCCTCTGGTTCAGAAAAGATCATAAGTCCCTCGATGACCCGCTCGATGTTGCCTTGGTAAAAATATGATCTTAGAACCTTAGGGTAGTTATTAAAGCTTCTTGCCCAGTTGCCTTTGTGACTGTAAAATGTCCCTTCGATTTTCCCTCATACATCCAACGATAGGGCTACCTACTCACCAATAGTAGGATAACGCTGTCTAAAGGATAGGACGAAAAGAACAAAGCTTTCGAGTATAAGTAGATATCTGTTAGATGCTTGATCAAATAAAACAAACCTTTTACACTTACACATTTCAAAACACTTTAAAAAATATTCTCTTTGTCAACACTCTTGATGGCTGATACAAGAGTTATCATATAGCGAATCGCCGCGCTAAGGCATTTTCAAATACTTTTCAAAAACATAAAGCACAAGGTATTTAAAAAATGAGCTAAAGCATCTAAGAGCCCGTAGAAAACTACAGATGAAAAGGGTGCTAACACCTTCCCTTTCCATATTCTACATCCCTTTCTCAGAAAATTCTCGAAAAGGTCTTTTTCTTTTCTTTTCACCCTTTCCTTAATTTGGATAAAAGAAAAGTCGGTTGCGACTCTTGCTTACCGCAACATTTGCGAACACAAAGGCAAAACCAGTATAACAGTCGATTCTACCATCGTATTACAGGCATCTTTTCATCTTAGTGGCAATTGACTACTTTACCAAATGGGTGGAGGCAGCTTCATATGCTAATGTCACTAAACAAGTGGTAGTGAGTTTTATTAAGAACAACCTCATATGTCGGTATGGTGTGCCAAGCAGGATTATCACCGACAATGGCTCAAACCTGAATAACAAAATGATGTCTGAACTTTGCAAAGAATTTTAGATTGTCCATCATAATTCATCTCCCTACAGACCAAAGATAAATAGAGCTGTTGAAGCGGCCAATAAGAACATCAAGAAAATCATCCAGAAAATGGTGGTTACTTATAAAGACTGGCATGAGATGCTCCCTTTTGCTTTGTATGGGTATCAAACATATGTACGCACTTCAACAGGGGAAACCCCATTCTATCTTGTATATGGCATGGAAGTAATTCTCCCCATTAAAGTTGAAATTCCCTCTTTGCGTGTAATAATGGAAGCCAAGCTGTCGGAGGGTGAATGGGTCCAAAAAAAGTTTAACCAACTGAATTTAATAGAAGTGAAAAGAATGACAACCTTATGTCATGGTAAATTATACCAAATAGAAAATGAAGAAAGCTTTTGATAAGAAGGTCAAACCTCGTGAATTCAGAGAAGGAGACCTCGTGCTCAGGAAGATCATGCCTTTTAACGCTGAATCTAGGGGCAAGTGGACTCCCAATTTTGAAGGCCCGTATGTTGTCAGGAAACCTTCTCTGGCAGTGCACTGATTCTTGAAACAATGGATGGAGAGGAGTTACCACGTCTTGTGAATTCTAATGCAGTCAAGAAATACTTTTCCTAGAAAAATAAAAGAACAGTTCGCTAAGACAAAAACCCGAAAGGGCAGCTTAGGAAAAAAGGAGCATCTCGGTAGGCCGAAAACCCGAAAGGGAGATCTATGCAAAAGTTAGAGACATAAACAGAATAAATGATTCTTGGTAGGTTGAAAACCCGCAAGGGAAACCTATGCAAAAGTTAAGGATTTTCTGGCAAGTAACTGCATTAGACAAGACTTGATCAAATGAGGCAACAATCTTCTTGGATCTTGCTACTCTTCAACCAAAGTTTCGGCTCAGGAATCCAAAGTTTCTAGAGAGAATGGTGGTCATTGTAATTCAATATATCTTTTCCAATATATATTACCATGTTCTAAAATTTGTATACATCCACGGAGTCTTTCCATTTGCAGGCTACCATTCTATTAATAAAGTTTAAGCCTTTTATCCAATTCTTTGCAATTCTTATTTTATTCAGCTTATAAAGATTTCATTTATTATTGATAGCAATGATCAAAGCAAACAAATTAAATAACAAAATTATTTTTTGAAAAGAATTTACAAATTTCTTTAAATTTTGTGATACAAGGAGGAAAAAATTATTGATTTCAGGGACGGATAAAACTCAAAGGTTTGCATAAAATGAGGACTTTATCCAAGTTTCCCCAACGAAGGCTTCACTCATTTGGTAAAAAGTCTTGTCTCCCCGTACCTGCCTAGATTGGACTCATTCACAAAGCATCTCCTTTCTGTAGCATTAGCTTTTTGTTTATCATCTCGGCAGCCAGACAAGGTCAGTATTTTATTGAAGAAGTGTTGAGATGGTTATCAACTTCTTAGGTTTTCTCCCGCCGAGTGCTGGATTGAATTTAAAATCCTCAGAAGTTTTTCTTGCCATAATGTGTGAAATTCCCCAGTTGATGCTGAAACGAGATATTTTTTAGAAATTTTTGACCTATAAGGTTTTTGTACTTTCTCCCCAGAGAAGTTGGTGCAATCATCACTCTCATTATTGAAGATGTATCTTGAAGTATTCTTCGCCAATATAGTATTATCCTCCCCATTGAAGTCAGTATGCTACCCCAATATTAAGTGTCAATTTATGCATAAAATACATATCAATTATTGACACTTTGAGACCTTTTATTTTACTTTGGATTAGGTTAAATAGTTATTCTAGTCATTTTGCATAGTATTTAAAGAGTTTTGAAGGTTTAATGTGTTTGTTAGTGTTTAAACAAAACTTGTGCAGGAAAGATGCAAAAAGTGGAGAATTTAGGCTAACCAAGCATAAGAAGTAAGAGTGAGTTGCTGCAAAGGATCGTCCGACGAAAGTAGGCATCGCCCGACAAAAATGATGAAGAAAAAGAAGCTGCAATCTTGTATTGCTTTGCTTCTGGGGCGCCTGGCGAAAGGAGGATCATTCGGTGAAGCATTCTTATCGTCGAGCGATTAAAGATGCTCTTTTGGGGTTGTAACATGCCCAGCTGGTCACGTGTGCCATCCTTCTAAAATCGCCCGGTGATGCTTTATGGTTGCCCTGCGATGGAGCGTAATTAGGTCATACTTTTGGCTACTTTTTTCCACCTTTTGTGGAAACTTTCCACCAACTTTTGTCTTGGGAGGGAAAAAATTGATTTGTGATATAGAAACCTTTTGTTTTTTGGATCATAACATTACAACATAGAAAGTAGATTTTTGTTCTTATCTCAAGAGGAGGAAGGAAAACAAGAACTCTTGCATCTTTATTCAAGGAGACTTGAAGATTAATGTTTATCAACATCCATTGTCTACCCATTGAGCAAGGTATCATGAAAATGAGTAGATAAACACTTTTAGTGTCAAGGTTAGAAGTAGTCAACCTAGACTTAATGTATTTCTTTTAATCATTTTATATATGAACTTGGTTGAAGATTAATACATGTTGAATATCTTTGTATCATTGTTATTTTTAAGGTTTGATCCATTATTGAGAAGTATGTTCCAAGATTGACCTAAGATATTCATCTACTAATGAACAAACTCTAGAAATAGATTTGTGAGCTAGTATTCACTTGTATCAAGCATTAAATATTATCATGTTAATAGTTAGGTTGAGAGATCATTTAAAGATTAACATGATAACACTCACAATATTGCGTAGACATGAGAAATATGTAGAGGATACGTGAATGTATTGATCATTGATTAGTTCATATGCAAGGTTGATCAAATAACTGTGGCATAGGTTGATGAAAACTAATCTTGACACTCTTTTTTATCAAAACAAACATTTTCAAACAACAACCTCTCTATTATACAAAGACCTCTCTAGTGCATGAAACTTTATATTTGGTAAATAAAAGCAAGCATTAAATTTTTTTTTTAATGATTCAAACACTTATATACACTCAAACTATAGAACAACATTAATATTACACCAATCCCTGAGGAAAACGATAATATAAATACTTTTGTTAAAAATACTACAAACAAAATGGCACCATTGTCGGGGATTAGCATTTGACTATTGAAAGCATTGCAATAATTTAAGTGTTTTAAGTTATTTTTTATTAATAATATCTTGTGTTTTTCATTTGTTTTGTTAGTGTTTTCAGACTTTAGTTTATGCGAGGAAGTATTTCTGAAGATCAACTCCTATTCGACCCTGAAATCGAAAGGACTTGCAGAAAACTTAGTAGCAAGACTAGAAGAAGGAGGAAGCTAGCGAAAGAAAGAAGAGAAAGAGGAGAGGCGTCCACTTCCACTATACCTTTTAATCAGGATATAAAAGAAGTTATGGCGGAAAATCCACCAAGAGGTCCCTGTACAAATAGTCCAAGGTTGAATGCTCAGTTTGCTAAGAATGCGGACCAAAGGCATTTGGAAATGGAAACTGGAATTTTACAATTATTGTATCATAATCTTTTCACTGGGTTAGATCATGAAGATCCTTACACCCATCTCACAAAATTTTATGAGATAGCGGGTGCAATAGGAGCTCTGGGGGAAGATGAAGAACAAATGTTTAAAAGATTATTTCCACATTCATTGATCGGTAAAGCTAAGGAGTGGTATCTTGACCAACCTAATAACCTCATGACGGATTAGAATAGACTTGAAGAAAAATTTCTTGAAAGGTTTTTCCCATAATCACGTTTCTTGGAAGCATAAACGGCTATATCAGTGTTCTCTCAAGGTGGAGCCGAGTTATTGAATGAAGCTTGGGAAAGGTACAAATCTATGTTAAGAAAATGTCCAAGTCATGGTTTTGATTCCATTTCCCAAATGCATATTTTTCTAAATGGATTACAACCACAACCAAAACTTTTATTGGATGCTACGGCGGGAGGATCACTCATGGTAAAGAGAACGGAAGAAGAGGTGAAAATTATTGAAATAATGGCAATGAATGACCATCAAGTCCAACATGATCGAAGTATGGTTCAAAATAGAGAGGAAGTAAGTGATTCAAGATCAAATGAAGCTCTTTTAGCCCAAAACAAATTGTTCTCTCAACAAGTGGAAGAATTAACAAAGCAAATGGAAAAGCTCCCTCAACAACTAAGAGAAATGCAAGAAAGACCTAGCAATCAAAGTCAACAAATTGCTAGTTGTGAGTTATGCAAAGGTGATCATCAAACCGGATTTTGTCCTCCGGTTGAAGAAGAAGTTAATTACATGGGAAATCATGATCAAGGATACCAACAAAGGCAACCTTATCAAAATAACCAAGATTATCATCAAAGAAACAATCAAGGTTATCAACAAGGGTGGAGACAAGATGCCAACAATCAAAGTAGACAAAGTCCTTATCAAACCACAAATCAAAATTCACAACCTCAAGCTAGAATTTCAAACTTACAAGACACTCTCGCTCAATTCATGCAAGCATTTATGGAAAATCAAAAGAGTAATGAAGCGACTATCAAGAATTTGGAGACTCAAGTGGGACAACTAGCCAAGCAATTGGCCGATCAAAATTTCGGTTCATCATTTTTGGCAAATACTCAATCTAATCCTAGGGAGCATTGCAAGGAAATAATAACTAGGATGGGTAGGGTAGTCGGGAATGGTCGTGGTAAAGAAGTTGAAATTGATGAATTTGTTGAAGAAAAAAGTTTGAAGAGGAGATTGTAGTAGAAAAGAACCATGAAAAGGAGTTAGTTGAAAAAGAGAAAGAAGGAGAAAATTGTTACTTTACCTGTTCAAAATTTGCCTTACCCTCATGCTCCTTCCAAGAAGGATAATGCTAGTAACTATGCTAGGTTCATAGATATTTTTAAATAATTGCAAATAAATATTCCATTTTCCGAAGCTATGGAGCAAATGCCCAAGTATGAAAAGTTCATGAAAGATATCCTTACAAAAAACAAAAGATCAACAGATCAAGAAGTTATCATGGTTGATGCATGTTGTAGTGCTATCATTCAACGGTCTCTACCAAAGAAGGAAAGTGATTCGGGAAGGGTTACTTTGCTGGTATAACTGGTGATATTTATGTCGATAAAGAATTGATTGATTTGGGTTCTAGCATTAATTTGATTCCTTTCTCTATTGTGAAAAGATTGGGGAACATTGAGATGAAGTCAACAAAGATGACACTTCAACTAGCCGATAAATCCATCACTCATCCTTATGGTGTAGCTCAAGACTTGCTAGTGAAAGTGGATAAATTTTTCTTCCCGGTTGATTTTGTTGTGATTAATATGGAGGAAGACCATGATGAACCTTTGATACTTTGTTGGCCATTCATGAACACCGCAAGAATGATGATTGAAATTGATGATGGTCTAATGAAGGTCCGAGTTCAAGATGAATAAGTAAGTTTTAATCTCTTTGAAGCAATGAAACATTCCAATTATAAGGGAGATTGTTTTAAAGTTGATGCTATGGAAGAAGCTATTTGTGATTCTAGTGAAGTTCATCTTTTAACACCTCTTGAGAGAACATTGAATAATTTTATTCAAGTTCTTGATGTTCATGAAGAAAGGGAGTTGGAAGAATATGTGAAGGAACTTGAAGCTTTAGAAGAAATTCAATCTTGGGATGAAGAAGTTGAAATTTTGAAGAAAGAACCAAAAGAAGAAGAGTCAAAAATTGAATTGAAGATGTTGCCATCTCATTTGAAGTATGGGTTTCTTGATGATGGTAGTAACAAACCGGTTATCATTAGTAATTCTTTATTAGAAAAGGAGGAGTATAGTTTAGTTCAAGTTTTGAAAGAGAATCAAAGTGCAATAGGTTGGGTTTTAGCGGATTTGAAGGGCATAAGCCCGGCTTATTATATGCACAAGATTTTTAAGGAAGAAAATTTCAAACCCACAGCTCAACCCCAAAGACGATTGAATCCAACAATGAAAGAAGTTATGAGAAAGGAAGTTGTAAAACTATTGGATTCTGGGATGATTTATCCTATTTCCGATAGTAATTGGGTGAGTCTGGTGCATGTTGTCCTAAAAAAGGGTGGAATGACCGTGATAAGAAATGAAAAAAATGAATTAATTTCGACAAGAATCGCAACGGGATGGAGGAGTGTGTTGATTAATGGAGGCTTAGTCAAGAAACTGGGAAGGATCATTTTCCTCTTCCTTTTATGGATTAAAATCTAGAAAGGTTATCAGTTCAAGAGTTATATTGCTTTTTGGATGGATATTTTGGGTATAACCAATAATCGGTAAATCGAGAAGATCATGAGAAAACGGAGTTCACTTGTCCGTTTGGAGTTTTTGCTTATAGAAGGATGCCTTTTGGTTTGTGCAATGCACCGACTACTATTCAAAGGTGTATGCAAGCTATATTTTTCGATCTTATTGAGAACACTATGGAGGTTTTCATGGACGATTTTTCTATTTTTGGAGCATCCTTTGATTTTGTTTAAAAAATTTGGATACCGTGATGAAAAGATATGTGGAATCAAACTTGGTGCTTAATTGGGAGAAATGTAATTTCATGTTTACAGAGGGCATAGTTCTTGGTCATAAAGTTTCATCCAAAGGGCTCGAGGTTGACAAAGCAAAAGTGGAGTTGATCAAGAAATTACCACCACCATTGAACGTGAAAGGAATCCGGAGTTTCTTGGGTCATGCGGGCTTTAATCAAAGATTTGTCAAATATTTCTCCAAAATTGCAAGACCTTTGAGCAACTTGCTCAACAAAGATAAGTCTTTTATTTTTTATGATGCTTGTTTGACAGATTTTAATAATTTGAAACAAACTTTGACAACCGCACCCATAATCGTTGCACCAAACTGGAAAATGGATTTTCAATTAATGTGTGATGCTAGCGATTATGCCATTGGTGTGGTTCTTGGTCAAAGAAAAGGAAAAATTCTTCATTCCATACACTATGCTAGCAAAGTTCTTAATGAAGCACAAATAAACTATGCAACAACTGAAAAAGAATTGTTAGCTATAGTGTATGCATTGGAAAAATTTAGATCTTACCTTATTGGGTCAAAGGTTGTGGTCTACACCGACCATGCGGCAATACAATATTTGCTTACCAAACCGGATTCTAAGCAAAGATTAATTTGTTGGATACTTTTGTTACAAGAATTTGATCTTGAAATTCTCGACAAGAAAGGCTCCGAGAATTTGGTAGCGGATCACTTATCCCGCTTGGTCAATGTAGAGGTTACTAACCAAGAAAGAGAGGTAAGAGAAGAATTTCCTGATGAAAAACTTTTTATGGTACAAGTTATACCTTGGTTTGCCGACTTTATGAATCACAAGGTATCCGTATTGATACCGGAAGGTCTAACTTGGGAGCAAAAGCGGAAATTCTTGGCGGATGTTAAATTTTATGTGTGGGATGAACCTTACCTTTTTAGGCTTGGGAGTGATAATTTGTTAAGAAGAAGTGTGTCGTTAGAGGAATTAAAAAGCATACTTTGGCATTGTCACAATTCTCCATATGGAGGTCATTTTAATGGTTTGCGTAAGGCAACAAAAGTCCTTCAACCGGGCTTTTATTGGTCGTCATTGTTCAAAGATGCACACTTGCATGCTAAGAATTGTGATAAATGCCAAAGGAGTGGAGGAATTGGGAAAAGAGATGAAATGCCTTTGAATAATATGTTGGAGATAGAGGTTTTCGATTGTTGGGGAATAGATTTTGTAGGACCCTTTCCCTCATCATTTTCTAATGAATTAATCCTTGTTGCAGTGGATTATGTCTCTAAATGGGTTAAAGTGATGGCTTGTCCTAGGGCGAACAGCAAAACGATCATAAAAGTTCTAAAGAAAAATATTCTTTTCCCATTTTGGCACTCCGCGAGTCTTAATAACTGATGGTGGATCACACTTTTGTAATGTACCTCTTGAAAAAGTATTTGAAAACTATGGTGTAAATCACAAAGTGGCGATTCTGTATCATCCACAAGCTAATGGGCAAGTCGGTATTTCAAATAGAGAGGTTAAGAGGATATTATAAAAAACAGTGTCGAGTTCGAGGAAGGATTGGTCGCTTAAGCTTGGTGATGCTTTGTGGGTGTATCGTACTGCTTACAAAGCTCTGATTGGTTTGACACCATTTCAAATGGTGTATGGAAAAACTTGCCACCTTCCAGTAGAAATTGAACACAAGGCTTTGTGGGAAATAAAAGTTTTAAACTCTGACTCTAATTTGTCTAGAGAAAAAATAAAAATTCAATTGTAGGGCTTTGATGAAATGAGGAATGATGCATATCACTCCAACAAGTTGTACAAAGAAAAAGCCAAATTTTATCATGATAAGAAAATCCGACACAAATACTTCAAAGTTGGCCAAATGGTGCTCCTTTTTAATTCACGGTTGAAACTTTTTCCGAGAAAGTTGAAGTCCAAATGGTCGGGTCCATTCGTGATATAAGAGGTGAAAGATTACGGTCCAATTATTTTAGAGGATCCTAATTCAAAGTAATTTTGGACAGTAAATGGCTAAAGGTTGAAAATTTACCATAGAGGAGAGATAATCTGTGATACAAATGTGGTTCGTCTCAGTGATTTGTGAAATCACTGTAGACTGTCGAGCTCGAAATGATGTTAAACAAAGCGCTTGTTAGGAGGCACCCTAACATTGTAAGTATTTTGACTTTTGTGTGGTTTTTATTTTAAAAAATGATGAAGAATAAATTTTTGGCACAAATTCTACTGTAGAATTTAGTGTTCAGTTCTGCAAAGAATCGTCGGGCGATGAAAACCTTTACCGGGCAAAATTATAAGCGCAACACACTTCAGTTGTGCATTTTTCTTAAATATTTTGATGGGTCAAGTTTGGACCATGGGTTGTCACTTTATAGTTTCAAAGTTTACCCTAATTGTGCCCCATTCACTTTGTCTCACACACACTCATTGCCTCACTCAATCATTGCCTCATCTCCTATTTCCAAAGAATTTCATACCTTCATTCTCACCTCAAGCATCTAAGGTAAGAATTTCTTATCTTTTCTTTGTCAATTGAAAAAGGGTAGGTTTTTCCTTTTGAAAACCTAAGTTAGGAACTTGTGAGGTATTGATTTTTAGAATAGTGCATGTGGTAGAAATGATTAGCAATTAGTATTCATAGTGATTTCACTGAAAAGTTTTTGTAAATTTAGTCTGTGAGCAAGAAATTTTGCAAAAAACTGCAGATTTTTTTTCAAAATTTTCGCAGGATTGCCCGACGAAAGGAATCATCGCTCGTCGATGATTTTCAGTAGCATACACTTTATTTGTGTAAACTGCAGATTTTTTTCCCAAATTGCAGGATCGCCCAACGATCAAATCCATCGCCTGGAGATGGGAAGCAGGCTCAACACTGAATTTTTTTATGAATTCTAGAAAAAATTTATTGAATTGATTTTTGACAAGATTGTCTGTGTTGCTTTGTGTTGGTTTCTTGATGTGCAGATGGCTTCCAAAAGAGTTTTTCGCCTGAAACCCTTGAGGGAGAATGTCGAGAGTTGTTCGAGCCAATCAATGAATTTTGACGAGCGTCAATTTGTGAGCACGTGTGCGGAAGATAGGTTAAACATGTTGATAGGGAGATAATTTGTTTCGGAGAAAAAATTTACCATTGATACTCATGGTCTGTACAAGAAACTGATGCAAATTTTTCTTTGAAAAAAGTGGAATGTTCTCATTGATCCAGTCGACAAAATCAGCTACGATTTGGTGAGATAATTTTATGCAAACGCTCTTCCGGCTGAAGGGGATCAATTTGTCTTCCAGAACACGGTAAGGGGAAAAGCTTTATATTTTGATAGGAACAACATTAACATTTTTTCTGGGAAACCCTCTCTATATGAGTTTGCATGAAGTTGGTGAGTTCAACAAAGAGCTGGGCAAGTTGAGGCATCATGGTTCTATTGCACGTACCATTTTTCAAGAAGGTGGGAGTGTTGAGTTAAATGCAACAGGTATTCCTTTTCGTTATAATCAGAAGGATATGACACCCGAGGCTCAGGCGGTACTCCTTTTGGTTCTTCACAACATCAAGCCTAAGCTTCATAGGTCATCCATTCCAATTGATGTGTCTTTGCTAGTTCAGTTCATTTTAGAGGACAAGAAAGTGGACGTGGCTGGAATTATCTCCAAAGAAATCCAGCAATTTATGTAAAGCACAAAGAAAAAAGAGGTAAACTCTCGTGCACCTCATCCTTTTCCTTGTCTTATCACTGGCATGTGTTTAGAGAAGGGGATATTAATGCCGGAAGAGATCAATGAAAAAGTGTGAGGGGTGATTAATGATGATTACCTTAGCCGATACTGTTTGGGAAAATTGGCAATGAAACGGAAGAAGAAAATTGTAGGTGAGTCTTCAGGTACTCAAGAAGGAGTTAAGGGGTTGAATTATTCTGCTTGGGATCCAAGAATGAAGGAAACATGTAACTACACCTGGGACATGTTGGAAGCGCATAGAAGATCAGGAAGCTTCTTGCACGATTCCATGGAAAAATTATTCCTTCATCAGTCCAACCCGCAAGAGCCGGTCACTTTTCCCTCTCAAGATGAGTACAATGCATTTTGCACTTGGCCCGAGGACAGACGGCCGTTCTTTTCGTAGGGGGTAGCGCATGCTAGGGCGCATAAGGGTGATGAAGGAAATGATGATAATGATGATGGTGATGACATGGATTTTTGAGATTGTCGTAACCAGTGGAGAATTTTAATTTCAGTTTTTTTATGTTAGTATTTAATTATTGAAACAATTTGGTGCGTTTAAGTTTGTTGTGAACAACTAGAATTTGGTGTGGTATTTTGGGATTTTGTTGTTTTTGTTTGTTGGGTAGTGGTACCCATTTTCTTTTGTTAAAAAAAAGAGAGTTGTTTTGATTAAAGTAGTTAGATATTGCTTTGGTATATTGTGCTTTTCATTTTTATTTTATTATGAAAAAAAGAAGACATGGGTGGAATAAGTGCTCAAGGAGCGAGTTGATTTTGGAACTCAATCGAACTCGTGATTTGGATGGTGATGATACAAATCTCAAAGTATTGCACAAATAAGGTATCATTTTACCGTTTTATAGAATGTTAGCATAATAATGAAAATAGTACTTTAAGAAAAAAGATAATTATGTGTTGTTATGTAAATGTGTGTGCATACTTGAATCATTACGACATAACCACAAATGTGATAAACTTTCCATTGTTTACTAAACCGTTAAATTTGTAGTAATTATTGTTTTAGCTCAAATGATTCATGCTAAATCTTGTTGTCGAAAAGATATCTTGGAAAATTAGAAGACAAAGGAAAGTCAATGATGATTCATGCTAAAAGGAATTTTTGTCTATAAAACTTTACCCAATTTTAAAATTAACCTTTGAAGAGCATTCATGAAAAATTGAGAAAGAAATGTTTAAAGTTGGGGAGGTTGGTTAATATAGAAAAAGAATTGGTAGCACAATACATATCTTAAGTATTGAAAAATAATAATAAATAAATAAAAGAAAAGAAAGAAAAGAGAAGGGTGCATTGTGAGAAAAAGAAATCAAAAGTTCAAAGTTGAAAGAGGGATGAAGCAAAAATGAATTCTATGAATTTGTGAAATGCTCTTCATTATCGTTACCCATTTTTGTTTCAATGACCGTGCATATATAGTCCTTTGTTTTTAACCCTATCCAAGTTACAACCTAGAAAAGTCCTTTTGTGATCTAAGTTTCCTTGATATTCTTTTTGAGTTACTTGATGAATGCATGAATTGTTCTGGATGTTAGCACAATTATTATTGAGTGTAATTTGTCCCTTGTCTTAGGTACATAAGCCATATTCAGTTGATGGAGAGTAGTTGATTCAAGTATGAACATATTGTTACTAATTTTTGCATAGCTAGATATTTGTGTTTAGGACTTATTTCATTACCATGCTTGATTCTGAAAATAGTTAATATGTGTCGTGACTGCATCTTGTGAGTTTGAACCATTCAAATTAATTTTTTTGATGTTGTTCCTCTTAATTCATCAGGGTATTTTAGTGTTTACCTTTGAATTGAGGACAATCAAAGATTCGAGTTGGGGAGAGTTGTTAAGTGTCAATTTGTGCATAAAATACATATCAATTATTGACACTTTGAGACCTTTTATTTTGCTTTTGATTAGGTTAAATAGTTATTTTAGTCATTTTGCGTAGTATTTGAAGAGTTTTGAAGGTTTAATGTGTTTGTTAGTGTTTCAGCAAAACTTGTGCAGGAAAGATGCAAAAAGTGGAGAATTTAGGCTAACCAGGCATAAGAAGGAAGAGTGAGTTGCTGCAAAGGATCTCCCAGCGAAAGTAGGCGTCGCCGGTGAAAATGATGAAGAAAAAGAAGTTGTAATCTTGTATTGCTTCGCTTCTGGGGCGCCTGGAGAAAGGAGGATCGCCCGACGAAGCATTCTTATCACTGGGCGATTAAAGATGCTCTTTTAGGGTTGTAACATGCCCAGCTAGTCATATGTGGCATCCAGCTAAAATCTCCCGGCGATGCTTTATGGTCGCCCGACGATGGAGCGCAGTTAGGCCATACTTTTGGCTACTTTTTTCCACCTTTTGTGGAAACTTTCCACCAACTTTTGTCTTGGGAGGGAAAAAATTTTGATTTGCGATATAGAAACTTTTTGTTTTTTGGATCATAACATTACAACATAGAAAGTAGATTTCTGTACTTATATCAAGTGGAGGAAGGAAAACAAGAACTCTTACATCTTTCTTCAAGGAGACTTGAAGATTAATGTTCATCAACATCCATTGTCTATCCATTGAGCAAGGTATCATGACAATGAGTAGCTAAACACTTTTTGTGTTAGGGTTAGAAGTAGTCAACCTAGACTTAATGTATTTATTTTAATAATTTTGTATATGAACTTGGTTGAAGATTAATACATGTTGGATATCTTTGTATCATTGTTATTTTTAAGGTTTGGTCCATTATTGAGAAGTAAGTTCTAAGCTTGACCTAAGATATTCATCTACTAATGAACAAACTCTAGACATAGATTTGTGAGCTAGTATTCACTTGTATCAAGCATTAAATATTATCATGTTAATAGTTAGGTTGAGAGATCATTTAAAGATTAATATGATAACACTCACAATATTTATTAGACATGATAAATGTTGAGAGGTTACGTAAATATGTTGATCATAGATTAGTTCATATGCAAGGTTGATCGAATAACTGTGGAATAGGTTAATGAAAACTAATTTTGACACTCTTTTTTATCAAAACAAACATTTACAAACAACAACCTCTCTATTATCCAAATACCTCTCTAGTGCATGAAACTTGATATTTGGTTACTAAAAGCAAGCATTAAAATTTTGTTTATGATTCAAACACTTATAGACACTCAAACTATAGAACATCATTAATACCACACTGTGATACGGTGGGATAACTGATTTGAGGGTTTTGCGTTTTATCGCAAATGTTGCGATTACCAAGAGATGCCACTGACTTTTCTTTTATCCAAAAGGAAAGGTGAAAAAACACAGGAAATACCTTTGGGATGTTTTCTTGAGTTCGGGGGGTAGATTATGAAAAGGGAAGGTATTAGCACCCTTTTCATCCATGGTTTTCCATGGGCTCTTAGTTACTTTCTAGATCACTTGCTTTTGTTGTTTGGAATTGTGTTTGGTGTGGTTTTGAAAGTATTTTGTAAAAGAGGCTATTGTTTAGGCAATCTTTGTAATGATTCTCGTTCGTAAGAATGTATACAAAGATGTTTGTCTTTTTTGAAAATGTTTTCAATGTTTGTAAGATGTTTGGAAATGTGTGTGTTTGTTTTGAAAAATAGCAAGGATAGTTGTTTGAAAATAGAGCAAGTAACTAGACGCAATCTACCTACTCAAATGTCTTTCTTGTTCATTTTCTATTCCTTTGACATTGTTGTCTTACCATTGATTTGGTAAGCAACCCTATCTTTGGATGTAAACGGGACGGGCGTGGGTCATCGTATAACCATGATTAACAATGTTGCAAAGTATCTTAGCATTTTTTAGGGACCAAGATCATTTTGTAAGGCAACTTTGAATAGCGTCATCGAGGGACTATGATCTTATACTTGTTTGTTTTGCCAAGATACTTCGCATGCGTAATATGGCCATTTTTTGTATAAGGCAACCAAGTAGAGAAACCCTAAGGATGCTTGTGTGCAAGTGTGTTATTTTCATGCTTTGATTTTGTCTTGGATTTAGGGTTTTCTATTTGATTTGTTTTTATCTTGCGATTCAAACCCTAATTACTAGCATGGTATGTGAAAGCGGTAAATTGCGTAATTTAAAGATTACTACGCTATTACAACATTTTATGGGAGGGGGGAATACAAATTGTGAATGGAGATTTGCAATAATGTAAATCTAATTAAGCAATTACAACCAAATCGAATTTGTACAAATATTTGAAAAAACTAAGATACAATATAAATTAAATGTGCAATGGTATGTATATGCAAAAAAGATTTTGTTTTGTTTTCATGTGAAAAGGAGTTTTGAACCAAACCTAATAACTTAAGAAAAGGAAATTAATTCTTAAAAAAAAAAAAGTTAACCCTAATTTCTAATTTAAAAGAAAATAAAGTTCTTTAACTATTATTTTTTTGTGTATTTTTTGTATTGAAAATAATAAATAATATTTTATGAAAATATTTAGTCTTCTTATATGTCAAAATAAATATTTACAAGTGTGAGAAAAAGAATAAATAATTAAACTAATTATATTTTTTTATTTACAATTTTATTTAAGAAAAAAATAGTTACTATAAAATAAAATAAAATATATTTTTTATGTAAAATAAAATAAAATAAATAAAAATGCAATATTTATCATATTTATATTTTTCATGATTTTATGTGTTAAATAAAATATTTAATAAAACAAATATGAAAATAAAACAAATAAATAAAATGTATGGGCCAGGGGGGTATCCTGAGTAATCAGGATGTAAACATTAAAAAAAAATATAAAGCCCAACAATTGAGCCCACGCTGCTAAAATGAAAGAAATGGCCAAAAAATGAGAAAATATGCAAAAAGGCAGGCACCAAGGCTCGAACCCATGACCTTGGCATTCTCAGCGCGCTGCCTTGCCACTGGGGTGGCTGTACATCCGTTAGTTTAAAGGAAACAAGAAAAACATAACACAAAAAGCTTCCTTTGCTCTGTACTTCGTCTTCTTCCTCTAGCTAGCCAGACGAAGAATATCTCTCTCATTTCTCCATGAAAATGGAAGCTTCAAACATGAAAATGATAGTACTCTTTCCCACGATTTCAGACATATAACTTATGGAAACTAACAATCAAAGATCAAAACGAATTTTAAAGGCCCTAATTTCAAACCTAATTTTTACAGAAATTTGAACTCTAAAATTCTCTATACATAATGATCAGAAATGAAATCTATGCACATGGTTGGCTTCAGAACAATAATATCTACATTTTTCTTTCAGAAATCGTGGCCAATGCATGCATGTATGAAGAGATAAAAGTTAGAGTTCTTACCTCTTTCAACTGAGATCGTGAATGGAGTTTGAGTGAGATTTATGAAGACCTGAAGATTCCTTTAGCTTGCTTGAACCTCCCTAAGTGTGTTCCAATCCTTACCTTGCTTTGAAAGTGTCTGAAACTCTCTATCCAAGTCAACCTGCAAGCTTGAAAAACAAAAATGGAAGATGGAGAAGGAGGTGTTACAGTGGAGGGATGATGGTCTAGAACACTTAGGTATGAGGTAGGTAAAGTTTTTGAGTGATTAAAACTTGAAACGCACGAGTGAATTTGTGGATTGCTATGCTTATGCTCAAACTACAAGTTTTGATAGGTTTTTTGGTGAGAGGGAGTTTTGGAGTTTTTTAGGCCTTTTGCAATCATGTCCTAAGCTGTAATGTGTTTGTGTATTAGTATGGAGAAAGTTTCAAATCCACACCTCAACAGATTTCTGAGTTTTGTCCTTTTTGTACTCTTGCTTGCTTTTGAAGCCAAGTGAGAAGACAAGTCTCTACATGCCTGTACAGGTCTGCTTGGAGTTGGTACAAACTCTATACAAATTGCTTTAGGTTTGTAGGACTTGTGTGTGCAGAGAAGACATGTCCAATGCTCAAGAACTGAAAAGTTGCAAAAGTTAGGCTTTTCCAAAATGGCAATGGCAACTTTGTGCCATTTATGGAATTAAAACTTGGACAAAGACTCTTGTGCTTGGATTAAGGCTTTGTCAACGGAGTAAGCATTAAATTATGAAGTGATAAACAAGTTTGAGACCTGTAAAGCATGGATTAGACAACATAGGTTCAGATTTGAATTTTGTTCTTCATGAAATGGCTTGAAATCAAAGTGAGAAATTGCTAACTTCATCTCTTCGATTCTCCCTACTCCAAAATGATCTCAAGGAGTTCTTGGACATTTTGGAAAGCCTGCAATGTTCTCTATAACAAATCTTTGAAATGAATTTCAATATTACTCTTGGAACTATGTGAAAAATTGCCATGAAGTTGGATCAAAAACCTGCCTAAATTAGGGCAAAATTTCACTAAGTTATTTTAGTTCATGGGCATGTATTCATAAAATTATATCTTGAGATCCAAGCATCTTTAGGAAAAAATGTGTGAAGAGAAGTTGTAGATTTCATGGAGATCTACAACTTTCATGTTGAGAATTTCCTTTGAATCATCTTGTATCATGGTGAAAAAATAGCTTAAAGTTGAGAAAAAATAAGAAATTTTCTATACTTAGAGAAATTTCTAAGTTAAGAAAAATTTCAAATTTTAAAATCAAATCTTCAATATTTGGTTTCTTGATGAAAAAGTTTCACATTTTTACATTTTTTGATGAATTGTGATCCTTGGCACTTGATTTTGACCAAAAAGTCAAAGTTTGACTTTTCAGTATACAGTTGACTTTTGATCAGTTGACTGCAAATTTCACCTGTCAATCCAATGAAATTGAAATGTTTTGAACCATGTTATTAGGTCAAGATGATACAATTGAACCCTTGAAATCATGCTTCAAATCAATTGGTCACTTGCTAGGTCAAAAATCAGAAATTACCCTTTCTCAGTCAAAACTCTAATTTTGACCATTTTGCCCTTTTGATGATTTGATCAAATTTCTTGAGGAATTATGGTCCAAACTTGATCAAATGACATATATTAGTCTAAAATGTTGATGTGGATCACAATTTATGAAGTTTGACTGTAAATTGGCCATGGTTGACTTTTCCCCCAATATAGTTGATTTTTAGGTCAACTGTCCAATTGACTAATCAAAAATGTGGTTCAAGGCTTGAAACTTGTAATGAGTAAACTTAGGGGTCCATAACGATGTTTTAAAGTCATATGAAGCATTGATAGTCCAAAAATCCTTGGGCAAACTCAAACCTTAATTTTGGGTGATCAGTGCCTGATGAGAGGTCTTGAGCTGGTCAAACCCTAATCCAGTCTTGAGTCAAAAAGATCTTGTGAGAATAATCTTGATAAATGAGAGGGAAAATTTTGGGGTACAACAGCTGCCACTGTTCAATCTTCTTAAACCCGAAGAGCTAGATTGGCGAGTTTTGCCATTCGTGACTCGAAGGTGAGAGAATAATTGGACACTAGAGTGCCCAGAAATTTGCACTCGACGATGTGTAGTTGAGGGAATGGGCTTAAAGATGCCATTTGGAGAAGTGACAGAATCTTGTTGGAGATGGGCTTGTAGATTCCATTCAAGAATGTTTGTTGAATTGTAAGTTGTAAGCCGAAAGAATAAGTATCGGAATGGTGTTCGTGTTTGGGACATATCTGAACTGTATCTGAAAGGTTGTATCTGGACGAGTATCAGAATGGCATCCGTGTTTGGAGCATATCCGTATTGTATCTAAAAGTTGAATCTGAATGAGTATCAGAATGGCATTTGTGTCTGGAGCGTATCTGAACTGTATCTGAATTTGAAATCTGAATGAGTATCAGATGGCATCCGTGTCTGGAGTGTATCCATACTGTATTTGAATTTGAAATCTGAATGAGTATCAGAATGGCATCCGTTTCTGGAGCGTATCTGTACTGTATCTGAATTTGAAATCTGAATGAGTATCATAATGGCATCAGTGTCTGGAGCATATTTGTACTGTATCTGAACTTGAAATCTGAATGAGTATCAGAATGGAATCCGTGTCTGGAGCGTATCTGAACTGTATCCTGATTGCATATTGTTAATGGCAGCTGTTAATATTATCCTGAAAAGGGTAAAATGTTAGCTGAAACACAAAGTTATGTTGCATGAAATGTATGATGCAATGTATTTTCTTTATCAATGTTTATGATATATGGATGTAATATATGCGCATGTAAGCTGATTTGTTGTATTGCTATTTGATTGGGGAAAATAAATCCCTGAATATTGCGGAGGATATGTTGAATTCTCATGTCTTGAAGTTGAAGTACTGATGAAGTCTTGTTGAGAGAAATAAATCTGTTGTGAGGGCCATGCCATGTACTGCTTGTAAGATCTGCTTGAGGAATCCTGAGAATTTTGACGATTTCTACTGGGGGTTAAAATTTTGAAATTTGTTCCGCTGGGGATTTAAATGACGTACTGTGGGATTTCTTGGGTAATAGCCTAGAGACATTTCCCTATTCTTTCAACCTATTAGTAATTGTCTTTCTCATTTTTTTTATTTGTAAACAGTAATTATGTTCAAATGCATATGTTCATCAATGAATCATTGGACGTTTTTGAAAACCAAACACAATCATAAAGAAAAGGCAGATAGTTTTTTGCACTTTCAAAGGGGTATCTTTGTATTGACTTTGAATAAGTATTTTGTACAAAGGAGACAAACATTCTAGTAAGAGAATGGTGCCATAAAACAAGAAAAATTTATACAAAGAAAGATAACTATGTGTAATAATCCCATGGGGTTCCCATTCTGCTATAGCCTTCATATCTCCAAATATCTTGTCTATTTGTTGCTTCGTCCGAAGATGATTGAATTGATCAGAAACTCTGAGTTTGTCAGTGGAAGTCAAATGTTGTCCGTTAAGTGATCCGACGGGACATAGTCATACGCTTTAATTCCCTAACTTTTGCTTGGACCGTCCTTTCGGGTTTTCAGTCCATCGGGAAACCCTTTTTTGCCCAAGTCACCCTTTCGGGTTTTCAACTTGCCAGGTGTACAAAAATTTCTATTTTATCCCTAATTTTTTCCCGAACCTTTTGGTTCTCCGGGATGCCCTTGTTTTGCCTAGGTGTGTCACCTAGCGGGTCTCTTATGCGTAGTATCTTTTGACTATGTTCGCGTTCGCAGGGTGTGGCAGGTCTACGCCATTCATGGTGGTCAAGATCATTGCCCCACCGGAGAATATTTTTTTGATTAGAAATGGTCCTTCATAGGTAGAAGTCCATTTTCCCCTGGGATCACTTTATGGAAAAATGATATGTTTGATCACTAAATCCCCAACTTGATATACCTGGCGTCTGATTTTCTTGTTGAAAGCCTTGATCATCCATTTTTTATACATCTGACCATGGCAAATAGCAGTAAGTCTATTTTCATCGATTAAGTTTAATTGATCAAGTCGAGTCTGGATCCAATCATCTTCGTTCAATCCTTCCTTTTTCATAATCCTCAGAGAGGGGATCTGAACCTCAATAAGCAAAACAACTTCCATGCCGTTAACCAAAGAATAGGGTGTTGCCCCGGTTGATGTGTGAGCCGTGGTACGGTACCCGTGGAGAGCGAATGGTAGCATCTCATGCCATTCTTTGTATGTGACTGTCATCTTTTGTATGATCTTCTTAATGTTTTTATTTGCAGCTTCGACAACACCATTCATCTTTGGTCGATAGGTGGAAGAATTGTGATGCTGAATCTTGAATTGCTTGCACAAGGCGGTGATCATAGTGTTGTTAAGATTTGTACCATTGTCAGTGATGATCCTTTCCGGGATACCATATCGGCAAATAAGGTTTTGCTTGATGAAGCGGGCAACAACGTTCTTGGTGACGGAAGCGAAGGAAGCTGCCTCCACCCATTTGGTGAAATAGTTAATGGCCACTAGGATGAAACGGTGTCCATTGGAGGCTGTAGGATTGATCTCTCCAATCATATCAATTCCCCACATAGCGAAGGGCCAAGGATCCTTCAAGACATTCAGAGGAACCGGAGGTACGTGCACCTTGTCAGCATAAATTTGACACTTATGACAGGTCCGAGAGTGTTGATAGCAATCTGCTTCCATGGTAGACCAAGAATAGCCCGCCCGTAGGATTTTCTTTGCCATCGTATGCCCACTAGAGTGAGTGCCAAAAGTACCTTCATGTAATTCATCCATGATCTTTTCAGCTTCAACCTTATCCATGCACCGAAGTAAAATAGAGTCATGATTATGTTTGTATAGGATGCCATTACTCAGGAAGAACTTAGCAGAGAATCTCCTTAAGAACTTCTTATCATTGATTGAAGCTCCTTCTGGATATTCTTGAGCTTCGAGATACCTCTTGACTTCATGAAACCAAGGCTGGTCCACTACCTCTTCAGTATTAATCTCGTGACATTGTGTCGGTTCATCCATTCGTTCGATGGTGATTTGGGGAGCCTCATTATCCCAATTAAGTTTAAACATAGATGACATTGTGTCTAGAGCGTCTGCTAGCTGATTTTCTTCTTGCGAGAAACGCTCGAAGGTAATCTTCTCAAAATGTGGTAGCAATGTCAAAACATGTTCTTTGTAAGGGATAAGATTTGGGTGCTTAGTGTCCCATTCCCCTTTGATCTGACTGATGACCAAAGCTGAATCTCCAAACACGTCTAAGGATTTGATTCCCAAGTCTATGGCAGCTCTGAGACCAAAGATGCATGCTTCGTATTCCGCCATATTGTTTGTACAGTTGAAGAAAAGTCTGGAAGTAAAGGGAGTGTGACACCCTTCCAGAGATATGAGTATAGCGCCGATACCATTACCAAGTGCATTGGATGCCCCATCAAAGAACAGGGTCCATTAGGATCCTTGTCCAGGTCCCTCATATGGTCTGATTTCTTCACAGTTGTCTAATGTCATGATGCCTTCATCCGAGAATTCAAACTTCATCGACTGATTGTCTTCTACAGCTTGGTGAGTAAGGTGATCAGCCAATACACTGCCCTTTATAGCTTTCTGGGTAGTATATTGTATGTCATATTCTGTTAGGATTATCTGCCATCTAGCTATCCTCCCAGACAGAGCAGGCTTCTCGAAGATGTATTTTATCGGATCCATCTTAGATATCAATAAGGTAGTATGAGTCAGCATATACTGCCTTAGCCGGCGAGCAGCCCATGCCAGAGCGCAACAAGTTTTCTCGAGCAGTGAATATATGGTTTCACAGTCGGTAAACTTTTTGCTCATGTAGTAAATAGCGTGCTCTTTTTGGCCAGACTCATCATGCTGCCCCAATACACACTAAAACAGTCAGATACATGATCAGTGGTCTTCCCTCGACTGGTGGCATCAGAACAGGAGGCTCTTGTAAGTACTCTTTGATGTTGTCAAAACCAACCTGGCATTCATCATTCCATCTGACTACTTGATCTTTCTTCAATAGTTTGAAGATTGGCTCACAAGTAGCTTTTAGGTGAGAAATGAATCTGGCAATATAGTTCAGGCGTCCCAAGAATCCTCTGACTTCCTTCTCAGTACGAGGAGCAGGCATTTCTTATATTGCTTTAACCTTGGCAGGGTCAACCTCAATACCTTTGTTGCTGATGACAAAGCCTAGGAGTTTACCGGACTGTACTCCGAATGTGCACTTGTTTGGATTCAACCTTAGCTTGTATTTCTTTAGTCTCTCAAACAGCTTTTGCAAGTGATCTAAGTTCTCTTCTTATGTTTGTGATCGGGCTATCAAATCATCTACGTAGACCTATATCTCATGATGTATCATGTCGTGAAATAAGGCTACCATGGCGCGTTGATAGGTTGCCCCAGCATTCTTCAGTCCGAATGGAATCACCTTGTAGCAGAATGTGCCCCACTGTGTGACAAATGTTGTTTTCTCCATGTCCTCAGGTGCCATTTTGATTTGGTTGTAACCTGAGAATTCGTCCATGAAGGAAAACACTTTGTGTTGTGCTGTATTGTTAACCAAGATATCAATATGGAGGAGTGTAAAATCATCTTTAGGGCTTTCCCTATTCAGATCTCTATAGTCCATGCACATTCGTACTTTGCCGTCCTTTTTAGGTACGGGAACAATGTTGGCATCCCATTGGGGATAGGAAGTGACAGCCAAGAATACAACATTGAATTGCTTCATGACCTCTGCTTTGATCTTTTATGACATATCATGTCTCATGCGGAGGACTTTTTGTTTTACTGGCGAGCAATCTTCTCTTGTTGGCAGACGATGTACCACGATGTTCGTATCAAGTCCTGGCATGTCTTCATATGACCAAGCAAAGATCTCAACATAATCATGCAACATCTAAATCAGACGCTCCTTGACACTGGGCTCCAGATTGGCACCCACTTTGACCTCTTTTTTATCCTCCTCGGTACCCAATTTGATTGTATCCACAGGTTCCCCGTGAGGTTGAATGGCTCTTTCCTCTTGTTGTAGTAGTCTGGCCAGTTCCCCTGGTACTTCACAATCTTCCTCACCTTCGTCTTTGGCTTGGTAGATTAGATCTTCAGAGTCACAAAAGGCCATAGCAGTATCGTTACCCACGGGATCTGGAATGAAGGGGTACATGCATTTGTGAGTGTGGGTGTGTGTAAGGGTATAACCATCTTTTTAAAAAATAAAATGTAAAAGAAAAACAATGAGCACAAAAGTTTGTATGTGACAAACGTCCATGATTCATTGAATGTCATATAAAGATGAAATAATAACCCTTACAAATGGACCATTGTGCCTCGGGCAAGACCCAAGGTTTTAAATGTGCGAATTGTTTGTGAATATTACAAGTCCAACAGAAATGTAAAGATAAATTACTGAGGGATGAAAGTTATTGGGACCAAATATCTGGCTTCCCAATTGCGAAGTCCTCCGTTGACAGTAGGAAAGATCCAATCCTCCAAGATGCAATCCTCATCAACATCTTCTACCGCATTGACCTCTCGGTTGCTAATCTTTAAGGGTGGCCCTCCAGCGTGGGCACGGCGTATAGCCTTCTGAGAACTTGAAGTGAACCTTAAACCAAACTTGTCAGATTTATACAGAATGTTCAGAAGTTGCCCCCATATGGTGCATCCACCCTCCTCTACTACTGCTTTGGCGTCCTTCAAAGATGATATCCGGAGTGGAGGTCTTGTGATCTTGGGAACCTGGGACGCAGTCTTGGTCACTGCTACCTCTTAGGGGACCTCTTCGAAGTTTTGAAAAGGAGTTTCTATAAACTCGCCGTCCAATTTCACATACCGGAAGGAATTGAGGTGGCTAATCATATACTATTCCTCTCCGTGGACAGTGATAATCTTTCCCTGGACCGGATATTTCAGCATTTGGTGCAGTGTAGAGGTGACATCGCCGATATTATGGATCCACCGCCGTCCTAGCAGACAGGAGTAGGAGGGGTGGATGTCCATTACATAGAAGGTTGAGTTGAAAGTTTGAGTCCCAACCTTTATGGAGATATCCACCTCCCCGTGCACCATCCTCTTTGAGCCATCAAATGCTCTTATGACTATGTTACTGGGTTTCAACGTTAGTCCTTCGCAGTCTAGTCTGTCGAGAGCTTTCTTCGGTAAAACATTCAAAGATGAGCCAGTGTCCACCAAGACATGGGCCAGAGTTGTTCCTCTACATTTCACAGAGACATGCAATGCCTCATTGTGCTTTCTTCCCCTTGGTGTCAGATAAGAATCCGAGAAGCCTAGGTTGTTATCCGCCGTCAAGCTGGCCACACAATCTTGAAATTGGTCAGCAGACGTCTCTTGAGGCACATGGGCTGTCTTTAGGAATTTCACCAGGGCTTTCGCATGTGCTTCGGAACACAACAGCAATGCCAGCATGGAGATTTTGGAGGGAGTTTGCTCCAACTGTTCAACGACGTCGTAGTCGCTCCTCTTTATTATTTTTAGGATCTCCTCCATTTCCTTCTTGGAGGTTTCGGGGATAGTCGGTGGCTGAGCCTTCATCCGGACAGGCTCTACTTGAATACTTTCTCCTCGAGTTTTAGCAGTAGGAGTGTTGGTAGGGATAACAGCAGGGGTTGTGTCGTCTTTGTCAATAGGAGCACTTGCACAGATGAATATTGGTACGGAAGTAACCTTTGGAGCAGCCACGGGTCCAAAAACTGCCTCTGGGGGGGCAATTTCTGGAGAGAAGATTCTACCGCTTCAGGTAATCTTACTGGTTCCAGCAATATTGCTAATGTCGGAGTCTTCTTCTTCGGAGCTCATCTCTTCAGTGGCCAGCCCATCTTGTTTGATGCCATGGTAGTAGATGTCCCCACCGTAATTCCACGGCACAGTTTTGTCTGATTCATACGGGACTGGCCCAGACATTGTGATTATAAGAGGAGTAGTTTTTGGAACCGATGTAATTCTAATGGGTCTTTTGGGGACCCTGGAAGAATTGGCGGAGATGGTGATGATTGAAACGTCTTCAACAGGAATAGGTGAAACAGGAGTACTTTCAAACAGAATCTCTTTGTTGTCTATCAAGCGTTCAATGCCTGTTTTCAATAAAGGGCAAATAGTTGGTGAGGATAAGCAAAGGCGGTAGTCTTCATTACAACCCGGGAATACACCGGCTTTTAACAAGTTTATCTTAATGATTGGGAGTGGATTCAAGAGTTCATCAATTGTGGTAACAAACAAATCGTCTTCAACAACATTGGTGTGGTGACCATGACTAGGCATAGGAGCAGAAATGACATATGGCTTTTCGGGCGCATCAAACTCAATCTCTTTTGCCTCTATAAGGTCTTGAATTTTTTTTTCAAGGCCCAACAGTTGTTAGTGTCGTGACCCGGACTTTCAAAATGATATGTGCAACGGGAATTTGGGTGATAATGAGGGGACGTTGTGTTGGGGTTCTTTGGAGCTTCCTTCAGAGTTGTCAAATTGGATTTCAGAAGATGCGATAAAACCTGGGCTAGAGTCATATTAATTCTGGTGAATTTCCGGACTGGCCTCTCCACCCTCGGTTGATTACTTCTTGGTTGATCAGATGTAGGCTTTGGGATCATAACAGCACCTACCATTGGTCGGCGTTCATCTCTCCCTTGGTTCCTTTATGGATAAACAACATATACCTCCTTCTTCCCAATAAAAGGCTTCCTCACAGCTGTAGAGGAAGATGAATCTTTTTGAATCTTTCCACTTTTTATGCCTGCTTCCACTCTCTCCGGTCAGTATTAACTCAGTAAATCCTGCAGATGAGCTCCCAATCAGATGGTTGAAGAAAGGGCCTGATAGAGTGCCTAAGAACATGTCCACCAACTCCCTTTCAGACAGAGGGGGTTGAACTCTCCCAGCTAGATCTCTCCACTTCTGTGCGTAATCCTTGAAACCCTCATTGGAAACCATGGCCATACTCTAAAGTTGAGTACGGGTAAGCTCCAAATCAGCGTTATATTGATATTGCTTATAGAAAGTTGCGGAAAGGTCTTCCCAGTTTTGGAAGTTGGCCCTTTCCAGTTGGTAAAACCAGTCGAGTTGTGTTCCAGATAGGCTATCTTGGAAAAAATGTACCCACAAGTCTTTATCGGCGGAGTGAGGCTGGAGCTTTCTCACATATGATTGGAGATGCATCTTAGGACATGACACCCCATCATATTTTTCAAACAAAGGAATTTTGAATTTAGGAGGAATCACGATCCCCGACACTAGCCCCAATTCTTCAAAGTCTAGGCCCGACACCTTTTGTATTTCCACAGTGTTCAAATGCTCTTCAAGATGTTTGTACTTATCATCAGCTGGAGGATACTATTCCTCGGAGTAGTCTTCCTCCTCTTCATATTCTGACGAAACCGTTGTTTCCATTCCTTTCCCCTCTCCTTCACCGGATGTTGTTGCAAAATTCAAGGTTATCCTAGTTTGTTCTTAAAACCTTCTCCCCATGTTCAAAACCCCGGTGACTTTCTTTGTTTTCTTTTTCTTTTCTTCAGCTAGCAGAGTCTTCAACTCTTCTTGCCCCTTGGCTAGGGTCATGAGAAATTGTTGAAACTGCGTGTTTTGAGTTTGGAGATCTTTTACAGTCTGTTCGAGATCCATCTTACTGAAATAAACAGTAGAGAGATGAGGAGACTCGTTGCAAAAGACCTGTTTATGTCATGATGAATAATATGTGCATATATAATGTTTTCAAGGATTTTTAAAGATTCAAGTTCGTTTTAGACAAAAAGAAACACACGTTATATTAATAAAATAGACTTTTGAATACATCAATGCCCCTCGGGCAAAATAATACAAAACTCTAAGATAAAAAAGTAGTGTGCATCATCTTTGGTGCTATGTAGGCATTTAGAGTCTACTCCTCATGAAGTATCCTAGTGAGTTCCAAAACCTTCTTCTCGCTTGCGTAGAATTGGGCTTCGAAAGTATATCGTTCTCCTTTGAGCTGTATCCAATCCCTTTGTAGGTCTTCAAGAGATGTGGGCATGTCAGGATGTAGGATAGTATATGGAACTTCTCCCTCCTTAACAGGCTCAATGATCACCGAAAGGATGGAAGGATAAGGCATCATAAGACTTTGAGTGCGGGTTCGTACCCACTTGAGGTAAGGCTCAAGAGGGATGGAATTCTTGTGTCCCAAAGTCTTGCTATCCACCTTGTTTAGCATCCTCCAAGCTCGGATGAATCTCTGGAGAAGACCTTGATCGTTGTTGTCGTATTCGAATACCAAGCCTTTAATCAGCATCTCATGCGGGCCATCCCTTTGGGCATAACCAAACTGTCTTAGAGCTAAGCATGGGTTGTAGGTGATGCCTCCTCTAATTCCAAGTAGAGGGACATTAGGGAATTCCCCACAACGGTCAACAATGATAACATTCTCTTTGGATCGAGAACACCAATGAATATCTGAATGTTTGAGCGTCATTAACCTTTGTGACCATCTTAAACCTTGCTCATTCTTTAAGACTGATTGGGGAAGATGAGAAATAAACCATCTTGCCAGGATAGGAGTGCAACACATAAGGACACCTCTTTTCCTCATTGTGCGAGTGTGAAAAGAGTGTAGGATATCCCCTAGCAATGTAGGCACCGGATTGCATGACATGAAGATTTTGACGGCACTCACATCTATGAGTTGGTCAGGATTGGGAAACAAAACCATCCCATAGATTAGGATAGCCACAATTTCCTCAAAGGCTTGCAAGTCTAAGGAATTCCAACAGCTTTGGGCTTTCTCAAATAGGAATTTTGCTAAGAAGTCTTTGACACCACTTCTAGTTTCCCAATGGGTTGTGACATCAGATGAGTGCAAGTGTAGAGCTTGAGCAATCTCTTCTGGCTTTGGGTCTCTTTTTGTATCGTTGAAAGGTAGTTGATTGAGAATGGGAATCCTCAAGAGTTGAGAGAATTCTTCCAAAGTAGGCACAAGCTGATAGTCGGGAAATGTGAAGCAATGGTGCAAAGGATCAAAGAACTGGAAGAGCACCTTCACCATGTCCTCATTTGTGTTGGAGGTGACCATGTTGACTAGACGACCATGTCTCTCGGTGAATGGAGAGTTCTCAAGGATCCTTAAAGCTAGATCCTTAAGTTGTGGAGGAATTCTTACAAGTTTGACTTGGATAGTTTTCCTGCGAAGTGAATCCATATCCTAAAAAACAAGAACAAAGATGAATCTCTAAAATCCTTGAAATGGTTAGTAGATGCATATGATGCTCATGATGTCCATGATGTTATGTACAAGTATGCAAGCAAAGCAAACAAGTTCTTAGTTTAGGCTTGCATGGAGTTTTATAGGTAAGTACCCTCTTGAAGTTTAGTTGGCTTAAACCTGTCCTAATAATAGTAACCTGGTTCTAAGGAGCTCAATATCACCGGATTGTTTCCTTGGCCATTGTTTCAGCTCAAGCCTCTTTAATGGCGACTGAAATATCCCAAGAAAACAACCCTCAATGAGTGTAGTATCAAGTATCTACAAACTTCGGACTGCACCAAAGTCGGTCATCTCACTACATCCTAAAGGCCAAGTTGGTCAAGTAAAGGGTTCTAGAAGTTCATTAGTGCTTCATGACATCACTCAGCGGCCTCGTATTCTCTTTGATTGACTCAAAGGCTACCGGTACCCACAAATATGTCACACTAACATAGCTATTGCTTAGACCATGTCGGTATACCCCGCACATTTTCTATAATGTATTGCTATTTACCTATAATGTATCCCAAATTCGGGTAGAGGATTTCAAACCCAAACAAAGAACCATAATGTAAAGCATACAAGTCAAACAATGTAAGAAAATAAATGTGATCTATCCCTAAGGTAACCCCACTTTCATAAAAGTCCCCAGCAGAGTCGCCAGTTCTGTGATACGGTGGGAGAACTGACTTGAGTGTTTTGCATTTTATCGCAAATGATGCGGTTAGCAAGAGTCACCATCGACTTTTCTTTTATCCAAAAGGAAAGGTGAAAAAGCACAGGAAAGACCTTTGAGATGTTTTCTTGAGTTCGTGGGGTAGATTATGAAAAGGGAAGGTATTAGAACCCTTTTCATCCATGGTTTTCCATAGGGTCTTAGTTACTTGCTAGATCACTTGCTTTTGTTGTTTGGAATTGTGTTTGATGTGGTTTTGAAAGTATTTTGTAAAAGAGGCCATTGTTTAGGCAATCTTTGTAATGATTCTCGTTCGTAAGAATGTATACAAAGATGTTTGTCTTTTTTGAAAATGTTTTCAATGTTGGTAAGATGTTTGAAAATGTGTGTGTTTGTTTTGAAAAATAGCAAGGATACTTGTTTGAAAATAGAGCAAGTAACTAGAAGCAATTGATAACGAGAAAACATATCATATAATTACCATGCTTTTTACCAATTTTATATTTCATTAAGTCGTCTAACCCCCGATTATTCCGAGATTATTTGTCTTTTACAGGTATAACATTTGTCGACTCAAACCGATGGAAAAGGACAACATGAAGAAGGCTAGACAATAAACAAAGAGAAAAAGAATAAAAAAATACAAAGTTTGGATTTTTTGGAACAGTGACGGTCGTCACACCCTTGTGACGGGCGTAACGCCCCCCCAACTTGGAGAAACGCTCCTCACACATCACTGACGAGCGTAATGCGCTACTTCAGCGTGTTACGACCGTCACCCACCTGTGACGATCGTCACGCGCGTGAAGGTGGACGTTATACATGGATAGAGACGTGGGCATTGAAGGGAAGACTCGTTCTCCTGTCTTCCTGCTAAGTCTCCTATTTTCCTGCCACCCACTATTAGTGCTCCCTATATTTTCTCCATTGAAGACTTCCTCAAGATTTCTTAACTGCTGTTTTTCCTATGCTATATATATGTGTGCCAGTGCAAAGTACCAGGGGTCGAAGAAATTTCCTCAGAACAAATATTATTATTCTTTTGCAATTATTTTCCATTTCCTTGTTTTGGAATATTGTTTTCGCGTTCCTGTAATTTTCATTCCAAGTTTTAGTTTTTAGTTTTAAGTGTTAATTCTTCCTTCAAGAATTAACACGAATTATTTACTGCAATCAAGCTCAAGGATTATTGTAATACTTCAAGATTACCATAGCAACTTTGATTCCAGGTTTTTATTGCAATTAATATTTATTCAGTTCTTATATTGTGCCAATTGTTGTTATGAATTATATTTTAAATTGTATTGCTTTCAAGTTAATTATGTCCGGCTAAATTATTAATACCGGTATGTGACCCGTAAGAACTAAAAGAATTCAGTGATACTTTGGCCAAAAATATTTATAAAACAATTTCTGGTTTCCAATTTCCAAGATTAATTTAACTAACCTTGTCACGAGAGTGAGAGGTTAATTAACACGATTTTGCCACGAGAGTGGGAAATTAATTAAGGCAAGAACCTGCATGCGAGAGTTGGGGTTCAACCCAGATAGTGGTAATGAAACATTAATTTTTAAATACACGAGAGTGTTTTAACAAATTAATTAAATTCAAATTATTTTCAAAAAGTGTTATTAAATTTAAAGTGCATCCACTAGGTTTAGTAGCATAACTTATTTCATGAACACGAGAGTGTATGTCTCAGGTTTTTAAACAATTAGCTTTTACCGAAATACTTTATAGACCAAGCGATTCACCGAATTCCCGAAGTCCGATTATCACATACCGGTATAATTAGTACTATTATTTTTAATTAAACTGTTTCCCCCAAAAATCGAATATTCATCGCTTAGTTAGACAAACTGTAGCATTAGATCGTATGCGATTGATCCTCAGTCTCTGTGGGTTCGATAATCTTTTAAAACTAGAACGACTGAACTGTATACTTGCAGTTAGTATCCCGACAGACTCATAAAGTCCCAATCAAGTTTTTAGCGCCGTTGCGGGGGACTGGTAGTCAATTAATTACGATTCTTCTGTTGTGCGTTTAGACTAAGCAACAGATACCCTTTTTCGATTTGTATGCCAAGGACACGCTCACAAGGCGAACCACTTGACAAATCGACGAACGAACCTGAACGCATTCTTTCCGTAAGACGTGCACTCAGGGATTACTGTTTGAATCACCCTATTCCTTTACCCAAACCAGAAATCAAGATTGATTCTGAAACAGATTCTAATTCTTCCTCTGAAACCGAAACCAATCCAGAATTAGACATGGCCGAAGAACAAAGGACCCGTCCACTGAAGGAGTACGCAGCTCCATCACAACAAGAACCCCATAACAGCATTGCTGCTCCAGCAATAAACCGAAACGATTTCGAGTTGAAACTGTCATTGATATCAGCTATCCAACAACGCCAATTCTCTGGAGATCCTTCTGAGGATCCGAATGAACATCTTACAAAATTCGTTCAATTTGCCGACACAGTTATAGCGAATGGTGTTAGTAAAGATGCAATAATATTACGTCTTTTCCCTTTCTCACTAAGAGATAGAGCTTGGGCTTGGTTGCAATCCTTGCCATCAAATTCCGTCACTACGTGGGAAGGACTGAAGATCGTATTCTTAGCACGATACTTTCCCCCAAGCAAGACCGCTGCACTAAGAGCCCAAATTAACGGATTTAGGCAGAAGGATACTGAATCGCTATTCGATGCATGGGAGCGCTACAAAGATATGATGCGAATGTGCCCACATCACGGATTAGAAAAACGGCTGATAATCCACACGTTTTATAATGGACTCTTGTACAACACAAGACTATCTATAGATGCCGCCGCAGGTGGTACACTGATGGACAAGCCTTATGACGAAGCTAACCAACTCATTGAAAACATGGCTCAAAACCACTATCAGTGGGGAGGAGAAAGAACATCTGTGGAGAAAACTCAAGCCAAAGGCGGGATGTACGAGATTAGTAGCCTAGATAAAGTTAATGCTAAGGTAGATGCTCTTACCCAAAAGATAGAAAGCTTGACCTTACCTCCTGCAGCTACCGTGGCTGCAGTTATCCCAAGCTGCGAAGTTTGTGGAATTCCTGGTCATGTTGGAACCGAATGTCAAATATTAGCAGGAATATCAACTGATCAGGTAAATTACGCTCAAGGAAATCCTTATGCCAATACCTATAATCCTGGTTGGAAGAACCATCCTAACTTCTCGTACAAGAGCAATAACGCTTTATATGCACCTGGCCAAGCACCTGTTGTACCTCCAGGTTATCAAAAACCCGCTGGTAATGTTCCTAACATTCCTAAGAAATCTAACCTTGAAATCCTAATGGAAAATTTTATCGCTAATCAAGCCCAACAAAACAAAGAATTCCTCAATCAAAACGTTCACACCGGTGAACAGTTAAAGCTATTAGAAAATAAGGTAGATGCCCTAGCAACCCACAACAAAATGTTAGAAACCCAAATCTCCCAAGTAGCACAACACCAAGCTAGTTCTGCCGCACCTGCTGGTACATTTCTTGGACAGCCACAGCCCAATCCTAAAGGACATGCAAATTCTATCACATTACGAAGTGGGACATCCCTTGATGGACCGGTAGATCCTAGACTCCAAAACCCGACCATGTATCAAAAGCCCGAAAAAGAAATAGAGAAGTCGAAAGATCAATCTGAAAATGTAGAGGAAGACGCGAATGAGAACAGAGAGGCCTCAGAAAAACCTTATGTGCCTCCACCACCATATAAACCACCAATTCCATACCCCCAAAGACTTGCAAAATCCAAGAACGAGGGACAATTCAAGAAATTTGTAGAACTTCTGAAACAATTAAACGCTACTATTCCGTTTACAGAAGCTATAACCCAAATGCCGTCATATGCTAAATTCCTAAAAGAAATATTGGCTAATAAGAAAAAAAATCGTTGAAAATGAAACCGTCATGCTAACTGCCGAATGTAGCGCCATAATTCAAAATAACATGCCTCCAAAGCTAAAAGATCCTGGTAGTTTCTCCATACCATGTGTAATTGGAAAATCTGTCATAGACAAAGCTCTATGCGATTTAGGAGCCAGTGTCAGTCTAATGCCCTTATCTATTTGCGAGAAGCTCAAATTAGGCGACATGAGACCTACCAAGATGTCCCTACAACTAGCCGACAGATCAGTCAAATTTCCTGTTGGTATGCTAGAAAACATTCCTGTCCGAATAGGACAATTTTACATACCGACTGACTTTATAATAATGGACATCAAGGAAGATTCAAACATTCCCATCATACTAGGAAGACCATTTTTAGCTACTGCAGGAGCCATCATAGACGTTAAGAAAGGAAAACTTACCTTCGAGGTAGGAGAAGAAAAAGTAGAATTCATTCTTTCCCAATTCTTTAAAGCCCCTGCTATAGATGACTCATGTTGTCTCCTAGATATCATTGATGAATGTGTCAAAGAACTTGAATGCCAAGAGGACACCTATTCTGAGATGCTGAAGATTCAGACACCAACTATCCTCAAGAACGAAGACTGGAAACAAGAACACTTAGATGCCAACCTAAGCGAATGTTTAGCCTTAACACCCGATCCTGACCCAACTAATAAGAAACCTGGTATAAAACTTAAAACATTACCTGAAGATCTTAGGTATGAATTCTTAGATAAAGAAATCGAACGACCAGTTATAGTCAATGCCAAATTAGGAGAGATCGAAACCGAAAAACTTCTTAGTGTGTTACGGAAATATCCAACCGCGTTAGGGTATAATATCTCAGATCTCAAAGGAATAAGCCCTTCTCTCTGTATGCACCGCATTATGCTGGAGGAGGACTGCAAGACTTCTAGAGAACATCAAAGACGAATAAATCCTATCCTAAGTGAAGTCGTTAAGAAGGAAGTGCAAAAACTACTAGAGGCAGGCATCATATACCCAATATCAGATAGCAACTGGGTCAGTCCAGTTCACGTGGTGCCTAAGAAAGGAGGTGTTACGGTTATAACGAACACAAAGGGCGAATCGGTAGCACAACATATGCAAACAGGATGGAGAATGTGTATCGATTATATAAAACTAAACAAAGCTACACGCAAGGACCATTTCCCATTACCATTCATTGATCAAATGCTCGAGCGTTTAGCCAAACATTCCCATTTCTGCTATCTTGACGGATACTCAGGATTCTTTCAAATTCCCATTCATCCTGATGATCAAGAGAAAACCACGTTCACATGTCCCTATGGTACCTTTGCATACCGAAGAATGCCATTTGGACTATGCAATGCACCTGCAACTTTCCAACGATGCATGATGGCGATTTTCGCAGATTTTTTAGACGGAATCATGGAAGTATTCATGGACGATTTCTCTGTCTGTGGAGAGAGTTTCGACGGATGTTTATCAAATCTTGAATTAGTACTGAAACACTGTGTTAATGTCAACCTAGTGCTCAACTGGGAAAAATGTCACTTCATGGTGAGACAAGGAATTGTGTTGGGTCACATTGTATCAAACAGAGGGATTGAAGTCGACAAAGCAAAGATCGAAATTATCAAAAACCTTCAACCACCCAAAACAGTTAGAGAAATACGAAGTTTTCTAGGACACGCGGGTTTTTACCGACGTTTTATAAAAGATTTCTCTAAAATCACCAAGCCACTAACCGAATTATTAATGAAAGAGGCTGAGTTTATTTTCGACGATAAATGCTTGAACGCATTCGAGACACTTAAAGAGGCCTTAATCTCAACACCTATTATGCAACCTCCTGATTGGAATCTACCATTTGAAATAATGTGTGATGCGAGTGATTATGCTGTAGGCGCAGTCCTAGGACAACGCAAAGAAAAAAAACTTCATGCTATCTACTACGCAAGAAGAACACTCGACCCCGCACAAATGAATTACGCCACTACGGAGAAGGAACTCTTAGTTGTGGTATTCGCGTTGGATAAATTTCGTTCCTACTTAGTAGGCGCTAAAATCATTATTTATACGGATCACACGGTGATCTGATACTTACTAAGCAAGAAAGACGCCAAACCACGACTACTCAGATGGATCTTGCTCCTACAAGAGTTCGATTTAGAAATAAAAGACAAGAAAGGAACTGAAAACGTGGTAGCTGACCATTTATCGAGATTAGATGGAATCCAAACCGAGAGTGTTCCCATAAACGAAGACTTCCCTTATGAATGCCTTGTTGCTAAGCTAGAGATAAACCCTACCGACAGTTTAGATCAACATAATGAACCTCTAACAACTGCGGTAGTCAAAGCCATTTGTACTAACACCACACTGCCATGGTATGCTGACTTCGTCAACTATTTAGCTGCCGGTGTTTTACCACCTGATTTAACGTACCAACAACGGAAGAAATTTTTCCATGACCTTAAACACTACTTTTGGGATGAACCATTACTCTTTAAAAGAGGCGCCGATGGTATCTACCGTCGCTGCGTTCCCAACAATGAAATAGACGACGTCATTTCCCATTGCCATTCCGCCCCTTATGGTGGACACGCTAGTACGTCAAAAACCTGTGCAAAAATACTTCAAGCTGGCTTCTTTTGGCCTACCTTATGGAAAGACGTCCACGTAGCAATTATGAACTGCGATAGATGTCAACACACAGGAAATATATCTAGACGCGACGAAATTCTGCAAAAAGGAATCCTCGAAGTAGAAGTTTTCGATGTATGGGGAATTGATTTCATGGGACCTTTCCCTGAATCTTTTGGAAATAAATATATTTTGGTAGCCGTCGACTATGTATCAAAATGGATTGAAGCCATCATCGCACCCACAAACGATACACGTGTGGTACTAAAACTATTCAAGAATACTATCTTCCCACGATTCGGTGTACCAAGACTAGTGATCAGTGATGGTGGCTCCCATTTTATCTCTAGAATCTTCGAAAAGTTACTTTCCAAATATGGCGTTAAACATCGCATAGCCACACCATACCATCCTCAAACGAGCGGACACGTGGAAGTGTCAAATAGGGAGATAAAACAAATCCTTGAGAAAACTGTAACCTCATCCATAAAATACTGGTCCTCCAAGCTAAACGATGCTCTTTGGGCATATCGGACAACTTTTAAAACACCTATCGGAACAACGTCGTTTAAGTTAGTTTATGGAAAATCTTGCCATTTGCCAGTAGAATTAGAACATAAAGCTTATTGGGCCATAAAAACCCTTAACTTAAATTACAAGACTGCTGGCGAGAAACGAGTGTTAGATATCCATGAATTAGAAGAATTGCGTTTAGACGCTTATGAAAATGCTAGAATCTATAAAGAAAGGACAAAAAAATGGCACGATAAACGTATCTCGCGGAAAGAATTTAAGGAAGGAGACATCGTACTCCTATTCAACTCTAGACTGAAACTTTTCCCGGGAAAATTACGTTCCAGATGGTCCGGACCGTTCGAAATTAACAAAGTTTTCCCAAGTGGTGCGATAGAAATTAAAGGCAGTTCTATCGAACCATTCATAGTTAATGGCCAGCGCCTAAAGCACTACTTTAACGTCGGAAATATCGACTATTCGGCTTATCTTCAGTTAAGTGAGCCGCCTACCCCAAATACCTAACTGAATAGGTATTAACTGTCGAGCCGTCGACATAAAATAAAGGCGCTTCGTGGGAGGCAACCCATGTTTTACTTTAATTATTTTTACTACTTTAACATGTTTTTATTTTTTATTTTCTTTTTCTTGATCTTTAAAACATTTTCATGATTGCATCTCTTGCTCCTTTCTATTTTTTTCTTCTGTTTTTATTTTTCCTTTAAACTTTCTTTTTCTTTTTGATTTAACTTTGGAAATTTATTAACCCGAAAATACTAACTTAATTTCTCTTTTTTCAAACATTTATTAAATATTTTCAGGGGGGGTATTTCTTTTGCTTTCATATTTAGCGCTATGGCCCGTGTAAACTTCATGAATGTCAATTTGAGAAGCAGACATCAAAGAAGACAATTTGAGGACTTGGCTGAGCGGGAGATGTGCCCTACTATCTACGCAGATGATCATGCTATGACCGCCCTTGGCATTTGTGAGAGTGTCATGTACTTGCTGCATCAGATTGGCTGGGACACTGCTCCTATCCGAAGACGGTACTGTACTTACAAGAAGCTGACTCTTGAGTTCCTGAGTACCCTGAGCTTCATTCCAAATCATGGGATAGGATTCAACCGTGGGTTGATCACTTTCCGGATGTTTGACATGGATTACACCTATAACCTCCGGGAATTTAGCCATCTGCTTGGGTTCCCTTTTGGACCCGATGTTATCAGTATGACACATGAGGACCTCTTGCCTGACTCTGATCTTGATTATTTCTGGGGAAGCATCGCTGGTAATAACCATCCTGAGCCGTCTGATCTTTACTCTGAATGCATCCATAACCCGACTATCAGGTATTTTCACAAGATCATCGCCCACACTATCTTTGGCAAACAACAGAATGTCACATCTGTATCCTGCGATGAGCTATTTATTATGTATTGTGCATCCCAGAGTCGTTCGGTGAACGGTGCAGCTTATATGCTCGCTAATATGGAGCGTATCATCCAGACTCCAAATGCACCGATCTTGTTGGGTGGGTTAGTTACCATGCTATCAAATGCAATTAAACTCCACCGGCCTATGCTCGGATCAGCTCCGCTTTATGGAATAAAGCCGATGGACATTGCCTTCTGTTTCAACACTAGCATGATCGGGAACCTTGGACCAGATCAATTTGACCTGTTAGTTAATCATCAGATCGTCCACCAGTTTAAGCTTCCGGACCCTATCACCAGTGTGCACAACAGAGATAACTGGCTATTTGACCTTCACCATCCTGCTACACCGCCCTCCTCACCATCTACTGTTGACATTTACGAGGTCCCAAACACTACTAATGCTGATGAAGATCCTGCCACACCGCCAGGATACCATGAGTTCCCTGATCCTTGGGAACAGCAGGCTACTTCCGCTGAGACCGCGACCCAGGCTCCTGAGATTACACCACCTCCACCTACTGTTACCCTGCACTCCTTGCATGAAGCAATTACTGATATGCGGGGCGAGCTGACATCTCTCCGGGTGGACTTCATAACCTTCATGGATTTGGTGACCGATCAGCTGGACTACATGCATCAGCTTATGTTTCCGCCTCCCCGTGGCTAGAGTTGCCATTGTTATCCTATTCTTTTCTCTCGCATTTGTACATACAGTGGGGACACTGTTTAGTTTTAGTGTGGGAGGGATTTCAGTTATTATTTCAGCATTATCATTTTTTATTCCTAGTTATTTTGAAACAATTTCTTATGAATTTAAATTCAATTATTTAAAGTACCGAGTTTATTTTAATTTTCATTTATTTTCATTTCCAGCTTACTTTTTATTCCTTTTATTTACGGTCTATGTTTATACGCAATATTTCTATTTCGTTATGTACTGGTAACAAATATTACAAACTTTAATTATTAGATCACCTTTATATTTAAAACTCTTATTAATTAAAATATTTCAAAAATTGAAAAAAATATATACTTCAAACCTTATTACCAAGAAAATAATAAAATATAAAAATATAAACACCCCAACGGTCCTGTAACGGTTGTCTCATTAATGACGTTGAATGCGTTACGACCGTCACACCCTTGTGACGAGCGTAACACACCTTTTTGCCTCATGACGACCGTCACACCCTCATGACGGCCGTCACGCATACAGTGTATCAGAACGGCTATTATAGAACCGTTCCAGCTTTCAACCATCCCCTTCATAAACCCATTTCCTCCATTGTTACCACATCACACGAAAAACTACCCACTCACTCCATTTTTCTTCTAACATCTAAAATTCCAACACCAAATTACCGTCCACACAGTACCCTAATTTCATATTCCAAAATCCAATTCTACCTACACCATGGAAAACAACCCACAAGCCCCCGCCCTCACTTTCCGAATCGGCGAACAAGGAGAAAATCAACGGGCAAAGTTTCAGAAATTTCAACGTCGAGGTATCCAACCCACAAGGTACATTGACATCGACTGCCTGAGGAGTTTGGGACTACTCGACAGTGTCCGCCAATTATTGCAAAGTGTGGATTTGTGGAACTTGTGCCGCGAACCAAGACTAATCTACGAAACTCTTACTCTTGAGTTCTTGAGTTCATTTGTTTACCTCACTCCGCCAGGTGCCACGAACCAACTTTCAGGCCTGGCCAAATTCCGCATGTTTGGCATTGAGCACGAGTTACCTCAATCCAACATCGCGCGACTTTTGGGCTTTTGTTCGGACGAAGGTGTTCATCTCTGGGTGCCGGATAATTTTGGTGAGGAAGCTTTCAACTTATGGCACAGTTTGACGAATATCCGTGCCAGATCCTACGACCACCTGAATGCCACCCACATTCACAATCCGGCCATCCGCTACTTCCATCGCATCCTTAGCAACACAATCTTCGCCCGCGACAGCAACCATAAGCTCAACTCCAAGGAGCTCTTCTTTTTACATTGCGCGTTCACTGGGCAAAAGATCAATGCCGCCCTGTTCCTACTTGCTCACATCCACTCTATTTATGCTAGAGGTGGAAAACCATTTTATTTCGAAGGGCTGGTTACTTCACTTGCCATTGGTCTGAACTACGGTGCTGCTCTCGCAACCTTACCTTCTATGGCACCGACTTTGCTAACCTTGGATCACTGCAAAGCCGCACACCTCATCTACGAGCGGGAAGACGGCAGATTCCACCCTGTAATCAGGAACACTGTCTATCAGAATATCATTTTGCCAAACAGGGACCGAATCGATCCAAGAAACCGAGCAAACTGGTTGTTCGATCTTGAAATTCCCGCAGAGCGTGCACCTGCCCATGAAGACCAACCTGCAGCCGCCGCAGACGAAATACAAGAAGAGTTGGATAGTGCTCCTCCAGTCCACGACATTCCAGGATCCTCATCTGCACCTCCTCCTATTAATCTTGAAGACATCCTCCGCGCCCTCCATATGCAAAACCAAATGAATGCGCGGCTTGAAAGGAGGCAAGCCGAGCAATTTGAGTCTCTGTGCGCCCAAAACGCTCAGATCTTGACTGGGTAGCGCAACATGAATTAGAGGTTAGATGAGGCCCTGTCAGAGCTTAACTCCTTGAGGATGGACGTGAGAACCCTTGGCTTCCAAGACACCGACACTGAAGCCACTCCTACCAGACGCTCTCGCACCAGGAGTAGAGGACGTGGTCACCAGTAGTCTTTCTTTAATTTCTACGTAATTTGTTATTTTTCTGTTTCATTTCTTTTCCGTTTGTTTTTGTAATTGTACTTCCCCGCCTACATACCGCAACATTGAGGACAATGTCGGATTTTGTGTGGGAGAGGTACCTTTCAATATTTTATAAACTAGTAAATTCTTACGATATGTCTCAATTCAAATTCTTCGCTTTATTTAGCCATACCGAAGAGAAAAAATTTACCTTCGCATTCGCCCGACATACCTATTTTAACGAAATCCCAGTTGAGGAAGCCGAAAATGACATAACAAGATCGATACGGTTCTGACACCGTAGACTTCCTACTTACGCGACCCGTTTCAATAACCATTATACCGATATCTGGAGTTTCAAGTTCTAGAAGTAACCCCTAGTAGTTTATACTAGCAGTCAGCACCGTCTTGACATAAACCACATGGAGAATCGATGAATATAAGTGTTTGATGCCTGATTCTAAAAATATCCTTCCTATCTCGCTGCTAAAAGAAAAGAAAATTTGTGTACCAAAATAGACGGGCACATATAAGAGCTGAGCAAATAATGAAGGAATCCAGTGTTGGTTGGTTCAGAGGTATCTGGTTCTGAACTCGGTAGGGAATGCTACGGCCCGATCCCCCACAACCTCCAATTTGGATAACATATGTAGGGTTTCCACATTCATGTACCAGGCCCCGTGCTAAAAGGATCAAAGTCACTAACCGGTTACTCCACTACGTGCGTGCTAAGACAAAGGGCTTAATGTGATTGCGCCAGAACGAAACCGGGTGAAATAGATACAAGGAACTCCGGGAAGAACTATAACGGAACTGTTGGATAGCTCGTTTGAAATGGAAGCCTACGGCTAAGCTTATTGCTTGTGTCATTAGCGTATCTTTAGTGTTTTACTCAAGTATTGGCCGAACCGACGAGGATTTCCCGAAACTACTTTAAAAATCAAAGGTATGTCATGCTTATGCGCTTGACAAAACTTGTCTGACCTTTCGAATGACTATTTACTTGAGGACAAGCAAAGGTTTAAGTATGGGGGAATTTGATAACGAGAAAACGTATCATATAATTACCATTCTTTTTACCGATTTTATATTTCATTAAGTCGTCTAACCCCCAATTATTCCGAGATTATTTGTCTTTTTACAGGTATAACATTTGTTGACTCAAACCGATGGAAAAGGACAACATGAAGAAGGCTAGACAATAAACAAAGAGAAAAAGAATAAAAAAATACAAAGTTTGGATTTTTTGGAACAGTGACAGTTGTCACACCCTTGTGACGGGCGTAACGCCCCCCAACTTGGAGAAACGCTCGTCACACATCACTAACGAGCGTAATGCGCTACTTCAGCGCGTTACGACCGTCACCCACCTGTGACGACCGTCACGCGCGTGAAGGTGGACGTTATACATGGATAGAGACGTGGGCATTGAAGGGCAGACTCGTTCTCCTATCTTCCTGCTGAGTCTCCTATTTTCCTGCCACCCACTATTAGTGCTCCCTATATTTTCTCCATTGAAGACTTCCTCAAGATTTCTTAACTGCTGTTTTTCCTATGCTATATATATGTGTGCCAGTGCAAAGTACCAGGGGTCAAAGAAATTTCCTCAGAACAAATATTATTATTCTTTTGCAATTATTTTCCATTTCCTTGTTTTGGAATATTGTTTTCACGTTCCTGTAATTTTCATTCCAAGTTTTAGTTTTTAGTTTTAAGTGTTAATTCTTCCTTCAAGAATTAACACGAATTATTTACTGCAATCAAGCTCAAGGATTATTGTAATACTTCAAGATTACCATAGCAACTTTGATTCCAGGTTTTTATTGCAATTAATATTTATTCAGTTCTTATATTATGCCAATTGTTGTTATGAATTATATTTTAAATTGTATTGCTTTCATGTTAAAAATGTCCGGCTAAATTATTAATACCGGTATGTGACCCGTAAGAACTAAAAGAATTCAGTGATACCTTGGCCAAAAATATTTATAAAACAATTTCTGGTTTCCAATTTCCAAGATTAATTTAACTAACCTTGTCACGAGAGTGAGAGGTTAATTAACACGATTTTTCCACGAGAGTGGGAAATTAATTAAGGCAAGAACCTGCATGCGAGAGCTGGGGTTCAACCCAGATAGTGGTAACGAAACATTAATTTTTAAATACACGAGAGTGTTTTAATAAATTAATTAAATTCAAGTTGTTTTCAAAAAGTGTTATTAAATTTAAAGTGCATCCACTAGGTTTAGTAGCATAACTTATTTCATGAACACGAGAGTGTATGTCTCAGGTTTTTAAACAATTAGCTTTTACCGAAATACTTTATAGACCAAGCGATTCACCGAATTCCCGAAGTACTATTATCACATACCGGTATAATTAGTACTATTATTTTTAGTTAAACTGTTTCCCCCAAAAATCGAATATTCATCGCTTAGTTAGACAAACTGTAGCATTAGATCGTATGCGATTGATCCTTAGTCTCTGTGGGTTCGATAATCTTTTAAAACTAGAACGACTGAACTGTATACTTGCAGTTAGTATCCCGACAGACTCATAAAGTCCCGATCAGCAATCTACCTACTCAAATGTCTTTCTTGTTCATTTTCTATTCCTTTGACATTGTTGTCTTACCATTGATTTGGTAAGCAACCCTATCTTTGGATGTAAACGGGACGGGCGTAGGTCATCGTATAACCATGATTAACAATGTTGCAAAGTATCTTAGCATTTTTGAGGGACCGAGATCATTTTGTAAGGCAACTTTGAATAGCGTCATCGAGGGACTATGATCTTATACTTGTTTGTTTTGCCAAGATACTTCACATGCGTAATATAGCCATTTTTTGTATAAGGCAACCAAGTAGAGAAACCCTAAGGATGCTTGTGTGCAAGTGTGTTATTTTCATGCTTTTATTTTGTCTTGGATTTAGGGTTTTCTATTTGATTTGTTTTTAGGTTGCCATTTAAACCCTAATTACTAGTATGGTATGTGAAAGCGGTAAATTGCGTAATTTAAAGATTACTATGCTATTACAACATTTTATGGGAGGGGGAATACAAATTGTGAATGGGGATTTACAATAATGTAAATCTAATTAAGCTATTACAACCAAATCGAATTTGTACAAATATTTGAAAAAACTAAGATACAATATAAATTAAATGTGCAATGGCATGTATATGTAAAAAAGATTTTGTTTTGTTTTTATGTGAAAAGGAGTTTTGAACCCAACCTAATAACTTAAGAAAAGGAAATTAATTCTTAAAAAAAAGTTAACCCTAATTTCTAATTTAAAAGAAAATAAAGTTCTTTAACTATTATTTTTTTGTGTATTTTTTGTATTGAAAATAATAAATAATATTTTATGAAAATATTTAGTCTTTTTATATGTCAAAATAAATATTTACAAGTGTGAGAATAAAGAATAATTAATTAAACTAATTTTATTTTTTTATTTACAAGTTTATTTAAGAAAAAAATAGTTACTATGTAATAAAATAAAATATATTTTTAATGTAAAATAAAATAAAATAAACAAAAATGCAATATTTATCATATTTATATTTTTCATGATTTTATGTGTTAAAGAAAATATTTAATAAAACAAAAATGAAAATAAAACAAATAAATAAAATGTATGGGTCAGGGGGGTATCCTGAGTAATCAGGATGTAAACCTCAGAAAAAAAATATAAAGCCCAACAATTGAGCCCACGCTGCAAAAATGAAAGAAATGGCCAAAAAGTGAGAAAATATGCAAAAAGGCAGGCACCAAGGCTCGAACCCATGACCTTGGCATTCTCAACGCGCTGTCTTGCCACTGGGGTGGCTGTACATCCGTTAGTTTAAATGAAATAAGAAAAACATAACACAAAAAGCTTCCTTTGCCCTGTACTTCGTCTTTTTCCTCTAGCTAGCCAGACCAAGCATATCTCTCTCATTTCTCCATGAAAATGGAAGCTTCAAACATGAAAATGATAGTACTCTTTCCCACGATTTTAGACATGTAACTTATGGAAACTAACAATCAAAGATAAAAATGAATTTTAAAGGCCCTAATTTCAAACCTAATTTTTACAGAAATTTGAACTCTAAAATTCTCTATACATAATAATCAGAAATGAAATCTATGAACATGGTTGGCTTCAGCACAATAATATCTACATTTTCCTTTCACAAATCATGGCCAATGGATGCCTGTATGAAGAGATAAAAGTTGGAGTTCTTACCTCTTTCAACTGAGATCGTGAATGAAGTTTGAGTGAGATTTATGAAGGCCTGAAGATTCCTTTAGGTTGCTTGAACCTCTCTGAGTGTGTCCCAATCCTTACCTTGCTTTGAAAGTGTCTGAAACTCTCTATCCAAGTCAACCTGCAAGCTTGAAAAACAAAAATGGCAGATGGAGAAGGAGGTGTTACAGTGGAGGGATGATTGTCTGGAACACTTAGATATGAGGTAGGTAAAGTGTTTGAGTGATTAAAACTTGAAACGTAAGAGTGAATTTGTGGATTGCTATGCTTATGCTCAAACTGCAAGTTTTTGACAGGTTTTTTGGTGAGAGGGAGTTTTGGAGTGTTTTAGGCCTTTTGCAATCGTGTCCTAAGCTATAATGTGTTTGTGTATTAGTATGGAGAAAGTTTCAAATCCACTCTTCAACAGATTTCTGAGTTTTGTCCTTTTTGCACTCTTGCTTGCTTTTGAAGCCAAGTGAGAACACAAGTCTCTACATGCTTGTACAGGTCTGTTTGGAGTTGGTACAAGCTCTATACAAATTGTTTTAGGTTTTTAGGACTTGTGTGTGTAGAGAAGACATGTCCAATGCTCAAGAATTAAAAAGTTGCAAAAGTTACGCTTTTCCAAAATGGCAATGGCAACTTTGTTCCATTTATGGAATTAAAACTTGGACAAAGACTCTTGTGCTTAGATTAAGGCTTTTTCAACTGAGTAAGCATTAAATTATGAAGTGATAAACAAGTTTGAGACCTGTAAAGCATGGATTAGGCAGCATAGGTTCAGATTTGAATTTTGTTCTTCATGAAATGGCTTGAAATAAAAGTGAGAAATTGCTAACTTCATCTCTTCGATTCTCCCTACTCAAAAATGATCTCAAGGAGTTCTTTGACATTTTGGAAAGCCTGCAATGTGCTTTATAACAAATATTTGAAATGAATTTCAATATTACTCTTGGAACTATGTGAAAAATTGCCATGAAGTTGGATCAAAAACCTGCCTAAATTAGGGCAAAATTTCACTAAGTTATTTTAGTTCATGGGCATGTATTCATAAAATTATATCTTGAGATCCAAGCATCTTTAGTAAAAAATGTGTGAAGCAAAGTTGTAGATTTCATGGAGATCTACAACTTTCATGTTGAGAATTTCCTTTGAATCATCTTGTATCATGGTGAAAAAATAGCTTAAAGTTGAGAAAAAATAAGAAATTTTCTATACTTAGAAAAATTTCTAAGAAAAATTTCAAATTTCAAAATCAAATCTTCAATCTTTGGTTTCTTGATGAAAAATTTTCACATTTTTACATGTTTTGATGAATTGAGATCCTTGGCACTTGATTTTGACCAAAAAGTCACAGTTTGACTTTTCAATATACAGTTGACTTTTGATCAGTTGACTGCAAATCTCATCTGTCAATCCAATGAAATTGAAATGTTTTGAACCATGTTATTAGGTCAAGATGATACAATTGAACCCTTGAAATCATGCTTCAAATCAATTGGTCACTTGCTAGGTCAAAAATCATAAATTACCCTTTCTCAGCCAAAACCCTAATTTTGACCATTTTGACCTTGTGATGATTTGATCAAATTTCTTGAGGAATTATGGTCCAAACTTGATCAAATGACATATATGAGTCTAAAATGTTGATGTGGATCAAAAATTTTGAAGTTTGACTGTAAATTGGCCATGGTTGACTTTTTTCCCAATACAGTTGATTTTTAGGTCAATTGTCCAATTGACTGATCAAATATGTGGTTCAAGGCTTGAAACTTGTCATGAGTAAAATTAGGGGTCCATAATGATGTTTAAAAGTCATATGAAGCATTGATAGTGCAAAAATCCTTGGGCAAACTCAAAACCTAATTTTGGGTGATCAGTGCCTGATGAGAGGTCTTGAGCTAGTCAAACCCTAATCCAGTCTTGAGTCAAAGAGATATTGTGAGAATAATCTTGATAAATGAGAGGGAAAACTTGGTGTACAACACACACCAATCCCTAAGGAAAACGATAATATAAATACTTTTGTTAAAAATACTACAAACACCAAACTTATGACTCAATGAGATGATTTTGTTCTTCTCTAGTGAAGTCAACCCTGGCATAAATTTGAACTTCAAACTCTCTTTTGGTGTCCAGTTTGTTTGGTTTCCAATTAAAGCTCAGAGGAAGGTGTTACATCGTTTTTTAATTTGATATTGTTCTTCCCCAGTAAAGTTAAGCTATGAAATAGGAATTTATTCCTCAGTTGGTGCTTACTTTTTTTATGGAAATTCCATCCTAATGTTGATCCAGCCGAGTATTGATTATACCCATTTGTGGCTTTTCCTGGTTATCCCTAGTGTTCTTTGTCTGTTTTGTCAGCATATACATGGTGACATTCATACATTCACACATACATCTACATGTTTGAATTTATAAAATCATTGCTCATTTGCATTCATTGACATATTGCTGAGATATTACCCTGTTTTGCAGAATTATGTTACATTCTCTCCAATAGAATGTCAACTTTAAGTAGAAAGTGTATATTCTTTCAACTTCCCCACTGAGTTATCCCTCGTGGAATAATTTTGTTTCAGCCTTCTTTTCAGCTCGTTGTCCGGGTGGAATGAGATTCCCTCTTGAGTTTATTTCTCATGAGATGTATTTTGGTTGACTTCTTCATTCCGGTTTATTTTTGGTTGGAATGCGTACCCTCGACAATATTATTATTTGGATTTCCGCAAGCATTGAGCCCTAGTTTGAGAGTGTGCATTTATTTTGCACAAGAAATTTCTATAGGAATTATATTGGCATTTATCCAGGAAGTTATTTCTTCTTCAGGAAATCTTTATTGCAATTCCTCCTCATAGAAACAAATGGCAGGACTCTTTATTTGAGCAACCTGTACTTCCCCGGTGAATCTGATTGTTCCTAAAGAAGATTCGGATTTTTGTTACTCCAATGGATGGTAGCCTTGTCATTATGGAAAGTAGTTTGTTGCTGAGATTTCGTTACTCCAATGGATGGTAGCCTTTTCATTATGGAAGGTAGTCTGTTGTTGAAATCTTACTCCAATGCATGGTAGCCTTGTCATTATGGAAGGTAGTCTGTTGTTGAGATATTGTTACTCCAATGAATGGTAGCCTTGTCATTATGGAAGGTAGTTCGTTATTGAGATTTTGTTACTCCAATGGATGGTAGCCTTGTTGTGATACGGTGGCAGAACCGACTGTTAATACTGGTTTGCGTTTTTTGTTTGCAAATGTCGCGGTAAGCAAGAGTCGCCACTGACTTTTATTTTATCCAATCAGTAAAAGTAAAAAGAACAGAAAAAACCTTTTTTGAGATGTTTCTGAGTACGGGGGTAGATTATAGAAAGGGAAGGTGTTAGTACCCTTTCTATCTGTGGTTTTCCACGGGCTCTTAGGTACTTGCTCGTTTTTCAAATTGCTTGTGTGTGCTTGTTTTGAAAAGTTTTATTTTACTTCGTGATAACCCTTGTTTCTGTCCTCAAGAGTGTTACGAAGTTGTTTTTGAAAACTTTGTTTGAAATGTGTTGGTGTGAAAAAGTTTTTATTTGTTTGAGCAAGTACCTAGGAACTAATCTACCTACTCGAAAAAAAGTCAGTTTGTTTTCCTTTTAGAAAATGCTATCCCATTATTGAGAAATAGGTAGCATGGTCGTTGGAGTTTTTTAGGGACATTCGAAGGGACGAAATGGTCTCTGAAGGCAACAAGTAAGGATACCTTAGCATTTCGAAGGGACTATCGTCATAAGATCAATTCGTAGGCAACTCGATGGACAAGTAGGGACTATAATCTTTATGACGACTTTGGATCGCGAGTCATGGATAAGGTATCTCTACGTTCGAGGGAAACGACCATTATTTCCGAGGAAACCAAGTGAGGCAAACCCTAGGAGTGAGCATGTGCATGTGTTTTATTTTAGTTATTTAATCTTTGCACAATTAAGGTGATCTATTACTTTAATTTTACTTGTCTTTTGCATGCAAACCTATTATCCATACATCTAGACAGTTCATAGTTGCAGAAATTAAAAGCGGGAAAGTATATCTACGTTATTACAAGGTTTCGGGGATGGGGTTACATGATCAAAAATCGGGGATTATACAGTAAATAATATGCGGTAAACCCTAATTAAAAAACTATTACAAACCTGAAGCAAATACAATAATTGGAAAATAAAATATTGCGCGCGAGAATTAAGTACGGGAATCAGAGTTTAAATTCTAAAAATCTAATCAATTAAGAGAAAATATTTTTTTGTATTTTATTATTGAGAAAAAATATTTGAAATCTTACCCTAAATCTAATTAATTAAAGAAAAATATTTTTTGGTATTTTATTGAGAAAATTAAATATTTGTGAATTAAACCTAATTTGTCTAATTAATTTTAATTATGAAAACAATAAACTCAATATCATTAAATTAATCATTTTCCAAAAAAACTAATTTTAATTAAAAAAAACTTAATTCTACATTTTTGTGGTTTTCTTAATTTTATGATTAAATAAAAAAATGATTTTTTTTTTGTGTTGTAAAAAGAAATTAATCAAATAAAACAAAAGAAAATAAAGAAAGAAAGTAATTGGATTTGTGGTGAAAGCAGATTAGGGGGTGTGGAATGGAATTGTTAAGCCCAGAATTATAGGCCCATTTGCCTACATGGGGATTCAGTGCAGCTGGCCTTCAGGAGGTTCCCCACGCGCCTGCATGCTTGAGGCATTAGATCTGGCCAGGACATGATCTGATGACGTGGATTTGAGGATGCATGATGGCCCTTTTGAACGTGAGGCTCGTTGGATCTAGGACAAAGAAATTGGAAAATATGAAAACGTGAGATTCTGGGATCGAACCCAGAACCCTTTGCTTCACCTCCTGCGCCTTTGCCATCTGTGCTGGGATGGTTAGTTGTAAAAATAATAACATAAATAAAATATAAAGGAAATAAAGTGGTATTTCTCAAACGCGCGCGTGATTCAAATCACCCAATGGGATTCTGCCACCTAATTGTCTTCTTCCCCAAAACTGTTGTTTTTGGCCACACTTTTACCTACAGTCGTTTCCGTCACTAAAAGTTATAGTGACGGATTTTGTTCGTAGCCATAAACCTATAAAATTCAAAAATGCAGCACAAGCAGAATAAATTCAAACCAAATACATGGATCAATTACAAATCATCTTCTAAGCATGATAGTACCCCTGATTTTATCCAATTTTGCCTCTATATGGAATTCCCAATTTGGGACCTCAAAACCCTAACAATGGCATTGCGTCATTCCTGCACTTAAACTTCAATCAAACCAATCAAAAACATTGCAAATATGATAGCAAGCATGGATATTTTATCAAAACATGTTTATGATGGATAAATTATTGAAAACGAATCTTGAAAAAAAGATGAAAATCGTGGCACTGTGAGGCGTTATTTCTGAAGGTTTTAAGGCTGGAGGACGATTGGAATAGCTTCAAGAAATGTCCAGGAACGGATTGCTGGCCTTGGAATTACTGGAATCAGTCTATGGAGGAATATGTGATCAGCACTTTTTTTGACAAAAAATTGAAGTTGACCTCCTTGTTTTCACGACCCCAAAACCTCTTTCTTATGCTTTGGAAATGTTGTGTATATATCATAGAATTATTTAGGTCAACAAAAATTTATCATATCTTTGCAAATTATGGAGATTTGATTTCATTCTTTGCCTTGTATGATTTGTTTCCAAAATAGACCAAATTAAGATCTTTTCCAATCAATTAGCTCTTGCGCGAATTTTTTGATTTGCTAGCTGTTCATGGACTCATAATATGCTCACAAAATAAAATCTTTGATTTTATTTGTTTATTATACTATTTAAATTGATTTATTTTGATTTAAATGGATAAAAAATCAAAATAAATAATAAAAATAATAATATAATAGGTGGATAATCTCATGGGTCGTGTGTCCTCTTAGGAACAAGTTTCAAGCAAGAAAACATGGGCCCATTTGGAAAAAAAGTCATTTTGATCAATGGTGACTTCATGCATATTTCTAAAAATTGTTCAACTTTGACAATACATGTCTCTCTAATTTTTAACCCTAAGAAGTTGTTCTTGGACTTTTTAGAAAGCTTAGGATGTCTCCTAAACAACCCTTTTGGTTTCATCTCAATTGGGTCTTCCATGTTCATGTAATAAGCTTTGACCCAAAAGGTGTTTTTGTTGACTTTTCAAAAGGACCTATAATGTAGAAATTCATATCTTTCCATGAGTGCATTTTTTGAGCTTGTGGGATGAAGATGAGTTGTAGGTAATTGCATTCTATTCAAAGTGAGCTTTGGATGGAAAATTTCTGATAAAGTATGAAGAAGTTATGCCTGGTCAAAGTTTGGTTGACTTTTCCTATGAAACCCTAATTTAGCAACTTTTGGGTTTTGATGAATTTGTGGGAATTCCTTGAGGAATCATGATCAACCCTTGATCAAATGATGGATATCTCTTCAAAATTTTGATGTTGACCAAAAATATTGAAGTTTGACTGTATGTGGGCCACAGTTGACTTTTGACCTAGTATAGTTGATTTTCAGGCATCTAGGCAATTGACTGAGCAAACTTCTTGTGCAAGGCATGAAACTTGACATGGATGATCTTGAGAAAATATTGGGACCATGGAAGGAATTTGGGACCTTTGGAATTCAACCATCTTGATGAAAATGGAAACCCTAGTTTGAGGTACATTTTCTTAGGAGAGAGTTTGCCTGGTCAACTCTTGGGCATCCTTGAGCAAGTTGAGGACCTCAATGGGCATGTGTTGAGTAAAATGAGAGGGAAAATTTTGGGGTACAATAGTTTCCCCTGTTCAATCTTCTTAAACCTGAGGATGTAGATTGGTTGTTTTCCTTTCGTAATCTGAAGGTGGAAGATGATTGAACACTAGAGTGCCCAAAAATTTGCACTCGTCGGGGATGGTGCTGGACTGTGTAGGTAGTATCGGGAATAGGATTGCTGATGCCATTTGGAGGAGATGACGGAAGGTCACCGGAGATGGGCTTAAAGATGCCATCCAGAAGATATGACAGAGAATCATTGGAGATAGGCTTAAAGATTCCATCTAGAGGATATTGATTTCCCCAGATATTCCTTTGATGAGAATTCCTGTTCCTGTCATTGAGGAGGAATCAGCTGAGGAATGTTGGTCTCTGCCTTGGGAGAAATGGAATTTTAGGAACTTCAGTTATCCGTTACTCTACTGGGGAATAATCTCTTAGTCGAGGAGATGAAGATGAACTGGTATTTGGTCGTACTCCAGGTTTTACAGTGACTTACCGGGGAGATGATATTAAACTTGATATTTGGTCGTGCTCCAGGCTTTGCAATCTCAAAAACTGCTATCTGGTCGTGCTCCAGGCTTCAGAAGGAATTAAGTGGTTATCCGGCCGCATCCGGGTTTCAACTTGAATTTAAGGCATACTATCATCTGGTTGTTTCCAGGTGTTGTACCCAAAAATTTGCCCTCCCATTTTACTCAACCAATTTCAATTGAGGTCCCCTAGTTGCTCAAGGAAGTCCAAGAGTTGACCAGATAAACTCTCTCCTAAGGTAGTATACCTCAAATTAGGGTTTCCCTTTTCATCAAGATGTGTGAACCACAAAGAACTCAAATTCTTCCCAAGGTCCTAATATGTTCCCAAGATCATCCATGTCAAGTTTCATGCCTTTCACAAAGAAGTTTTCTCAGTCAACTACTCAAATGCTTGAGAATCGACTGTATTAGGTCAAAAGTCAACTGTGGCCCACATACAGTCAAACCTCAAGATTTTTGGTCAACATCAACATTTTGAAGTGTCTTCCATCATTTGATCAAGTTTTGATCATGATTCCTCAAGGAATGCTCCAAATTCATCAAAACCCAAAAGTTGCTAAATTAGGGTTTTGTAGGAAAAGTCAACCCAACTTTGACCAAGCATAACTTCTTCATACTTTATTATAAATTTTCCATCCAAGGATCATTTTTCAGAGGATGCAATTCCCTACAATTCATCTTCAGCCCACAAGTTCAAAATATGCACTCGTCAAAAGATATGAATTTTTACATTATAGGTCCTTTTGAAAAGTCAACAAAAACACCTTTTGGGTCAAAGCTTCATACATGAACATGGAAGATCCAATGGAGATGAAACCAAAAGAGTTATGCATTGTCAAAGTTGGCAATTTTTGGAAAATTGTCAAAAGTCAACATTGATCAAATTTGCATTTTTTTCCAAAGGGGCCCATGTTTTCTTGTTTGAAACATGTTTATAATAGGACCCACGACCCCTGAGCTTTTCCACCTATTATTTTATTATTTTTATCATTTATTTTTATTTTTTATTCACTTAAATCAAAATAAATCAAATTAAATGGTAAAATATAAAAAGCAAATCAAATCTTGGGATTTTTGTGCACATTTGGAGTCTATGTACAGCTATCATGATGATCAATTCGTGCAAGACTCATTAGGATTGGAAAAGATTGGATTGAAGCTTGTTTTGGAAAGATATCATACATGAATCAAATCAAATCACATTTTCATAATTCTCAAAGATATAATGCAATTTTATTGACCTAATATGCTCTACTATATGTATACAACAATTCCAAATCATAAACACAAGGTTTGCAGCCGGGAAAAGCCAGGAAGATAACTCAAAAATTTGGACAAAAGTGTGAATCGGTTTTCAATCTATAAGGCATTTCAAAGCATTTCAAGACCACCAATCCCTTCCTTAACGTTCCCAGAAGCTATTCCCATCATATCCAAGGCCTGAAACGTTCAAAATCGTAAGCTATAAGACCTGTTTTGTCCCACTGTTTTTGGTTTTTGATTTCATATATGCATGCGTTTTCAGTGAGAATTAACCCTACATTCTTGTTTGTCATAAGGATTCGAAGCCCTCTGTGTCATTTAATTTAATTTTAAGTGCAGGAAAGGCAAGATGCCATGATCAGGGATCCAATCTTAGTTTTGGAGTTTCTTAGTACAGGCCAAATTAGGAACGAATATGGGTACCATGATGATCAGGGCTTCAAGCCCAGTTGATTCATGGCCTCCAATGAAATTTATATCGCGTTTGCTGCATTTTTGAAGGTGACAGGGTTTTAGCTATAAAGTCATGTCCGTAGGTAAAAGTATTCAGCCTAATACGACGGACATGGAAGAAGATGATGCATGGCAAAGCGGCACTGGCTGGTTTGAATTTACGCGCGTGTTCTGGCCATTAATGTTGTTTTTCAATATATTTTATTTTTGTTATTGATATTAACAAATGAAACGATGGCTCAGTGGTACAAGGTAATGTTTCCCAGGCGCGTGTGCAGGAGGTCAGGGGTTCGAGCCCTGCCTCCTGCATTTTGTTTATTTCTTACAATTCTCTTGCAGATCTTGTGCGCATCACTGTCCAGCGTCTACCATACACCTCCAATAATCAACCAGTAGATCCATCATGCAGCCAGATGTACGCTCGACCTTAAGAGACCATGGTGCGCCTTCAAGTCAATACCACACCTAATCCAGCATGGTCAACCCGGGCTTAGCTTGTTGGGCCTGAAAAATTCAGATTCTCACCCCCTTTCAGCAAGTCAACCCGGGCTTTTTCTCTTTTAATCAACACAAAAATTATTTTTTATTAAATTAACAAATAAAAATCACAAAAATCTTTTTTTAATAAATCTTTTTAATTAATTAGTTTAATTAATTTAGGGTAATTTAATCTTTTTTTATATAATTAAAAATAATTAGACTTAGGATTTTATTTTTACATAACTTAGCTAATTTTACTCAAAAATACACCAAAATCATTTTTCTCATAAATATTTATTTCTTTAATTTAATTAGTAAATTAGGTTAATTTAATTTCTTTCATAATTAAAGATAGTTAGAAATTAGGGTTTAATTAATTCGTAATTAAATTGTGTTCTTCTCAAATAAATACATAAAAAATATTTTCTCCCTCAATTAGGGTTTTAGGTTATCTATCCACGTATTTAATTTGCCGCGCATTTAATTATTTCTTTTTCATTATTATGTAACTTCTTATTGGTTTGTAATAGTTAAAACTAGGGTTTTTATTTATCGCTTTTCCCCGATTTTTGGTTATGTAATTAATCCCCCTCCCTGAAGCCTTGTAATAGTTAGGTTTATTTTTCTCATACTTTAAATTACCACAATCTTGAACTGTCTAGATGAATGCTAATAGGATTGTATGGAAAGAATGCTCGAAATTTAAAACGGTAGATCACCTAATGTGCAAAGATTAAATAACTGAAACAACTCATATGCACATATTCACTCCTATGGTTTACCTCACTTCGGTTGCCTTCGGTAAACAATCGTTAAGCATAGGAGATTTTAGTGTTTGCCCTCCAGTCTAAAAGATCAAAACATCCCATTCGATAGTTGCCTCGAAAATGTTGCCTCGAAAATGTTTCCTCAGAAAGATCTTCAGACTCTAGGGTTACTACTAAAGTTTTCTAAATATTGCTTTAGTGATTGTACTTATCCCTTTTGAATGTCCCTTACAACTCCAATGGTGGTGCTACCTACTCCTTAATAGTAGGATAGCGCTGTCTAAAGGAAATAGAACGAACAATCTTTTTAGAGTAGGTAAAATCTTAAGTACTTGCTCAATAAAAAACTTTTCACACAAACACCTTTCAAAACAAATTTTCAAAATAACCTCGTCACACTCTTGAGGACTGATACAAGGGTTATCACGAAGTAAAAGCATTTTCAAAATAAGCACGCACAAGATATTTGAAAAAATGAGCAAGTACCTAAGAGCCCGTGGAAAACCATAGATAGAAAGGGTGCTAACACCTTCCCTTTCTATAATCTACCCCCGTACTCAGAAACATCTCGAAAAAGGTTTTTTCTGTTCTTTTTCCTTTTCCTTTGTTGGATGAAATAAAAGTCGGTGGCGACTCTAGCTTACCGCAACATTTTGCGAACAAAAAATGCAAAATGCAAACCAGTATTAACAGTCGGTTCTGCCACCGTATCACACCAGGCTTCAATAGTAATTGGCCGAGTAAACTGATATATGGTCAAATTACAAGCTTCGCAGTACCTTATACTGTTATATGGTCGTGCTCCAGGTTTCACAATGTCTCTTGCCGCTATCTGGTCGTGCTCCAGACTTTACAGCGTCTTATACCGTTATCTGGTCGTGCTCCAGGCTTCAGTAATTTGTGGAAATTAAGTTGTTATCCAGTTAGTTTCCGGGCTTCATAGCTTTTTTAACTGGAATAGAAATCTTAGTATCGATTTGACTGAACCAGGGAAAGGTCTCGAGTTATCTTTAACTGGGAGAGAAATCTTAGTATCGATTTCACTGAACCCGGGAGAGATCTCGGATTAAGTTTGACTGGCATAGAAATCAGGGGAATCTTAGCGGTAATTCGGCTGACCGATATGAAAGTCTTAGAACATCTTCAACTAGAATAGAAACCTTAGTGTCAGTTTGACTGAACCAAAGAAAATCTTGAAAAGTGTTGGAATATCTTCAACTGGAATAGAAACCTTGGTTTCGGTTTGACTGAACCAGAGAGAACTTGTGAGAACTTGATTGCATCTTTCCCTGAAAGGTAAAGAGTTGGTCGTATGTAATGTCATGATGTATGAAATGTATTGAGTAATTATGTTCTCAAAATAAATGAGATTGTGTTGTATGATATGTATGCACATGCCATGATGTATGGATATGCAATGTTATTATGATATTCTCTAGCTGGGGAAAATAAATCATGGACTGCTGCTGGAGAGTATAAGGAGTTTAGTTCTTCATTTTTGATGGGGATAGTGACCAAAGATGATTAGCTGGGGATTTACGTCCATTCTGCATGAGAATATTCTTCCAGAGGAGACTCTGTCTGAGAATAATCCTGCGGGGCAATGACTCTGGGGAAGAGAGATACTTTGTTGGAAGATTTGCTGATTTGGAGAAATAAACTCAATTGGGGATGAACTTCCATTGTTGGAGAGAAGCACTCTATTGGAGATTGAGCTTTCATTGTCAGAGTAATAAAATCAGCTCGGGAGATGGCTTTATAAATTGCTCATGGTTATAAAACTCGGCTGGGGAATGCAGATATCAGCTTTCTGAAGGAACCTGCTGGGGAAAGAATTCCTGCTTGGGGATACGGAGGTCGGACCTTGGTTGTCTCGGCTCTGGGGAATATAAATATCACGGGCGTGTACGTGATAGTGAGTTCGCTTCCAACTATCTATGCCCCTTGTACCATGCTAGAAAAAGTATATGCGGAGATTTTGTGGATGGATCTATGTCATGATTATACTTAAACATGTATTTAATGAGTGTCAGGATGACATCTGTCTCTGGATCGTATATGAACTGTACTTGAAACATGTGTTGAATGAGTGTTAGAATGACATCCGTCTCTAGATCGTATCTGAATTGTACTTAGAGGAGAATCTGGATTAAGTATCAGGATGACATCCGTCTTTAGATCGTACATGAACTGTTTCTAGAAGAGAAATATGGAATAAGTACCAGGATAACATCCGTCTCTGGATCGTACCTGAACTATTTCTAGAAGAGAAATCTGGAATAAGTACCAGGATAACATCCGTCTCTAGATCGTACCCTAACTATTTCTAGAAGAGAAGTCTGGAATAAGTATCAGGATAACATCCATCTCTGGAACGTACCTGAACTGTTTCTCAATGTATGAAAATCTTGAGTGAGTAGCAGAATGACATCCGTATCTGGGTCGTATCTGAATCGTTTCTCGATGTATGAAAATCTTGAATAAATAGCAAAATGACATACGTATCTAGATCGTATCTGAACCATTGCTCGATGTATGAAAATCTTGAATAAGTAGAAGAATGACATCCGCATCTGGATTGTATCTGAACCGTTTCTCTATGTATGAAAATCTTGAATAAGTAGCAGAATGACATCCGTATCTGGATCGTATCTGAACCGTTTCTCGATTCTGGTGCTCTTGATGAATGTTGATCAAGGTATAAGTCTTCCACTGATAGACAGGTGACGGGACATAGTCGCACTTTTTAAATCCCTAACTTTTTCCTAGGCCGCCCTTTCGGGATTTCAGTCCACCGGGATACCTTTTTACCCAAGCCGCCTTTTCAGGTTTTCGACTTGTCGGGTGTACAGGTTTTTTATGTATATCCCTAACTTTTGCCCGAACCCTTTTGGTTCACTGGGATTCCCTTATTTTTTTCCTAGGTGTGTCAACCTAGCGGGTCTTTTTTTCATGCGTAGTATTTTCCGACTATGTCCATGCTTTCAGGATGTAGAGAGTTGTCACTGTCCATAGTGTTATGTTGTAGTACTGTCAAAAATGTTTTCTTGATGGCACATGATTCGTTGCTGGAATGTGTGTGTAATGCCCAAAGCGATTCAGATGGAGATCTGCCCCTATTTATTTGGCACTTTTGGAGAGACTGCCCCAGGTGTGTTTAGACATCATGCCATGCCCCTTGCTTATGGAAGACCTGTTATTGGAAGTGTCTTTCCCGCTGAGGTGATTCTATCCATTGAGAGGATGTTTGTTCATTGAATATCCATTGTGCGGATTTCTCTGATGTCAAACAATTAGTCATATGCAAACAATGTCATTTAAATAATGCAAAACTCATGCCTGTCTTGAAAAAAAATTGAAAAAGTGTTTTGTGTATTAAAACAAAATTTGCAAGAATGTGATATCAACTCAGGATTCGTAACAAAGCCTACAGGAGTCAGGATACCTTTGTAATAGTATGCTCTCAAACTAACCCATGCTTCAGCTAGGACTTTTAAGGGTTATAACGTGGTCTGGTTCACGATTCAAGAAACAAATGATAAAGGCTCAAATTTTATTTGTACTCAACCCGCTCTTCGTGATGTTCTTCAGTCTTATGCTCAGTTAATTGTGCATTTAGATCCCGATTGAGTCTGGAATCTTTTCTCTGATACTTGGTGATGATTTAGAAATTGAACATTTGTTTTGAAAAGGCAGTCATTTTTGTAATCTTATTTTTGTCGAGGATTTGTAGTAACCTCTTTTTTTTTGTTTTCGTTATCCCTTATTTTGCCTAAACTATTTCTTTTATGATTACAGTCAGCGGGATGCCCCAATTTTCTCTTAAGTCTCCTTCATAGGTTTTAACTTAATGGGCTTTTATTTCGAGAGATAATGACTTCCTGTCTTGACGGTTATATGGAACCATCACTGTCTTTTGTTTTAGAAGGACGTCTTCGATGCCATTCATTGTGTACGAAGCGGCAGATTGTGACTGAATGCGCCTCTGAATTAACTGAGAAAACTACCCTGCCCCAGGTTATGATTAAGGGTTTTAATTTGTGTGAAAAGAAAAACTCCTACTTCTTTGGCTTGAAGGGGTTGACTAGGGATTATCTTCCTTATAACTCCACTGTTTAGGATTTGAAACAACGCATGTATATCGTTAGCGGGGTCTATTCAAAAGCATACCGTAGATTATGGTATCATTTTCGTCATCCTCCCTCTAAAGCTTAGAGTTTTTAATCGAGAGTTGAATATCACAAAAGGAAATAAGAACGCATTTTTGAAATAGTGAATACGAATGAATTGATTCAAGATAAACATGTGCAATGCATTGATGAAATAGCGAGGTTTGATATGAATAAATGTTCAAACAAATCAAAATAAAATTACACATTGAAAATTCTAAAGAAAAGTCTTCTTGTGAGAACTTGTCACTTCATATGGTATGCCTTGGAGGGATGGCAGAAGAACTCAGCATGACCGTCTTGTTCAAATTCTAGCGCTCCTTCATCAATCAGGTCTTGAATCTTATTTCTCAACGCCTAACAACTGTTGGTGTCATGTCTAGGATTGTTGGAGTGGTACGCACATCTTGCATTTGGATTGTACCTTGGGGAGGCTATGTTGGGATTCTGAGGAGGGTCCCTTAACATAACCATCTTCGCCTTTAACATGCATTGAAATGCTTGAGCCAATGACATGTTGATTTCGGTGAAGCGTCTTTCGAATGTATTCTTCTTATGGTGATTGCCCTGTTGTCGTTGGCGAGGTTGTGGTTGGGCTTGTGATGTAGTAGCAATTTGGAAAGGTATGTTCCTGACCAAACCAACCTCTTCTCTCACTGGGGGCTGATTAATGCCTTGATCCATAATTTTAGTTATTTGTTTCATGGATCTGCATCCATCTTGGTGAAGCTTGTTGAGGAAATATCTTAGCCCTTCTTGTCGTCGATCTAAGTTTTGGATAAGAGCCATCTGCCCCAGCATCTGGGTTCTCATTGCTTCTACCTCAGCTTGCAGTTGTTCCAATTGTTCATCCTTGTTGTTGTCAGCATGTTCCTTAGTCAGATTCCCGGTGAAGAGTGTTTTCAGGTCTACTTGCCCCTTGGATATATTCAGGATAAATTCCTTGAACTGGGCATCTTGAGCTTGGAGATCTGTGTTGTCTTGTTGGAGAGACATTGCTGAAATAAACAACGAGAACATGAGACACCTGCTTTGAAACCTGCATATGCAATGATATGTATTATATATGTATGCGATGTTTTCAAGGATCTGGCGGGGTAAACAAGAAAATGTAAGAAGTTGAATTTTGTAGCTTTGATTGAAGAACTTTGTATCATTGAGAGTCCTTCTACAAGAGTCAAGCTCACCATATCAAATGGGTCATAGCCCATGACTCAAGTTGTTGAGTTTTGATCTTCTGACGACATTGGCTAGAGGAAATTAAATCCCCTTGCCCTTTGCTAGATGTCTGATTTATCATAACCTGCATCACAGGCCCTCGAGACCTTGAAATGGTTAAGTAAATATTAAGGCATGATGTTATGATGTGTATGCTATGCTTTTAAGCAAAGGTGCGAAGTGATGTAAGCAAGTAAACCCTGCAAGAAATCCAAGTTATTGAATAATAACTGTAAACAAAACCTGCAAGGAACTCACGTTGTCAAGTAATAAAAACTCTGCAAGTAGTTCAAGTTGAAAGCACACAAGTCACGAAAACAACCTTAGGTTTAGGCTTGCATGGATTTTAAGGTCATACCCTCTTGAAGCTGGATTGGTTCAACTTGTCCTATAAATATGTAATCGGGTTCTAAAGGGATCTCAATATCACCGATCTTTCCCCCAAGCCTTGTTCAATCGGCAATTGACTCATTATCAAACAAAACTCAGAAATCAAACCTCAATGAGTGTAGCATCGAGTATCTGTCGACCTTGGGCATACACCAAAGCCGGCCATCTCGCTACGTCCTACTGGCCAAGTTGTGTAATTAAAAGTTCTAAGGTAAGTTGATGCTTTATGACACCACGTGGAGGCCCCGTACATCTCCCTGGTTGACTCAAGGGTTACAGGTACCAACCAAAGTGCCACATCAATGTAGCTACTGCTTCAACCGTGTCAGTATACCCCAACACAGCTCCCTCACAGTTTATTGCTACTTACCTAAAAGGTGTTTCCCGATCTGGGTGTAGGATCAAATAACCCAAACAGTTCCCATAAATATAAAGCAAGCAAGACAATCAAGAGAAAACAATTAAATATGACCTAGATCCTAAGGTTTACCCCACTGTATATTCTTCTCCCCAGCAAAGTCGCCAGTTCTGTGATACGGTGGCAGAACAGACTGTTAATACTGGTTTATGTTTTTTGTTTGCAAATGTTGCAGTAAGCAAGAGTCGTCACCGACTTTTATTTTATCCAATCAGGAAAAGGAAAAAGAACAGAAAAAACCTTTTTCGAGATGTTTCTAAGTACGGGAGGTAGATTATAGAAAGGGAAGGTGTTAGCACCCTTTCTATATGGGGTTTTCCACGCGCTCTTAGGTACTTGCTCGTTTTTCAAATTGCTTGTGTGTGCTTGTTTTGAAAAGTTTTATTTTGCTTCGTGATAACCCTTTTTTCTTTCCTCAAGAGTCTTACGAGGTTGTTTTTGAAAACATTGTTTGAAAAGTGTTGGTGTGAATTTTTTGTTTGTTTGTTTGAGCAAGTACCTAGGAACTAATCTACCTACTCGGAAAAAAAGTATGTTCGTTTTCCTTTTAGACAATGCTATCCCATTATTGAGAAATAGGTAGCATCGTCGTTGGAGTTTTTTAGGGACATTCGAAAGGACGAAATGGTCTCTGAAGGCAACAAGTAAGGATACCTTAGCATTTCGAAGGGACTATCGTTATAAGATCAATTCGTAGGCAACTCGAGGGACAAGTAGGGACTATGATCTTTATGACGACTTTGAATCGCGGTTCATGGCTAAGGTATCCCTACGTTCGAGGGAAACGACCATTATTTTTGAGGCAACCAAGTGAGGCAAACCCTAGGAGTGAGCATGTGCATGTGTTTGATTTCAGTTATTAAATCTTTGCACAATTAAGGTGATCTACTATTTTAATTTTATTTGTCTTTTGCATGCAAGCCTATTATCCATACATCTAGACAGTTCATAGTTGCAGAAATTAAAAGCGGGAAAGTAAATCTACGCTATTACAAGGTTTCGGGGAGGGGGTTACATGACAAAAAACCGGGGATTAAACAGTAAATAATATGTGGTAAACCCTAATTAAAAAACTATTACAAACCTGAAGCAAATACAATAATTGGAAAATAAAATATTGCGCGCGAGAATTAAGTACGAGAATCAAAGTTTAAATTCTAAAAATCTAATCAATTAAAGAGAAAATATTTTTTTGTATTTTATTATTGAGAAAAAATATTTGAAATCTTAACCTAAATCTAATTAATTAAAGAAAAATATTTTTTGGTATTTTATTGAGAAAATTAAATATTTGTGAATTAAACCTAATTTGTCTAATTAATTTTAATTATGAAAACAATTAGGTCAATATCATTAAATTAATTATTTTTCAAAAAAACTAATTTTAATAAAAAAAACTAATTCTACATTTTTGTGGTTTTCTTGATTTTATGATTAAATAAAAAAATGATTTTTTTGTTGTTTTGTAAAAAGAAATTAATCAAATAAAACAAAAGAAAATAAAGAAAGAAAGTAATTGGGCCTGTGGTGAAAGCAGAATAGGGGGTGTGGAATGGAATTGTTAAGCCCAGAATTATAGGCCCATTTGCCAACATGGGGATTCAGTGCAACTGGCCTTCAGGAGGTACACCACGCGCCTGCATGCTTGAGGCGTTAGATCTGGCCAGGACATGATCTAATGGCGTGGATTTGAGGATGCATGATGGCCCTTTTAAAGGTGAGGCTCGTTGGATCTGGGACAAAGAAATTGGAAAATATGAAAACTTGAGATTCTGGGATCGAACCCAGAACCCTTTGCTTCACCGCCTGCGCCTTTTCCATCTGTGCTGGGATGGTTAGTTGTAAATATAATAACGTAAATAAAATATAAAGGAAATAAAGTGGTCTTTCCCAAACGCGCGCGTGATTCATATCACCTAATGGGATTCTGCCACCTAATTGTCTTCTTCCCCATAACTGTTTTTTTTTTTTGCTACACTTTTACCTACAATTGTTTCCGTCACTAAAAGTTATAGTGACGGATTTTGTTCTTAGCCATAAACCTATAAAATTCAAAAATGCAACACAAGCAGAATAAATTCAAACCAAAGACATGGATCAATTGCAAATCATCTTCTAAGCATGATAGTACCCCTGACTTTGTCCAATTTTGCCTTTATATGGAATTCTCAATTTGGGACCTCAAAACCCTAACAATGGCATCGTGCCATTCCTGCACTTAAACTTCAATCAAACCAATCAAAAACATTGCAAATATGATAGCAAGAATGGATATATGACCAAAACATGTTTATGATGGATAAATTATTGAAAACTAATCTTGAAAAAATATGCAAACCGTGGCACTGAGAGGCGTGATTTCTAAAGGTTTTAAGGCTGGAGGACGATTGGAATAGCTTCAAGAAATGTCCAGGAACGGATTGCTGGCCTTGGAATTACTGGAATCATTCTATGGAGGAATATGTGATCAGCACTTTTTTTGACAAAAAATTAAAGTTGACCTCCTTGTTTTCACGACCCTAAAACCTTTTTCTTATGCTTTGGAAATGTTGTGTATATATCATAGAATGATTTAGGTCAACAAAAACTGATCATATCTTTGCAAATTATGGAGATTTGATTTCATTCTTTTCCTTGTATGATTTGTTTCCAAAATAGACCAAATTAAGATCTTTTCCAATCAATTAGCTCTTGCACGAATTTTTTTGATTTGCTACCTGTTCATGGACTCATAATATGCTCATAAAATCAAATCTTTGATTTTATTTGATTATTCTACTATTTAAATTGATTTATTTTGATTTAAATGGATAAAAAAATATATATAAATAATAAAATAATAGGTGGATAATCTCAGGGGTCGTGGGTCCTCTTAGGAACCAGTTTCAAACAAGAAAACATGGGCCCATTTGGAAAAAAAAGTCATTTTGTTCAATGTTGATTTCATGCATATTTCCAAAAATTGGTCAACTTTGACAATACACATCTCTTTCATCTTTAACCCTAAGAAGGTGTTCTTTGACTTTTTATAAATCTTAGGATGTCTCCTAAACAACCATTTTCGTTTCATCTCAATTGGGTCTTCCATGTTCATGTAAGAAGCTTTGACCCAAAAGGTGTTTTTGTTGACTTTTTAAAAGGACCTATTATGTAGAAATTCATATCTTTCCATGAGTGAATTTTTTGAACTTGTGGAATGAATATGAGTTGTAGGGAATTGCATCCTATTCAAAATGAGCCTTGGATGGAAAATTTCTGATAAATTATGAAGAAGTTATGTCTTGTCAAAGTTTGGTTGGCTTTTCCTTTGAAACCCTAATTTCGCAACTTTTGGGTTTTGATGAATTTGGGGGTATTCCTTGAGGAATCATGATCAACCCTTGATCAAATTATGGATATCTCTTAAAAATGTTGATGTTGACCAAAAATATTTAAGTTTGACTGTATGTGGGCCACATTTGACTTTTGAGCTAGTATAGTTGATTTTCAGGCATCTGGGAAATTGACTGAGCAAACTTCTTGTGCAAGGCATGAAACTTGACATGGATGATATTGAGAACATATTGGGACCATGGAAGGAATTTGGGACCTTTGGACTTCAACCATCTTGATGAAAATGGAAACCCTAGTTTGAGGTACATTGCCTTAGGAGAGAGTTTGCTTGGTCAACTCTTGGGCATCCTTGAGCAAGTTGAGGACCTCAATGGGCATGTGTTGAGTAAAATGAGAGGTAAAATTTTGGGGTACAACACTTTTCTTTATGGAAGGTAGTCTATTGTTGATATTTTGTTACTCTAACGAATGGTAGCCTTGTCATTATGGAAGGTAGTTCGTTGTTGAGATTTTGTTACTCCAATGAATGGTAGCCTTGTCATTATGGATGGTAGTTTGTTGCTGAGATTTTGTTACTCCAATGGATGGTAGACTTGTCATCATGGAAGGTAGTCTGTTGTTGAGATATTTTTCCGATGGATGGTAGCCTTGTCATTATGGAAGGTAGTTCGTCGTTGAGATTCTATTACTCAATAGAAGTTCATCTGTTCGCAGTCATGAATACTGGATACATCTTGAGATTTACTGGTATTATCTTACCATCCCTTTCCCTGGTAGGTCGATGTTACTTTTTTGATATCCCCTCAAAGATTGGATAGTTCGCAGTCATCTGTCGGTCACCATTATTCTTTACTCTATCTCCCAATTCTTGAGTTGACGATGCTTTAGATCCTATCTTGGGCATTACCCCAACTAAGGCTTGTCTTTCCTTCACCAGTGATTTATTTTCCTGGTCAAGTTTTCCTTTTGTTTCCCCTATTACTTTTTACAGCCCCAGTGGTGTCTTGCGTCCCTTTGGATTTGTTCATCTACATTCATAATCATAAGCATTACACGGTATCTTAGAGCCAAAAATAGGGCTTGTTTTATATTTAAGGATCTTCAATCGTGTCGACACGAAGATTTTAACCTTTGTATATCCGGATAGAAGACACTTAAATAAGGCCTGTTATTGTACCCCAATTTTTCCCCCTAATATTCCTTCATCATATCATATCAATTCAATCACAACAAAGTCACACACTAGGTTTTGTTTCCTCTCCCTATCTTTATTCTTGCTCTATGGGGAATCACCAAGCACATTGACTTATATTTTGTGATCACATATGTTTGATTACTCTTTAACTAACAAATATAATGTATGTGTATCCTAATTGTGGATGATGTTGGTGAAAGCATAATACATTCCATCAAAGTCTGCTTTTGGATTCATGAGTTCCTTCTTTGTACCTTCCTCAATAAAGCTTCATTGAGATTCAAGCCTCTATGAAAGAAATTTTGAAGTAACATCATGACAAAGTCTTTCATGATTCATCATGCCTCAAGTTATCAAAGTTAGCTCAAAAGCACAAGGGTTGACCAAAGAATTTTGACTCAATTGGACAAGTCTTTGTCTACATTGATCACAAGTGCATATCTCCTTCAATTCTCAAGATGTGTAAGTTATTTTGGTTGCTATGACTTCTAATTATCATCCTCAACAACATCTATTTGAAAGTTAAAAGTATTGGTGCAATAAGGTTGATTAAAATTGAAAAGTTCTCCCCAAGGTATTTTCTTTCTCTAGGAGCTATGATTTTAAACTTCAAAGGGGTATATCTTGCTCATATTTTGGTATTTTTGAGTGATTCCAAATACAACTTTCTCTTTAAAGGGTTATTAATAATCACTTTAAAGTTCTCAAGGAAATTTTGTGTGTAAGAAACTTGATGATGAAGAAATATTACAAGTCCTCCAGATGAACCCTCAAATCCCTTCATGTGACTTCAAATGATCATAACTTGATCAATTTTTATCACCTTGAACCCATTCTTTTTCCACAATGATCCTAAATGTGTAAACTTCAACCCATATTCAAAGTTCAAAGTGTGAAAATGGATGGAAGATGCCCTAAGGATACAAAAGATTATAGGTCATTACATGAATTTTTGCCAACTTCAACAAGTCATAATGTTGTACCCCAAAATTTGCCCTCCCATTTCTCATCACAAAGCTCTTGAAGCTCAAGATCCAGTTAGGGTTTCATCTGCTCAAGACTCCTCCTTGCACTGCTAACCCCAAATTAGGGTTTGTGTTTGCACAAAGATGTTTTGACCTAAAGTGCCCAAGATGACCTTCTTGCTTCATATTGACCTCCCAAGTTTATCCATACCAAGTTTCAAGTCCTGATTCCAATTTTTGCCCAGTCAATTGGACAGTTGACTTAGAAATCAACTGTATTGGGGAAAAAGTCAACTGTGGCCAATTGACAGTCAAATCTCATGAAATTTGATCCACATCAACATTATGAACTCATATGAACCATTTGATCAAGTTTGGATCACAATTCCACAAGAAATTTGATCAGATCACCAAAAGGGCAAAATGGTCATTTTTAGGGTTTTGACTGTACAAAGGCAATTTTTGACTGTTTGACCTAGCCAATGGCAAACCAAGCTCACATATGGACTTAAGGACCCCATGGAATTATCTTGATATGTTCAACAAACTCAAAAGATCCCAAGTACACAAGATTGACAGTTGAATTTCCCAGTCAATTGATCAATTTTGACTGTATACTGAAAAGTCAAACTTTGACTTTTTGGTCAAAATCAAAGGTCAAGATTCATTTTTCATCAAAACATGCAAAATCATGAAACTTGTTCACCAAGAAATCACAAATTGCAAATTAGGGTTAGAAAATGGAATTTTTCATAACTTAGAATTTTTCTAAGTTATGAAAAACCCTAATTTTTTCCCAACTTTGCCCCACCTTTTCACCAAGATCCATTTGGATTCAAACAAAAGTCAAAACATGAAAGTTGTAGCTTGTTGCATAATATACAACTTTTATTCACAAAGTTTTCTCATTTGAAGCTTGTATATCAAGTTACAATTTTTTTGAATAAGGGCACTAAACCATTTTTAACTTAGTAGAATTTTAACCTATTTTGACAAGGTTTTCTACCCCACTTCAAGGCCATTTTTCATACACTTCCACTTGGAATTTCAATTTGCATTTCAAAGATGGATTGTAGTACACATTCCAAGCTTTCCAAAATGTCCAAGAACTCATCAAACAACCTCATAACTTGAGAGATTCGAATTTCACAAGTTGGCAAAAATCCACTTTTGATTGGTTCATGAACATGTTCATAACTTGGACCATTTTCAAATCAGCATAGTTTGTGCTACATTACAGGTCCTTAAACCAAGTTACACTCAAGAATTAAATGCAAAACCAATGTGCCAAGTTGTTATTCTAAGCATTTGGACATTACATGATGAACTAACCCTAAACTAGATAAAGTGAACTTTCCATTTTTGCAAAAGCTTGCTTTATGTCAATTGGTAAATCAAAGAGGTACAGATCAAATCTCTCTAGCATAAGATTATGAGCATAACACTCTGATCAATGAGGGATTATGCAGCACATTAGGAGGCCCCCTACATGCCTAGAAAGCCATGTTGCATTTTGTTGCTTAAGTGTGAAGAAAGTCCCATAACTTGTGACAACTTCCATCTCAGCTTAGACACACAAGAACAAACTTATCAAACATACTCAAGACATCATAACCAAGCTGTGACACGAGCCATTTGCCTCTCAAACACTCTCCATCTCAGAAACACCATCAAACTGCTCAAACAGAGCAAGCCCTGCAGATTGAGTGCCATCTCTCAATCCCTTCAAGCTTTCTGGCCCAAACTTGTTCCTCTACCTTACTTACAACCTATGCAAGCTATCCAGAAGCTAAGGCACGATCTGTAATTGCTCTAACCACCTCCATCATTTTCACATTTTTTACTTGCAAGTGAAGTTCTATAGCTTGATTCAGAAGCTTTCAAGACAAAGTAAACATTGGAATAGCATCCCTGGACCTCAAGGAAGCTTTTCCAATCATCACCTTGCACTGAAAGCTCCTCATTCTCCAGATAGAAGTTCAACTGAATAGGTAAAACTTTGAACTCGTATCTCTCTTATTATGCATCTTTAGTCTTAAGTTTGTGAAGAAACAAGGTTCTACTCATAGCCCTGAACATGTACATATCTTTACATTTCATTTCTTTTGCCTGAGTTGGGAGAATTTAAGCTTTGAAAATGGCAGAAAAATTAGGTTAGGATTTGGGGGAGGAGAAATTCTCCCTCATCTTAGAGAGTTAGGTCAAGTTCTATACATGGTTAGAATCGTCTCTTCATGCTGAACATTTGTTGTGTTATGAGTTTTTGCTAAAAAGCCAGGAATCGAGAGTTGGACATTGAAGAACAGGGCGCGCGCATTTTCAAACTTTGTGCTGAAGGTTGAAGAAGAAGTGGATTGGGCTGGGCCTGTATTATTTTGCTATCCACACCATTTTTTCTGTTTCACACCCCTGAGCCCATTTGCTTCATTTTTTAACATTTTTGACCTTTTCCTTTTTTATTTGACTCATTTATTTTTTTCTCAACATATTAAAAATTTGAAAATATTTTTCTCATCATTTTTTGATTTTATTTGGTTTTTATTTGATTTTCTTTTGATTTGTATATAAATAGATATATATATTATTACTTAGAATAAAATAGAAAAATATGTAAAAAATACTTCTATTTTTATTTTTATTTTTATATTACCCTCTGAAAAGATTTCATATAAAAAATACTATTTTCTAAAAAATTAATTATTATTACTATTTATATATATAGTACATATTTAAAATAATATAAACATATATATATATATATATATATATATATATATATATATATATATATATATATATATATATATATATATATATATATATATATATATATATTAATATACTTAGAGTAAAAATACCAAAAAATGTACATATTTTATTTTTTAACATTTAATACTAAAAAATGCCTTTTTTACAAATATACCATATTTTATTTTATTTTTGTATGTAATTAATAAATATTATGTGAATTAATTAATTAATATACATTTTGATTAAAATTAGGGTTTTTGCCCTAAAAGTTGAAAATACTCAAAATTAATACCTTTCTATTTTCTTATTTTATTTTGCATAAATCATACTTTTTTCATACATATAAAAAGTTCCCTTTTTGCATTTTTTTGCATATTTATTTAATTTCTATTTAATTATGTAATTTATTTACTTTGCAAATATTCAAAAATGATGTAATAGCTTAGATTTAAATTCTTGTCTAAATATCCCCCATTTGTAAATTTGTACCCCCCCTCCCTATATTATTATGTTGTAATAGCGTAGGAATTTAAATTTCGCACTTTATACGCTTTCTAATTATGCCATGTTAGAATTAGGGTTCGCATGCGAAAAACGACAAAAAAATAGTTTGACCTAATACAAGATAAATGAGCATGAAAATAAACAACACATCTCACACTTGCACCCCTAGGGTATTCCACTTTGTTGCCTTCAAATAATTGGGCCATATTGCATGTTGAACTTCTTTGGGTAAAAACAAACAATCAAATGATCATAGTCCCTCGATGACGCTTTCGAAAAGTTGCCTAAAATGATCAAGTCCCTTTCAAAGAGAAATTGCCCAAAGATATTTAACACTATTGCAACTATGGTCTAAACGATGACCCGCGCCTGTCCCTTTCATCTCCTAAGACAAGATTGTCCACCAAATGCAATGGTGGAACAAATTTGTCAAAAGGTTTAAAACATGACAAAAATCTTTGAGAAAACTTTAGGGTAGATAAACTCTTAAGTACTTGCCAATTTGCCAAGAAAACACTTGCCTAAATTCAAAACCCACTTCACAAACACTTTCAAAATCAACCTTTCAAACTCTTGAAACATCTTTTCAAAAAGACAAACACCTTTTGTAAAACATTCGAGTAAAGAATTGTTACAAGGGTAGCCTATACAAGGCATCTTTTTTAAAACCTTTTCAAAACCACACACAAAGCACCATTTCAAACAATTGAAAAATAAGGCAAGTTGATCTAAGCGAGTACCTAAGAGCCCATGGATAACCATGGATAGAAGGGGTGCTAATACCTTCCCCTTCTATAATCTACTCCCCGAACCCAAGAAAAATCTCAAAGGTTTTTGCTGTGCTTTTTAAACCTTTCCTTAGGATAAAATAAAAAGTCGGTGGCGACTCTTGCTCAACCGAAACATTTGCGAAAACAAACGCAAAACCATAGTCAGTTCTCCCACCGTATCACAGAACTGGCGACTCTGCTGGGGATATTTTTTTAAAGTGGAGTAACCTTAGGGCTTAGATCACCCACTTGCATGACTAATTGTTTGATTTGCTTGCTTTATACTTGGGCTCTATGGTTTGGGTTTACAATCCTCCACCCGGATTTTGGGAAACATTCATAGATAGCAATACGTTGTGGAAACTGTGCGGGGTATACCGACACGGTCTAAGCAATAGCTATATTAGTGCGACATATTTGTGAGTACCGGTAACCCTTGAGTTCAATCAAGGAGAGTACGGGGCCGCTGAGTGATGTCACTAAGCACTAATGACCTAGAACCTTACTTGACCATCTTGGCCTTTTATTAGGGGTAGTGAGATGACCGGCTTTGGTGCAGTCCGAAGTTGGTAGATACTCGATACTACACTCATTGAGGGTTGTTTTCTTGGAATATTTTGGTCGCTAGTTAAGTGGCTAAACCAAAACAATGAACAATGAAAACAATCCAGTGATATTGAGCTCCTTAGAACCCGGTTACTATTTATAGGACAGGTTTTTAAGCCAACTACACTCAAGAGGGTACTCACCTATGAAACCCCATGCAAGCCTGAAACTAGGGTTTGGTGTGATTTGCTTGTACATATGTTTTGTGCATACATCATAAACATCATGAAGCATCATATGCATTTACTAACCATTTCAAGGGTTTGGATCTTCATCATTGTTCTTGTTTTGTAGGTCATGGAAATGCCTCGCAGAAATACCATTCAAGTCAACCTTGTGAGAATCTCTCCTCAACTCAAGGATCTCACCTCAAGAATTCCGGAAAATTCATCCTTCAGTGAAAGACATGATAGACTGCTCAGCCTAGTCAACACCAACATTGAAGAAGACCTGATGAAGGTGCTATTCCAGTTCTTTGACCCTCTTCACCATTGCTTCACTTTCCCTGATTATCAGTTGGTACCCACTTTGGAGGAGTTTTCTCAACTCCTAAGAATCCCTATCCTTAATCAACTACCATTCAACGGTACGGAAAAGGAACCAAAGCTGGAAGATGTTGCTCGAGCATTACATCTACAACCATCAGAAATCAAGGGGCATTGGGAAACCAGAAGCGGCGTCAAGGGATTCTTAGCAAAATTATTGTTTGAGAAGGCACAAGAATGTTGGAATTCATTGGACCTACAAGCTTTCGAAGAGATTGTGGCACTCCTTATCTATGGGTTGGTCTTGTTCCCAAATCCTGACCAATTGGTAGATGTCAACGCTGTCAAAATCTTCTTGTCCAGAAATCCGATACCAACATTGCTTGGGGACATTCTTCACTCATTTTACACACGAACAATGAGAAAGAGGGGTGTTCTCATGTGCTGTACTCCTATCCTTGCAAGGTGGTTTATTTCGCACCTTCCACAATCTGTCTTGAAGAATGACCAAGGTACAAGGTGGTCCCAACGGTTGATGACTCTTACTCATTCTGATGTGCATTGGTGTTCTCGGTCCAGAGAAAATGTCATCATCGTCGATCGTTGCGGGGAATTTCCTAATGTTCCTTTACTTGGAATTAGAGGAGGTATCACCTACAACCCTTGCCTAGCTTTGAGGCAATTTGGATATGCACGGAGGGATGGCCCTCATGATATGTTGATTCCTAGCTTAGTTTTTGACTTCGACAACGATGCGCAAGGACTTCGCCAAAGATTCATCAGAGCTTGGGGAAAGCTCAACAAGGTTGATAGCAAGACTCTGGGACACAAGAACTACATCCCTCTTGAGCCTTATCTCAAGTGGGTACGAGCCCGAGCCCAAAGTCTAATGATGCCTTATCCTCATGTACTCCCAGTGATTAAAGATCCTGTTAATGAAGGAGAGGTTCCCTACACCATCCTGCATCCAGACATGCCTACATCGTGGGAGGAAATGCAGAAAAGTTGGATTCAGCTCAAGGAGGAACGGAACACTTTTGAAGCTAGCTACTACGCCAGTGAAAAGAAGGTTCTAGAGCTTACCCGCCGACTCCACGAGCAAGAGGCCCTCAATACCTACATCGCACCAAAGAGGATGCGCAATGTCTTTTTACCTTGAGAAGTTATTTTGTAATATCTGGCCCATGGGCCATTTATGTACTAACAACTTTCTTCTTATTAATATGACGTGCGTTCTTCTTTGTCTGAAACAATTTTGAATGTTCTAAATCCTTGAATGCATTGCATACATAAGCATACCATTCATCATGTGCATAAGCAGGTCTCACTCCAGGTTTCCTTATCTGTCTGCTGTTTATTTCAGTAGGATGGATCTCGAGCAAACAGTCAAAGACCTACAGGCTCAGAATGCACAGTTCCAGCAACTCCTGTTGGCCTTGACTAAGGGTCAGGAGGATATCAAGACTCAGTTGGAGAACAAAGACCCAGTGAAGAAGAAGAAGAAGAGGGTTGGAGTGGCTACTTTGGGGAGAAGATTCAACGGAGAAGCTCGGAGAGTGCTTGAATTCCCTCCTACTTCTGATGAAGGGACTAGTAAAAGAGATCAAGTTGTGGTGCCTTCCGAGTCTGATGCGGAAGAGGAAGAAGTTGAAGAGGAGGAAGATTATTCTGACCAGCAATACCCTCTAGCTGATGATAAGTACAAGGGGCTAGAAGACAGATTGGCCGCCATGGAATTGCAAAGAGTACCGGGTTTGGATTTTGAAGACTTGGGTTTGGTTGCCGGGATTGTGATTCCCCCAAAATTCAAAGTACCAGTGTTTGTGAGGTATGATGGGCTGTCCTGTCCCAAAATGCATCTCAGGTCCTATGTGAGAAAGATTCAACCCTATACGGCAGATAGAAATCTCTGGATTCATTTCTTTCAAGACAGTCTTTCTGGAGCTCAGTTGGAGTGGTTTTATCAGCTAGAAGGAACCAGCGTCAGAAATTGGGAAGATTTGGCCACCGCTTTCTACAAACAATACCAGTATAATTCTGATCTTGCTCCTACTCGTACCCAACTTCAGGGTATGTCGCTAGGAACAAGCGAGGGATTTAAAGAATATGCACAAAAATGGAGGGATTTGGCTGGCAGGGTGCAGCCTCCTTTAACCGATCGCGAGCTCGTTGATATGTTTCTTGGGACCCTATCTGGGCCATTTTTCAATCATTTAATTGGTAACTCCTCTGCGGGGTTTACCGATTTAATCTTAACAGGCGAAAGAATTGAAGCTGGCATCAAGTCAGGAAAGATTCAGAAGGGTGTTGCTGCAAGTGTTGAGAAGAAACCTTTTAAGAAGGAGACGGCTATGGTCTATTCTCAGAGAAGAGCAGGGAAGGTGGAGCATCGGCCAACTGTGGGGGCCGTAATGATTCAAAACACTCCGAGTGAGCAGCCTCGTTATAACCAGTCCAGACCAAACCAGCAACGAGTAGAACGGCCACCACGGCAGTTCACCCGTATTAATATGACTCCAGCGCAAGTGCTTCCCCATCTGTTGAAGTTGAACCTTGCCACCATCAAAGAGGAGCCAAAGAATGTGAATACGTCCTCTCCGCATTATCATGCCAATGCTAAATGCGCCTACCATTCAGACAGTGTTGGACACGACACCAATGATTGTTGGGCACTCAAGCACAAGATCCAAGACCTGATAGAGGCTAAGGAGGTAGAGTTCGATGCTCCGGAGAAACCTAATGTGATATCTGCACCCATGCCGAAGCACGGCCGAAATGTCAATGCCATTGAAGAAGATTTGTATGTTGCTGATGTCCGTGATCTGACTACTCCACTATTAACCATTAAGTTGAACTTGTTGAGGGCCGGGATCTTCCCGGGATGTAAGGAAGACTACTATTGTTGTTACGCTCTGCCGTTTGATTGTCCGCTACTGAAGAAAGGCATCCAAAGCCTTATGGATAGTCGACAAATCTTGTTTGAAAAAGTTTCTGCTGTTCCAATTCATGCTGAAGATGTCTCAATCATAACCATTCACGCCAATCTTTCCAAGGCCGTCAAAAAGCCTGTTAAGATTACACTAGCTACAAAATCTGTTCCGTTGAAGATAACAATGCCAGGGCCTGTTCCCTATATTTCTGAGAAGTCGATACCTTGGAACTATGGTGGTGAAATCTACTACCATGGTATCAAGCAAATCGAAGTAATTAAAGAAAATTCGGATGATGAAGAGGCCAGCATTAGTAACATTGCGGGCACCAGCAAAATCACCAGGAGTGGGAGAATATTTTCTCCAGAGATTGCCCCTCCAAGAGCAGTCTTTGGACCCTCATCAGCTAAAGAAGTCGTCCCGGCACCAATAAAACTCTCTGCTAGAACTCCTTTGATTGAAGAAGTTGTCGTTCCTAGTGCTGTCTCTCCCACCATTGCCGATAAAGGAAAGGGAATACAAGACGAGCCCGTCAGGACGAGGGCTCAACCCTTAGTGGTCCCGGAAACTTCCAAGGAGGAAATGAACAAGATTCTAAGGATAATCAGGAGAAGTGATTACGATGTGGTGGAACAGTTGGGGCAAACTCCCTCCAAGATCTCCATGCTGGCACTACTACTTTGCTCAGAAGCGCACGCTAAAGCTTTGATTAAATTTCTGAAGGCAGCTCATGTGCCCCAAGAAACTTCTGCGGATCAATTTCAGAATTGCGTGGCTAGCCTGACTGCGGACAATGGATTAGGTTTTTCTGACGCCGACCTGACCCCTAAAGGCAGAAACCACAATGATGCTTTGCATATTTCAATCGAGTGTCGCGGGACCACTCTTGCACATGTTTTGGTTCATACCGGTTCGTCGCTGAATGTTCTACCTAAGAAGGCCTTGGACCGACTGGATTGTGAAGGGTTGGAATTGAAGCCGAGTGATATTGTTGTCAGAGCTTTCGATGGTTCGAAGAGAATGGTCCATGGAGAGGTTGAAATTCCTATCAAGATAGGCGCTGAGGTGTTTAAATCCACTTTCTATGTTATGGACATCCGTCCATCTTACTCTTGCTTGTTGGGTAGGCCGTGGATACACCATGCTGGGGCAGTCACCTCCTCCTTGCATCAGATGTTGAAATACCCTGTAAAGGGAAAGATCATTACTGTCCATGGCGAAGAGGAGTACATGATTAGCCACTTAAATTCTTTCCGGTATGTGGAGGTTGAAGGAGAGTTCATTGAGACGCCGTTTCAACATTTCGAAGAAGTCCTTCCTGAAATAGCAGTAGCGAAGTTGGCAGCTGAGGCACCGAGGCAGATGGCCAGGATGGCATCTCTGGAGGATGCGAGAGCCTCAATAAAAGAAGGGAAGAATTCAGCATGGGGGCAGTTACCCGACATTCCGCATAAGACTGACAAGTTTGGATTAGGGTTCACAGCCGCTGGCCAGAAAGCTATGCGCCGTTCAAAGATTGAGAGAGCGCCAGTCAAAATTTCTCCCTACGGAATCAACGCCTTGGAGGATGAAGACAAGGAGAGCAACATTGAAGAGTGGGTTTATCCAACTGTCGAAGGAGGACTGAGCAATTGGGAGGCAAAAGACTTTGTCCCCATCACTTTTATTCATCAGTAATTTATCTGTTAAACATTTCTTATTTGGTCTGTAATATTTGCTTTCAAACAATCCGTACACTATCTTTTCACCTCCTGCCTTGCCCGGGGCATGTAGGTCCACTTGTAAGGGTTTTGATTATTTTTCATATTCATATGCCATGTTTAATGATTCATTGGACGTTTTTCATTTGATAAACTGCTTGTGTTCATTTTCTTTCCTTTTGCATTTTTGTTTAAGGATGGTTATCCCTTACACACACCCACACTCACAAATGCAGGTACCCATCCACTCCGGATTCCATGGGCGACTATTCTGCTATATCTTTCAAAAACTCTGAAGATCTGGTCAATCTAGCTGAGTATGAAGATGACGAAGGTTGTGAAGTATCGGGGGAACTAGCCAGACTTCTGCAACGAGAGGAAAGGGCCATCTTACCGCATGAAGAGCCATTGGAAACTGTTAACTTGGGGACCGAGGAGGACCGGAAGGAGGTGCAAGTGGGTGCCAATTTAAAACCGGATGTCAAGAAGCGCCTGATACAGTTGTTGAATGAGTATGTTGAAATCTTCGCTTGGTCCTATGAAGACATGCCAGGTCTAGACACAGACATCGTGGTTCACCGTCTCCCCACAAGAGAAGACTGTCCACCAATCAAGCAAAAGGTTCGCCGAATGAGGCCTGACATGTCCGAGAAGATCAAAGCGGAAGTAATGAAACAATTCGATGCTGGCTTTCTTGCTGTTACGTCCTATCCTCAATGGGTCGCTAACATTGTGCCAGTACCGAAGAAAGATGGCAAAGTCAGAATGTGTGTGGACTACCGGGATTTGAATAGGGCCAGCCCTAAGGATGATTTCCCGCTACCTCATATTGACATCTTGATCGACAATACAGCTCAGCACAAAGTGTTTTCCTTCATGGATGGATTTTCGGGCTATAATCAAATCAAAATGGCTCCCGAAGATATGGAGAAAACAACTTTTGTCACACAGTGGGGCACCTTCTGTTACAAGGTGATGCCGTTCGGGCTGAAGAACGCAGGGGAAACTTATCAGCGCGCCATGGTAGCTTTATTCCATGACATGATACATCATGAGATTGAAGTTTACGTAGACGATATGATAGCTCGGTCACAAACAGAGGAGGAGCACCTTGAACATCTAGAAAAGCTGTTTGCCAGGTTGAAAGAATACAAACTCAGGCTGAATCCAAGTAAGTGCACTTTTGGAGTTAGGTCTGGTAAACTTCTAGGATTCATCGTAAGCAACAAAGGCATTGAAGTCGATCCGGCAAAAGTAAAAGCAATACAAGAAATGCCTGCTCCCCGTACTGAAAAGGAGGTTAGAGGATTCTTGGGGCGCATAAACTATATTGCCAGATTCATCTCACATCTGACTTCTACCTGTGAGCCAATTTTCAAACTCTTGAAGAAAGATCAGGTAGTGGAATGGAACGACGATTGCCAAGCTGCTTTTGATAGAATCAAGGAGTATTTGCTAGAACCTCCTATTCTGATGCCACCCGTCGAAGGAAGACCATTGATCATGTATTTGACCGTCTTGGATAACTCAATGGGGTGTGTTTTAGGCCAACATGACGAGTCTGGTCGAAAAGAGCATGCTATTTATTACCTTAGCAAAAAGTTTACCGACTGTGAGACTCGCTACTCACTGCTCGAGAAAACTTGCTGCGCTTTGGTATGGGCTGCTCGCCGACTAAGGCAGTATATGTTGACTCATACTACCTTGTTGATATCCAAAATGGACCCTATCAAATATATCTTCGAAAAGCCCGCTTTATCTGGAAGGATAGCCAGATGGCAAATGATCTTGACCGAGTATGACATCCAGTACACCACCCAAAAAGCTATAAAAGGGAGTGTATTAGCTGACCATCTGGCTCATCAGGCTATCGAAGACTATCAACCCATGAGATTTGACTTCCCGGACGAGGACATCATGAATTTGGACAACATTAAAGGTGACGGACCGTATGACGGACCCGAAAAGGGATCCCGATGGACCCTGTACTTTGATGGTGCTTCGAATGCACTTGGTAACGGCATCGGCGCTGTACTCATTTCTCCGGAAGGATGCCACACTCCTTTCACGGCCCGACTTTGCTTCAGCTGCACAAATAACATGGTTGAGTATGAAGCTTGCATCTTTGGTCTCAAGGCTGCTATAGACTTGGGGATCAAATCTTTGATCGTATTTGGGGACTCGGCTTTGGTCATCAGCCAGATCAAAGGAGAGTGGGATACCAAGCATCCTAATCTTATCCCATACAAAGAACATGTCCTGACGTTGTTGCCGCACTTCGAACAGATTACCTTCGAGCATTTCCCGCGAGAAGAGAATCAGCTAGCAGATGCCCTGGCCACAATGTCCTCCATGTTTAAACTCAATTGGGATAACGAGGCTCCCCAAATCACCATCGAGCGAATGGATGAACCCGCGCATTGTCACGAGATTAATACTGAAGAAGTAGTGGAACAACCTTGGTTCCATGAAATCAAAAGGTATCTCGAGACCCAAGATTATCCTGAAGGAGCTTCCATGAATGACAAGAAGTTCTTAAGGAAATTCGCTGCTAAGTTCTTCCTGAGCAACGACATCCTTTACAAACGAAGCCATGATTGTGTATTACTCCGATGTGTGGATAAGGCTGAAGCAGAGTTGATCATGACTGATATACACAGCGGCCCATTTGGCACTTACTTGAGCGGGCATACAATGGCTAAGAAGATCCTAAGGGCAGGCTATTACTGGTCTACCATGGAGGCTGATTGCCATCAACATTCCCGTACTTGTCACAAGTGTCAAGTCTATGCTGACAAAGTTCATATTCCTCCGGTTCCCCTCAACGTCCTGACTGCCCCATGGCCCTTTGCAATGTAGGGCATTGATATGATTGGAGAGATCAAACCCACGGCTTCCAACGGACATCGCTTCATCCTGGTTGCCATTGACTACTTCACTAAATGGGTCGAAGCAGCTTCCTTCGCCTCTGTCACCAAAAATGTGGTTGCTCGCTTTATCAAGCAAAATCTCATATGTCGGTACGGTGTTCCAGACAGGATTATCACAGACAACGGTACAAATCTAAATAACACAATGATCACTGCATTATGCGAACAGTTCAAGATTTATCATCACAATTCATCTCCCTATCGGCCGAAGATGAACGGTGCTGTTGAAGCTGCGAACAAAAATATTAAGAAGATTATTCAGAAAATGACAGTCACTTACAAAGACTGGCATGAGATGTTACCGTTTGCTCTGCATGGATACCGTACGACGGTACGTACTTCAACTGGGGCAACCTCATTTTCTCTGGTTTATGGCATGGAGGTTGTTTTGCCTATGGAGGTTCAGATCCCTTCTCTAAGGATCATGAAGGATGCAGGTTTGAATGAAGATGATTGGATGCAGACCCGACTTGATCAACTCAATCTGATCGACGAAAAGCGACTTGCGGCTATATGCCATGGTCAGACGTATCAAAAACGGATGATTAAGGCCTTCAATAAGAAGGTCAGACGTCAAGTGTATCAAGTCGGAGATCTAGTAGTCAAGCGGATTATCTTGCCGCAAAGTGATCCCAGGGGCAAATGGACTCCTACATATGAAGGACCATTTGTGATCAAGAGCATATTTTCTGGTGGTGCAATGATTCTGACCACCATGGACGGCGACGATTTGCTGCACCCTGCGAATGCAGACATAGTCAAAAGATACTACGCATAAGATAACCCGACAAGTCGAAAACCCGAAAGGGCGGCTTGGGCAAAAATGGGCATCCCGGTGAACCGAAAACCCGAAAGGGCGGTTCAGGCAAAAATTAGGGATAAAAACAAAAAAAATCTGTACACCCGGCAAGTTGAAAACCCAAAAGGGTGGCTTGGGCAAAAAGGGGTTTCCCGGTGGATCGAAAACCCGAAAGGGCGATTCAGACAAAAGTTAGGGAATTAGAGCGTATGACTATGTCTCGTCGGATCACTTCAAAGACAGTCTCTTCATCAGCCGGTTCCAGGTTTCTGATCAACCCAGCCATCGTCAAACGAAGCATTGAATGGACAGATGTTCAGAGTTGTGAAAGCTACAGCAGAATGGAATCCCATGGAATTATTTCACATAGCCATCTTTATTTTGTATAAATTTTTCAAATATTTACGACAAGATCCTCTTACTAGGATGATTGTCTCCTTTGTACAAATATACCCAAAGAAAATCAATACAAATACTCTTCCCAGAAATTTGTGTCATTTCCCTTTTCTTTTTATTGCACTACTTGTTTTATTTTAAGAAACGTCCAATGTTTTGTTAAATAGGCATATGCATTTGAAACATAATCATTTCCTAAATGAACCAAAGAAAGAGGATTACTGATAAGATGAAAGTACAGATGGATATCTTGACACCCTTTCGAAGGAAACCCCCAAGAGATTTGGAATCCATAATCCCTAGCAAACCCTGAGGTTTATCTCCAGTAGATTCTCAAAACTTATCCCCAGTAAGGTTCCGAAGGATATCTCCCCGCAGAGTACGGACGTCTCTCCCGAGTTTTATTCAAAGTTATTCCTCACAGAGGCTTATAACTGGGTTATCCTCAGCTAACAACCAGGGGAGATCGCGCTCGCCAAAGTTCTTCCCATCCCCAGCGGAGTTCCTCAAAATTCCCCAGCGGAGTTCCTCAAAATTCCCCAGTAGAGTTCGTCAAAATTCCCCAACAATAACTTATCAATACAATCCCCGGAGGAGTTTATCTTTGCAAAATCCCCAGCCAGAGAATCTTCCGGAAATCATTTTCCCTCAGAGTTTAAGCTTCAGTATCCCCAGCAGATCAAAAGCTTCAAAAGGACAATCCCCAGCGGAGTCAGACTTTTAAACCTTCTCCCCACAGAGTTAGGAAGAAAAATTTTGAGTTCCCCAGTAAAATCTCCAGAGATACTTCTCTCCAAGCTGAAGACTCTCAGTCTTACCTCCCCAGCATTAAGTCTACTAGTTTGGTACTCCCCAGTAGGAGACTTCAGGAATTCCCCAGAAGATTGGTATACAACCCAAGCTCCATGTTCCCCAGCAACGACCAAGGATTTATTTTCCCCGGCAGCAATCAAGATTCTTTTATCTTCCGCTATCCCGGATTCATTTATCTTGTGCAAGACATCTCTCCAGCTTACATGCGCATCCATTTACATTCATAGCACATAATATACATTGTATCATGCATCATAACATTGCATACAACTAACTCTTTGCCTTTTCAGGTAAGATCAGTCGACAGACTAAAATTAGTCAAATCTCAAGATTTCTGAAAACAGCTCACGGGTTCTCCAAGTAAACGGATGTTAATCTATCAGCTTGTTCAGATGCGACTTTTGAAATTAGTTTCCGGACGCGTCCCAACAACGGATGCGGCTCTATTGCTGATTCAATCTCAAGACTTCTGAAAACAGTTTATGGATTCTTCCCAAGTAACGGATGTTAATCTATCATCTTGTTCAGATGCAACTTTTGAAATTAGTTTCCGGACGCGTCCCAACAACGGATGCGGCTCTATTGCTGATTCAATCTCAAGACTTCTGAAAACAGTTTATGGATTCTTCCCAAGTAACGGATGTTAATCTATCAGCTTGTTCAGATGCAACTTTTGAAATCAGTTTACGGACGCTTCCCAACAACGGATGCTGTTCTATTGCTTATTCAAACTTCAAGATTTCTGAAAACAATTCACGGGTTCTCCAAGTAAACGGATGTTAACCTATCACTTGTTCAGATTCTTTTCAAGACCTCTGAAAACAGTTCATGGATTCTTCCCAACAACGGATGTTAATATATCAACTTGTTCAGATGCACCTTTCTGAAAACGGCTTACAGATTCCTCCCAACAACGGATGTCAATCTATTGCTTGTTCAGACCCCCAGTTCAGAGATAGTCCAAAGCTTGGACACCTTTCTGATACTCTTTTCCGGATGGCATCTTTAAGCCCATCCCCGACAGGTTTCTGTTACTACTCCTGATGGCATCATTAATCCCATCTCCAAATGGCATCTCTAAGCCCATTCCCGCATCCAATGCTTTGATGAGTGCAAATTTCCGGGCACTCTAGTGTCCAATCTCCTTTTACCCTCGAGTCACGAAAGGCAAGCCGGCCAATCTAACTCTTCGGATTCAAGAAGATTGAACAGGGGCAACTGTTGTACCCCAAAATTTGCCCTCCCATTTCTCATCACAAAGCTCTTGAAGCTCAAGATCCAGTTAGGGTTTCATCTGCTCAAGACTCCTCCTTGCACTGCTAACCCCAAATTAGGGTTTGTGTTTGCACAAAGATGTTTTGACCTAAAGTGCCCAAGATGACCTTCTTGCTTCATATTGACCTCCCAAGTTTATCCATACCAAGTTTCAAGTCCTGATTCCAATTTTTGCCCAGTCAATTGGACAGTTGACCTAGAAATCAACTGTATTGGGGAAAAAGTCAACTGTGGCCAATTGACAGTCAAATCTCATGAAATTTGATCCACATCAACATTATGAACTCATATGAACCATTTGATCAAGTTTGGATCATAATTCCACAAGAAATTTGATCAGATCACCAAAAGGGCAAAATGGTCATTTTTAGGGTTTTGACTGTACAAAGGCAATTTTTGACTGTTTGACCTAGCCAATGGCAAACCAAGCTCACATATGGACTTAAGGACCCCATGGAATTATCTTGATATGTTCAACAAACTCAAAAGATCCCAAGTACACAAGATTGACAGTTGAATTTCCCAGTCAATTGATCAATTTTGACTGTATACTGAAAAGTCAAACTTTGACTTTTTGGTCAAAATCAAAGGTCAAGATTCATTTTTCATCAAAACATGCCAAATCATGAAACTTGTTCACCAAGAAATCACAAATTGCAAATTAGGGTTAGAAAATGGAATTTTTCATAACTTAGAATTTTTCTAAGTTATGAAAAACCCTAATTTTTTCCCAACTTTGCCCCACCTTTTCACCAAGATCCATTTGGATTCAAACAAAAGTCAAAACATGAAAGTTGTAGCTTGTTGCATAATCTACAACTTTTATTCACAAAGTTTTCTCATTTGAAGCTTGTATCTCAAGTTACAATTTTTTTGAATAAGGGCACTAAACCATTTTTAACTTAGTAGAATTTTAACCTATTTTGACAAGGTTTTCTACCCCACTTCAAGGCCATTTTTCATACACTTCCACTTGGAATTTCAATTTTCATTTCAAAGATGGATTGTATTACACATTCCAAGCTTTCCAAAATGTCCAAGAACTCATCAAACAACCTCATAACTTGAGAGATTCGAATTTCACAAGTTGGCAAAAATCCACTTTTGATTGGTTCATGAACATGTTCATAACTTGGACCATTTTCAAATCAGCATAGTTTGTGCTACATTACAGGTCCTTAAACCAAGTTACACTCAAGAATTAAATGCAAAACCAATGTGCCAAGTTGTTATTCTAAGCATTTGGACATTACATGATGAACTAACCCTAAACTAGATAAAGTGAACTTTCCATTTTTGCAAAAGCTTGCTTTATGTCAATTGGTAAATCAAAGAGGTACAGATCAAATCTCTCTAGCATAAGATTATGAGCATAACACTCTGATCAATGAGGGATTATGCAGCACATTAGGAGGCCCCCTACATGCCTAGAAAGCCATGTTGCATTTTGTTGCTTAAGTGTGAAGAAAGTCCCATAACTTGTGACAACTTCCATCTCAGCTTAGACACACAAGAACAAACTTATCAAACATACTCAAGACATCATAACCAAGCTGTGACACGAGCCATTTGCCTCTCAAACACTCTCCATCTCAGAAACACCATCAAACTGCTCAAACAGAGCAAGCCCTGCAGATTGAGTGCCATCTCTCAATCCCTTCAAGCTTTCTGGCCCAAACTTGTTCCTCTACCTTACTTACAACCTATGCAAGCTATCCAGAAGCTAAGGCACGATCTGTAATTGCTCTAACCACCTCCACCATTTTCACATTTTTTACTTGCAGGTGAAGTTCTATAGCTTGATTCAGAAGCTTTCAAGACAAAGTAAACATTGGAATAGCATCCCTGGACCTCAAGGAAGCTTTTCCAATCATCACCTTGCACTGAAAGCTCCTCATTCTCCAGATAGAAGTTCAACTGAATAGGTAAAACTTTGAACTCGTATCTCTCTTATTATGCATCTTTAGTCTTAAGTTTGTGAAGAAACAAGGTTCTACTCATAGCCCTGAACATGTACATATCTTTACATTTCATTTCTTTTGCCTGAGTTGGGAGAATTTAAGCTTTGAAAATGGCAGAAAAATTAGGTTAGGATTTGGGGGAGGAGAAATTCTCCCTCATCTTAGAGAGTTAGGTCAAGTTCTATACATGGTTAGAATCGTCTCTTCATGCTGAACATTTGTTGTGTTATGAGTTTTTGCTAAAAAGGCAGGAATCGAGAGTTGGACATTGAAGAACAGGGCGCGCGCATTTTCAAACTTTGTGCTGAAGGTTGAAGAAGAAGTGGATTGGGCTGGGCCTGTATTATTTTGCTATCCACACTATTTTTTCTGTTTCACACCCCTGAGCCCATTTGCTTCATTTTTTAACATTTTTTACCTTTTCCTTTTTTATTTGACTCATTTATTTTTTTCTCAACATATTAAAATTTTGAAAATATTTTTCTCATCATTTTTTGATTTTATTTGGTTTTTATTTGATTTTCTTTTGATTTGTATATAAATAGATATATATTATTACTTAGAATAAAATAGAAAAATATGTAAAAAATACTTCTATTTTTATTTTTATTTTTATATTACCCTCTGAAAAGATTTCATATAAAAAATACTATTTTCTAAAAAATTAATTATTATTACTATTTATATATATAGTACATATTTAAAATAATATAAACATATATATATATATATATATATATCTATATATATATATATATATATATATATATATATATATATATATATATATATATATATATACTTAGAGTAAAAATACCAAAAAATGTACATATTTTATTTTTTAACATTTAATACTAAAAAATGCCTTTTTTACAAATATACCATATTTTATTTTATTTTTGTATGTAATTAATAAATATTATGTGAATTAATTAATTAATATACATTTTGATTAAAATTAGGGTTTTTGCCCTAAAAGTTGAAAATACTCAAAATTAATACCTTTCTATTTTCTTATTTTATTTTGCATAAATCATACTTTTTTCATACATATAAAAAGTTCCCTTTTTGCATTTTTTTGCATATTTATTTAATTTCTATTTAATTATGTAATTTATTTACTTTGCAAATATTCAAAAATGATGTAATAGCTTAGATTTAAATTCTTGTCTAAATATCCCCCATTTGTAAATTTGTACCCCCTCCCTATATTATTATGTTGTAATAGCGTAGGAATTTAAATTTCGCACTTTATACGCTTTCTAATTATGCCATGTTAGAATTAGGGTTCGCATGCGAAAAACGACAAAAAAATAGTTTGACCTAATACAAGATAAATGAGCATGAAAATAAACAACACATCTCACACTTGCACCCCTAGGGTATTCCACTTTGTTGCCTTCAAATAATTGGGCCATATTGCATGTTGAACTTCTTTGGGTAAAAACAAACAATCAAATGATCATAGTCCCTCGATGACGCTTTCGAAAAGTTGCCTAAAATGATCAAGTCCCTTTCAAAGAGAAATTGCCCAAAGATATTTAACACTATTGCAACTATGGTCTAAACGATGACCCGCGCCTGTCCCTTTCATCTCCTAAGACAAGATTGTCCACCAAATGCAATGGTGGAACAAATTTGTCAAAAGGTTTAAAACATGACAAAAATCTTTGAGAAAACTTTAGGGTAGATAAACTCTTAAGTACTTGCCAATTTGCCAAGAAAACACTTGCCTAAATTCAAAACCCACTTCACAAACACTTTCAAAATCAACCTTTCAAACTCTTGAAACATCTTTTCAAAAAGACAAACACCTTTTGCAAAACATTCAAGTAAAGAATTGTTACAAGGGTAGCCTATACAAGGCATCTTTTTTAAAACCTTTTCAAAACCACACACAAAGCACCATTTCAAACAATTGAAAAATAAGGCAAGTTGATCTAAGCGAGTACCTAAGAGCCCATGGATAACCATGGATAGAAGGGGTGTTAATACCTTCCCCTTCTATAATCTACTCCCCGAACCCAAGAAAAATCTCAAAGGTTTTTGCTGTGCTTTTTAAACCTTTCCTTAGGATAAAATAAAAAGTCGGTGGCGACTCTTGCTCAACCGAAACATTTGCGAAAACAAACGCAAAACCATAGTCAGTTCTCCCACCGTATCACAGAACTGGCGACTCTGCTGGGGATATTTTTTTAAAGTGGAGTAACCTTAGGGCTTAGATCACCCACTTGCATGACTAATTGTTTGATTTGCTTGCTTTATACTTGGGCTCTATGGTTTGGGTTTACAATCCTCCACCCGGATTTTGGGAAACATTCATAGATAGCAATACGTTGTGGAAACTGTGCGGGGTATACCGACACGGTCTAAGCAATAGCTATATTAGTGCGACATATTTGTGAGTACCGGTAACCCTTGAGTTCAATCAAGGAGAGTACGGGGCCGCTGAGTGATGTCACTAAGCACTAATGACCTAGAACCTTACTTGACCATCTTGGCCTTTTATTAGGGGTAGTGAGATGACCGGCTTTGGTGCAGTCCGAAGTTGGTAGATACTCGATACTACACTCATTGAGGGTTGTTTTCTTGGAATATTTTGGTCGCTAGTTAAGTGGCTAAACCAAAACAATGAACAATGAAAACAATCCAGTGATATTGAGCTCCTTAGAACCCGGTTACTATTTATAGGACAGGTTTTTAAGCCAACTACACTCAAGAGGGTACTCACCTATGAAACCCCATGCAAGCCTGAAACTAGGGTTTGGTGTGATTTGCTTGTACATATGTTTTGTGCATACATCATAAACATCATGAAGCATCATATGCATTTACTAACCATTTCAAGGGTTTGGATCTTCATCATTGTTCTTGTTTTGTAGGTCATGGAAATGCCTCGCAGAAATACCATTCAAGTCAACCTTGTGAGAATCTCTCCTCAACTCAAGGAGCTCACCTCAAGAATTCCGGAAAATTCATCCTTCAGTGAAAGACATGGTAGACTGCTCAGCCTAGTCAACACCAACATTGAAGAAGACCTGATGAAGGTGCTATTCCAGTTCTTTGACCCTCTTCACCATTGCTTCACTTTCCCTGATTATCAGTTGGTACCCACTTTGGAGGAGTTTTCTCAACTCCTAAGAATCCCTATCCTTAATCAACGGTACGCGAAGGTGTGGTTGTCTTCATCTTGATGAGATGAAGCAAATGGCATAGGTCTGAGCTTCTAATTTTACAATTTGAGAGACTTGTGTTTCACGTTGGCTAGAGGTTGAAGATGACCAACGTGTCATCTTCCAACAAATGATGGTGTGCCATTTGTATTTTTTGAAAATCTGATTTTATATGTGATTTAGTGCTTTATTCAGTAATGACCATGATATGCACAGCGCGCCAGATCCCTTGGATTTGATTACTAATACGTTTTGACTCTCATCCAATGGTCCACATATTTTTTACTTCATTTTTTATTTCTAATTTTTATATTTAGTTGTTTTAAATTTCAAAAATTCATAGAAAATTCATTTTAACTCCAAATAATCTAAATACATTATGGAAAATACTTTTGATTTTTCTCTTTCTGATTTTTATTGTTTTCACAATTTTATTTTGTGTTTTGATATTTTTTTTTATAATTTTTAACTTTATTTGATTTGTTTTAAATGTTTAAAAAATACTTTTATTCATTTTTAAATTCTGAAAAAAATAGGGAAGGATCCAATGACCAATGACATTTTGACAAATATTGGTGACCTCATTTATTTATTATTTCTGACTTTGTTATTTTTTATCATTCTTGATTTGTTTTTCATATTTCTTTTAATTTAAAAAAATATTTTCTGACTTTAAAAAATTACCAAAAAAATTATAAAAATATTTGAGTTCATTTCTGATTTTTCTATAGCCTTATCTTTTTTTTTTGTTAATTTGAACATAGTTAACATTTTTCTCTCTTATTTTCATTTTTAATAATTTTTTAAATCTTTATTTTAAATACAATTTTATTTTTGTACATTTTCTGGATGATCTTGGGTTGAAAGTTTGATCATGAACTTTGTTAACATCATTGGGTCCATGGTGTTGAGTCTAACTCCATTAAAATGGATGGATGATTTTAATAATAATTTAATTAAAATTTTGGTTCAAATGTGGTTTGTTCATTTTCCCCATTCCTCTTCATCTTACCCCCTTCTTATTGTATTACATATTATTGGATGATGATCTCTATATCATTTATCCAAACATGAAGTACATAGATTGCTATTGACCGGCCTCAAAAAAGGTGCGACTTCTATATATGTCCACTTACGATTGCTTAACATAGCGCTAAATTTTGTCCCGATTTGAGAAAATGATCATTCGTGGCTCAAACCTCTGTTTGCAAGCCCAAGTATATTAATTTGAACCCTTTACAATAACTTTGAGATCCATTGTTAGGAGGCTTTAGTTCTACCAATCCTCTAATAGAACTACATCAATTTTGGTCAATGTGGATCACTTAAACATCATTGATCATTAAGTGTTACTTTGAGATTCTTAAAATGGATGATATACTTGACAAAAAGCAAATGCAACTTATTGTATAGAGGCTTTGGTTCTACCAATCCTCTAATGAGTTCCAAATGCAAGTTTCAAGATGGTCATCCAACTAACCATTAACTTCTAACAATTGATTTTATTTTATGCTTTTACTTTATGTATCATCTACTTTAGCATTTACATTTCATGCTATTTTCATATTTGCTCACTTGATCCTTTATATTCATGTCATTTTGTTTTGCTCACTTGAGCTTTTCATTTCTTTTTGAAGATACCTAATAATCAACTTAAACCCTAAAAAAATTTAATGTTACTTGGACTACTTCGTTACTATCCTTGGCATTATGGAGTGATGGACTTCTTGGACCTAGGAATAGAAACATGAACCTATGTTGGAGACCTTATGACCTTAATTGATATCTTGTCTGGAGTTCTCGGGGTTTTACCTCAAGACATTGGGTTGTTTGTTTGTTTTATGTGCAGGTTATTATGATTACATACTTTGTCTGTAATCTGGAATTCATCTGTATACAGTTGTTACTCTGCCCAATTTTTGTGAGGACTCAATGCAAATGAAGCTTGGTATTCTTCAAAGGTTTATTAATTTTTTGCTTGGTTTCAAATCTAAAGGATGGAATTCTTCATTGACTCATCATGTCAAGTATTGGATTCTTGTTTGTTAGACGGTTCTTTTCCTTAGCTTTTAACTTATGCTTTAGGATAGTCTCTTCATCTCCTCACACCTTTAATTTCAAAAATATTCTCCCTCCTTTTGAAAACACTTCTTGCTTCAAAAACTTGAACCACTTTCATAATAAACTTGGACTTAGGTCCATGCAATTTCTTTTAAAATCTTTTCTTAATCAAACATTAATCAATTTAACAATACTTGGACATTTTTTATGAGAAGACTAAAAGTCAATAAATCTCATTTAAAACATTTTTGCCACTTTGGCTTTTGCTTTAAAACTTTTCTCAAAAATATTGGACTCTTGCCAATCCTTGTAGTGATGCAAATAACTATACTTTTACAATATGTAGTGAAGAGAGATATTTTCCACTTGGGTGTTTAGTGAGGTTTTGTTGATTTTAAAATCCAAACCATATCCTCCACTTTGAGATGATGCAAAGTCTCCTTTCTCATGATTGTGGGTAGTAAGTATGTTTTCCACACGGACAATGACGATGATGTCTTATCTCATAAAATTAACAATGCACTTGTATTTCAATTTTTTTTTAAAGAGGAACTACGTGTACCCTGATCCCCTATTGCACAGAAGGTGGTACGTAGGCACTAAAGGTTCACAACCGTGGCGGGTGCAAAAATCATAAAATTATATATATATATATATATATATATATATATATATATATATATATATATATATATATATATATATATATATATATATATATATATATATATATATACTTCTTTTTTCTCATCCCCATAATGTATTTTACATCATACAACATTTTATAGCCAAAATATACAGATTTTTCAAAGAGGTTCCTGCGGAGTACCGTAGATGTTTAGGGTGTTAATACCTTCCCTTTGTATAACCAACCCTCTTACCTAGAATATTTCCCCCTCTTTTGGGTTATTTGCTCTTTTACCATTCCTTTGGAAACAATAAAGCACGGTGGAAATTTTTATTTTGATCTATACAAGTCTAGTCAATCTAATGGCTTAGTCTTAAACATTTCTACCCCTACATTAGCCTTAGAATGTAAAATATGATTTTTAGAAAGACAGATAGCAGAAGTATTATCACAGAAGATAGGAATGTTATTGTAATACAGTGGGAGAACTGACTTTACTGGTTTTTCATTTTATCGTAATTGTTGTGGTTAGCAAGAGTCTCCACTGACTTTTCTTTTATCCAATAAACGAAAGGGTAAAAAGAACATGAAAGACCTTTCGAGAATTTTTCTGAGTATGGGGGTAGGTTATGGAAAGGGAATGTGTTAGCACCCTTTGTATTCGTAGTTATCTACTGGCTCTTAGTTGCTAGCTCACTTCAAAAATGCTTTTTTGTGTAAGTGTATTTTGAAAATATTTTGAAAAGACTCCTTAGTGCGGAGAACTTTGTAATGATACTCGTATCGTTGAGAATGCATACAAAGTGTTTCTTGTCTTTGAAAATATTTAGAAAAAAGAAAGTGAAAAGTATGTGTCGGGAAAAAAATTTGTGAGCAAGCAACTACAAGTTGTCTACCTACTCAAAATATTTTTGTTCTTTTCCTCATTTCCTTTAGATAGTGCTATCCTACTATTAGTTTATAGGTATCCCTATCATTGGATGTTTTGAGGGACAAGTGAGGGTCATCGTACAGTCACGATGGCAACTCGTAAGACACTTTAGCAATTGCCCTAAGGTATTAAGATCATTTACCGAGGCAACATCGAAAGGGTAATCGAGGGACTATGATGTTGTAACCAAAGGATCTTTGCAAAAATTTCTCATGTTCGAGAGATGTGACTGTTTGTTTTCTGAAGGAAACAAGTGGAGGTACCTTAGAGATATTTGTGTGCGAGGTGTGTTGTGTTTTAGTTATTTGTCTTGGATGTTAGGTTTTCTGTCGTTTGCTTTTGTTTTATCATGAAACCCTATTAAACTAACAATTAAATATATACATACAGGAAAAACTATAAGTGCCGAAAATAAAATGTGGAAAGGTAAATCCTAAGTTATTACAATCCATAAGCAGTTACAATATTTAAAAATGCGGGAAAGTAAACTATACTATTACAAAACCGTGCGCGCGATCTATACATTTATTTCTAGAAATTAAAGTGTAAAAGACTAAATAAAAAGAAATTTAAGGGAAAATTAAAACCTAAAATTCTAAGTGTTTAAGAAAATATTTTTGTTGTTTTTTATTTAGAAAAATAATTAAATTAGGAATAGCTAATTCTAATTAATTAATTAATTAATTGATTAAATAATTAATTAAAATTAACCAAATTAATTTTATTAATAAAAAAACTTTAAAATATTTTTTGTACTTTTTCTAATCATTTGTTATAAAAAAAGCAAAGAAAGTTTAAATAAATAAAATTAAAAAAAAAATAGGAGATGGGCCTCGTGAAGACAAGTAAATTGGGGGGTGCAGGGTAAGAAAACATCTAAGCCTAATATCTTAGGCTCGGGCGTTGGAGGGAGTATCCCCATAATCCCGTATGGTTCTCCAGTGAAGTCTATCATGAGTGTGCAAATCTGGAATATCTGATCTGTGTCCACTAAGATTTGAAGGTGTTGATGAGGAAGATACGTCATTGTGCGCTGGACATGCCCTGTATGGGATCTACAAGAAAAATGTTGGAAAATAAAATGCCAGAGGCAGGGATCGAACCCCTTCCCTAGCACACCAAAGCCTTTGCACGTTTCTTCCTACCGTTGGGACACTTGTCTCATTAGATACATGAGTCAATTAAAAATAACATTTACACATATTGGAATTTATTGCTGGAGAATCGCAAGAGCCCTAGCTCCGGTCGCCTTCTTCGGCAACCGGCAAAACAAAAATTGCACAAAAATCAAATTTTAAGGAACTAAAGCGTCATGCCCTCCCTAAATAAACCCTCATGGATTCAAATATGGGATTAATTTAGGCTATAGATCCTTGCATCATGCGTTTCGAATCAATTTGCACCGAACGGAGTAAAAATGGCATCTATCATATATGCGTGCATGGGATCATGTAAATGATCTAAACCTGTTCAAACTTTTCTCGTAAACTCGTTAGAAGCATTAGTTTAGTTTAAAATAAAGACAAAATAAAAGATACGAATTTAAAAAAAAAAAGTAAACTAGACATGCTATGCAATATGGTTTCGCATGCTTAGGATCACAAAAATAGATCCAGACCTACCCTTTATGTTCCAGGGAGTGAATGGGGTCAAGATATTGGAGTGAAAGGACTTGTAGCACTAGTTTCGAAACTCAGGATTCTTTAAAAATATTTTAGAGTTTTAGCAAGCTCTTTGAGGTAGAGATCTTCCTTTGCCTCTTACTTTGTGTGTTTATATAGAGGGAGGAGTGAGAGTGAACCAACATGGATGAAAACAATGCATTCATGGCTTTATGAAACAAAAATCCAACACATTGAAAACTTGCCATTTTTGAGATATTGCTTGCCTCTTTTGAATTTTCATGAACCTGGACAGGTTGTGGCTGGGTTCCACGAATTATTGGGCCCTTGAATGATCCAAATGAAGTCCACTTAAGCATTGATCCATTTATTTGATATTTCACTTGATTTCTTTTGTATTTAAATGAATAAAAATAAAAATTCAAAATAATGAATGGATAGGTTTATAGGCTCTTGGATATGTTATGAGTATGTTTAAACTATAAAAAGTTAGACCCAATAACCTAAATGCACAAATTTGCGCATGGAGATTTCATGCACTTCTCAAAAATAGCCCAACTTGTGAAACTCATAACTTGCTCAATTTTTGTCATTTGAAGGTGACCTTGGACTTTTTGGAAATATCAAGATGTCCTATAAACTTTCTCTTTTGATAATTTTTGCATTTGGAGACTTTATTTTGATGTAAGTTCCCTTTACAAAAAGTGTCTTTTGTTGACTTTTGAAAATGACCTGTAATTTCTTAGCTCATATCTTCCAAATGAATCATTTTATGGAATTGAGAATAAAATAAAATTTATAGAGGATTGAATTTTCTTCAAAATAGGCTTTGGTTGGGGAAAAGTTGATGAAGCATGTGAAAGTTATGCCTGGTCAAAGTTCAGTTGACTTCTCCTAAGGAAACCCTAATTTGACAATTCTTGACTTTTGATGATTTGAGAGCTTTCCTTGGGGAATAATGATCAATCCTTGATAAAATTATGAATATCAATTCAAAATGTTTATGTTGACAAAAAATATTGAAGTTTGACTATATGTTGACCACAGTTGACTTTTTGACCAATATAGTTGATTTTCAAGCATTTGAGCCATTGACTGAGCAAACTTATGATGTAGGGCTTGAAACTTGACATGAAGCTTGTTTAGGATCTAAGAAGAAACATGGAAGCCACTTGAGACATTTCCAAACCAAATTTCCTTAAGAAAATCCAAACCCTAGTTGTAAGCCTTTGGCTTAGGAGGAGCATTTTGAATGGTCAACCCTTGAGATTCTTGAGTATTTGAGAAGCCTTGAAAGAATGTCTTGATAAGAATGGGAGGGAAAATTTTGGAGTACGACAACTGCCCCTGTTCAATCTTCTTAAACCTGAAGAGTTATATTTTCACGACTTGAAGGTAGAAGATGATTGAACACTCAAGTGCCCAGAAATTTACACTCTCCTGTGCAAGAGGTAACATTGTGGGTTAATCGTATCAGGAATGGGCTTATATATGCCATTTGGAGAGGTGACTGAGAGTCTTAGGAGATGGGCTTATAGATGCCATCCAAAGTTATTGTTGACTTCAACTGAAAGAAGTATCAGAATAAATCTTTTGTCGATTTAAACTGAACCAGCAGATGCCTTGAGTGTCTTTAACTAGATAAGAATTAGAATAAATCATTGGGTCGATTTAAACTGAACCAGAGAAAGGTGTCTACTGGAAAAGCATCAGGATAAATCATTGGTCAATTTAAACTGAACCAGCATATGTCTGATTGTCTTTAACTGGATAAGAATCAGAATAAATCTTTGGGCGATTTAAACTGAACCAGAGAAAGGTCTTGATTTTTCTTTAACTTGATAAGAATCAGAATAAATCATTGGGTTGATTTAAACTGAACTAGAGAAAGGTGTCTACTAGAAAAGTATCAGGATAAATCATTGGTCAATTTAAACTGAACCAATAGATGTCTGATTGTATTTAACTAGATAGGAATCAAAATAAATCATTGAGTCAATTTAAACTGAACCATAGAAAGGTATTGATTTGTCTTTAACTGGATAGTAATCATAATAAATTGTTGGGCAATTTAAACTAAACCAAATAAAGTATCTACCAGAAAAGAATCAGGATAAATCATTGGTCGATTTAAACTAAACTAGCAGATGTATGATTGTCTTTAACTGGACAAGAATTAGAATAAATCATTGGGTCGATTTAAACTGAACCATAAAAATTTTCCGCTGGAAGAAGTATCAGAATAAATCATTGGTAGATTTAAACTGAACCAACAGATGTCTGATGAGAATGACCTTCTGAGGAAAATGCAGCAATAGCCCTTCGTCAGATGTAGCCTTTGAGAAGACTGTTAGGTCATATAAGTATCTGATGATGTTTGTTGATTGATCTTTCCTGAAAAGGTAAAGAGTTATATGTATGCAATGGCATGTTGTATGAAATGAATTTCCTAATGATGTTCTCAAAATAAATGAGATTGTGTTATATGTGTTTCGTATGCATATGCTATGATATTTTGTAACTGATGTATGAATATGGAATGTTTTTTAAGTGCATTTGTAAATTCGAGCAGCATATTTGTTTGGGAAAATAAATCCCTGACTGTCGTTGGGGATGAAGAGTATGTGTATCTTCGATCTTTTAGGGATTGTTTCCGCTTGGGACTCCTGCTTTCTTATTTGAGGAAAACCCGCTGGGGAATATTAATTTATACTTTTTGCTTGAGGAAACTCTGCTGGAGAATGTTAATTCCTGCTTGGGGAGAAAAGTTTAAGAACATTGGTTGTTCTTTTCTCTTACTGGGGGTTATAATTCTTTTTATACCATGATTGGGGATAACCGAGATGGATAACTTTATGGCTCGTTTGAGGATGATAAAATTGATTGTCATCTGATCCGGTTTTAGATTCAGTAGAAACTCTCTGGGGATAGCAGGAACTTTACTGAGGAAAGGAATTTTTCTGGATACTCGTGGCCATCTGAGTAACAGAATCAAGCTGGGGAGATTCAACCTCACTGGGGAAATAAGCCCTGTTGACGGAAGTCTGAACTCCACTGGGGAGTAAACCCTGTTGATGGAGGAATATTTTGCTGAGGAAAACTCTTGGCTGAGGAGAATGAGCTCTATTGGAGAGAAGTAGTCTGCATGGCTTTTAAAATTTTGAAAACTCAGTTGGGGAGAAGAATTCCCATAAACTGTAATGATTGGGATTCTATAGATGGGCAATATTACTACGAAGAAGACTACACTCATTTATCTTCCAAAGCAATATGCTGGGAAGACTGCGGGGAATGTATGAACTTGTGAAGATTACTTTGTAGGGATAATCTCCTGAAATGGCTTTGTGGAGATTTGTGGATGACTTGAACATTATCCCAATTCCTAGAGTCTTGAGTAAATACTTATTCCTATTTTTATGCATACATTTGTTAACAGTCAATTGTACTCATATGCATAATCTCATTCAATTTTAGTCATTGGACGTCTTGCAAACAAAACAGAAAAAGTAAAAATAAAATTTGACTTTGAAATTGTATTTGAATTAATGATTTGCCTATGAACAGGAAATTTTTGGTACAAAGAGATGTAAATCCTAGTAAGGGGAAGTCGTCAAAGAAAAGATTTACAAAGTGAAAACAAAACATATAGCTATGTGGGAATAATCTCGTCGGGTTCCAACTCTGCTATTGCCCTTATGTCTTCAAGCATCACATCCCTTGTTGTCAGAAGAAAGTGAGTAAGTTGATTTGTACCATTTTAACTTAGACTTTGGTAATAAGGCTTTCTGTCAGTGATCCAATGGGGACATAGTCGTACGCTTTAATCCCTAATTTTTTCCTGGACTGCCCTTTCATATTTTTAGTCCACCGGGATACCCTTTTTTTCCCAAGCCGCCTTTTCAGGTTTTCGACTTGCCAGGTGTACATTATTTTCATATATATCCCTGATTTTTGCCCGAACCATTTGGTTTTCTGGGATGCCCTTATTTTTGCCTAGGCCAGTCAACCTAGCGGGTCATTTTTACGCGTAGTATCTTTTGACTATGTCCGCATTTATAGGGTGCAGGAAATCTTCACCATCCATGGTGGTCAGTATCATAGCTCTGCCAGAAAATACTTTCTTGACTACAAATGGCCCTTCGTGAGTAGGAGTCCATTTGCCTCTAGGATCACATTGTGGTAGAATGATGCGCTTTATTACCAAGTCATCAGCCTGATATATCTGATACTTGATCTTTTTGTTGAATGCCTTGATCATGCGTTTCTGATACATCTGACCGTGACAGACAACCGCAAGAGTTTTCTCGTCAGTTAGATTTAACTGATCCAACCTGGTCTGAATGCACTCGTCTTCGTCCAAGTCTTCATCTTTCATGATTCTTAGAGAAGGAATCTAGACCTCGACAGGTAGGACAACTTCCATACCGTAAACCAGAGAGAATGGGGTTTCCCCAGTTGATGTTCTATCCGAAGTGCGATAGCCGTGAAGAGAAAATGGTAACATCTCGTGCCAATCTTTATATGTCACAACCATCTTCGGTATGATCTTCTTTATGTTCTTATTGGAGTCTTCCACTGCGCCATTCATCATAGCTTGATATGGAGAAGAATTGTGGTGCTTGATCTTGAACTACGTGCAGAGTTCAGTGATCATTGTATTATTGAGATTGGTGTCGTTGTTTGTGATAATCCTCTCGGGAATGCCATACTGACAGATCAGGTTATGTTTGATGAACTGGGCGACCATATTCTTTGTAACAGAAGCAAATGAGGCTACTTCGACCCACTTTGTAAAGTAATTAATGGTGACAAGGATGAAACAATGCCCGTTAGAGGTTGTAGGCTTGATTTCTCCAATCATATCAATGCCCCACATCGCAAATGGCTAAGGAGAAGTCATGACATTCAAAGGTACAAGAGGCACATGTACTTTATCAACATAGATTTGGCACTTCTGACAAGTTCTCGAGTGGTGGTGACAGTCAGTTTTCATAGTCGACCAATAATAGCCATCTCTCACAATCTTTTTAGCCATAGTATGCCCACTGGAGTGCATCCGAAGACACCTTCATGCATATCTTGCATAATTTCTCCTGCTTCTTTCTTGTCCACACAACGAAGCAGGGTTGAGTCATGATTATGCTTGTATAGAACTCCATTGCTCAGGAAGAACATAGTCGAGAACCTTCGTAGGAACTTCTTGTCATTGATTGATGCCCCTTTAGGGTATTCTTGAGCTTCAAGGTGCCTTTTCACCTCATAAAACTAAGGTTTTTCCTCTACTCCATCAGTGTCAATCTCATAGAAGTGTGCAGGTTCTTCGAATCTCTCAATGATAATTCTGGGAGCCTCGTTGTCCCATTTGACCTTGAATATGGATTACATTGTAGCCAATGCGTCCGCCAGCTGATTCTCTTCTCTTGGTATGTGTTCAAAGGTAATCTCCTCGAAATACGTAATCAAGGTTAACGCATGCTCTTTATAAGGAATGAGATTCGGGTGCTTCGTATCCCAATCTCCTTTAATCTGGCTGATCACCAAGGCCGAATCTCCATATACAGTTAAGAACTTGATTCTTAGGTCAATAGCAGCCCTAAGACCCATGATGCACGATTCGTATTCAGCCATATTATTGGTACAGTAAAAGCAAAGTACGGCAGTGAAGGGTGTATGGAAACCTGCGGGAGAGATGATCACAACACCGATTCTGTTACCAAGTGCGTTAGAAGCTCCATCAAAAACCATAGTCCATCGGGATCCCGACTCAGGTCCTTAATACGGTCCAGGTTCTTCATAATCTGTTACTTACATAATGTTCTTGTCCAGAAACTTGATGTTCATAGACTGATAGTCGTCTACAGCCTGATGTGCCAAAAGGTCTGCCAATACATTTCCTTTGATGAATTTTTGAGTGGTGTACTGGATATCGTATTTTATGAAGACCATCTGCCATCGAGATATCCTTCCAGAGAGAGCTGGCTTTTCAAATATATACTTGATGGGATCCATTTTAGAGATCAACAGGGTAGTATGGGTCAAAATATACTTTCTTAGTCGGCGAGCAGTCCATGCCAAAGCGCAACAAGTTTTCTCGAGTAATTAATATCTTGTTTCATAGTCGGTAAATTTTTTGCTAAGGTAGTATATTGCATTCTCTTTTGGACCAGACTCGTCATGTTGGCCCAGTACGCACCCCATTGAATTCTCTAGCACTGTTAGGTACATAATTAGAGGTCTTCCTTCAATTGGTGGCATCAGAATTTGAGGTTCTTGTAGATACTCTTTAATCTTGTCAAAAGCTATATGACAGTTGTCATTCCATTTTTACTACTTGATCTTTCTTCAGCAACTTGAAGATTGGTTCACAAGTAGCATTTAGATGTGAAATGAAACGAGAAATGTAGTTCAAGCGTCCTAAGAAACCCCTTACCTCTTTCTCGGTACGGGGCGATGGAATTTCTTGAATGGCTTTGACCTTTACAGGATCAACCTCAATACCTTTATTACTGACGAAAAAACCCAGGAGCTTTCCAGATCTCACCCCAAAGGTGCACTTGTTTGGATTCAACCACAGCTTATACTTTTTTAGTCTTTCAAACAATATATGCAGATGATGAAGATGATCTTCCTCAGTCTGTGACCTGGCTATCATGTCGTCAATGTAGACCTGTATCTCGTGATGGATCATATTATGAAATAAGGCTACCATGGCACGTTGATAAGTCGCCCCATAATTCTTCAACCGAAAAGGCATAACCTTGTAACAGAAAGTGCCTCATTGTGTGACGAAGTTTTTTTCTCCATGTCTTCAGGTACCCTCTTGATCTGATTATAACCTGAGAAGCCGTCCATGAAGGAGAATACCTTGTGTTGAGCAGTTTTGCATACCAAAACATCAATATGTGGTAGTGGGAAGTCATCTCTGGGGCTTGCCCTGTTCAGATCCGTGTAATCTACACACATACATATATTTTCGTCTTTCTTTGGCACCGAAATAACATTAGCAACCCATTGAGGATATGATGTTACTTCCAAGAACCCCACGTTGAACTGTTTCATGACTTCAACTTTGATCTTTTCTGACATTTCGGGACACATGTGACAAAGCTTCTGCTTAATCGGAGCACAACCTTCTTTCATTGGCAGACGGTGAACCACAATATCAGTATTGATCCCTGGCATGTCTTTGTATGACCAAGAAAAGATCCCAACATATTCATGTAACATTTGGATTAGTCTTCTCTTGACACTGCTTTCTAAGTTGGCGCCAATCTTAACCTCTCTTTTGTTTGTCTCGGTACCCAGATTTATGACTTTGACCGGCTCTTCATGTGGTTGGATAGCCTTCTCTTATTGTATCAAGAGTCTGGAAAGTTCTCCAGGTATTTCACAATCTTCCTTACCTTCTTCCTCGGCTTGGTAGATCGGATTTTCAAAGTCATACGTGGCAATAGCAGAATTGTTATCAACAAGATCTAGAGTGGATGTGGATCTGCAATGCATTGTATGGGTGTGTGTGAGAACACATAGCTATTTGAAAAAATGCAATTAGATTAGAAGAAAGACAGGGATCACAAAATTTGTATGCAAAATGTCCAATGTTTTTATTGAATGAGCAATGTTTATGAATTAATCAACCCTTAACAGATGAACCATTGTGCCCCGGGTAAGACACAAGGTTTTAAAGTTATTGTTCAAATTTTACATAACCAAAACTTTCAAAGTAGTAAAAACAGGAATATAGCCATTACTCCTGGCTGAAAGAGATAGGGAACACGTCTTCTGCTCTCCAATTATCCAGTTCATCACCAATGGTAGGGAATATCCAATTGTTGAAGTCACAATCACTGTATGCATCCTCTATGGCATTGACCCCATTTTGCTGATGTAGAGCGGAGGTCTCCCAGCACGAGCGCGTCGAACAACCCTCTGACCTTCTACAATGAAACCCAGACCAAACTTGTTAGATTTATAAGGGATATCAGGAAGCTGACCCCAAATTGTACTACCACCTTCTTCAGTAGCAGCCTTAGCATCTTTCAAGGAGGCCATCTTATGTGGAGTTTGTGTGATCTTCTAAATGGTTGAAACATCTTCAACAGCAGCAGAGGAGATCACTTCAAAGGTATGACAGAGTGTTTCAATGAATTCTCCGTCCATTTCTATGTATTGGAATGAGTTGAGGTGGCTGACCATATATTCTTCCTCCCCACAAACAATAACAACTTTCCCTTTTACAGGATACTTCAGTTTCTGGTGTAAGGTAGAGGTGACAACACCTGCCCCATAAATCCAAGGGCGTCCCAATAAACCAGAGTAATCTGGCCGGATATCCATGACATAGAAGGTGGACTCAAAAGTCTGTGAAGCCACTTTGATCGGAAGGTCAACCTCTCCATGTATCATTCTCTTCGACCCGTAAAAGGCTTGAACTATGATATTGTTGGGCTTTAACACAATTCCTTCATAGTCTAGCGGTCAAGAGCACCCTTTGGCAGCACACTTAGAGAAGATCTCGTGTCATTCAATACATGCTCCAATGTAGTGCCCTTGTATTCAATGGAGACATACAAGGCCTTATTGTGATTCCTCCCCTCCGGAGTCAAGTCAGCGTCGGAGAAACCCAAACCATTGTCAGTTGTCAGACTAGCCACATAGCTCCTAAATTGATCAACCAAAATTTCTTGCGGCACATGGGAAGTCTTTAAGAACTTCACTAAAGCCTTCGCATGGGCCTCAGAACACAGCAGTAGTGACAATATAGATATTTTGGATGGGGTTTGCCCCAGCTGTTCAACAATTTTGTAATCACTTATGCGAATGATTTTCAAAACCTCTTCCAAATCCTGTTCAGAGGTATCTTTGACCGGAACTTCATTTGGCGCCTCCGTCTGGGTAGGCTCTATCACCGAATATCTACCCCGAGCCTCAGCAGTTGTCTTGGTAATCGTAACTTGAGCAAGTAGAGAGATCTCTAGGGAGAAAATCCTTTCGCTTATGGTAATTTTACTGGTACCCACAATATTGACAATACTAGGATCAACTTCTTCATTCTCTTCATCGGACAACTCTTGCTTAACGCCATGGAAATAGACATCAGCCCCGTAATTCCAAGGAACAACCTTCTCCGAGGAATACAGGATGGACCCAGGCGTTGTGATAACCAAAGGAGCAGCTTTCGGATTGGAGGTAATCCTTATAGGACCTTTATAAGAGATCCTAAAAGGAGTATCAGAGATAACAGATAGATCTTGGCACAAATTCTCAATAGACAAAACTTTTTCAATCAAAATCATGTGTTCATCCATCAGACGTTGAACACCTTCCTTCAGTAATCCGCAGTCGTTGAGTTCAACTGCACAACAATAACAACCTTCAGTATAACCTGGAAATAAACCAGCTTGTAACAAATTCTACTTTATTGTAGAGAGAGGAGTAACCATATCATTGATAGAAATAACATACATCACATCTTCAATAGCACTTATATCCTTGTCATGCTTGGGCATAGGTGCTGTAATCACATTTGGAGTTTCTGGAGGATCGAACTCAATCTCCTTGTTGTCAATCAGATCTTGAATTTTGTTCTTCAAGGCCCAACAATTGTTGGTGTCATGACCTGGATTGTTTGAATGATAATCACATCTCGCATTTGGGTTATACTTTAGAGATGCGGTGTTGGGATTTTGAGGAGGATCCCGCAGTGAAATGATTTCGGCATTCATTAGATGTTGTAACGCCTGAGATAAAGGCATGCCAATTTTGGTAAATTGTCTCCGTGGAGCGTCTGGCCTTTGTCGGTTACCCTACTGTCGTTGTTGAGTAGGTGCCGGATTAGAAATCAACATTACTCCCACAGTCTCACGTCAATTAAATTTACTACGGCTTTTCTGGTATTAGACAACACTAACTTCTTTTTTACCTGCAAATGGCTTCTTCGCAGCACTAGAAGATGAAGCCATCAGGATCTTCCCACTCTTGATACCACTTTCAATTCTCTCCCCAGTTAAAATGATCTTTGTAAAGCCTGACGAAGAACTTCTGATCAACAGATTAAAGAAAGGGCTTGTTATAGTGCCCATGAACATGTCTACCATCTCCTGATCATTTAGAGGAGGTTGCACCCTGCCAGCTAAATCCCTCCACTTCTATGCATATTCCTTGAACCCTTCTCTTGAGCCCATGGACATATTCTGCAGTTGCACTCGAGTTGGTGCCAGGTCAGCATTGTATTGATACTGCTTATAAAAATCAGTAGCCAAATCTTTCCAGGTGTGGATATTGGTTCCCTCCAGGATATAACCATTCTAGTTGTGTTCCAGCCAAACTCTCTTGGAATAAATGAACCCATAACTTCCGGTTAGCAGTGTGAGGCTGTATCTTCCGAACATATGACCTCAAGTGAAGTTTAGGACAAAAGACCCCGTCGTATTTTGCAAAGACAGGGACCTTTAACTTAGGTGGGATGACCACCCCCGGAACCATACCTAATTCACCCAAATCCAGTCCAGGCACCTTCTGGACTTCCATTTCCTTGAGCCTGTCCTCCAGTTGCTTATATCTGTCATCTGCAGGAGGATACTGTTTGTCAGAAAAGTCTTTGTCTTCAGGAGAATTCTTATAGCCCTGATTGTTCATGTCATCTTCATCATGGTTGTCATCCTCTTCAGAGGAGTCATCTTCCACTTGGATTGGTTTAGCAGGACCTTTGAACCTTCTCCCCAAATTGAGGACAGTAACCGGCTTCTTGGACTTCTTCTTTTTCTTAGCGAGGAGCGCCAACACTTATTGTTGCTTCTTAGTCACACTCAGAAGAGTCTCTTGGAATTGTGCATGTTGAGCCTGAATATTCTTAACAGTTTGTTCGAAGGCCATTTTTCTGTTGAAATAAATAGCGAGAAAATGAGAAACCTGTACTGGAAAACATGTTCATGAAATGATGCATGATATGTGAATGCAAATGATTCCAAGGACTTCAGGATATTTAAATTTATTAACCAAAAGGAAACAATGATTTTATTACAAAGTTCAAATTACAACTGCCTTTTAGGCTTACAATTATAACAAAAGCTCTCAAAAATAAAATGAACTCCTAAAATCTAAGAGTCAGGTTTCCCATGGACGCTTCCTCTTTGTCCTGATGTAGGCATTAAGACTCTTTTCCTCGTGAAGTTGCTTTATGAACTCCAACACTTTCTTTTCGCTGGCATAGAATTGAGTCTCAAAGGTACCCCTCTTTCCTTCAGTTGAATCCAGGACTTCTGCAATTCCTCGAGGTTAGTGGGCATGTCAGGATGAGGAATTGTATAAGGAACATCCCCTTTGGTAATAGGCTCCACATTCATTGGTAGGATGGATGGATACGACATTATGAGGTTTTAAGCATAAGCGCGCACCCATTTGAGATAAGACTCGATAGGAATGGAATACCTATGCCCCAAAGTCTTATTATAAACCTTGTTTACCATGCCCTAAGCTCGTACAAACCTTTGACTATACCCTTGAACATCATTCTCGTAATCGAACATAATACCCTGCATAAGTGCATTATGGGGACCATACCTTCGAGCATAACCAAATTGTCGTAGAGTCAGAGAAGGGTTATAAGCAATACCTACCCTAATACCAAGGAGCGGAACATTATGGAATTCCGCATAGTGGTCAATGATAGTGACATCTTCCATAGATTAGGGACACCAATGAATATTCAAATGAGAGAGTGACATCATTCTTTGAGATAAACCCAAGCCTTGTTCATTCTTTAATACTAATCAAGGAAGGGGTGAAATAAACCACCTAGATATCAATGGTGTACAACACATAAGAACCCCTCTCCTCTTCAGGTTACGAGTGTGAAGAGAATGCAGAATGTCTCTGAGCAAAGTAGGCACAAGGTTATGAGAGAGGAAAACTTTGACAGCATTCACATCTATGAGTTGGTCTGGATTATGGAAATGTACTAACCCATAGATTAGAAGCACCAGGACTTCTTCAAAAGCTTGAAAATCCAACTTATCCAAAAACAATAGAGCCTTCTCTAACAGAAACTTAGCTAGAAAACCCTTGACTCTGCTCCTTGTTTCCCAGTTGGATATAATGTCGGACCGCTTCAGATGTAAGGCTGCTACAATGACTTCTGGATTTAGAGCTTCCTCTAAACCCGTGAAGGGAATCTGATCAAGAATGGGTACTCCTAGTAATTGAGAGAACTCCTCCATAATGGGTACCAACTGATAATCGGGAAAGGTGAAGCAATGGTGTTTAAGGTCAAAGAACTGAAAGAGCACACTCATCATTTTTTTCTTCAAAGCTTGAGGTAACCAGATTGAGAAGTCGATCATATCTTTTGGTGAATGGGGAGTTCTCAGGAACCTTTGATGCTAACTCTTTGAGTTGATGAGGCACTTTCACAGAGCTGATTCAGATGGTATTTCTGCGAGTGGAAGCCATATCCTACAAAACAGAACAAAGATAAGTTCCATGGTCCTTGAAATGGTTAGTGAGAATGAATATGAATGTTATGATGCATGATGTTTTGTTTGAACAATTAAATCATACACAAGCAAGACATACAAGGCCTTAGGTTTGGGCTTGCATAGGGTTTGTAGGTAAGTACCCTTTTGAAGTTTTAGTTGGTTTAACCTATCCTAAAAGAAGTAATTGGGTTGTAAGGAAACTCAATATTATTGATCTTTCTTCATCGGGCATTGTTTCAGCTCAAGCGATCTTTTCTCGCGGCTGAAATTTCTCGAAAGTCAGATCTCAATGAGTGTAGTATAGAGTATCATCCAATCTTAAGTTTTGCAACAAAGTCGGCTATATCACTACATTCTAATGGCCAAATTTGTTCAACTAAGGTTCTATAGTAAGTCAATGCTTCATGACACCACACAACGGCCCCATATTCTCCTTGATTCAACACAAAGGATACCGGTACTAGCAAATGTGTCACACTAACGTAGACATCGCTTCAACCATATCGGTCTACACCGTACAGTCTCCATGATCTATTGCTACTTACCTAAAGTGCTCCAAATCCAGGTATAGGATCTTTAAGAATAACCCAAACATAAGCCCGAAATGTAAAGCACACAAGTCAAACAAGTAAAGAATTTTAAATATGATCTAGTTCTAAGTTAACCCCATTTTAGTTTCTTCTCCCCGACAGAGTCGCCAGTTCTAAAACACGGTGGGAGAACTGACTTTACTGGTTTTGAGTTTTATCGCAATTGTTGTAGTTAGCAAGAGACGCCACTGACTTTTCTTTTATCCAATAAAGGAAAGTGTTAAAAGAATAGGAAAGACCTTTCGAGAATTTTTATGATTAAGGGGGGTAGGTTATGGAAAGGGAAGGTGTTAGCACCCTTTCCATATATATTTATCTATGTGCTCTTAGTTGCTAGCTCACTTTGGAAATGCTATTTTTTGTGTAAGTGTATTTTGAAAATATTTCGAAAAGACGCCTTAGTGCGACGAACTTTGTAATGATTCTCGTATCATTGAGAATGCATACAAAGTGTTTCTTGTCTTTGAAAATATTTAGAAAAAAGAAAGTGTATGTGTGAGAAATTTGTTTTTTGAGCAAGCAACTACAAGTTATCTACCTACTCGAAAGATTTTTGTTCTTTTCCTTATTTCCTTTAGATAGTGCTATCCTACCATTAGTTGGTAGGTAGCCCTATCATTGGATGTTTTGAGGGACAGGTGAGGGTCATTGTACAGTGACGACGGCAACTCGTAAGACACTTTAGCAATTTCCATAAGGTATTAAGATTATTTACCGAGGCAACATCGAAAGGGTCATCGAGGGACTATGATCTTGTAACCAAAGGGTCTTTTCTAAAATTTCTCACGTTCGAGAGACGTGACTGTTTATTTTCTGAAGGCAACAAGTGGAGGTACCTTAGAGGTGTGCGTGTGCGAGGTGTGTTGTGTTTCAATTATTTGTCTTGGATGTTAAGTTTTCTACTGTTTGCTTTTAAGTTTTATCATGCAACCCTATTAAGCTAATAGTTAAATATATACATACAGGCATAACTATAAGTGCGGAAAATAAAATACGAAAGGTAAATCCTAAGCTATTACAATCCATAAGCAGTTACAATATTTAAAAATGCGGGAAAGTAAACTATACTATTACAAAACCGTGTGCGCGACCTATACATTTATTTCTAGAAATTAAAGTGTAAAAGACTAAATAAAAAGAAATTTAAGGGAAAAATTAAAACCTAAAATTCTAAGTGTTTAAGAAAATATTTTTGTTGTTTTTGTTTAGAAAAATAATTAAATTATGAATACCTAATTCTAATTAATTAATTAAGAAAGTGATTAAATAATTAATTAAACAATTAATTTAATTAATTTAATTAATAAAAAAACTTAAAAATATTTTTTGTACTTTTTCTGATTTTTTTGTTATAAAAAAATGTAAAGAAAGTTTAAATAAAAAAATAAAAAAATAGGAGATGGGCCTGGTGAAGACAAGTAAATTGGGGGGTGCAGGGTCAGAAAACGTCTAAGCCCAATATCTTAGGCCCAGGCGTTGGAGGGAGTATCCCCATAATCCCGTATGGTTCTCCAGTGAAGTCTATCATGAGTGCACAAATCTGGAACGTCTGAGCTGTGTCCATTAAGATTTGATGGTGTTGATGAGGAGGATATGTCATTGCGTGTTCGACATGCCCTGTATGGGATCTGCAAGAAAAATGTTGGAATATAAAATGTCAGAGGAAGGGATCGAACCCCTTCCCTGACACACTAAAGCCTTTGCATGTTTCCTCCTACCGTGGGACGGAAGTCTCATCCAATACATGAGTCAATTAAAAATAAAAAATACACAGATTGGAATATATGGTCGGAGAAGCGCCAGAGCCCTAGCTCTGGTCGACTTCTCCGGCAACCTGCAAAGCCAAAAATGCATAAAAATCAAATTTTAAGGAACTAAAGTGCCATGCCCTCCCTAAATCAACCCTCCTGGATTCAAATCTGGGATTAATTTAGGATGTGGATCCTTACATCATGCTTTTTGAATCAATTTTCACCGAACGGAGTAAAAATGGCATCTATCATATATGCATGCATGGGATCATGTAAATGATCTAAAGCTGTTCAAACTTGTCTCATAAACTCGTTAGAAACATTAGTTTAGTTTAAAACAAAGGCAAAATAAAAGATATGAATTTATAAAAAAAAAAAAGTAAATCGGACATGCTATGTAGTATGGTTTTGCACGCTTAGGATCACAAAAATAGATCCAGACCTACCCTTTAGTGTTCTAGGTAGTGAATGGGGTCAAGAGTTTGGAGTGAAAGGGTCTGTAGCACTAGCACTAGTTTTGAAACTTAGGGTTCTTTGAAATTTTTTTAGAGTTTTAGCAAGCTCTTTGTGGTAGAGGTCATCCTTTGCTTCTTACTTTGTGAGTTTATATAGACGGAGGAGTGAGGGTGAACCAATATGAAAGAAAACAATGCAATCATGGCTTATGAAACAAAAATCCAACACATTGAAAACTTGCCATTTTTGAGATATTGCTTGCCTCTTTTGAATTTTCATGAACCTGGACAGGTTGTGGCTGGGTTCCACGAATTATTGGGCCCTTGAATGATCCAAATGAAGTCCACTTAGGTATTGATCCATTTATTTGATATTTCACTTGATTTCTTTTGTATTTAAATGAATAAAAATTCAAATAAATAGAAATAACAAATCAAAATAATGCATGGATAGTTTTATAGGCTCTTGGATATGTCATGAGTATGTTTGAACTCTAAAAAGTTAGGCCCAATAACCTAAAATCACAAATTTGCTCAATTGAGATTTCATGCACTTCTCAAAAGTATCCCAACTTGTACAACTCATAACTTGCTCATTTTTTGTCATTTGAAGGTGATCTTTGACTTTTTGGAGAGCTCAATATATCATCTACACTTTCTCGTTTTATCATTTTTGCATTTGGAGACTTTATCTTGATGTAAGTTTCCTTGAGAAAAAGTGTCTTTTGTTGACTTTTGAAAATGACTTGTAATGTCTTAGCTTATATCTTCCAAATGAAGCATTTTATGGACTTGAGAATAAAAGGAAAGTTGTAGAGGATTGAAATTTCTTCAAAATGGGATTTGTTTGGGGAAAAGTTGATGAAGCATGTGAAAGTTATGTCTGGTCAAAGTTCAGTGGACTTCTCCTAAGGAAACCCTAATTTGACAATTCTTGACTTTTGATGATTAGAGGGCTTTCCTTGGGGAATCATGATCAAACCTTGATCAAATGATGAATATCACTTCAAAATGTTGATGTTGACCAAAAATCTTGAAGTTTGATTGTATGTTGACCACAGTTAACCTTTTGACCAATATAGTTTATTTTCAAGCATTTGAGCCATTGACTGAGAAAACTTGTGATGTGGGGCTTGAAACTTGACATGAACCTTATTGAGGACCTATGAAGAAACATGGAAGCCACTTGAGATCTTTTTAAACCAAATTTCCTTGAGAAAATCCAAAGCCTAGTTGTAGGCCTTTGGCTTTGGAGGAACATCTTGACTGGTCAACCCTTGAGATTCTTGAGTATTTGAGAAGCCTTGAAATAATGCTTTGAGAAGAATGGGAGGGAAAATTTTGGGGTACAACAATTACTCTCATAAATATGAAAATCTTCAAGCTGGCTCTTCATCTAGAGCATCTGAGTACTGCATCCAGCTGCGGCTATATATTCAGGTTCGGCAGTTGATAGTGCAATAGTGGATTGTCTTTTGTTGGACCATGAGATTAAGTTATCTCCTAGAAACTGGCAGCTTCAAGAAGTACATTTTCTTTCTATTCTATCTCCAGCAAAGTCAATATCACAATACCCTACTAATTTATATTCTCTAGATTTTTTATAACAAAGACCAAGATTATTAGTACCTTTCAGATACTTGAAAATTCGCTTAACTACTCTTAAGTGAGATTCTCTAGGATCTTATTGGAATCTGGAACAAAGACAAACACTATATAGAATATCAGGTCTTGAAGCTGTTAAATATAGGAGAAAACCAATCATACCTCTGTAGAGCTTATGTTCTACTTTCTTACTTACCTCTTCCTTTTCCAGAATGCATGTAGAATGCATGGGTGTTTTGGGTGTCTTACTATCTGACATATCAAATTTCTTCAAAAGTTCTTTAGCATACTTGCTTTGATGTATGTAGGTTCCTTCTGAAGTTTGATTGATTTGAATTCCCAGAAAGAACTTGAGTTCACCCATCAAGCTCATTTCAAATTCTTCCTGCATAGTCTTATCAAATTCTTTACCCAAGGAGGCTATTTTATACTCCACTTCAGGAATTACATTCATTAATAAGTGACCTTTCAAGTTCAATGATTAAATGGAGCTCATAACGTCCATCGTACCACTCATGTGGGTGTAATGCCTCCTTCATCAATTTTCGTAACTCCCATGCAGCCCCAGGATTACTTGTAACTGTCACACTAGTTTGGCATTTCGACCCTCCGGTTACACAAACGAACGACCTCTTATCCGACTCAAATTTTCCTACACCTCATGAGTACCAACTCGACTATCAACCTTTTTGGGGGTACTCGGCATGTCTGATATATCTTTCTTGACCATAACGACTTGTACTTCGTCTCTGAGAATTCTGGGGTGTACATACACTAATAAAGATTTACTCTCATTATAATAAATGATATTATAGGGAATTTAAATAATTAAAAGTAAAATAAAAATATTGAGGATGAATTTATATTTACGCTGAGAACTTCTTCTTCTTCACTCATACCAACTTTCGATAAGTCTTCTTCCTCCTCTGAATTCAGAAGCCAACGTCTTCTAAAATAAAACAACCTAAACGACCTTGCATTTTTCTCTTCATTGAGTTCAAACTACATTCATGAACTCATATTTATTGATTTAATCAAGCTATTGAGAAATCGATTTAACAAAAGTATTTGTAAGTCACATTAAAATGGACGGTTAATCAACCGATATGACAAAAAATTCATAAAGTCAAATATATTTTGTAATATTAATATTTTTAATTAAAACACAAAATATTGGGTGTATTTTCTACCGTCTTTTAATATCCAGGTGAGGAACCGACCTAACAACACATGTGTGTTATGAATGAAATAAAGTATCTGTTATGTTTTAATTTTGTGGAAAAGAATTTCATAGCGGTTGCAAGCTTCAAATGTAGCGAAATATGGAACATATCACCACAGTTGAATGAAAAAAATGTAGTTGTTATACTTTTAATTTTTAAATAACAACAAATCTTAAGGGACGCACGCTTATTTTTATTGAAAAAATGGAAAATTGTTGATATTGAAATTCGAAATTTGTCACCCAAATACTATTATCACAATTGTTTTTAGAGACCATGATGAGATGTTTTTAAATAAAAAAAACCATGCGCATAAAAAATAAGATATTACTATGGTGGCTAAATAGTCGCAGTAATATAATGTCACTGAATATATATTTTATAGTAATGTAACAATTGTGAAAAAAAATAATTTAAATAAAAAAAATGAAACAAATCTATTAATGAAGAGGCCAACATTACCAAATTGAAAGAGGATCAAATAAATTTCAAATAATATAAAATTTAAGGACCAAAAAAGTACGTTTTAAAATGGATGAACTAAAAGTTAAAAACCATAGACTAGGAGAATCAAAGTGCAGTATTTAAGCTTTTAAATTATAAGATAAACAATTTTTTAATTTATATAATAAAACCTAAAATGAGATTTGATTCATAAAATTGTCTGTATTTTTTATTTATACCCGTTTTTATTCAAAGATTGAAAAACTTCTAATTCTTTTTTTATTTTGCATTAATGTAATTAGGGATGGAAAAACGGGCTCAATCTGTTGGACATGTCCGTTTTGCCTGCACTTTAGGGTAGAGTGGGCTAAGGATTTAGGCCATCACCCTCTAATGTGTCCTCACCACCACGTCCTGTTTTCTACGCGGATTTTTACGGACACGTGCATTTACATAAATATTTGTGTTTTTAAACTTAAAAGATGCAGTGTCCACGGCCTTTCCTCACCATGTCTTCACTTGTTTTGTGAGGCGGAGATAGGTTTTAGACCCGCATCTTCAACAATGCCAGTTACGCCCGTACTATTTTTTTGTGGACTTATGCGAGACGGATCTAAACGGAACGGACATGTCCGTTTGCCACTCCTAAATATAACTATGTTATCGCACAAATTACAAATTATTGATATTACTATTATTATTTTATTATTATTAAAATAACCCCTTCCTATCATCAGAGGTTGAAAAATTAATTGAAAACAAATATTCAAATGATTATGAAAATTTGAAGTTAACATTTTACTAATACAACATATTGATCATCTTAAGAGACACTTTAAAATAATTATAATTTTGCGATAGGGATTTTTCACAACTCCTAAAGCGCGCTAAATAAATTTAATTTTTTTGAACAACATGTGTTTTATACATTATATAAGAGTCAAATAATGTTCTATTTGTGGTATGCAAAGAGAGAAAAATATGGCTGAAATCAAGTTTGTGTATGTTGTAATTTTATTTCTTTTTCTTTTTCTTGTTCCTAAGAATATTGATGGTGCACCCGGTAAATTATTTTTTCATAATATAAATTCCTTCTATATCTATTAGTTCATACATAATCTTTAATTTCCTTTTAGTAGCAACATCTGATTATGTTTTTTCATTACAGCGGCACAAAATTGTGTTACCGATAATGACTGTCCAACAAGAACTGCTATTCGTAAATATAAATGCATTAAAAATAAATGTAGACATACTAGAGTGATGAAGCTTAGTTAATAAATATAAATCATATTTCTTATGTTTTATATTATAAGCAAATTTTGTTTTTTAAATTTATTAAATAATTTATGTATTTAAATTATATATAAATTAAATGCATTTGTTTGTAATATAAGACAGAGCGACTAAGATGTTATATTTACGTCTTCCTAAAAAAATATTTTCAATGTATTTTTTTACTAGAATATTCCTTAATTTCAATTTATGTATTGTGATGAATCCCAATAATTTTATTATTATTTATATAATTTTTTTATTTTTACAAACCTTACATTTATTTCTTTGTACTTTAAGATCTTGGAAATGATATGACTAACAATTTAAACACATCATTATAATTCTAAACTAATGAGTTTTCAAACAATATTTGAACGGAGAATTCATAAGTTCGTTTTGTTCATCTAGCTATAAATAATTGGTTCTAATATTGATGAATGGATTCTTTAGAAGATGATAAAGATGGAACTCAAATCCTCAAACTTAGAGTTTGGCGCTTGTCTAGTCATATTTTCTTACTTTTTTCTTTTAAAACGCAAACTCTTAACATATATTCTAACAATAGATTGGTCCTTTTTATCTTTTATTCAAATTCGATAATCCAAACTTATACTTAACTTCATTCCTACTGCCTCTTCAAGATTTTCATAAATCAATATCTAAATCATGAACCTCTACATGATACATTACTCGAACACACTCCATTCAAACTCACAATTTAATTATTGTTTAATAAAAAAATTCTGCAACATGACATATATGTTAGAAGATACATATTCAAAAATTATTGTCAAAGTCGGAAGTTTTTGAGACTGTTAGCTAAAAGCAGTAGTTTTTGAGATTGTTAGTTAGAAACTTTTTTAAATGTTGTTATAAGTTGTTAGCTAAGTTTAACATACTTTTACTTGTGCATACGTGACAGTTTAATTTTGTGTATTTAAACAAGTTTGTTACAATGAAATCATAACTAAAATTTTCACCATTGAGAGTTTGTTAGGTTTTTCTCTCTTCTCTCTATTCTTCCATATTCATATCTGTTGTACCTCAAAATTTGACCTCTCATGTTTTCCAAAGTCTTCCCCCTGCATGGTTGACCAGAAACCCTTTCCTAAGGAAAAAGAAAATTTTTGAGTGGTGCTTTAAGTACCTTTCGATTGGCATTCTGAAAGGCCCTTCGATTGGTACTTTGAAGGGACACTTCGATTGGCATTATGGACAAGCACTTCGATTTGCATTCTGAAAGACCCTTCGATTGATATTCTGAATGAGCCTTTCGATTGGAATTATGGACAAGCACTTTGATTGACATTATGTCAAGGCCTTCGATTGACATTCTGAAAGACCCTTCGATTGGGATTCTGAATGAGCCTTTCGATTGGCACCCTGGGCCAGGCTTTCGATTGGCATGCCAAGGGATCCTTCGATTTAGCATTGTGTCAAGGCAGCTTCGACAGGCATGTTAACCATGTCCTTCGATTAACATGAAACAGCACCTTTCGATTGGCCTATTGGCAAAGCCTTTCGATTGGAATTTTAATTAGTACCCTTCGATTGATCTTTGGACAAGGGCCATTCAAAGGAGGTCATCAAGAGGGCACTCAAATCAAAAGTGTCCAGGTTCATTCAAGAGACATGAATATTTCAAAAAAGGAAAACTTTTAATGTGTCAGTTTCTTGTCTCATGGCATTTAATGGCCTGTTTAATGGCTGTCTCTTGTCATTACTGCACCCTCACACCCCTATAAATACAGAGGCCAGCATGCATATCCAACACACAAAAACTCTGCAGGAAAACAGAACACACGGAAATTATACAACCAAACACAGGAAAAAACAGAAGCATTGGAGAGACGCTGCCCATAAAATCCATCAAAGGTTGTCAGAATTTTCCAAGCCAAAGCAGTCCTTCAGATCGAAGGTGCCCACGCCCAGAAGCCCTCGGATCAAAAGTGCCTACATCCAGGAAGTGCCCAGATCGAAGGTTCCTACATCCAGGAAGCGCCCAAATTAAAAGTCCAATCTGTTGGTAAGAAAGGGTAAACTATCCAACCTCATATTTGCATAATACATACATACTGTTTGTTACCTTCGATTTTCTATCCTAGACAGGATCAAGAGGCCTGGGTTTGGCACCTAGACCATGTCCATCGTTTGCTAATATTTGCTGCAGACATAGCCTGAAGAGACCCAACAAGCGCAGGATCGAAGGGCCTGGGGTTCAATACCCAGGCCCTGTGTTTTATTTCGCTCACATACTTTTGCAGGTATAACAGCCCAGATCGAAGGAGACACCTTCTCTGGGTCGAACCCATTAGCATGCTGGATCGAAGGAGGCATCTCATTCCTGGATCGAAATCCATGACCTCCATGATCAAAAGACAATCCTCTTCCCTGGATCGAAGGCTACTCATGCCTTACTGTCTGGCCCAATCGAAAGGACCATGACCCCCTCTGGATCAAAGCTTCCTTTCCCTCCTTGGGTCGAAACTCCTCTTTTTTCCCTAGATCGAAGGATCCCCCTTGTATTTTATTTTTGTATTCATTGACATATTTTTATCTTTTTTAATTAACATTAAAATCAAAAAACCACAAAAAACATTAGGCTAGTTTTTTTTTAATTAAAATTAACTTTGTTAATTAATCTCTTAATTATCTTAACATTTTCTCAAAACTAAAATTAAATAGATTTAGATCATTTTCCCAAAATAAAATAAAACAACAAAAAGATTTTATTCTTAGAATTTTTAGAAGTTATTTTCAGATTCGCGCGCGCTTATTTTATTGTAACTGCCTACTGGTTTGTAATAACTTAGCTAAGAATTTTACTTTACTGCTTTTATTTCCCCCAATTTTGGACATGTAAATAAACCCCCTCCCCGAAGCTTTGTAATAGCGTAGGATTTATAATTCCCGCACTTTAAATTCCTGTACATATATTAACTGTTTAGATGTATGCTAACTAGGCTATGCATGACAAGATTAACTCTTAACTTAAAATCAATAGTAGCTCACTATAACATGTACAAAGATAATATAAACTGAAAATTGACACACTCGCACATGTCACTCCTAGGATACACCTCACTTGGTTGCCTCGAACGTGGTCATTAAGTATAGGATGTTTTAGAGGTCGTCCTTTTGTCCCAAGATCATAAGTTGCCTCGAAACGGTTGCCTCGGAAAAATGATCTAAGACATTAGGATTACCACTAAGGCGTCCTAACATTGCTTTAGTGACCACACGTCCCTTCAATCGAATTGACCCGAAAACTCCAACGATGGTGCTACCTACTCCTCAATAGTGGGATAGCACTGTCTAAAGGACACTTGTACAGTCTAATTCCTTTTTGAGTAGGTAGATGTTCTTAAGTACTTGCTCCTTTTAAAAACAAAAAACAAACTTTTCGCACTTACACTTTCTTCAAAAAACAAAACTCTTTTCAAAACCCACAATCACAAAGAAAAGAAAACTTTTGAAAACATAGTGAGCAAGTACCTAAGAGCCCGTGGATAACCACGGATAGAAAGGGTGCTAACACCTTCCCTTTCTATAATCTACCTCCCGAACCCGAGAAAAATCTCGAAAAGAAATTTTTCGGTGCTTTTGTCCTTTCCTTATTGGATAAAATAAAAGACGGTGGCGACTCTTGCTTACCGCGACATTTTGCGGAAACAAACGCAAACGCGAACCAGCATTAAAAAACAGTCAGTTCTCATTCCCACCGATCACAGAACTGGCGACTCTGCTGGGGAATAGAAGTGAGGTGTACCTTAGGACTAGATCACTTGTGTTTTCAATTGTATTGCTTTGTATGCTTTTAATTTTGTGGGCTTGTATCGGAGTTCTATAAATCCTCCACCCGAATTTGGGAAACATTCATAGATAGCAATACGTTATGGAAACTGTGCGGCGTATACCGACATGGTTGAAGCAATATCTATATTAGTGCGATATATTTATGAGTACCGGTAGCCTTTGAGTTAATCAAAGAGAATACGGGGCCGCTGAGTGATGTCACTAAGCACTAATTACCTAGAACCTTACTTGACCATCTTGGCCTTTTTTAGGGGTAGTGAGATGACCGACTTTGGTGCAGTCCGAAGTTGGTAGATACTCGATACTACACTCATTGAGGATTGTTTTCTTGGAATATTTTGGTCGCTAGTTCAGTGGCTAAACCAAAACGATGAACATAGAAAACAATCCAATGATATTGAGCTCCTTAGAACCCGGTTACTATTTATAGGACAGGTTTTGAGCCAACTACACTCAAGAGGGTACTTACCTTTGAAACTCCATGCCAGCCTAAACTTAAGGTTGTTTGTGTGACTTGTGTGCCTTCAAACTTGAACTACTTGCACATACTTGTTATCTGACAACATGGGTTCCTTGCAGGTTTTTGTTTACAGTCCTTATCCAATAATTTGGACTTATTGCAGGGTCTACTCACATCACCTCACACTTTTGCTTAAACGCATAGCATACACATCATAACATCATGCCTTAACATTTCTTTAACCATTTCAAGGATCTCAAGGGTCTGTGATGCAGGTTATGGTAAATCAAAAGTCTAGCAAGGGGCCAAGGGGATTTATTTTCCTCTAGCCAATGCCATCTAGATATCAAAGCATGATAACTTGAGTCAGGGGCTATGACCCACTCGATATGGTGAGCTTGACTCTTGAAGAAGGACTCTCAGCAACATGAAGTTCCTTCAATCAAGCTACCAGATTCAGATTCTAACAGTTTCTTGTTTACCCCACGAGATCCTTGAAAACATTGCATACATATATCATACATATCATTGCATAACAGGTCATCCAGTACAGGTCTCTTATCTTCTTCGCTGTTTATTTCAGCAATCATCATGTCTACTGAACCTTCCACTGAGCAAGCTATCAAGGCCCTCCAGGCCCAGAATGCCCAATTTCAAGAGTTGGTCATGAGCCTAGCTAAGGGTCAGCAGGACCTGAAGACCCTGATTCTGAAAGAGAGGAAGAAGAAGAAAAAGAGGACCATCATGTTCAATACTGGACGCAGGTTTGGAAACGGGCTGCAGAATGAGGTTGATCTGACCACCCCATCTGAGGGGAAGGATAGTCCACAATAAAGGAGGGCTCCTAGCCCTTTGGTCTCCGACAACGAGACGGACTATGATGAAGAACAGTATCCTCCTGCTGAGGATAAGTACAAACAACTGGAGGACCGTTTGAACGCTATAGAAATACAGAAGGTGCCCGGTCTGGACTTCGGAGATCTGGGTCTATCATCTGGGGTGGTGATTCCCCATAAATTCAAGGCACCTGCCTTTGCCAAGTATGACGGAGCTTCTTGTCCAAAGCTACACCTCCGGTCATATGTAAGGAAGATTCAACCCTATACTGCTGATAGAAATCTCTGGGTTCATTTCTTTCAAGATAGTCTATCAGGGACTCAACTTGAATGGTTCTGTCAACTTGAAGGAGCTAACATCCGCAACTGGGAGGACCTTGATGCTGCTTTTTACAAGCAATACCAGTATAATGCCGACCTTGCTCCCACGCGTACTCAGCTTCAGGGTATGTCTATGGGTACAGGCGAAGGCTTTAAGGACTACGCTCAGAAGTGGAGAGATCTTGCTGGAAGGGTCCACCCCCCTATGTCTGATAGGGAGTTGGTGGACATGTTTCTTGGGACTTTGTCTGGTCCCTATTTCAAACACTTGATCGGAAGCTCTTCAGCCGGATTCACCGAGCTAATACTGACCGATGAAAGGGTCGAAGCTGGCATCAAAAATGGGAAGATTCAAGAAGCTACACCTTCTGATGCTCAGAAAAAGCCCTATAATGGGAAGAAAGAGTCCAATGCTGTGTATGGTCAAAAGAGTCGTCATGATCAACATGTAGGGGCAACCCTGATCTCCAATCCCACGCCTGTTCAACAAAGACAGAGCAATAGGTGTAGGGTAAGATATCAAGAAAGGTAGTATACTAACATCAACATGCCTTTGTCTCAAGCGTTACAACATTTGCTGGAGTTGAAGCTAATCACGCTAAAGGATCCTCCTCAAAATCCTGATACTTCCTCTTCCAAGTATAACCCGGGTGTGAGATGTGCCTATCATTCTGACAGTCCTGGACATGACACCGACGACTGTTGGACTTTGAATAACAAGATCCAAGACTTGATTGATGCCAAGGAGATCAAGTTTGATCACTGATCCTACGCCAAATCATTGAGAATGTCTTAGTTTCATTTGAATTTTCAAGTTGTAATTTCTTTTGTTATTCAAACAATTATCTATTAATGCCAAACTTGGTTTCATTAATGCATTGCATATGTTTGTCTTGATTTGATCCAATCATTTTAATTACATTTAAACTATGCTTTTTACTCATTCAACTCTTGCTAAAAGTTACAAGCCTTTAGAGGGAGGATGACGAAACAATGCCATAATCTCATACAATATGCTTTTGGACAGACCTTGCTGACGATGTACAAGCATTTCTTTCAAATCCTAAACACTAGAGTTATAAGGAAGATAATCCCTAGTCAACCCCTTCGAGCCAAAGAAGTAGGAGTTTTCTGTTTTAAACACAAATTGAAACCTTTAATTTAAACCTGGGGAAGGGTAGTCTCTCAGTTAATTCAAAAGATGTGCATTTAAGTCGCAAAACTCTCAGTTCATAATACAACGAACGACACCAAAAGCATTCCTCTGGAATCAAAGGACAGTGGTGGTTCCTTATCTCATAGGCATTCAATCTCTCAAAAGAAAAAAGCCCACTGAGCCAAAACCTATAAAGGAGGCTTAAGAAAGCTGGGGGCATCCCGTTGACTGTAATCTCGAAAACAGGAACAATCAGGCAAAAGTTAGGGATAACAAATCAAAAGAAAGAGGTCGCTACAGATCCTCAACAACATGAAAAATGTTGCAAAAATGACTGCCTTCCAATAAATTCAATTTGTGTGAACCATCACCAAAAACGTCGTTCCAGACTCATTTGGAGTTCAAATGCACAATTAACTGAGTTTAGGATTGAAGAACATCACGAAGAGCGGGTGGGTACAAATATACTTTGAGCCTTTATCCTTTGTTTCTTAAACCGTGAACCAAGCCACGTTACAACCCTTTCAAAAGTCCTAACTGAAGCATGGGTTAGTTCAAAAGCATACTGTTACAAAAGGTATCCTGACTCCTGTAAGGCTTTACCCTAAATCTTGTGTTGAATTTGTCTTAAAAAAAAAGTTTTCTGCTAAAAAACCCATATTTCAAAAAAAAAAAACTTCAAGATAAGCATAAACTTTGCATTATTTGAATATCATTGTTTGCATTTGGCTATTTGTTTGACAGCGGAGAAATTCACACAACGAATATCCGATGAACGAAAGCCCTCTCAGTGAACAAAATCACTTCAAAAAGGATGACACTTCCATTGACAAATATCCTTCCAATAAAGGGGCATGGCATGATCATTGTCCATCACCTGGGGCAGTCCAGTCAAGATTTCAAGAAATCTCTGAAGAGGTGCAGAATAACCAGGGGCAAATCTCCATCTCTGTCACTTAGGGCATTGAACATCAATCTCAGTAAAGGGTTACGTATAATTAAACATCTTCTGGCAATGTCACAAACACTTGCTACTAGGGGCAATGACAAATCTCCCCAAAATCCTTCTCATAGGATGACTCCCAGCAAGGGTTTAATCTCTGAAAACCTTTCCCCAGCTGAATCAACTTCAAGAATCCTCGAGGACTTCCCCCAACGAAGATGTCACCTCTCTAGCGGACTGACGACAGGGTTTATTTCCCCAACAACACCAGGATTCCCCAGCTTGAGTTTGCCTCTCCGATTACTACAAATCAAAGGACCACAACTCCTCTTCCCCAATAGACTACTCTACAATCCCTAGCAAGTTACTGCGAAACCTGGACCTGACCAGATATCAGTTCAACTTCGACTCCCCAGTAGAGCAACGGACGACTAAGACTCCTAAACTCCTTTTCCAAGAAGAAATAAACATACTCCCCACAGAGTTTTCAACTTCCCCCAGCGGAGTTCTCCTCAAACAACAAAACAAGGATCCTCAGTGGAAACATTCTAAGCAAAGTTTGAAGACATTCCTACTCTTCAACAGCAGGCCAGGATTTAATAACTCCCCAACACTTGTCAAGAATTTATTCTCCAAGACAAGATTACATTTCAATAACATTCATAGCATATGCATACAAAATACATATAACATGAATCTCATTTATTTTGAGAACATCATTACACAATGCATACATCATGACATTGCATACAACTCACTCTTTACCTTTTCAGGAAAGATCGATCAATAGATAAAAGTCATTACCTTTTGAGGTAGTAATCGTCCAAGATTCCTTCACAATCCTGTTGAGGTAGTAATCTTCCAAGATTCCTTCATCATCCTGCTGAGGTAGAAGTCATCCAAGATTCCTTCATCATCCTGCTGAGGTAGAAGTCATCCAAGATTCCTTCATCATCCTGCTGAGGTAGTAATCTTCCGAGATTCCTTCATCATCCTGCTGAGGTAGTAATAATCCAAGATTCCTTCATCATTCTGCTGAGGTAGTAATCGTCCGAGATTCCTTCATCATCCTGCTGAGGTAGTAATCGTCCAAGATTCCTTCATCATCCTGCTGAGGTAGAAGTCATCCAAGATTCCTTCATCATCCTGCTGAGGTAGAAGTCATCCAAGATTGCTTCATCATCCTGCTGAGGTAGTAATCGTCCAAGATTCCTTCATCGTCCTGCTGAGGTAGTAATCGTCCAAGATTCCTTAATCATCTGTTTGGAGTAGCAATCGTCCCAGATTCCTTCATCACACATCATTATCAAAAAAGACCTCCTCTAGTTAGATTTATTTCTTCCAGTTAATGACAGGCAATCAGAGACCTTCAAATAACAGTCCAGATATGATCGAGATTCGGATGTAATTCTGTCACTCATTCAAATACAGTCCAGCAACCGCCCCTGGATGGCATCTTTAAGCCTATCTCCATCCTCCTACCAACAATCTCCAAATGGCATCTGTAAGCCCATTCCCGGCGTCACAATGTTGATTCTACACCATGCGAGTGCAAATTTCTGGGCACACTAGTGTTCAATTATCTTCCACCTTCGGATCACGAAAGGCTCGAAAGCCAATCTACATCCTCAAGTTTAAGAAAATTGAACAGGGGAAACTGTTGTACCCAAAAATTTGCCCTCTCATGTTTTCCAAAGTCTTCCCCCTGCATGGTTGACCAGAAACCCTTGCCTAGGGAAAAAGAAAATTTTTGAGTGGTGTTTTAAGTACCTTTCGATTGGCATTCTGAAAGGCCCTTCGATTGGTACTTTGAAGGGACACTTCGATTGGCATTATGGACAAGCACTTCGATTTGCATTCTGAAAGACACTTCGATTGGTATTCTGAATGAGCCTTTCGATTGGCATTATGGACAAGCACTTCGATTGGCATTCTGAAAGACCCTTCGATTGGGATTCTGAATGAGCCTTTCGATTGGCACCCTGGGCTAGGCTTTCGATTGGCATGCCAAGGGATCCTTCGATTTAGCATTGTGTCAAGGCAGCTTCGACAGGCATGTTAACCATGTCCTTTGATTAACATGAAACAACACCTTTCAATTGGCCTGTTGGCAAAGCCTTTCGATTGGAATTTTAATTAGTACCCTTCGATTGATCTTTGGACAAGGGCCATTCGAAGGAGGTCATCAAGAGGGCACTCAAATCAAAAGTGTCCAGGTTCATTCAAGAGACATGAATATTTCAAAAAAGGAAAACTTTTAATGTGTCTGTTTCTTGTCTCATGGCATTTAATGGCCTGTTTAATGGCTGTCTCTTGCCATTACTGCACCCTCACACCCCTATAAATATAGAGGCCAGCATACATATCCAACACACAAAAACTCAGCAGGAAAACAGAACACACGAAAACTATACAACCAAACACAGAAAAAAACAGAAGCATTGGAGAGACGCTACCCATACAATCCATCAAAGGTTGTCAGAATTTTCCAAGCCAAACCAGTCCTTCAGATCGAAGGTGCCCACGCCCAGAAGCCCTCAGATCAAAAGTGCCTACATCCAGGAAGTGCCCAGATCGAAGGTTCCTACATCCAGGAAGCGCCCAAATTAAAAGTCCAATCTTTTGGTAAGAAAGGGTAAACTATCCAACCTCATATTTGCATAATACATACATACGGGTTGTTACCTTCGATTTTCTATCCTAGACAGGATCAAGAGGCCTGGGTTTGGCACCCAGGCCATGTCCATCGTTTTCTAATATTTGCTGCAGACATATCCTGAAGATACCCAGCAAGCGCAGGATCGAAGGGCCTGGGGTTCAATACCCAGGCCCTGTGTTTTATTTCGCTCACATACTTTTGCAGGTATAACAGCCCAGATCGAAGGAGACACCTTCTCTGGGTCGAACCCATTAGCATGCTGGATCGAAGGAGGCATCTCATTCCTGGATCGAAACATGACCTCAATGATCAAAAGATAATCCTCTTCCCTTGATCGAAGGCTACTCATGCCTTACTGTCTGGCCCAATCGAAAGGACCATGACCCCCTCTGGATCAAAGCTTCCTTTCCCTCCTTGGGTCGAAACTCCTCTTTTTTCCCTGGATCGAAGGATCCCCCTTGTATTTTATTTTAGTTTTCATTGACATCTTTTTATCTTTTTTAATTAACATTAAAATCACAAAACCACAAAAAACATTAGGCTAGTTTTTTTTAATTAAAATTAACTTTGTTAATTAATCTCTTAATTATCTTAACATTTTCTCAAAACTAAAATTAAATAGATTTAGATCATTTTCCCAAAATAAAATAAAACAACAAAAAGATTTTATTCTTAGAATTTTTAGAGGTTATTTTCAGATTCGCGCGCGCTTATTTTATTGTAACTGCCTACTGGTTTGTAATAACTTAGCTAAGAATTTTACTTTACTGCTTTTATTTCCCCCAATTTTGGATATGTAAATAAACCCCCTCCCCGAAGCTTTGTAATAGCGTAGGATTTATAATTCCCGCACTTTAAATTCCTGTATATATATTAACTGTTTAGATGTATGCTAACTAGGCTATGCATGACAAGATTAACTCTTAACTTAAAATCAATAGTAGCTCACTATAACATGTACAGAGATAATATAAACTGAAAATTGACACACTCGCACATGTCACTCCTAGGATACACCTCACTTGGTTGCCTCGAACGTGGTCATTAAGTATAGGATGTTTTAGAGGTCGTCCTTTTGTCCCAAGATCATAAGTTGCCTCGAAACGGTTGCCTCGGAAAAATGATCTAAGACATTAGGATTACCACTAAGGCGTCCTAACATTGCTTTAGTGACCACACGTCCCTTCAATCGAATTGACCCGAAAACTCCAACGATGGTGCTACCTACTCCTCAATAGTGGGATAGCACTGTCTAAAGGACACTTGTACAGTCTAATTCCTTTTTGAGTAGGTAGATGTTCTTAAGTACTTGCTCCTTTTAAAAACAAAAAACAAACTTTTCGCACTTACACTTTCTTCAAAAAACAAAACTCTTTTCAAAACCCACAATCACAAAGAAAAGAAAACTTTTGAAAACATAGTGAGCAAGTACCTAAGAGCCCGTGGATAACCACGGATAGAAAGGGTGCTAACACCTTCCCTTTCTATAATCTACCTCCCGAACCCGAGAAAAATCTCGAAAAGGAATTTTTCTGTGCTTTTGTCCTTTCCTTATTGGATAAAATAAAAGACGGTGGCGACTCTTGCTTACCGCGACATTTTGCGGAAACAAACGCAAACGCGAACCAGCATTAAAAAACAGTCAGTTCTCATTCCCACCGATCACAGAACTGGCGACTCTGCTGGGGAATAGAAGTGAGGTGTACCTTAGGACTAGATCACTTGTGTTTTCAATTGTATTGCTTTGTATGCTTTTAATTTTGTGGGCTTGTATCGGAGTTCTATAAATCCTCCACCCGAATTTGGGAAACATTCATAGATAGCAATACGTTATGGAAACTGTGCGGCGTATACCGACATGGTTGAAGCAATATCTATATTAGTGCGATATATTTATGAGTACCGGTAGCCTTTGAGTTAATCAAAGAGAATACGGGGCCGCTGAGTGATGTCACTAAGCACTAATTACCTAGAACCTTACTTGACCATCTTGGCCTTTTTTAGGGGTAGTGAGATGACCGACTTTGGTGCAGTCCGAAGTTGGTAGATACTCGATACTACACTCATTGAGGATTGTTTTCTTGGAATATTTTGGTCGCTAGTTCAGTGGCTAAACCAAAACGATGAACATAGAAAACAATCCAATGATATTGAGCTCCTTAGAACCCGGTTACTATTTATAGGACAGGTTTTGAGCCAACTACACTCAAGAGGGTACTTACCTTTGAAACTCCATGCCAGCCTAAACTTAAGGTTGTTTGTGTGACTTGTGTGCCTTCAAACTTGAACTACTTGCACATACTTGTTATCTGACAACATGGGTTCCTTGCAGGTTTTTGTTTACAGTCCTTATCCAATAATTTGGACTTATTGCAGGGTCTACTCACATCACCTCACACTTTTGCTTAAACGCATAGCATACACATCATAACATCATGCCTTAACATTTCTTTAACCATTTCAAGGATCTCAAGGGTCTGTGATGCAGGTTATGGTAAATCAAAAGTCTAGCAAGGGGCCAAGGGGATTTATTTTCCTCTAGCCAATGCCATCTAGATATCAAAGCATGATAACTTGAGTCAGAGGCTATGACCCACTCGATATGGTGAGCTTGACTCTTGAAGAAGGACTCTCAGCAACATGAAGTTCCTTCAATCAAGCTACCAGATTCAGATTCTAACAGTTTCTTATTTACCCCACGAGATCCTTGAAAACATTGCATACATATATCATACATATCATTGCATAACAGGTCATCCAGTACAGGTCTCTTATCTTCTTCGCTGTTTATTTCAGCAATCATCATGTCTACTGAACCTTCCACTGAGCAAGCTATTAAGGCCCTCCAGGCCCAGAATGCCCAATTTCAAGAGTTGGTCATGAGCCTAGCTAAGGGTCAGCAGGACCTGAAGACCCTGATTCTGAAAGAGAGGAAGAAGAAGAAAAAGAGGACCATCATGTTCAATACTGGACGCAGGTTTGGAAACGGGCTGCAGAATGAGGTTGATCTGACCACCCCATCTGAGGGGAAGGATAGTCCACAATAAAGGAGGGCTCCTAGCCCTTTGGTCTCTGACAACGAGACGGACTATGATGAAGAACAGTATCCTCCTGCTGAGGATAAGTACAAACAACTGGAGGACCGTTTGAACGCTATAGAAATACAGAAGGTGCCCGGTCTGGACTTCGGAGATCTGGGTCTATCATCTGGGGTGGTGATTCCCCATAAATTCAAGGCACCTGCCTTTGCCAAGTATGACGGAGCTTCTTGTCCAAAGCTACACCTCCGGTCATATGTGAGGAAGATTCAACCCTATACTGCTGATAGAAATCTCTGGGTTCATTTCTTTCAAGATAGTCTATCAGGGACTCAACTTGAATGGTTCTGTCAACTTGAAGGAGCTAACATCCGCAACTGGGAGGACCTTGATGCTGCTTTTTACAAGCAATACCAGTATAATGCCGACCTTGCTCCCACGCGTACTCAGCTTCAGGGTATGTCTATGGGTACAGGCGAAGGCTTTAAGGACTACGCTCAGAAGTGGAGAGATCTTGCTGGAAGGGTCCACCCCCCATGTCTGATAGGGAGTTGGTGGACATGTTTCTTGGGACTTTGTCTGGTCCCTATTTCAAACACTTGATCGGAAGCTCTTCAGCCGGATTCACCGAGCTAATACTGACCGATGAAAGGGTCGAAGCTGGCATCAAAAATGGGAAGATTCAAGAAGCTACACCTTCTGATGCTCAGAAAAAGCCCTATAATGGGAAGAAAGAGTCCAATGCTGTGTATGGTCAAAAGAGTCGTCATGATCAACATGTAGGGGCAACCCTGATCTCCAATCCCACGCCTGTTCAACAAAGACAGAGCAATAGGTGTAGGGTAAGATATCAAGAAAGGTAGTATACTAACATCAACATGCCTTTGTCTCAAGCGTTACAACATTTGCTGGAGTTGAAGCTAATCACGCTAAAGGATCCTCCTCAAAATCCTGATACTTCCTCTTCCAAGTATAACCCGGGTGTGAGATGTGCCTATCATTCTGACAGTCCTGGACATGACACCGACGACTGTTGGACTTTGAATAACAAGATCCAAGACTTGATTGATGCCAAGGAGATCAAGTTTGATCACTGATCCTACGCCAAATCATTGAGAATGTCTTAGTTTCATTTGAATTTTCAAGTTGTAATTTCTTTTGTTATTCAAACAATTATCTATTAATGCCAAACTTGGTTTCATTAATGCATTGCATATGTTTGTCTTGATTTGATCCAATCATTTTAATTACATTTAAACTATGCTTTTTACTCATTCAACTCTTGCTAAAAGTTACAAGCCTTTAGAGGGAGGATGACGAAACAATGCCATAATCTCATACAATATGCTTTTGGACAGACCTTGCTGACGATGTACAAGCATTTCTTTCAAATCCTAAACACTAGAGTTATAAGGAAGATAATCCCTAGTCAACCCCTTCGAGCCAAAGAAGTAGGAGTTTTCTGTTTTAAACACAAATTGAAACCTTTAATTTAAACCTGGGGAAGGGTAGTCTCTCAGTTAATTCAAAAGATGTGCATTTAAGTCGCAAAACTCTCAGTTCATAATACAACGAACGACACCAAAAGCATTCCTCCGGAATCAAAGGACAGTGGTGGTTCCTTATCTCATAGGCAGTCAATCTCTCAAAAGAAAAAAGCCCACTGAGCCAAAACCTATAAAGGAGGCTTAAGAAAGCTGGGGGCATCCCGTTGACTGTAATCTCGAAAACAGGAACAATCAGGCAAAAGTTAGGGATAACAAATCAAAAGAAAGAGGTCGCTACAGATCCTCAACAACATGAAAAATGTTGCAAAAATGACTGCCTTCCAACAAATTCAATTTGTGTGAACCATCACCAAAAACGTCGTTCCAGACTCATTTGGAGTTCAAATGCACAATTAACTGAGTTTAGGATTGAAGAACATCACGAAGAGCGGGTGGGTACAAATATACTTTGAGCCTTTATCCTTTGTTTCTTAAACCGTGAACCAAGCCACGTTACAACCCTTTCAAAAGTCCTAACTGAAGCATGGGTTAGTTCAAAAGCATACTGTTACAAAAGGTATCCTGACTCCTGTAAGGCTTTACCCTAAATCTTGTGTTGAATTTGTCTTAAAAAAAAAGTTTTCTGCTAAAAAACGCATATTTCAAAAAAAAAAACTTCAAGATAAGCATAAACTTTGCATTATTTGAATATCATTGTTTGCATTTGGCTATTTGTTTGACAGCGGAGAAATTCACACAACGAATATCCGATGAACGAAAGCCCTCTCAGTGAACAAAATCACTTCAAAAAGGATGACACTTCCATTGACAAATATCCTTCCAATAAAGGGGCATGGCATGATCATTGTCCATCACCTGGGGCAGTCCAGTCAAGATTTCAAGAAATCTCTGAAGAGGTGCAGAATAACCAGGGGCAAATCTCCATCTCCGTCACTTAGGGCATTGAACATCAATCTCAGTAAAGGGTTACGTATAATTAAACATCTTCTGGCAATGTCACAAACACTTGCTACTAGGGGCAATGACAAATCTCCCCAAAATCCTTCTCATAGGATGACTCCCAGCAAGGGTTTAATCTCTGAAAACCTTTCCCCAGCTGAATCAACTTCAAGAATCCTCGAGGACTTCCCCCAACGAAGATGTCACCTCTCTAGCGGACTGACGACAGGGTTTATTTCCCCAACAACACCAGGATTCCCCAGCTTGAGTTTGCCTCTCCGATTACTACAAATCAAAGGACCACAACTCCTCTTCCCCAATAGACTACTCTACAATCCCTAGCAAGTTACTGCGAAACCTGGACCTGACCAGATATCAGTTCAACTTCGACTCCCCAGTAGAGCAACGGACGACTAAGACTCCTAAACTCCTTTTCCAAGAAGAAATAAACATACTCCCCACAGAGTTTTCAACTTCCCCCAGCGGAGTTCTCCTCAAACAACAAAACAAGGATCCTCAGTGGAAACATTCTAAGCAAAGTTTGAAGACATTCCTACTCTTCAACAGCAGGCCAGGATTTAATAACTCCCCAACACTTGTCAAGAATTTATTCTCCAAGACAAGATTACATTTCAATAACATTCATAGCATATGCATACAAAATACATATAACATGAATCTCATTTATTTTGAGAACATCATTACACAATGCATACATCATGACATTGCATACAACTCACTCTTTACCTTTTCAGGAAAGATCGATCAATAGATAAAAGTCATTACCTTTTGAGGTAGTAATCGTCCAAGATTCCTTCACAATCCTGTTGAGGTAGTAATCTTCCAAGATTCCTTCATCATCCTGCTGAGGTAGAAGTCATCCAAGATTCCTTCATCATCCTGCTGAGGTAGAAGTCATCCAAGATTCCTTCATCATCCTGCTGAGGTAGTAATCTTCCGAGATTCCTTCATCATCCTGCTGAGGTAGTAATAATCCAAGATTCCTTCATCATTCTGCTGAGGTAGTAATCGTCCGAGATTCCTTCATCATCCTGCTGAGGTAGTAATCGTCCAAGATTCCTTCATCATCCTGCTGAGGTAGAAGTCATCCAAGATTCCTTCATCATCCTGCTGAGGTAGAAGTCATCCAAGATTGCTTCATCATCCTGCTGAGGTAGTAATCGTCCAAGATTCCTTCATCGTCCTGCTGAGGTAGTAATCGTCCAAGATTCCTTAATCATCTGTTTGGAGTAGCAATCGTCCCAGATTCCTTCATCACACATCATTATCAAAAAAGACCTCCTCTAGTTAGATTTATTTCTTCCAGTTAATGACAGGCAATCAGAGACCTTCAAATAACAGTCCAGATATGATCGAGATTCGGATGTAATTCTGTCACTCATTCAAATACAGTCCAGCAACCGCCCCTGGATGGCATCTTTAAGCCTATCTCCATCCTCCTACCAACAATCTCCAAATGGCATCTGTAAGCCCATTCCCGGCGTCACAATGTTGATTCTACACCATGCGAGTGCAAATTTCTGGGCACACTAGTGTTCAATTATCTTCCACCTTCGGATCACGAAAGGCTCGAAAGCCAATCTACATCCTCAAGTTTAAGAAAATTGAACAGGGGAAACTGTTGTACCCAAAAATTTGCCCTCTCATGTTTTCCAAAGTCTTCCCCCTGCATGGTTGACCAGAAACCCTTGCCTAGGGAAAAAGAAAATTTTTGAGTGGTGTTTTAAGTACCTTTCGATTGGCATTCTGAAAGGCCCTTCGATTGGTACTTTGAAGGGACACTTCGATTGGCATTATGGACAAGCACTTCGATTTGCATTCTGAAAGACACTTCGATTGGTATTCTGAATGAGCCTTTCGATTGGCATTATGGACAAGCACTTCGATTGGCATTCTGAAAGACCCTTCGATTGGGATTCTGAATGAGCCTTTCGATTGGCACCCTGGGCTAGGCTTTCGATTGGCATGCCAAGGGATCCTTCGATTTAGCATTGTGTCAAGGCAGCTTCGACAGGCATGTTAACCATGTCCTTTGATTAACATGAAACAACACCTTTCAATTGGCCTGTTGGCAAAGCCTTTCGATTGGAATTTTAATTAGTACCCTTCGATTGATCTTTGGACAAGGGCCATTCGAAGGAGGTCATCAAGAGGGCACTCAAATCAAAAGTGTCCAGGTTCATTCAAGAGACATGAATATTTCAAAAAAGGAAAACTTTTAATGTGTCTGTTTCTTGTCTCATGGCATTTAATGGCCTGTTTAATGGCTGTCTCTTGCCATTACTGCACCCTCACACCCCTATAAATATAGAGGCCAGCATACATATCCAACACACAAAAACTCAGCAGGAAAACAGAACACACGAAAACTATACAACCAAACACAGAAAAAAACAGAAGCATTGGAGAGACGCTACCCATACAATCCATCAAAGGTTGTCAGAATTTTCCAAGCCAAACCAGTCCTTCAGATCGAAGGTGCCCACGCCCAGAAGCCCTCAGATCAAAAGTGCCTACATCCAGGAAGTGCCCAGATCGAAGGTTCCTACATCCAGGAAGCGCCCAAATTAAAAGTCCAATCTTTTGGTAAGAAAGGGTAAACTATCCAACCTCATATTTGCATAATACATACATACGGGTTGTTACCTTCGATTTTCTATCCTAGACAGGATCAAGAGGCCTGGGTTTGGCACCCAGGCCATGTCCATCGTTTTCTAATATTTGCTGCAGACATATCCTGAAGATACCCAGCAAGCGCAGGATCGAAGGGCCTGGGGTTCAATACCCAGGCCCTGTGTTTTATTTCGCTCACATACTTTTGCAGGTATAACAGCCCAGATCGAAGGAGACACCTTCTCTGGTTCGAACCCATTAGCATGCTGGATCGAAGGAGGCATCTCATTCCTGGATCGAAACATGACCTCAATGATCAAAAGATAATCCTCTTCCCTTGATCGAAGGCTACTCATGCCTTACTGTCTGGCCCAATCGAAAGGACCATGACCCCATCTAGATCGAAGCTTCCTTTCCCTCCCTGGGTCGAAACTCCTCTTTTTTCCCTGGATCGAAGGATCCCCCTTGTATTTTATTTTAGTTTTCATTGACATCTTTTTATCTTTTTTAATTAACATTAAAATCACAAAACCACAAAAAACATTAGGCTAGTTTTTTTTAATTAAAATTAACTTTGTTAATTAATCTCTTAATTATCTTAACATTTTCTCAAAACTAAAATTAAATAGATTTAGATCATTTTCCCAAAATAAAATAAAACAACAAAAAGATTTTATTCTTAGAATTTTTAGAGGTTATTTTCAGATTCGCGCGCGCTTATTTTATTGTAACTGCCTATTGGTTTGTAATAACTTAGCTAAGACTTTTACTTTACTGCTTTTATTTCCCCCAATTTTGGACATGTAAATAAACTCCCTCCCCGAAGCTTTGTAATAGCATAGGATTTATAATTCCCGCACTTTAAATTCCTGTACATATATTAACTGTTTAGATGTATGCTAACTAGGCTATGCATGACAAGATTAACTCTTAACTTAAAATCAATAGTAGCTCACTATAACATGTACAAAGATAATATAAACGGAAAATTGACACACTCGCACATGTCACTCCTAGGGTACACCTCACTTGGTTGCCTCGAACGTGGTCATTAAGTATAGGATGTTTTAGAGGTCGTCCTTTTGTCCCAAGATCATAAGTTGCCTCGAAACGGTTGCCTCGGAAAAATGATCTAAGACATTAGGATTACCACTAAGGCGTCCTAACATTACTTTAGTGACCACACGTCCCTTCAATCGAATTGACCCGAAAACTCCAACGACGGTGCTACCTACTCCTCAATAGTGGGATAGCACTGTCTAAAGGACACTTGCACAGTCTAATTCCTTTTTGAGTAGGTAGATGTTCTTAAGCACTTGCTCCTTTTAAAAACAAAAAACAAACTTTTTGCACTTACACTTTCTTCAAAAAACAAAACTCTTTTCAAAACCCACAATCACAAAGAAAAGCAAACTTTTGAAAACATAGTGAGCAAGTACCTAAGAGCCCGTGGATAACCACGGATAGAAAGGGTGCTAACACCTTCCCTTTCTATAATCTACCTCCCGAACCCGAGAAAAATCTCGAAAAGGAATTTTTCTGTGCTTTTGTCCTTTCCTTATTGGATAAAATAAAAGACGGTGGCGACTCTTGCTTACCGCGACATTTTGCGGAAACAAACGCAAACGCGAACCATCATTAAAAAACAGTCAGTTCTTATTCCCACCGATCACAATATCCATCTTCAATCTTGTGCACCAACAATTGATATCTAGAGCTCATGTTCGATTTACAGGGAAACACAAGTGTACGTGAGGCGTGTGTGATTGATTTCGTTTCTTGAATTCGTGTTGAATTCATGATCGAAATCATAATAGAATTACATTTCTTTATTTTGCGGGATTGGAAAAAACGAGTGTTTGATGATATCTGAGTGAGTTTCAGTGCACAAGAACGAAGATGAACGGAAAAAATATCTTGAATACAAAGCTTTCGGTATTTAATAGAATGAATTGGAATCAGTGGATGATTCAGATGTGTGTGTTTTTCGGCGCTCAAGACGTTCTTGATCTCGTCACTGACGATTACTTTTCGGTTGTAGTAGATGCGATGGAGGAATAGAGAAACGTGCAAAGAAATACGAGGAAGAAAGACCAAAAAGCGTTATTCTAATACATCAGTGTGTGGATGCGAATGTGTTTGAGAAAATTTTTGATTCAACGACAATGAAGGTTGCGTAGGAATACAGGAACAGTGCTACGACAGTGATATCATTTTTTCATTTGGAGACTTTATCTTGATGTAAGTTCCCTTGACAAAAAGTGTCTTTTGTTGACTTTTGAAAATGACTTGTAATGTCTTAGCTTATATCTTCCAAATGAAGCATTTTACGGACTTGAGAATAAAATAAAATTTGTAGAGGATTGAAATTTCTTCAAAATGGGCTTTGGTTTGGGAAAATTTGATGAAGCATATGAAAGTTATGCCTGGTCAAAGTTCAGTTGACTTCTCCTAAGGAAACCCTAATTTGACAATTCTTGACTTTTGATGATTTGAGAGCTTTCCTTGAGGAATCATGATCAAACCTTGATAAAATGATGAATATCACTTCAAAATGTTGATGTTTACCAAAAATATTGAAGTTTGATTGTATGTTGACCACAATTGACTTTTTGACCAATATAGTTGATTTTCAAGCATTTGAGCCATTGATTGAGCAAACTTGTGTTGTGGGGATTTAAACTTGACATGAACCTTGTTGAGGACCAATGAAGAAACATGGAAACCACTTGATATCTTTTCAAACCAAATTTCCTTGAGAAAATCCAAACCCTAGTTGTAGGCCTTTGGCTTAGGAGGAGCATCTTGACTGGTCAACCCTTGAGATTCTTGAGTATTTGAGAAGCCTTGAAAGAATGCTTTGATAAGAATGGGAGAGAAAATTTTGGGGTACAACAGTTACTCTCATAAATATGAAAATCTTCAAGCTGACTCTTCATCTAGAGCATTTGAGTACTGCATCCAGTTGCGGCTATATATTCAGGTTCAGCAGTTGATAGTGCAATAGTGGATTGTCTTTTGTTGGACCATGAGATTAAGTTATCTCCTAGAAACTGGCAGCTTCAAGAAGTACATTTTCTTTCTATTCTATCTCCAGCAAAGTCAGCATCACAATACCCTACTAATTTATATTCTCTATATTTTTTATAATAAAGACCAAGATTATTAGTACCTTTCAGATACTTGAAAATTCGCTTAACTGCTCTTAAGTGAGATTCTCTAGGATCTTAGCGGAATCTGGAACAAAGACAAACACTATATAGAATATCAGGTCTTGAAGCTGTTAAATATAGGAGAAAACCAATCATACTGCTGTAGAGCTTATGTTCTACTTTTTTACTTACCTCTTCCTTTTCCAGAATGCATGTAGAATGCATGGGTGTTTTGGGTGTCTTACTTTCTGACATAACAAATTTCTTCAAAAGTTCTTTAGCATACTTGCTTTGATGTATGTAGGTTCCTTCTGAAGTTTGATTGATTTGAATTCCCAGAAAGAACTTGAGTTCACCCATCAAGCTCATTTCAAATTCTTCCTGCATAGTCTTAGCAAATTCTTTACCCAAGGAGGCTATTTTATACTCCACTTCAGGAATTACATTCATTAATAAGTGACCTTTCAAGTCCAACGATTAAATGGAGCTCATAACGTCCATCGTACCACTCATGTGGGTGTAATGCCTCCTTCATCAATTTTCGTAACTCCCATGCAGCCCCAGGATTACTTGTAACTGTCACACTAGTTTGGCATTTCGACCCTCCGGTTACACAAACGAACGACCTCTTATCCGACTGAGATTTTCCTACACCTCATGAGTACCAACTCGACTATCAACCTTTTTGGGGGTACTCGGCATGTCTGATATATCTTTCTTGACCATAACGACCTGTACTTCGTCTCTGAGAATTCTGGGGTGTACATACACTAATAAAGATTTACTCTCATTATAATAAATGATATTATAGGGAATTTAAATAATTAAAAGTAAAATAAAAATATTGAGGATGAATTTATATTTACGCTGAGAACTTCTTCTTCTTCACTCATACCAACTTTCGATAAGTCTTCTTCCTCCTCTGAATTCAGAAGCCAACGTCTTCTAAAATAAAACAACCTAAACGACCTTGCATTTTTATCTTCATTGTGTTCAAACTACATTCATGAACTCATATTTATTGATTTAATCAAGCTATTGAGAAATCGATTTAACAAAAGTATTTGTAAGTCACATTAAAATGGACGGTTAATCAACCGATATGACAAAAAATTCATAAAGTCAAATATATTTTGTAATATTAATATTTTTAATTAAAACACAAAATATTGGGTGTATTTTCTACCGTCTTTTAATATCCAGGTGAGGAACCGACCTAACAACACATGTGTGTTATGAATGAAATAAAGTATCTGTTATGTTTTAATTTTGTGGAAAAGAATTTCATAGCGGTTGCAAGCTTCAAATGTAGCGAAATATGGAACATATCACCACAGTTGAATGAAAAAAATGTAGTTGTTATACTTTCAATTTTTAAATAACAACAAATCTTAAGGGACGCACGCTTATTTTTATTGAAAAAATAGAAAATTGTTGATATTGAAATTCGAAATTTGTCACCCAAATACTATTACCACAATTGTTTTTAGAGACCATGATGAGATGTTTTTAAATAAAAAAAATCATGCGCATAAAAAATAAGATATTACTATGGTGGCTAAATAGTCGCAGTAATATAATGTCACTGAATATATATTTTATAGTAATGTAACAATTGTGAAAAAAAATAATTTAAATAAAAAAATGAAACAAATCTATTAATGAAGAGGCCAACATTACCAAATTGAAAGAGGATCAAATAAATTTCAAATAATATAAAATTTAAGGACCAAAAAAGTACGTTTTAAAATGGATGAACTAAAAGTTAAAAATCATAGACTAGGAGAATCAAAGTGCAGTATTTAAGCTTTTAAATTATAAGATAAACAATTTTTTAATTTATATAATAAAACCTAAAATGAGATTTGATTCATAAAATTGTCTGTATTTTTTATTTATACCCGTTTTTATTCAAAGATTGAAAAACTTCTAATTCTTTTTTTATTTTGCATTAATGTAATTAGGGATGGAAAAACGGGCTCAATCTGTTGGACATGTCCGTTTTGCCCGCACTTTAGGGTAGAGTGGGCTAAGGATTTAGGCCATCACCCTATAATGTGACCTCACCACCCCGTCCTATTTTCTACGCGGATTTTTACGGACACGTGCATTTACATAAATATTTGTGTTTTTAAACTTAAAAGATGCAGTGTCCACGGCCTTTCCTCACCCTGTCTTCACTTGTTTTGTGAGGCGGAGATAGGTTTTAGACCCGCATCTTCAACAATGCCAGTTACGCCCGTACTATTTTTTTGTGGACTTATGCGAGACGGATCTAAACGAAACGGACATGTCCGTTTGCCACTCCTAAATATAACTATGTTATCGCACAAATTACAAATTATTGATATTACTATTATTATTTTATTATTATTAAAATAACCCCTTCCTATCATCAGAGGTTGAAAAATTAATTGAAAACAAATATTCAAATGATTATGAAAATTTTAAGTTAACATTTTACTAATACAACATATTGATCATCTTAAGAGACACTTTAAAATAATTATAATTTTGCGATAGGGATTTTTCACAACTCCTAAAGCGCTAAATAAATTTAATTTTTTTGAACAACATGTGTTTTATACATTATATAAGAGTCAAATAATGTTCTATTTGTGGTATGCAAAGAGAGAAAAATATGGCTGAAATCAAGTTTGTGTATGTTGTAATTTTATTTCTTTTTCTTTTTCTTGTTCCTAAGAATATTGATGGTGCACCCGGTAAATTATTTTTTCATAATATAAATTCCTTCTATAGCTATTAGTTCATACATAATCTTTAGTTTCCTTTTAGTAGCAACATCTGATTATGCTTTTTCATTACAGCGGCAAAAAATTGTGTTACCGATAATGACTGTCCAACAAGAACTGTTATTCGTAAATATAAATGCATTAAAAATAAATGTAGACATACTAGAGTGATGCGGCTTAGTTAATAAATATAAATCATATTTCTTATGTTTTATATTATAAGCAAATTTTGTTTTTTAAATTTATTAAATAATTTATATATTTAAATTATATATAAATTAAATGCATTTGTTTGTAATATAAGACAGAGGGAGTAAGATGTTATATTTACGTCTTCCGAAAAAATATTTTTAATGTATTTTTTTACTAGAATATTCCTTAATTTCAATTTATGTATTGTGATGAATCCCAATAATTTTATTATTATTTATATAATGTTTTTAGTTTTACCAACCTCACATTTATTTCTTTGTACTTTAAGATCTTGGAAATGATATGGCTAACAATTTAAGCATATCATTATAATTCTAAACTAATGAGTTTTCAAACAATACTAGTCGATAATCCGTGCTGTCGCACGGGGCCGGTCGAGAATTTATAAAACGTGGAACTAATGTTGTCATGTAACAGTAAATTCGTTTTTATGTAATTCAATAAAAGTTCATCTAATTCGGCCAAATTCAGTATATCAAACTTATTTGACAACATTAAAAAATGTAAACTGAAATCATGATTGTGTAACAAAATAAGAAACTGTGATGACTGAAGGGGTGAAAAACACAAGAAGGGGGGGTTGAATTGAAAAACTGGAAACTTAAAGCAATTGACAAGATATTTTTATCCTGGTTCGTTTGATCTCAAACTACTCCAGTCCACCCGTCAAGGTGATTTCGCCTCTCTCCAACGAGGTCTTAATTCACTATATTCAACTGAATACAAATCTGCTTTAGCAACTGCTAAAACCTTCTTGATTCAAACCACAATCCGGTTTGTCAAGGCAACACTTTCTTACAAAGGTATAAAGTAATGTGTGTGAATGTTTTCTACAAAACTATATCACAACTGTGATGTTTACACAAATGAAGCTTAGAAACTTAGAATGCTAAACACTAATGGAGTATCAGAGTTTGTTGGTTTAGCAAAACTGGTAGATGAAGATTATTGTTCAGCTTTGTGCGTATAGAAAGTTTGGAAGCATTAGCCGTGATAATCTTCGAAGCTTGACTTATATAGCATTTGAGAAGATGAACGTTGAAGCAAATATTCTTGATTCAATGCTAATAACAAGCTTTCCTTTTTGAGCAGATCTTGTCTAGAATGATGCCGTTGGAATTAATTAGCGTTCAATGCACAGTACCGTTGCTTCTTCAATGCACGTTCTGGCTTGGCTCATTCTGATTCTGCTTCGCTGCTGATGAACTATTTGATTCTGTATCAGAGTGGTTTACGCGCAGTTCTGTTCATCAAGCTTCAGCATGTGCAAGCGTTGATCATCTGATCTTGACGTTCTGATTCAGCAACTTCTGATGCTGGTGTACACACTCATATTCTGATGCTGAATAAGTGATCTTGCTTATTTTAATCAGCATATCTGCAAATCAGAGCATAGTAATTTTAGGCAGCATATAATTCAATCATGAAATATTTAACTACTATATCTTTTCACTTTGTTATCATCAAAACTTAAATATAGGGTACTAGATTCAAACATTGTTCTAACAATCTCCCCCTTTTTGATGATGACAAAAACTAGATATTTTAAATGAAAAATAACGTGAAAAGTTATCAGAGCTATGTATCAGAATAAGAAGTACGGAGAAGTCAGAGTTTAAGAGATACTCCCCCTGAGTTTGTTACTTCCCTTTGATATGCGTGTTCTTCAGAGTCAGATCTTTTTCTGTCTTTGAGCATCAGATTATAGGTCTTTGACTTATCAGAGAGCAGAGCTTCAGAGCTTTTCCTGTCAGAGCTTTGCTTCGGATCAGAGTGTTAGGACGATCAGAGCTTCATATATCAGAACTTCATATTTGATCAGAGCAACATGAGCTTCTAGTTCTTAGTCTTCATAGTGTTCGGAGCTTCCTTGTGCCTGTAGACTTAACAACAAAACAGAAAAACATTTCAAGTAATAGAGTTAGAATGTTTGAGAATTTCTGTCTAGTTAGCCGTTATTGATTTTAAATATCATTCTTGTTCTCCCCCTTTTTGTCAGCAATCAAAAAGTGTTAGTGATGTGCTAAAACAATTTAGATCAGAAAAACAAGTTATATTAAAATAGTTCAGAGCAAAGAATATTACACAAGCATAGTCAAAACATAGTCAAAAATATAGAGAATGTCATGCATGAAAAAAAATTTCAAGGTTAAAATTCCTTTCTGAATATAGTCCCTAATGAAATGATGTTTTATTTCTATATGCTTAGCTCTAGAATGTAAAATAGGATTCTTACTTAAGCAAATAGCAGAAGTATTATCACAGAGAATAGGAATGTTACTCTCAAAAATCTGGAAGTCTTCAAGCTGACTTTTCATCCAGAGCATTTGTGTGCTACATCCAGCTGCTGCTATGTACTCAGCTTCTGCTGTTGACAGAGCAATTGTTGATTGCCTTTTGCTGGACCACGAGATCAGATTTTCTCCCAGAAACTGGCAGCTTCCAGAAGTACTTTTGCGTTCCACTCTGTCTCCAGCAAAATCAGCATCGCAGTAGCCTACTAAGCTGTAATCACTAGATTTTCTATAAAACAAACCCAGATTAGTAGTACCTTTCAGATACTTGAAAATTCGCTTAACAGCAGTTAAGTGAGATTCTCTAGGATCTGATTGGAATCTAGCACAAATACATACGCTGAATAAAATATCAGGTCTTGAAGCAGTCAGATAAAGGAGAGAACCAATCATACCTCTGTAGACTTTCTGTTCTACGCTTTTGCTTACCTCTTCTCTTTCCAGAATGCACGTGGGATGCATTGGAATCTTTGATGGCTTACATTCTGAGAGGTCAAATTTCTTCAGAAGATCTCTGATGTATTTGCTCTGATGAATGTAAGTTCCCTCTGGGGTTTGATTAATCTGAATTCCTAGAAAGAATTTCAGTTCCCCCATGAGGCTCATCTCAAATTCTGCCTGCATACACTTAGCAAATTTTCTTCCAAGAGAAGGATTAGTAGAACCAAAGATTATATCGTCAACATAAATTTGACAGACTAAGATGTCACTCTTAACTGTTTTACAGAATAGAGTAGTGTCCACTTTCCCTCTGGTGAATTCATTTTCAAGCAGAAAGTTACTCAGCCTTTCATACCAAGCTCTGGGAGCTTGTTTCAGACCATACAGTGACTTTTTCAGTTTGAAAACATGTTCTGGATGTTTTGTATTTTCAAAACCTGGGGGTTGGTGAACATATACTTCTTCTTCTATATAACCATTTAAGAATGCACTTTTGACATCCATCTGATACAGAGTGATGCCTTTATTAACAGCAAATGAAATTAAAAGTCTGATAGATTCTAACCTGGCGACTGGGGCAAAGGTTTCTGTATAGTCTATCCCCTCTTGCTGACTATAACCTTGTGCAACCAGTCGTGCCTTGTTTCTGACGACTTCACCTTGTTCATTAAGCTTGTTTCTGAACACCCATCTTGTTCCAATGACGTTGAATCCTTTTGGTCTTGGAACGAGATCCCATACGTCGTTTCGGGTGAATTGATTCAGCTCTTCTTGCATTGCCAGAATCCAGTCATTGTCCAGAAGTGCTTCATCAATAGAAGAAGGTTCAATCAGAGACACAAGTCCCATCAGAGTTTCTTCAGAGTTTCTGAAGCTTGCTCTTGTTCTGATTGGATCTTCCTTTCTTCCTAGGATAGTCTCTTCTGGGTGATCCAAACTGCTTCTGGGTAATCTCTTCTGAGGTTGATCAGCAGTTGTAGGATTTCTAGCATTGCTTCTTTCAGACGTTGAAGGAATGTCTGTGTTGAGAGCTTCTGATGACTTGTCTTCAGAACCTGCAAATTCAATTTCTATACCTGCAAGATTTTCATTCTGCTTTGACTTTTCAGAGTCAAGCTTGTCATCAAAACGAACACTGATTGATTCTTCCACAATCTGTGTTTCTGTATTGTATACTCTGTACCCTCTTGAGCGTTCAGAGTATCCTAACATAATACACTTCTGTGCCTTAGAATCAAACTTGTTCAAATAATTCTTAGTATTTAACATATAGCAAGTACATCCAAATGGATGAAAATACGAAATGTTGGGCTTTCTGTTCTTCCACAATTCATATGGAGTCTTTTCCAGAATAGGTCTTATTGAGATTCTATTCTGAATGTAGCACGCTGTGTTTATTGCCTCTGCCCAGAAAGTCTTAGCAACGTTTGTCTCGTTGATCATGGTTCTGGCCATTTCTTGCAATGTTCTGTTCTTTCGTTCTACAACTCCATTTTGTTGGGGAGTTCTAGGACAAGAGAAATCATGCAGAATGCCTTTGTCATTAAAGAATGACTCAAAGTCTTTATTTTCAAATTCTCCACCATGATCACTTCTGACTTTAACGATTCTAAGATCTTTTTCATTCTGAACTTGGTTACAGAAGGTAACAAACACAGAGTGTGACTCGTCCTTGTGTCTTAAGAACTTTACCCATGTCCATCTGTTATAGTCATCTACGATTACTAACCCATACTTCTTGCCACTGACAGAAGCAGTCTTAACTGGTCCAAATAAGTCAATGTGCAGAAGTTCTAATGGCTTAGAGGTAGAAACAACATTTTTGGATTTAAAAGATGGTTTTGCAAATTTGCCTTTCTGACATGCTTCACACAGAGCATCTGAATTGAACTTCAAATTTGGAAGTCCTCTGACCAGATTGAGTTTGTTAATCTGAGATATTCTTCTCATACTAACATGCCCCAATCTTCTGTGCCAGATCCACTGCTCGTTGTTAACAGATAGAAGACATTTTACGTTCTGACTCTTAAGTTCAGAAAGTTTGATTTTGTAAATGTTGTTTTTCCTCTTACCATTAAATAGGATAGTCCCATCTTTCTGACTAACAGCTTTACATGATTTTTGATTAAAGATTATGTCATAACCGTTATCACTTAATTGACTTATGGATAACAGGTTATGCATCAATCCATCAACAAGCAGAACATTATTAATAGAGGGAAGATTTCCGTTACCTACAGTTCCAGAGCCAATAATCTTTCCCCTCTGATTGCCTCCAAAGCCAACGTGGCCTCCAGGCTTAAGTTCCAGGCTTTGGAACATATGCCTTCTTCCCGTCATGTGTCGTGAGCAGCCAGAGTCCAGGTACCACGACTGGTGTTTCTGACTTGCTGCTAAAGATATCTGCAACATGTATTATTTTATCCTTAGGTACCCAGATCTTCTTGGGTCCTGATTTGTTAGTTTTACCAAAACTCTGGTTGAATTTTGGTTTCACAAAGTGATTACTACTAGTATATTTGATGTCATGTGTGTGACCATACACAAAGTGTGAATTTAGAGGAGTGTGTTTAATGGTTAAATCCATGACATTTTTAGGTGTAGGAACCTTACCTAGGTATCCTATTCCTTTCCTGCCGTTTCTGCTAACTCCATAGATCATTGAAGCCATTCTGCTTCTATCTATGCTTTTAGCAAGGAACTTCTGGAAACTATGATCATACTCCTTGATGATCTCATCAGCGTTGCTGGGAGTTTCAGCAATTGGTTCCTTCTGAGAGTTTTGTAAAGAGTTTTCTAATTTTAAAATTTTATCTCTCAGCTCAGAGTTTTCCAATTTGAGACTCTCAGACTTGTTAGAGTCAGATTCAAGAGTCCTTTTCAGGTCTCTGAATTTAGCTCTAATCTGCTGATAACGTTCCAGAATTTCATTGAGGCTTTCAGCAAGTTCAGCCTTTGTAAAATTAACAGCGAAGTTAGGGAATACCTCTTCTGTGTCTGATTCTGAGTCTGAGTCAGAAGCTTCACTGTCATCTGGAATGTTAGCCATAAGCGCTATATTCGCCCTTTCATCATCTGATTCTGAGTCAGCTTCAGACGAGTCAGAGTCATCCCATGTGGCCATGAGACTTTTCTTCTTCTCTCTTCCAAACTTCTTTTTGGGCTTTTCCCTCTGAAGCTTTGGACAGTCACTCTTGTAGTGTCCTTGCTCATTGCACTCGTAGCAGATGATGTCTTTTGTATTTGGCTTCTTGCTACCGGAGGAGCCTTCAGATCTTCTGTATCCAGAGGAAGAATCTGTCCTTCTGTATCTGGAAGAAGACTCGTTCTGATCAGATCTTCTGGGATTCCTGAACTTCCTTTGTCTTTGCTTCCATAGTTGATTTACTCTTCTGGAGAGAAGGGAAAGCTCGTCTTCTTCTGATGAGGATCCATCAGATGTTTCTTCAACTGCCTGCAAAACTTTAGATTCAGATTTTCTGTTAGATTTTAAAGCTATAGGCTTACCTTGCTTCTGAGGCTCGTCAGCTTCCAGCTCTATCTCATGACTTCTGAGGGAGCTTATAAGTTCCTCCAGAGTGATTTTGTTGAGATCTTTCGCCAGCTTCAGAGCAGTAACCATAGGCCTCCACTGCTTGGGTAAACTTCTGATTATCTTCTTGACATGGTCAGCAGTAGAGTATCCTTTGTCCAGAACTTTGAGACCAGCTACCAGAATCTGGAATCTAGAGAACATAGTTTCAATGGATTCAGATTCTTCCATTTTAAACGCCTCATACTTCTGAATGAGCGCCAGAGCTTTTGTTTCTTTGACTTGAACGTTGCCCTCATGCGTCATTCTGAGAGAATCAAAGATGTTCTTAGCTGTGTCTCTGTTGGAGATCTTCTCATACTCAGTATAGGAGATGGCACTGAGAAGGATGGTTCTGGCCTTATGGTGATTCTTGAAATCACGCTTTTGTTGATCAGTCATTGATTTTCTATCAATCTTCTGACCAGTTGCATTAACAGGGTGCGTGTATCCATCTGTCACCATATCCCACAGATCAGCATCATGTGCTAGAAAGAAGCTTTCAATTCTGTCTTTCCAGTAGTCAAAGTTTTCTCCATCAAAGACTGGAGGTTTGCCGCTGAATCTGTCTCTGTCCTCATTGGTGTCATTGCTGAAATGAGAGTTGTTTCCTGCCATAGTGTTTTTCTGACGCTGGATCTTGTACTGACACGGTTAAGTGTTTTAGCTCAGAACCAGGCGCTCTGATACCAATTGAAGGGGTGAAAAACACAAGAAGGGGGGGTTGAATTGAAAAACTGGAAACTTAAAGCAATTGACAAGATATTTTTATCCTGGTTCGTTTGATCTCAAACTACTCCAGTCCACCCGTCAAGGTGATTTCGCCTCTCTCCAACGAGGTCTTAATTCACTATATTCAACTGAATACAAATCTGCTTTAGCAACTGCTAAAACCTTCTTGATTCAAACCACAATCCGGTTTGTCAAGGCAACACTTTCTTACAAAGGTATAAAGTAATGTGTGTGAATGTTTTCTACAAAACTATATCACAACTGTGATGTTTACACAAATGAAGCTTAGAAACTTAGAATGCTAAACACTAATGGAGTATCAGAGTTTGTTGGTTTAGCAAAACTGGTAGATGAAGATTATTGTTCAGCTTTGTGCGTATAGAAAGTTTGGAAGCATTAGCCGTGATAATCTTCGAAGCTTGACTTATATAGCATTTGAGAAGATGAACGTTGAAGCAAATATTCTTGATTCAATGCTAATAACAAGCTTTCCTTTTTGAGCAGATCTTGTCTAGAATGATGCCGTTGGAATTAATTAGCGTTCAATGCACAGTACCGTTGCTTCTTCAATGCACGTTCTGGCTTGGCTCATTCTGATTCTGCTTCGCTGCTGATGAACTATTTGATTCTGTATCAGAGTGGTTTACGCGCAGTTCTGTTCATCAAGCTTCAGCATGTGCAAGCGTTGATCATCTGATCTTGACGTTCTGATTCAGCAACTTCTGATGCTGGTGTACACACTCATATTCTGATGCTGAATAAGTGATCTTGCTTATTTTAATCAGCATATCTGCAAATCAGAGCATAGTAATTTTAGGCAGCATATAATTCAATCATGAAATATTTAACTACTATATCTTTTCACTTTGTTATCATCAAAACTTAAATATAGGGTACTAGATTCAAACATTGTTCTAACAATGACTCTTCAAAATAAGAAATTATCACGAGTCTTCAGATACAACGCAACCAACTTGGAAACGATGTTTTCAACTTTTTGACCCGCACAATAAATTATGCAAAACTTAGACAGCATTTACGGAAACAATTTATATTAAAGAAAATATTTGTTATTATGTACTTACCGATCAACAAAGAGATTGGAAAACTTCTTTGTATACAACATTTGTAGTGATAGATGTTGATACATTCATACTATCATGTATTAAGATCTTCAGACCACTTTTGCTTGTAACTCTTGAAATGGCTACATACAACTGGCCATGACTGAATACAGGAGTAGGCAAATACAATCCAACTGTATCAAGTGATTGGCCTTGAGACTTATTAATTGTCATTGCGTACGACACAATAATTGGGAACTGTCTCCTAATCAACTTAAATGGCCACGGTGACTCGGAAGGTGACATAGACATTCGAGGGATGTAAAAGATGTTACCAACATTCTTACCAGACATGATCTTTGCCTCAATAACGTGATTTGCCAACCTTGTAACAATTAGTCTAGTTCCGTTACACAAACCATCGTTTTGGTCCAAATTCCTCATAAGCATTATTGGTGTACCAACCTTTAATCTGAGTTTGTGATTTGGGACACCTGAAGTCCTAAGCTTGCTAAGAAATTCTGGAGTAAGACATTCATAGGCTTCGGTGTAACTTGAATCAGTTCTATCAATCGAATCAAAACTCAAATACTCTTTGTCCTCACCTAAGAAATGGGAAAATGCGAATCAATCCATAATGTTTTTTCAAGAATAATTTAATAACGAAACATCTACACGAAAATAAACATCAAAAGAAAAAATAGTTTACCCGGTATCATGTCTAACACGTAATGATTAATTTTATCAACAACTTCAATGGTTGAAGCAAGTATTGCTTTTCCTAGTAGATATTCTACATTTTGAAAGTCGGCAAGCAAATTTGGGTATGTGCTTTCAACTATAGCTCTTATTGGATCCTCAAAATTGGAAATTAACAAATCTGGAGGAATTTCTATATCAGCTAATCCATCGTTAGGTTCACATATTTTACCGTCGCCAACATTTAATATCCATTTAGAGAATTCTGCAAGTTCATCAGAAGTTGTACCGTCCCTCCCATTCTTTAGTCTCATGTTTTTGGTTAGTGTTAAGACTTGGCAATAGTCCCACACATAAGAAGAACAAATGGAAGCATGAACAATATCAGAACGGCCTGCTCTTGGAACAACTGGAAGTATCTGTCGAAAATCTCCTCCAAATATAACTACCTTGCCACCAAAAATTGTATTTGCAAAACCCTTATCGCTCATGACATCCTTAAGGGTCTTATCCAAGGCCTCAAAACAATTCTTATGAGCCATGGGTGCTTCGTCCCATATTATGACATCAGTAGCTTCGAATAACTGTGAATGCTCAGAGTCTTTGTCAACATTGCAAGTAGAGTTGTCAAGCGTTGGAATGGGAATTTTGAACTTCGAATGGGCTGTTCTACCACCTGACAATAATAAGGAAGCTATGCCACTTGAAGCAACATCCAGAACAATTTTTTTATCTGAACGAAGTGCACTTGATAATGTCCTCCACATAAACGTTTTACCGGTTCCGCCGTATCCATGTAAAAAAAACACCCCTCTGTTTTGTTTCTTGACGGCGTCCATTATGGTTTCAAAGATTGCACGTTGCTCATCTTGACGTTCAAATAAAAAGAATCAATACAACAGTAGTTTAATGAAAACATCGATGATTTGAATAATGAGGAAATACCTGTTAGAGATGAAAATAGATTCTGGAAGTTTTGTCGCTCTAAATCAGCATCGTAATCACGTTCATCAAAAATCAGTCTATTGCCGACATGTCGCGTTATATACAAATCTGGAAACGGCATATCTTCAAATTCACGCAAGCTTCTCTATTTGATTGCATCATATTCTCAATGTATTTTTTTGTAATATAAGACAGAGGGAGTAAGATGTTATATTTACGTCTTCCGAAAAAAATATTTTCAATGTATTTTTTTACTAGAATATTCCTTAATTTCAATTTATGTATTGTGATGAATCCCAATAATTTTATTATTATTTATATAATGTTTTTAGTTTTACCAACCTCACATTTATTTCTTTGTACTTTAAGATCTTGGAAATGATATGGCTAACAATTTAAGCATATCATTATAATTCTAAACTAATGAGTTTTCAAACAATATTTAATTTGAACGGAGAATTCATAAGTTCATTTTGTTCATCTAGCTATAAATAATTGGTTCTAATATTGATGAATGGATTCTTTAGAAGATGATAAAGATGGAACTCAAATCCTCAAACTTAGAGTTTGGCGCTTGTCTAGTCATATTTTCTTACTTTTTTTCTTTTAAAACGCAAACTCTTAACATATATTCTAACAATAGATTGGTCCTTTTTATCTTTTATTTAAATTCGATAATCCAAACTTATACTTAACTTCATTCCTACTGCCTCTTCAAGATTTTCATAAATCAATATCTAAATCATGAACCTCTACATGATACATTACTCGAACACACTCCATTCAAACTCACAATTTAATTATTGTTCAATAAAAAAATTCTGCAACATGACATATATGTTAGAAGATACATATTCAAAAATTATTGTCAAAGTCGGAAGTTTTTGAGACTGTTAGCTAAAAGCAGTAGTTTTTGAGATTGTTAGTTAGAAACTTTTTTAAATATTGTTATAAGTTGTTAGCTAAGTTTAACATACTTTTACTTGCGCATACGTGACAGTTTAATTTTGTGTATTTAAACAAGTTTGTTACAGTGAAATCATAACTAAAATTTTCACCATTGAGAGTTTGTTAGGTTTTTCTCTCTTCTCTCTATTCTTCCATATTCATATCCATCTTCAATCTTGTGCACCAACAATTGATATCTAGAGCTCATGTTCGATTTACAGGGAAACACAAGTGTACGTGAGGCGTGTGTGATTGATTTCGTTTCTTGAATTCGTGTTGAATTCACGATCGAAATCGTAACAGAATTGCATTTCTTTATTTTGCAGGATTGGAAAAAGCGAGTGTTTGATGATATCTGAGTGAGTTTCAGTGCACAAGAACGAAGATGAACGGAAAAAATATCTTGAATACAAAGCTTTCGGTATTTGATAGAATGAATTGGAATCGGTGGATGATTCAGATGTGTGTGTTGTTCGGTGCTCAAGGCGTTCTTGATCTCGTCACTGACGATTACGTTTCGGTTGTAGTAGATGCGATGGAGGAATAGAGAAACGTGCAAAGAAATACGAGGAAGAAAGACCAAAAAGCGTTATTCTAATACATCAGTGTGTGGATGCGAATGTGTTTGAGAAAAAATTTGATTCAACGACAATGAAGGTTGCGTAGGAATACAGGAACAGTGCTATAACGGTGATATCATTTTTGCATTTGGAGACTTTATCTTGATGTAAGTTCCCTTGACAAAAAGTGTCTTTTGTTGACTTTTGAAAATGACTTGTAATGTCTTAGCTTATATCTTCCAAATGAAGCATTTTACGGACTTGAGAATAAAATAAAATTTGTAGAGGATTGAAATTTCTTCAAAATGGGCTTTGGTTTGGGAAAATTTGATGAAGCATATGAAAGTTATGCCTGGTCAAAGTTCAGTTGACTTCTCCTAAGGAAACCCTAATTTGACAATTCTTGACTTTTGATGATTTGAGAGCTTTCCTTGGGGAATCATGATCAAACCTTGATAAAATGATGAATATCACTTCAAAATGTTGATGTTTACCAAAAATATTGAAGTTTGATTGTATGTTGACCACAATTGACTTTTTGACCAATATAGTTTATTTTCAAGCATTTGAGCCATTGATTGAGCAAACTTGTGATGTGGGGCTTGAAACTTGACATGAACCTTGTTGAGGACCAATGAAGAAACATGGAAACCACTTGATATCTTTTCAAACCAAATTTTCTTGAGAAAATCCAAACCCTAGTTGTAGGCATTTGGCTTAGGAGGAGCATCTTGACTGGTCAACCCTTGAGATTCTTGAGTATTTGAGAAGCCTTGAAAGAATGCTTTGATAAGAATGGGAGAGAAATTTTTGGGGTACAACAGTTACTCTCATAAATATGAAAATCTTCAAGCTGACTCTTCATCTAGAGCATTTGAGTACTGCATCCAGTTGCGGCTATATATTCAGGTTCAGCAGTTGATAGTGCAATAGTGGATTGTCTTTTGTTGGACCATGAGATTAAGTTATCTCCTAGAAACTGGAAGCTTCAAGAAGTACTTTTTCTTTTTATTCTATCTCCAGCAAAGTCAGCATCACAATACCCTACTAATTTATATTCTCTAGATTTTCTATAATAAAGACCAAGATTATTAGTACCTTTCAGATACTTGAAAATTCGCTTAACTACTCTTAAGTGAGATTCTCTAGGATCTTAGCGGAATCTGGAACAAAGACAAACACTATATAGAATATCAGGTCTTGAAGTTGTTAAATATAGGAGAAAACCAATCATACCTCTGTAGAGCTTATGTTCTACTTTCTTACTTACCTCTTCCTTTTCCAGAATGCATGTAGAATGCATGGGTGTTTTGGGTGTCTTACTTTCTGACATATCAAATTTCTTCAAAAGTTCTTTAGCATACTTGCTTTGATGTATGTAGGTTCCTTCTGAAGTTTGATTGATTTGAATTCCCAGAAAGAACTTTAGTTCACCCATCAAGCTCATTTCAAATTCTTCCTGCATAGTCTTAGCAAATTCTTTACCCAAGGAGGATATTTTATACTCCACTTCAGGAATTGCATTCATTAATAAGTGACCTTTCAAGTCCAACAATTAAATGGAGCTCATAACGTCCATCGTACCACTCATGTGGGTGTAATGCCTCCTTCATCAATTTTCGTAACTCCCATGCAGCCCCAGGATTACTTGTAACTGTCACACTAGTTTGGCAATTCGACCCTCCAGTTACACAAACGAACGACCTCTTATCCGACTCAAATTTTCCTACACCTCATGAGTACCAACTCGACTATCAACCTTTTTGGGGGTACTCGGCATGTCTGATATATCTTTCTTGACCATAACGACCTGTACTTCGTCTCTGAGAATTCTGGGGTGTACATACACTAATAAAGATTTACTCTCATTATAATAAATGATATTATAGGGAATTTAAATAATTAAAAGTAAAATAAAAATATTGAGGATGAATTTATATTTACGCTGAGAACTTCTTCTTCTTCACTCATACCAACTTTCGATAAGTCTTCTTCCTCCTCTGAATTCAGAAGCCAACGTCTTCTAAAATAAAACAACCTAAACGACCTTGCATTTTTCTCTTCATTGAGTTCAAACTACATTCATGAACTCATATTTATTGATTTAATCAAGCTATTGAGAAATCGATTTAACAAAAGTATTTGTAAGTCACATTAAAATGGACGGTTAATCAACCGATATGACAAAAAATTCATAAAGTCAAATATATTTTGTAATATTAATATTTTTAATTAAAACACAAAATATTGGGTGTATTTTCTACCGTCTTTTAATATCCAGGTGAGGAACCGACCTAACAACACATGTGTGTTATGAATGAAATAAAGTATTTGTTATGTTTTAATTTTGTGGAAAAGAATTTCATAGCGGTTGCAAGCTTCAAATGTAGCGAAATATGGAACATATCACCACAGTTGAATGAAAAAAATGTAGTTGTTATACTTTCAATTTTTAAATAACAGCAAATCTTAAGGGACGCACGCTTATTTTTATTGAAAAAATGGAAAATTGTTGATATTGAAATTCGAAATTTGTCACCCAAATACTATTACCACAATTGTTTTTAGAGACCATGATGAGATGTTTTTAAATTAAAAAAATCATGCGCATAAAAAATAAGATATTACTATGGTGGCTAAATAGTCGCAATAATATAATGTCACTGAATATATATTTTATAGTAATGTAACAATTGTGAAAAAAAATAATTTAAATAAAAAAAATGAAACAAATCTATTAATGAAGAGGCCAACATTACCAAATTGAAAGAGGATCAAGTAAATTTCAAATAACATAAAATTTAAGGACCAAAAAAGTACGTTTTAAAATGGATGAACTAAAAGTTAAAAACCATAGACTAGGAGAATCAAAGTGCAGTATTTAAGCTTTTAAATTATAAGATAAACAATTTTTTAATTTATATAATAAAACCTAAAATGAGATTTGATTCATAAAATTGTCTGTATTTTTTATTTATACCCGTTTTTATTCAAAGATTGAAAAACTTCTAATTCTTTTTTTATTTTGCATTAATGTAATTAGGGATGGAAAAACGGGCTCAATCTGTTGGACATGTCCGTTTTGCCTGCACTTTAGGGTAGAGTGGGCTATGGATTTATGCCATCACCCTCTAATGTGTCCTCACCACCCTGTTCTGTTTTCTACGCGAATTTTTATGGACACGTGCATTTACATAAATATTTATGTTTTTAAACTTAAAAGATGCAGTGTCCACGACCTTTCCTCACCTTGTCTTCACTTGTTTTGTGAGGCGGAGATAAGTTTTAGACCCGCATCTTCAACAATGCCAGTTACGCCCGTACTATTTTTTTGTGGACTTATGCGAGACGGATCTAAACGGAACGGACATGTCCGTTAGCCACTCCTAAATATAACTATGTTATCACACAAATTACAAATTATTGATATTACTATTATTATTTTATTATTATTAAAATAACCCCTTCCTATCATCAGTGGTTGAAAAATTAATTGAAAACAAATATTCAAATGATTATGAAAATTTTAAGTTAACATTTTACTAATACAACATATTGATCATCTTAAGAGACACTTTAAAATAATTATAATTTTGCGATAGGGATTTTTCACAACTCCTAAAGCGCTAAATAAATTTAATTTTTTTGAACAACATGTGTTTTATACATTATATAAGAGTCAAATAATGTTCTATTTGTGGTATGCAAAGAGAGAAAAATATGGCTGAAATCAAGTTTGTGTATGTTGTAATTTTATTTCTTTTTCTTTTTCTTGTTCCTAAGAATATTGATGGTGCACCCGGTAAATTATTTTTTCATAATATAAATTCCTTCTATAGCTATTAGTTCATACATAATCTTTAATTTCCTTTAGTAGCAACATCTGATTATGTTTTTTCATTACAGCGGCAAAAAATTGTGTCACCGATAATGACTGTCCAACAAGAACTGCTATTCATAAATATAAATGCATTAAAAATAAATGTAGACATACTAGAGTGATGCGGCTTAGTTAATAAATATAAATCATATTTCTTATGTTTTATATTATAAGCAAATTTTGTTTTTTAAATTTATTAAAAAATTTATGTATTTAAATTATATATAAATTAAATGCATTTGTTTGTAATATAAGAGAGAGGGAGTAAGATGTTATATTTACGTCTTCCTAAAAAAATATTTTCAATGTATTTTTTTACTAGAATATTCCTTAATTTCAATTTATGTATTGTGATGAATCCCAATAATTTTATTATTATTTATATAATTTTTTTATTTTTACAAACCTTACATTTATTTCTTTGTACTTTAAGATCTTGGAAATGATATGGCTAACAATTTAAACACATCATTATAATTCTAAACTAATGAGTTTTCAAACAATATTTAATTTGAACGGAGAATTCATAAGTTCATTTTGTTCATCTAGCTATAAATATTTGGTTCTAATATTGATGAATGGATTCTTTAGAAGATGATAAAGATGGAACTCAAATCCTCAAACTTAGAGTTTGGCGCTTGTCTAGTCATATTTTCTTACTTTTTTTTCTTTTAAAACGCAAACTCTTAACATATATTCTAACAATAGATTGGTCCTTTTTATCTTTTATTTAAATTCGATAATCCAAACTTATACTTAACTTCATTCCTATTGCCTCTTCAAGATTTTCATAAATCAATATCTAAATCATGAACCTCTACATGATACATTACTCGAACACACTCCATTCAAACTCACAATTTAATTATTGTTCAATAAAAAAATTCTGCAACATGACATATATGTTAGAAGATACATATTCAAAAATTATTGTCAAAGTCGGAAGTTTTTGAGACTGTTAGCTAAAAGCAGTAGTTTTTGAGATTGTTAGTTAGAAACTTTTTTAAATGTTGTTATAAGTTGTTAGCTAAGTTTAACATACTTTTACTTGTGCATACGTGACAGTTTAATTTTGTGTATTTAAACAAGTTTGTTACAATGAAATCATAACTAAAATTTTCACCATTGAGAGTTTGTTAGGTTTTTCTCTCTTCTCTCTATTCTTCCATATTCATATCTGTTGTACCCCAAAATTTACCCTCTCATGTTTTCCAAAGTCTTCCCCATGCATGGTTGACCAGAAACCCTTGCCTAAGGAAAAAGAAAATTTTTGAGTGGTGCTTTAAGTACCTTTCGATTGGCATTCTGAAAGGCCCTTCAATTGGTACTTTGAAGGGACACTTCGATTGGCATTATGGACAAGCACTTCGATTTGCATTCTGAAAGACTCTTCGATTGGTATTCTGAATGAGCCTTTTGATTGGCATTATGGACAAGCACTTCGATTGGCATTATGTCAAGGCCTTCGATTGGCATTCTGAAAGACCCTTCGATTGGGATTCTGAATGAGCCTTTCGATTGGCACCCTAGGCCAGGCTTTCGATTGGCATGCCAAGGGATCCTTCGATTTAGCATTGTGTCAAGGCAGCTTCGACAGGCATGTTAACCATGTCCTTCGATTAACATGAAACAACACCTTTCAATTGGCCTGTTGGCAAAGCCTTTCGATTGGAATTTTAATTAGTACCCTTCGATTGATCTTTGGACAAGGGCCATTCGAAGGAGGTCATCAAGAGGGCACTCAAATCAAAAGTGTCCAGGTTCATTCAAGAGACATGAATATTTCAAAAAAGGAAAACTTTTAATGTGTCCGTTTCTTGTCTCATGGCATTTAATGGCCTGTTTAATGGGTGTCTCTTGCCATTACTGCACCCTCACACCCCTATAAATACAGAGGCCAGCATACATATCCAACACACAAAAACTCTGCAGGAAAACAGAACACACGAAAATTATACAACCAAACACAGGAAAAAACAGAAGCATTAGAGAGATGCTGCCCATACAATCCATCAAAGGTTGTCAGAATTTTCCAAGCCAAAGCAGTCCTTCAGATTGAAGGTGCCCACGCCCAGAAGCCCTCAGATCAAAAGTGCCTACATCCAGGAAGTGCCCAGATCGAAGGTTCCTACATCCAGGAAGCGCCCAAATTAAAAGTCCAATCTGTTGGTAAGAAAGGGTAAACTATCCAACCTCATATTTGCATAATACATACATACTGGTTGTTACCTTCGATTTTCTATCCTAGACAAGATCAAGAGGCCTGGGTTTGGCACCCAGGTCATGTCCATCGTTTGCTAATATTTGCTGCAGACATAACCTGAAGAGACCCAGCAAGCGCAGGATCGAAGGGCCTGGGGTTCAATACCCAGGCCCTGTGTTTTATTTCGCTCACATACTTTTGCAGGTATAACAGCCCAGATCGAAGGAGACACCTTCTCTAGGTCGAACCCATTAGCATGCTGGATCGAAGGAGGCATCTCATTCCTGGATCGAAAGCCATGACCTCCATGATCAAAAGACAATCCTCTTCCCTGGATCGAAGGCTACTCATGCCTTACTGTCTGGCCCAATCGAAAGGACCATGACCCCCTCTAGATCGAAGCTTCCTTTCCCTCACTGGGTCGAAACTCCTCTTTTTTCCCTGGATCGAAGGATCCCCCTTGTATTTTATTTTTGTTTTCATTGACATCTTTTTATCTTTTTTAATTAACATTAAAATCAAAAAACAACAAAAAACATTAGGCTAGTTTTTTTTAATTAAAATTAACTTTGTTAATTAATCTCTTAATTATCTTAACATTTTCTCAAAACTAAAATTAAATAGATTTAGATCATTTTCCCAAAATAAAATAAAACAACAAAAAGATTTTATTCTTAGAATTTTTAGAGGTTATTTTCATATTCGCGCGCGCTTATTTTATTGTAACTGCCTACTGGTTTGTAATAACTTAGCTAAGACTTTTACTTTACTGCTTTTATTTCCCCCAATTTTGGACATGTAAATAAACCCCCTCCCCGAAGCTTTGTAATAGCGTAGGATTTATAATTCCCGCACTTTAAATTCCTGTACATATATTAACTGTTTAGATGTATGCTAACTAGGCTATGCATGACAAGATTAACTCTTAACTTAAAATCAATAGTAGCTCCCTATAACATGTACAAAGATAATATAAATTGAAAATTGACACACTCGCACATGTCACTCCTAGGGTACACCTCACTTGGTTGCCTCGAACGTGGTCATTAAGTATAGGATGTTTTAGAGGTCGTCCTTTTGTCCCAAGATCATAAGTTGCCTCGAAACGGTTGCCTCGGAAAAATGATCTAAGACATTAGGATTACCACTAAGGCGTCCTAACATTGCTTTAGTGACCACACGTCCCTTCAATCGAATTGACCCGAAAACTCCAACGACGGTGCTACCTACTCCTCAATAGTGGGATAGCACTGTCTAAAGGACACTTGCACAGTCTAATTCCTTTTTGAGTAGGTAGATGTTCTTAAGTACTTGCTCCTTTTAAAAACAAAAAACAAACTTTTCGCACTTACACTTTCTTCAAAAAACAAAACTCTTTTCAAAACCCACAATCACAAAGAAAAGCAAACTTTTGAAAACATAGTGAGCAAGTACCTAAGAGTCCGTGGATAACCACCGATAGAAAGGATGCTAACACTTTCCCTTTCTATAATCTACCTCCCGAACCCGAGAAAAATCTCGAAAAGGAATTTTTCTGTGCTTTTGTCCTTTTCTTATTGGATAAAATAAAAGACGGTGGCGACTCTTGCTTACCGCGACATTTTGCGGAAACAAACGCAAACGCGAACCAGCATTAAAAAACAGTCAGTTCTCATTCCCACCGATCACAGAACTGGCGACTCTGCTGGGGAATAGAAGTGAGGTGTACCTTAGGACTAGATCACTTGTGTTTTCAATTGTATTGCTTTATATGCTTTTAATTTTGTGGGCTTGTATCGGAGTTCTATAAATCCTCCACCCGAATTTGGGAAACATTCATAGATAGCAATACGTTGTGGAAACTATGCGGGGTATACCGACACGGTTGAAGCAATATCTATATTAGTGCGACATATTTGTGAGTACCGGTAGCCTTTGAGTCAATCAAAGAGAATACGGGGCCGCTGAGTGATGTCACTAAGCACTAATGACCTAGAACCTTACTTGACCATCTTGGCCTTTTTTAGGGGTAGTGAGATGACTGACTTTGGTGCAGTCCGAAGTTGGTAGATACTCGATACTACACTCATTGAGGATTGTTTTCTTGGAATATTTTGGTCGCTAGTTCAGTGGATAAACCAAAACGATGAACATAGAAAACAATCCAATGATATTGAGCTCCTTAGAACCCGGTTACTATTTATAGGACAGGTTTTGAGCCAACTACACTCAAGAGGGTACTTACCTTTGAAACTCCATGCCAGCCTAAACTTAAGGTTGTTTGTGTGACTTGTGTGCCTTCAAACTTGAACTACTTGCACATACTTGTTATCTGACAACATGGGTTCCTTGCAGGTTTTTGTTTACAGTCCTTATCCAATAATTTGGACTTATTGCAGGGTCTACTCACATCACCTCACACTTTTGCTTAAACGCATAGCATACACATCATAACATCATGCCTTAACATTTCTTTAACCATTTCAAGGATCTCAAGGGTCTGTGATGCAGGTTATGGTAAATCAAAAGTCTAGCAAGGGGCCAAGGGGATTTATTTTCCTCTAGCCAATGCCATCTAGAGATCAAAGCATGATAACTTGAGTCAGGGGCTATAACCCACTCGATATGGTGAGCTTGACTCTTGAAGAAGGACTCTCAGCAACATGAAGTTCCTTCAATCAAGCTACCAAATTCAGATTCTAACAGTTTCTTGTTTACCCCACGAGATCCTTGAAAACATTGCATACAAATATCATACATATCATTGCATAACATGTCATCCAGTACAGGTCTCTTATCTTCTTCGTTGTTTATTTCAGCAATCATCATGTCTACTGAACCTTCCACTGAGCAAGCTATCAAGGCCCTCCAGGCCTATAATGCCCAATTTCAAGAGTTGGTCATGAGCCTAGCTAAGGGTCAGCAGGACCTGAAGACCCTGATTCTGAAAGAGAGGAAGAAGAAGAAAAAGAGGACCATCATGTTCAATACTGGACGCAGGTTTGGAAACGGGCTGCAGAATGAGGTTGATCTGACCACCCCATCTGAGGGGAAGGATAGTCCACAAGAAAGGAGGGCTCCTAGCCCTTTGGTCTCCGACAACAAGACGGACTATGATGAAGAACAGTATCCTCCTGCTGAGGATAAGTACAAACAGCTGGAGGACCGTTTGAACGCTATGGAAATACAGAAGGTGCCCGGTCTGGACTTCGGAGATCTGGGTCTATCATCTGGGGTGGTGATTCCCCATAAATTCAAGGCACCTGCCTTTGCCAAGTATGACGGAGCTTCTTGTCCAAAGATACACCTCTGGTCATATGTGAGGAAGATTCAACCCTATACTGCTGATAGAAATCTCTGGGTTCATTTCTTTCAAGATAGTCTGTCAGGGACTCAACTTGAATGGTTCTGTCAACTGGAAGGAGATAACATCCGCAACTGGGAGGACCTTGTTGCTGCTTTTTACAAGCAATACCAGTATAATGCCGACCTTGCTCCCACGCGTACTCAGCTTCAGGGTATGTCTATGGGTACAGGCGAAGGCTTTAAGGACTACGCTTAGAAGTGGAGAGATCTTGCTGGAAGGGTCCAACCCCCTCTGTCTGATAGGGAGTTGGTGGACATGTTTCTTGGGACTTTGTCTGGTCCCTATGTCAAACACTTGACCGGAAGCTCTTCAGCCGGATTCACCGAGCTAATACTGACCGACGAAAGGGTTGAAGCTGACATCAAAAATGGGAAGATTCAAGAAGCTACACCTTCTGATACTCAGAAAAATCCCTACAATGGGAATAAAGAGTTCAATGCTGTGTATGGTCAAAAGAGTCGTCATGATCAACATGTAGGGGCAACCTTGTTCTCCAATCCCACGCCTGTTCAACAAAGACAGAGCAATAGGTGTAGGGTAAGATATCAAGAAAGGCAGTATACTAACAAGTATAACCCGGGTGTGAGATATGCCTATCATTCTGACAGTCCTGGACATGACACCGACGACTGTTGGACTTTGAAGAACAAGATCCAAGACTTGATTGATGCCAAGGAGATCAAGTTTGATCATTGATCCTACACCAAATCATCGAGAATGTCTTAGTTTCATTTGAATTTTCAAGTTGTAATTTCTTTTGTTATTCAAACAATTATCTATTAATGCCAAACTTGGTTTCATTAATGCATTGCATATGTTTGTCTTGATTTGATCCAATCATTTTAATTACATTTAAACTATGCTTTTTACTCATTCAACTCTTGCTAAAAGTTACAAGCCTTTAGAGGGAGGATGACGAAACAATGCCATAATCTCATACAGTATGCTTTTGGACAGACCTTGCTGACGATGTACAAGCATTTCTTTCAAATCCTAAACACTGGAGTTATAAGGAAGATAATCCCTAGTCAACCCCTTCGAGCCAAAGAAGTAGGAGTTTTCTGTTTTAAACATAAATTGAAACCTTTAATTTAAACCTGGGGCAGGGTAGTCTCTCAGTTAATTCAAAAGATGCGCATTTAAGTCGCAAAACTCTCATTTCGTAATACAACGAACGACACCAAAAGCATTCCTCTGGAATCAAAGGACAGTGGTGGTTCCTTATCTCATAGGCAGTCAATCTCTCAAAAGAAAAAAGCCCACTGAGCCAAAACCTATAAAGGAGGCTTAAGAAAGCTGGGGGCATCCCGCTGACTGTAATCTCAAAAACAGGAACAGTCAGGCAAAAGTTAGGGATAACAAATCAAAAGAACGAGGTCGCTACAGATCCTCAACAACATGAAAAATGTTGCAAAAATGACTGCCTTCCAACAAATTCAATTTGTGTGAACCATCACCAAAAACGTCGTTCCAAACTCATTTGGAGTTCAAATGCACAATTAACTGAGTTTAGGATTGAAGAACATCACGAAGAGCGGGTGGGTACAAATATACTTTGAGCCTTTATCCTTTGTTTCTTAAACCGTGAACTAAGCCACGTTACAACACTTTCAAAAGTCCCAACTGAAGCATGGGTTAGGTCAAAAGCATACTGTTACAAAAGGTATCCTGACTCTTGTAAGGCTTTACCCTAAATCTTGTGTTGAATTTGTCTTTAAAAAAAAGTTTTCTGCTAAAAAACGCATTTTTCAAAAAAAAAAAACTTCAAGACAAGCATAAACTTTGCATTATTTGAATATCACTGTTTGCATTTGGCTATTTGTTTGACAGCAGAGAAATTCACACAACGAATATCCGATGAACGAAAGCCCTCTCAGTGAACAAAATCACTTCAAAAAGGATGACACTTCCATTGACAAATATCCTTCCAATCAAGGGGCATGGCATGATCATTGTCCATCACCTAGGGCAGTCCAGTCAAGATTTCAAGAAATCTCTGAAGAGGTGCAGAATAACCAGGGGCAAATCTCCATCTCCGTCACTTGGGGCATTGAACATCAATCTCAGTAAAGGGTTACGTACAATTAAACATCTTCTGGCAATGTCACAAACACTTGCTACTAGGGGCAATGACAAATCTCCCCAAAATCCTTCTCATAGGATGACTACCAGCAAGGGTTTAATCTCTAAAAACCTTTCCCCAGCTGAATCAACTTCAAGAATCCTCGAGGACTTCCACCAACGAAGATGTCACCTCTCTAGCGCACTGACGACAGGGTTTATTTCCCCAACAACACCAGGATTCCCCAGCTTGAGTTTGCCTCTCCGATTACTACAAATCAAAGGACCACAACTCCTCTTCCCCAATAGACTACTCTACAATCCCCAGCAAGTTACTGCGAAGGAGGTCATCAAGAGGGCACTCAAATCAAAAGTGTCCAGGTTCATTCAAGAGACATGAATATTTCAAAAAAGGAAAACTTTTAATGTGTCAGTTTCTTGTCTCATGGCATTTAATGGCCTGTTTAATGGCTGTCTCTTGCCATTACTGCACCCTAACACCCCTATAAATACAGAGGCCAGCATACATATCTGTTGTACCCCAAAATTTTCCCTCCCATTTCCTCAACATTTTTCTCATCTCAAGACCCTTGGAGCTCAAGACCCAGTTAGGGTTTCCTCTGCTCAAGACTTCTCCTTGCACTGTTGACCCAGATTAGGGTTTGAGTTTGCACAAAGATGTTTTGACCTAAAGTGCCCAAAATGACTTTCATGCTTCATATTGGACTCTCAGGTTTACCCATACCAAGTTTCAGGCCTTGATTCCAATCTTTGCCCAGTCAATTGATCAATTGACCTAAAAAAATCAGCTGTATTGGGGAAAAGGTCAATTGTGGTCAATTGACAGTCAAACCTCATGAAATTTGACCCACATCAACATATTGAACTCATATAAACCATTTGGTCAAGTTTGGATCACAATCCCACAAGAAATTTGATCAGATCACCAAAAGGGCAAAATGGTCATTTTTAGGGTTTTGACTGCGCAAAGGCAATTTTTGACTGTTTGACCTAGACAATGGCAAACCAAGCTCACATATGGATTCAAGGACCCAATGGAATTGTCTTGACATGTTCAACAAGTTCAAAAGATCCCAAATGCACAAGATGGACAGATGAATTTTCCAGTCAATTGATCAATTTTTGACTGTATACTGAAAAGTCAAACTTTGACTTTTTGGTCAAAATCAAATGTCAAGATTCATTTTTCATTAAAACATGTCAAAACATGAAACTTGTTCATCAAGAAATCCAAAATCACAAATTAGGGTTTGAAATGAAGAATTTTCATAACTTAGAATTTTTCTAAGTTATGAAAAACCCTAATTTTTTCCTAACTTTGTCCCACTTTCTCATCAAGATTCATGTGGATTCAAACAAAAGTCAAAACATGAAAGTTGTAGTCCATTGAAAAATCTACAACTTTGATTCACAAAGTTTCCTCAAAAGAAGCTTGTAGCTCAAGTTACAATTTTTGGAACAAAGGTACCAAACCATTCTTAACTTAGAGAAATTTTGACCCATTCTAGGCAGGATTTTTGCTTAACTTCAAGACCACTTTTCACATACTTCCACTTGGAATTTCAATTTGTATTACAAAGATGGATTGTAGTACACATTCCAAGCTTTCCAAAATGTCCAAGAACTCATCAAACAACCTCATGGTTAGGGAGAATCGAATTTGGCAAGTTGGGAAAAAGTCACTTTGATTCATGGCCATGTACATGTTCATAACTTATGCAATTTTTCAAATCAGTTTGCACAACTTGATTACAGGTCCTTTATCCAATTTGCACTCAATAATTTAATGCAAACTCCTTGTGTTCAAGCCTTGCATTATGTGTTTAAGCATTACATGAAGGTTTAGTCTTAAAATAGAAAAAGCATTTTATCTATTCTTGTAAAAATCAACTTTATGTCAATTGCAAATCCAAGAAGCATAGGCAAAATCTTTTGAGCTGGTATTTTGTACACAAATCACTCTGACCAAGAGATATTAAGGCAGCACAATAGAGGGGCCTGTACAAGTCTAAAAACACCAAGTTGATTTTCTTGCTTAAAGGTGAAGTAACTTGGCATAACTTGAACCAATACACATTGCTGCAAGAACCAACCAATACAAACTTTATCCACACTTTCCATACTCCCTAACAGACCAAAAACACGAGCCTTTAACCCTTGATCCCTCCTCATACAGAAAACCACCACAAAACTGCACAAAACAGGGCATTCTGCATTTGGACTTGGCCAGCTCATTTCCATCGTGCACTTTCATCCAAACCACTTCACACACCTTCCATAACATCCATATAGACTATTCCAAACATTGAACTGAGACTGTAACAGCCATAGCATCATTTGCCATTTTCATTTTTCTCTCTTACAGGTGGACTTCTGTAGCTCGATTTAGCAAGATTCAAAGCAAACTAAAGGTTGGAATAGCATCCCTGGACCTCAAGCAAGCTGTTCCAATCCTCACCTTGCACTGAAAGTACCTCCATTGCCAGATACGATTCAAGCTGAACAGGTAAGTTCATGAACTCCTATCTCTCTATCCAGGCATAATTAGGCTTAGGTTTGTGAAGAAATTATGTCATATTCATGTCCCTGAATCTGCCCATATCATTACTTTTCATTAATGTTATGTGTACTTAGAGAATTTTGAGTCTGAACATTGAACAAAAACTAGGTCAGGAATTGGGGGAGAAGAAATTCTCTCTCATTTCTGAGAGTTAGATTGACTTCTTTATATGTTTAGAATCGTGACTTCAAGCTCTACAGGTTTCATGTTTCAAGATTTGGCAAAGGATCAAAGAATCAGGAGTTAGAGAGATGGGCAAAAGGGCGCGCGTTTTTGAACATTTTTGTTGTCTGGAGGTTGAAGACAACCTCTATGGGCTGGGCCTGTGACTTTTTACTCTTTGCACCATGTTTTTACATTTGAACCCCCTTGGCCCATTTTGAGATATACTTGTTATTTTCCATTTTTTTCTTTTTTGATTTTGTTTCCATATTTTTATTTAAATCATAAAAAATATTAAAAACATTTTTTCCACATTTTTTGCATTTATTTTGATATTTATTAGGCTTTATTTAGTTTTGTACATAAATAAATACTTATATACTATTATTTAAAAATACAAAAAATAATGCAAATTTGTTTTATTTCTGATTTTCATTTTATATTATCTCTTGAAAACATCTTATATAAAATATACTTTTTTTATTATATTTTATTTTTGTATATAATATATATTTAATAAATAATGTAAATACATATATATTTGTTAATATATTTAGGAAAATACAAAGAATTAATACATTTTTATTTTATTAATATTTTGACCTCAAAATACCCTTTTTTACAATATACCTTTTATTTTATTTTATTTTTATACATAATTAATAAATATGGTATATAATACTTAATAAATAATTAATTCCTTTTATTTAGCAAAACTAGGGTTTTATCCTAAACTTAAAAATATTCAAAAATTAACTTTCTTTTATTTTTATTTTATTTATGAATAAAAGTATACACTTACACAAAACTACCTTCACATATACATTGTTCTATTCTTATACATCTTTACATTTATATTTGCGCAATTCAAGTTAGTTGTAAATATTGGATACTATCCTCCTATGAAGTCTCATCCCCATTTGAATATTTTGTACCCCCATTCCCATGATCATTGTGTAATAACTTAGGACTTTTAAATTTCGCACTTTAAATGCTTTCTAAATATGCCATGTTAGAATTAGGGTCTTGTATGCAAATCAAAAATAACAAGTAGTTTGACCTAAAACCAAGATAAACAAGCATGAAAATGGACAATACTAGACACACTTTCACCCCTAGGATATTCCACTTGTTGCCTTCAATAATGGGCCATATTGTATGTTGAGTATCTTTGGGCCAAAACAAAACAATTCAAAAGATCATGGTCCCTCGATGACGCTTTCAAAATTTGCCTAAAAAACTGATCAAGTCCCTTAAAGGAAATTGCCCAAAGGTACTTGGCACCATTGCAATCATGGTCTAAACGATGACCCGCGCCTGTCCCGTTCACATCCTAACACAAGATTGTCCACCAAATACAATGGTGGAACAAAATTGTTAAAAGGGTTAAAACATATCAAAGATCTTTGAGAAATTTAGGGTAGATAGCTCTTGGTTACTTGCCAACTTACAAAATAAAAAAACCTTTGCCTATTTTTCAAAACCACACCTCACAAACACATTTTCAAAACAACTTTCAAAAACATCGAAAACTTTTCAAAAGACATACACCTTTGTATACATCCCAACATGGATCATTACAAAGGTTGCCACCACATTGGCCTCTTTTCAAAACATTTTCAAAACCCACACACAAAGCACCATTTCAAACAATTTAAAATCAAGGCAAGTTGATCTAAGCAAGTAACTAAGAGCCCATGGATAACCATGGATAGAAAGGGTGCTAATACCTTCCCTTTCTATAATCTACTCCCCGAACCCAAGAAAACATCTCAAAGGTTTTTGCTGTGCTTTTTAACCTTTCCTTAGGATAAAATAAAAAGTCGGTGGCGACTCTTGCTCAACCGAAACATTTGCGAAAACAAACGCAAAACCTCAAGTCAGTTCTCCCACCGTATCACAGAACTGGCGACTCTGCTGGGGACTTCTTTAAAGTGGAGTAACCTTAGGGCTTAGATCACCCCCTTGCATGACTAATTGTTTGCTTTGATTTCTTTATATCTTGGCTCTCTTGTTTGGGTTTGCAATCCTACACCCAGATTTGGGGAAACATTCAAAGATAGCAATACGTTGTGGAAACTGTGCGGGGTATACCGACACGGTTGAAGCAATAGCTATATTAGTGCGACATATTTGTGAGTACCGGTAACCCTTGAGTTCAATCAAGGAGGGTACGGGGCCGCTGAGTGATGTCACTAAGCACTAATGACCTAGAACCTTACTTGACCATCTTGGCCTTTCATTAGGGGTAGTGAGATGACCGGCTTTGGTGCAGTCCGAAGTTGGTAGATACTCGATACTACACTCATTGAGGGTTGTTTTCTTGGAATATTTTGGTCGCTAGTTAAGTGGCTAAACCAAAACAATGAACAATGAAAACAATCCAATGATATTGAGCTCCTTAGAACCCAGTTACTATTTATAGGACAGGTTTTTAAACCAACTACACTCAAGAGGGTACTTACCTATGAAACCCCATGCAAGCCTGAAACTAGGGTTTTGTGTGATTTGCTTGTACATATGCATACATCATAAACATCATAAAAAAGCATCATATGCATATACTAACCATTTCAAGGGTTTAGATCTTCATCTTTGTTCTTGTTTTATAGGTCATGGAAATTCCTCGCAGGAAAACTATCCAAGTCAACCTTGTGAGAATCCCTCCTCAACTCAAGGAGCTCACATCAAGAATTCCGGAAAGCTCTCCCTTCAGTGAAAGACATGGTAGACTGCTCAACTTAGTCAACACCAACATTGAAGAGGACATGATGAAAGTGTTATTCCAGTTCTTTGACCCTCTTCACCACTGTTTCACTTTCCCCGACTACCAGTTGGTGCCCACTTTGGAGGAATTTTCTCAACTCCTGAGAATTCCTATCCTTAATCAACTACCTTTCAACGGTACGGAAAAGGAACCAAAGCCTGAAGATGTTGCTCGAGGACTACATCTACGGCCATCTGACATCTAGGGGCATTGGGAAACTAGAAGCGGTGTCAAAGGCTTCTTAGCAAAATTCTTGTTTGAAAAGGCACAAGAGTGTTGGAATTCATTGGACCTACAAGCCTTTGAAGAAATTGTGGCACTCCTTATCTATGGGTTGGTTCTGTTCCCAAATCCTGACCAGCTTGTAGAGGTTAACGCCGTCAAAATCTTCTTGTCCAGAAATCCAATACCAACATTGCTTGGGGACATCCTTCACTCATTTTACACACGAACAATGAGAAAGAGAGGTGTTCTCATGTGCTGTACTCCTCTCCTTGCAAGGTGGTTTATTTCGCACCTTCCACAATCTGTCTTGAAGAATGACCAAGGCTTGAGGTCGTCGCAACGGTTGATGACCCTCACTCACTCTAATGTACATTGGTGTTCTCGGTCCAGAGAAAATGTCATCATCATCGATCGTTGTGGAGAATTTCCTAATGTTCCTTTACTTGGAATCAGAGGAGGCATCACTTATAACCCTTGTCTAGCTTTGAGACAATTTGGTTATGCACGAAGAGATGGCCCTCACGGCATGTTGATTCCTGACCTAGTTTTTGACTTCGACAACGATGCGCAAGGACTTCGCCAAAGATTCATCAGAGCTTGGAGGATGCCTAACAAGGTTGACAGCAAGACACTGGGGCACAAGAACTCCATCCCTCTTGAGCCTTACCTCAAATGGGTACGAGCCCGAGCCCAGAGTCTAATGATGCCCTACCCTCATATTCTCCCTGTGATCAAAGAGCCCGTTAAGGAAGGAGAGGTTCCCTACACCATCCTATATCCTGACATGCCTACATCGTGGGAGGAGATGCAGAAGAGTTGGATCCAACTCGAGGAGGAATGGAACACTTTTGAAGCTAGCTTCTACGCCAACGAGAAGAAGGTTCTAGAGCTCACCCGCCGACTCCATGAGCAAGAGACCCTCAACACCTACATCGCACCAAAGAGGATGCGCAACATCTTTTTACCTTGAGAAGTTGTTTTTGTAATATTTGGCCCATGGGGCATTTATGTACTAACAAATTTCTTCTTATTAATATGACGTGCGTTCTTTTTTGTCTGCAACAATTGTGAATTTCTAAAATCCTTGAATGCATTGCATAAATAGCATCTCATGCATCATGTGCATAACAGGTACCCTTTTTTTTACAGGTTGCTTAATCTTCTTCGCTGTTTATTTGGAACAGTCATCATGAATCCTGAATCATCCAGTGAACAAGCTATCAAGGCCCTCCAGGCCCAGAACGCCCAGTTTCAAGAGATGGTCATGAGCTTAGCCCAAGGTCAGTAAGAGTTGAAGACTCTGCTCTTAAAGAAGAAGAAGAAGAAGAGAATTGCGTTGTTCAACACTGGACGCAGGTTTGGGAATACACTCCGTAATGAAGCGGATCAGGCTACTTCCTCTGCAGATAAAGACAGTCCCCAAGGGGGAAGGACTCCTAGTCCTGCAGTCTCCGACAACGAGACGGATTACAATGATGAACAATACCCTCCTGCTGAGGACAGGTACAAGCAATTAGAGGACCGTTTAAGTGCCATGGAGATTCAAAATGTGCTGGGGCTGGATTTTGGAGATCTGGGTTTATCTTCTGGGGTGGTAATCCCACACAAGTTCAAGGCGCCTGCCTTTGCGAAATATGACGGGGCTTCCTGTCCTAAGATGCATCTCAGATCATACATAAGGAAGATCCAACCTGTTGTACCCCAAAATTTGCCCTCCCACATTCTTCAGGAAATTGCCAAGCCATGCTGCAAGATTCCCCAAGGGTTGCCCAGTCTAAGAGCCTCCTATACAGTCAAAACTAGGGTTTGAGTTCTGATCAAGAAAAGGAAGTTTTCAAGTGCCCTATCAAGTCTCACATGCTCACAAACATGGTCAAGTACCCTCATATCAAGTTTCAAGGCATTCAGCTCAAAATTGCACAGTCAAAACCCTAGATTGCACTACAGTCAACTGTAGGGGCAAAATGGTCATTTGACAGTCAAAAGTTCAAATTTTTGATCAACATATCATTTTGAAGCCACAAACATCATTTGATCAATGCTTGATCATGATTCCCAAAATTTGGCTCAGAAATCATCAAAGATGCAAAAGTTGCCTTATTTGGACAGCTGAAAAAGTCAACTGAAATTGACCAGGGCATAACTTTCACATGGATTATCAGAAAAATTCCATCCAAAGCTCATTTTGAAGAGAAAGACATTTCCTACAACTCATTTTCATACTTCAAGTCCAAGAAATGCTCTCACAAAAAGTTATCAATTTCAACATTATAGGTCATTTTCAAAAGTCAACAAAAAGGGACTTTAAGTCAAAGGCCATAACTTGAGATTGGTAAATCAAAATGACATGGGACCAAAGGCATTGGTTAAAGGACTCAAATACCTTTCCAAAATGTCCAAGAACATGTGAAAATCTTAAAAATTGACCAAGTTATGCCTTGTGGAAGTTGGGAAAGTTTTGGAAATTTTTTGAAAGTCAACATTACTTCAAAAGGCCTAAATTTGCTATTGGGCCCATTTTTCTTCCAAGTTTCTTCATGCCAAGCCTATGCACGACCATTAGGCCCAAAGGGAAGTATTTTCTCATTTTTTAATTATTTATTTGAATTTATATTAACATTAATTCATTTAAATCATTTTAAATATGTGAAAATATAAACTTGACCTAAAAAAATCTTTTTATGCATGATTTGGACTCAATATTCCGTGCTTGTTCAATTATGGAAAGAATTGGTGTGATTAGAGCCTAATTGATACAAAGAACACTTGGAAAAGATATGGAAAAGATCTTATAAAATCAAATATGCAAATCATTGAATTCATGAGATTTTGTTGATTTTTGTTGACCTAAAAGCCTCACTATATGATCAGGAACACAACCCTAAGCCAAGAGGACTGGAAGCTGCGCCCAAAAAGCCATTGCAACATTGAAAAATTGCCATAAAAACTCAAATCTGAAAACGTTGTTAGGTGTGGTTTTAAGCCCTAATACTCATTCCAAAAGCTTGCTCGTGGACTCTTGATCATATTCCAATCAATATCAACCACGAAAGCTCCAGGAATTGGTACCTGTAACTCAAACTGTAAAGCAAAACTTTTGAAATCGCATATCATAATTCATATATCTTTTTGCATTTTTGTTTATGAATTCTTGTTCAGCATGAAGTTTCCAAGCTAACCATTGTGTTTGATTGTATTTTTGTTGACCATACGCGATGATGCCATGAATGAGATTTAGGGTTTGCAGTTTTCAAAATTAGGGATTCTTAATACAAGCAAAATTAGACCATCCCAGTACCACCATTGCAATCAGCTCATCAAGACGAAGAGAGTTTGACATTCGCGATCAATTTATATACACCCAGCATCTAATCGTTATTTTCTTGTAGGTTGTCTACAGCCACGCGTATAAAACCGTTTCCATAGGCTTTTGTTTCAGAAAAAACGAAGAAGACAACCTCGTTGTCACAACGTGATTCGTCTATTTGAAATTTGGCGCGTTGCCCACTAACACTCTGTTTTCTTTTTATTATATTTAATAGCTATTATATGTTAAATTGAAACCAAGCGCTTCAGTGGCAGGTGTACTCCTTGGCAACGTCTAAGACCTGGGTTCGAGTCCCAGGTCTGTATAAAATTTCATATCATTTTTCAATCCCAAATCATGTGCAGCGCTAACGTCCAGGATATACCATGCACACTCAAAACTCACCATCCACGCGTCCATCAGAAGCAATCCAAGGGCCATGACCAAAGGTGTATCATAGATTCCAGTCAACGCGCAGCACTCTGTCTAGAAAAGTCAACCAATTCAATACCAATGGGCCAGAATTCTAGGGCCTGCACCTCCTAATCTGGGGTTACCCCCCCTGGTTTGCTTCCTTTCTTTTTTTTATTATTTTATTTTTGATTGTTATTTTATTTTTTAATTTAGTTAATTATCTTTTTCTACAAAATATTAAAATATCAAAAAAATTCAGAAAAGACAAAAATGCAATAAATATTTTAATTTAATTATTTTCATAAATAAGTTAACATGTAAATAAATTTAGTAACATAGGTTATGACTTTAATCCTTTTAATAACTAAAAATCCAAAAATAGAATTAGGTTTAATTTTTATTCTTCTTAATTTCCCTTTTTACAATAATAATTATTTATTTATTTTCCTATTTAAATTGTACATAAATTAATTTAGAGTTAAATTAGGTTAAAATTCCATATTTTCATAATAAACTTAAAAAACAATAGAATTAGGTTTAATATTTTATTTTAATTTCTAATTAATTCCTTTTCATATTAAATCCTAAAAAACATAAAATACCAAAAACATTTAATTTTAATTTTAATTCATGTACTTTAATATTTTGGCAAAAGGGTCCAACGCCCGTTAATTTATTTAAATTCGCGCATTTATTTTATGTTCGTTTATTATAATTATGTACATGTCCCAAAGCGTTGTAATTTATACTTTTCGCACTTTTACTTTGCTTTATTTATTTTTCTGTCAAATCGGGTCCGGTTTAATTTTGGCGATGTGGACCCGCGCCATTTGTAATAGTTTAGATTTATTTTCCCGCAAATATTAACTGTTAAAAAGCATGAAAGAATGAATGGACATAATAAAATCAAGCGTAGATCACAACAAACATGACAAGACAAATAACTGAAACACGACACACAATTCGCACACACCACCCCTAGGGTACGCCTCACTGTTGCCTCGAAAGGTGATCGTCGAGTAGAGGATGTCTTAGTAAGTCCTCATGATCCAGGAACCTGGCATGAGGGTAGCTTCTAAGGTGTCTTCCCATTGCTCTGGTGATCACCATGTCCCGAACCTCGAATTGACCCGAACATCGAATTGACCCGAACACCTCCAACGGTGGTGCTACCTACCTCTCAATGGTGGGATGGCACTACTTTAAAGGACATCTACACAGACGAATTCCTTAGGGTAGGTAAGTTCTCAAGGATACTTGCTCTAACTTCAAAAAACAAAACAAAATACTTTTCACACCAACACATTTTCAAAAGCTTTCAAAGCAAACTTTTCAAACACTCTGACGTATGAGTCGATCTGAAATTTTTCAAAGAAACTTTTTAAACCCACATTGAAAAGCAAACAAACAATTTTGAAAACACGTTGAGCAAGTATCTAAGAGCCCATGGATAACCATGGATAGAAAGGGTGCTAACACCTTCCCTTTCTATAACCTACCTCCCGAACCGAGAGCAATCTCTTTTAAGGAATTTTTCTGTGCTTTTGTCCTTTCCATTTGGAGAAAATAAAAGACGGTGGCGACTCTTGCTTCCGCGACATTTTGCGAACCAGCGTTAAACAGTCAGTTCCAGATCCACCGATCACAGAACTGGCGACTCTGCTGGGGATATAACTTAAAGTGGGGTGTACCTTAGGGATAAGATCACTGTGTTTTCAATTGTCTTCTTTGCTTGCTTTATTATTGTGGGTTGCATGGGAGTTACATAGATCCTAACCCGGATCTGGGGATACCCTGTTTAGGTAGCATAAGCTGTGAGGGACCTGTCCGACGTATACCGACATGGGTGAAGCAGTGGCTACGTTGGTGTGGTGCCTTGGTCTGTACCGATATCCCTCGTGTCGAAACGGGGAGAATATGGGTCTTCCAAGGAGTCATTAAGCACCAACCGACCTTAGAACCTTAAATGACCCAACTTGGCCTTTAGAACAGTAGCAGTATGCTACGCCCATTGAGGCTAAACTCTCGTGATGGTTCTGGCCGCAAGAAAAGATTGCGATGCTGGAGTTATGACCGATTGAGGGTAGTCGATGATATTGGGATCCTCTAAGAACCCGGTTACTTCTGATAGGACAGGTTGAACCCACCAACTTCAAGAGGGTAATACCTAGACCGCATGCTGGCCTAAACTCTAAGGGCTTCTTTTGTGTGACTTGTGTGCCTTCGTACTTGACTACTTGCATGCTTGCTATCTAACACATGAACTACTTGCAGGTTTTGTTTATAGTCCTTATTTGGGGACTCATAACAATGTTATTAAGTCTTGCAGGTCTTGTTTGTAGTCCTTAATTAGGGCTCATAACAGGGTTTACTAACTCTCTTGCAGGTTTTGTTTGTAGTCCTTAATTGGGACTCATAGCAAAGTATACTGAATCTCTTGCAGGGTTGGTTATAGTCCTTAATTAGGGACTCATAACAGGGTCACTCACATTATCCCATGCATACCATAACATCATACCATTGCATACATCCTAACCCATTTCAAGGATCTCAAGGGTTTGTGATGCAGGTCATGATGAATCAAACATCTAGAAAGGGGCAAAGAGGATTTATTTTCATCTAGCTAAGGTTGTCAGGGGCTATGACCCACCGGATATGGTGAGCCTTTGACCCTTGATGAAGGACTCTCAACAATATGAAGTTTCTTTCAATCAAGCTACCGGATCCCATTGCTAACAATTTTCTTGTTTACCCTGCGAGGTCCTTGAAAACATTACATGCATGTCATACATCTCATTGCATTGCAGGTACCCCTTTGACAGGCTGCTTACCCCCTTCGCTGTTTATTTCAGCCGATCGTCATGAATCCTGAATCTTCAACTGAGCAGTCCATCAAGGCCCTCCAGGCTCAGAACGCCCAATTCCAAGAGCTGATCATGACTTTGGCCCAAGGGCAACAAGACCTGAAGACTCTGCTTTTGAAAAAGGAGAAGAAGAAGAAGAGGACTGTGTTGTTAAACCCTAGGCGCAGATCTGGGAATACACCGCAAATTGAAACTGAGAGGACAACTCCATCTGTAAGGGAAGACAGTCATCAGGAGGAAAGGGTTCCCAGTCCAGTGGTCTCCGACAACGAGACAGATTTCAACAACGAACAATACCCTCCCGCTGAGGACAAGTACAAGCAGTTGGAAGACAGGTTGAATGCTATGGAGATCCAACAGGTACCTGGGCTGGATTTTGGAGATCTGGGTTTGTCAACTGGTGTGATTATTCCTCGGAAGTTCAAAGCACCTTCCTTTACCAAGTATGACGGGGCGTCTTGTCCCAAGTTACATCTCAGGTCCTATGTTCGGAAGATTCAACCGTATACTGTGGACAAGAATTTGTGGATCCACTTCTTCCAGGAGAGTCTTTCAGGGACTCACCTCGAATGGTTCTATCAGCTGGATGGGACCAAGGTTCGTAACTGGGAGGAGTTGGCTACTGCTTTCTATAAGCAGTATCAGTATAATGCCGACCTTGCCCCTACGCGTACCCAACTCCAGGGTATGTCGTTAGGATCAAGTGAAGGTTTTAAGGAATATGCGCAGAAATGGAGGGATCTTGCTGGAAGGGTACAGCCACCCTTGACTGACCGGGAACTCGTGGATATGTTCTTAGGGACCCTATTCGGGCCGTTCTTCAATCATCTCATTGGTAATTCATCTGCAGGGTTTACCGATCTCATTCTGACTGGGGAAAGAATTGAAGCAGGCATCAAGGCTGGGAAGATTCAAGAGGCTGCACCTTCTGATAAAAAGCCTCAACATGGAAAGAAGGAGTCCAATGCTGTGCACGGTAAAAAGAGCCGTCATGAAGCATGGGCAATCCAGATCTCCAATCCTGGACCTACTCAACAAGGACAGGGGCAGCAGCGCAAGGAGAAACGACAATACACCAAGCTCAACATGTCGCTGGATCAAGCACTACAACAAATGTTGAAGGCAGGGCTGATCACCTTAAGGCCTCCTCTTCGGAATCCAAACACTTCTGCTCCCAACTATCATCCCAACGATAGGTGCGCGTATCATTCTGATAGCCCGGGGCACACCACGGACAACTGCTGGCCTCTCAAGAACAAGATCCAAGATATGATAGACGCTGGAGAGATTCAGTTTGAAGTGCCTGAGACTCCCAACGTGATCACTGCTCCATTGCCCAATCATTGAAGACCTTTTGTTTATTTGGATTTTTGAGTTGTATTTTTCTTTGCTTATACAAACAATTAATGTCATAGCAAACTCTTTTACTCTATCAATGCATCGCATGTGTCTGTTTTGAGAATTAATACAATTATTTTTATTATATTCAAAATTCTTTTCATATTTTTTCTGATGATCAACTCTCGGTTAATAACTCTGAGCCTCTTGAGGGAGGATGACGAAAACGATACCGCGATCATTACAGTATGCTTTTGAACAGACCCCGCTGATGAGGTACAGGCATTGTTTCAATCCCTAAACACTGGAGTTATAAGGAAGATAATCCCTCGTCAACCCTTCGGAGCCAAAGAAGTAGGATTTTTTTTCTTTTCGAAATTTAAAAACCCTTAATCATAACCTGGGGCAGGGTAGTTCTCTCAGTTGACCCGAGTGCATAACGAATGGCACCAAAGAGGTCCTTACAACAAAAAAAAAGAAAGACAGTGATGGTTCCGAATAATCATAAGGACAGGCAGTCATTATCAAAAAAAATTTCATAAATAAAAAGCCCAAAAAGTCTAAACCTGCAAAGGGGACTTACGAAACTGGGGCATCCCGCTGACTGTAATTCCAAAAAAGGAAACAGCTCAGGCAAAAAATAGGGATAACAAAATCAATCAAGAAAGAGGTCTCACAAACCCTCGACAAAAACAAAAAATGACTGCCTATTCAGAGTTATCATCAATAGCTGAACCATCATTGGAAAATCAGAGCAAAGACTCAAATAAGGTCTAACGTACGATCAGCTGAGTTTAGGATTGAAGAACATCACGAAGAGCGGGTGGGTACAAATAATTCGAGCCTTTATCCTTTGTTTCTTAAACCGTGAACCAGGCCACGTTATAACCCTTAAAAGTCCTAGCTGAAGCATGGGTTAGTTCGAAAGCATACTGTTACGAAAGGTATCCTGACTCCTTAAGGCTTACGGTAAAATACGGAGTTGACATCACGTTTTACAAACAATCACTTGTTTTATGAAAAGAATGCATTTTCAAAATCTTCAAGACAGACATAAGCTTTGCATTTTTAACATAACTTTGTTTGCATATGACTTTTTGTTTGAACAGCATAGAAGTTCGCACGACGAATGCCTAATGAACAGAAGCACCTCCAATCAAGGGGCATGACATGATCTTCGTCCATTATCTGGGGCAGTTCAGTCAAGATTCGGAGAATCTCTCAAAGGCCAAATAGCCTGGGGCAAATCTCCACCTGAGTCACTTGGGGCATTCCAACAGCGAAGCCTGATCAAAAATCTTCTGGTGGCAACACAATGCTACTGATAGGGGCATCTCCCTACATTCTGAGAGCATGGACATAGTCGAAAAAATACTACGCATAATCAAAGACCCGCTAGGTTGAGACACCTAGGCAAAAATAAGGGCTTCCCGGCGAACCAAAAGGGTTCGGGCAAAAATAAGGGATGAAATGAAAAAATCTGTACACCCGGCAAGTCGAAAACCTGAAAAGGCGGCTTGGGCAAAAATGGGTATCCCGGAGGACTGAAAACCCGAAAGGGCGGTCCAGGCAAAAGTTAGGGATCAAAGCGTACGACTATGTCCTGTCATCTTGTCACTCGCCTACCAGAAGAAGGTTTGTCCATCAACAACTAGCAGCATCCCACAAGTGTCTCCCCCATAGAAACAGGGGCAATAATGGGTGGTCTAGGCAATCTGATTGTTCTGTCCTCCAAGGTATCAAGGTAGGTTCCGTTGAAGAACATAACCAATACAGGTCAAGACTTCCCCAAGAGAGTCCAATCCAGTTTCCCCAGGAAAGTTGGAATCCATCTCCCCAGGCAGTAAGCTTACCCTCGCAGAGCACGACCGCGTCTCCCGGCTTTATTCAAAGAGTTATTTCCTTAACCGGATATAACTGGGTTATCCTCAGCCAAAAGCCACGGAAAGATCGTCGTCGACAAAATCTTCTTATCCCCAGCAAATTATTAACACTCAGCAAAGCATCTCTATCCCCACAGAGTATCTCCCCAGCATGATCGCTAGAGTACTTTTCTCCCCGCAGGGTATTCCATTTGTCAAGTATATCCCTCAACGGAGTCGTCTTCTCCTACCGGTATTCTTGCAATCAGCATCCCTAGCGAAAGCTTATCCTTCAATATCAGCCCAGGAGTGACTTCCCGGCACCCGTCAAGGATTTACTTTCCAAAACGAAAACATATGTTCATAAACATTACATCTTCATACATTATAGCATGCATATGCACCATACTACACGAATCTCATTGATTTTGAAGACATACAGTTCATGCATCATGACTTTGCATACAATTATGTTTCTACCTTTTCAGGAAAAATGTCAATACAAAAATGATTACTATCAACCATCGCAAATCTTTCTAGATATAGTTTCGGATATGATCCAGAGATGGTGACGTTCTGATACTGCTTCCAGAAATCCTTCTTGATATAGTTTCGGATATGACCCAGAGATGGTGACGTTCTGATACTGCTTCCAGATTTCCTTCTCGATATAGTTTCGGATATGATCCAGAGATGGTGACGTTCTGATACTGCTTCCAGAAATCCTTCTTGATATAGTTTCGGATATGACCCAGAGATGGTGACGTTCTGATACTGCTTCCAGATTTCCTTCTCGATATAGTTTCGGATATGACCCAGAGATGGTGACGTTCTGATACTGCTTCCAGATTTCCTTCTCGATATAGTTTCGGATATGACCCAGAGATGGTGACGTTCTGATACTGCTTCCAGATTTCCTTCTCGATATAGTTTCGGATATGACCCAGATATGGTGACGTTCTGATACTGCTTCCAGATTTCCTTCTCGATATAGTTTCGGATATGATCCAGAGATGGTGACGTTCTGATACTGCTTCCAGATTTCCTTCTCGATATAGTTTCGGATATGATCCAGAGATGGTGACGTTCTGATACTGCTTCCAGAAATCCTTCTCGATATAGTTTCAGATATGATCCAGATATGGTGACATTCTGATACTGCTTCCAGATTTCCTTCTCGATATAGTTTCGGATATGATCCAGAGATGGTGACGTTCTGATACTGCTTCCAGATTTCCTTCTCGATATAGTTTCGGATATGATCCAGAGATGGTGACGTTCTGACGCTGCTTCCAGATTCCCTTCTCGATATAGTTTCAGATATGATCCAGGCATGGTGACGTTCTGATACTGCTTCCAGATTTCCTTCTCGATATAGTTTCGGATATGATCCAGGCATGGTGACGTTCTGATACTGCTTCCAGATTTCCTTCTTGATATAGTTTCGGATATGATCCAGATATGGTGACGTTTTGATACTGCTTCCAGAAATCCTTATTGATATAGTTTCAGATATGATCCAGGCATGGTGACGTTCTGATACTGCTTCCAGATTTCCTTCTCGATATAGTTTCGGATATGATCCAGGCATGGTGACGTTCTGATACTGCTTCCAGATTTCCTTCTCGATATAGTTTCGGATATGATCCAGATATGGTGACGTTCTGCTACTGCTTCCAGATTTCCTTCTCGATATAGCTTCAGATATGATCCAGATATGGTGACGTTCTGATACTGCTTACAGAAGTTTTCCCAGATATTTTCCTCTCCGGCATGAGCGTGAGGTGATATTCTCTTATGGTCCCCTCTCCAACAGCGAGTGAGGTGGTAATTCCTTTTTTCAGACGTTTCCCTCTCCGGCATGAGCGTGAGGTGATTTTCTCTTATGGTCCCCTCTCCAACGGCGAGTGAGGTGGTAAATCCTTCTTCAGATGTTTCCCTCTCCGGCATGAGCGTGAGGTAATAGTCTTATGGTCCCCTCTCCAACGGCGAGTGAGGTGGTAATTCCTTCTTCAGATGTTTCCCTCTCCGGCCTGAGCGTGAGGTGATAGTCTCTTATGGTCCCCTCTCCAACGGCGAGTGAGGTGGTAATTCCTTTCCCAGATGTTTCCCTCTCCGGCATGAGCATGAGGTGATAGTCTCTTATGGCCCCCTCTCCAACGGCGAGTGAGGTGGTAATTCCCTTTCAAGATGTTTGCCTCTCCAACGGCGAGTGAGGTGATAATTCTTTTCAGATTATAATTTCCTATAGTTCCCTCTCCAACGGCGAGTGAGGTGACTCCCTTTGAGATTATAATGCCCTTTGGTTCTCTCCCTGATACTGCAAAGATAGTGATTCCCACCAAGATTTTTCTCAACGAGCGTTGTTGAAGTTAAAATCATCCAAGGTCTCTTATCATTCATGCTAAGGTAGTAACCATCCCTGGTTCATTCATCGCGTTTGAAGCTCCAGACTCAGCTCCTGTAACCAGTCAGGGCACATCTATATCAAGCATCTGAAATCAGCTCCTGCAACGTGTCAGGTACTCATTTTTCTTTTGCAGGTATGCAGGTTCTCGCTAAGGAATCTCTTACGCGATCAACATCCAGATGGCATCTATAAGCCCATCATCCTACCCAGCAATCTCCAAATGGCATCTATAAGCCCATTCCCCCATCACTGCTACTATGTGAGCGCAAATTTCTAGGGCACTCTAGTGTCCAATCATCTTCTACCCTCGGATTACGAAAGGCACGCCAGCCAATCTGCATCCTCAGGTCTAAGAAGATTGAACAGGGGCAACTGTTGTACCCCAAAATTTGCCCTCCCACATTCTTCAGGAAATTGCCAAGCCATGCTGCAAGATTCCCCAAGGGTTGCCCAGTCTAAGAGCCTCCTATACAGTCAAAACTAGGGTTTGAGTTCTGATCAAGAAAAGGAAGTTTTCAAGTGCCCTATCAAGTCTCACATGCTCACAAACATGGTCAAGTACCCTCATATCAAGTTTCAAGGCATTCAGCTCAAAATTGCACAGTCAAAATCCTAGATTGCACTACAGTCAACTGTAGGGGCAAAATGGTCATTTGACAGTCAAAAGTTCAAATTTTTGATCAACATATCATTTTGAAGCCACAAACATCATTTGATCAATGCTTTATCATGATTCCCAAAATTTGGCTCAGAAATCATCAAAGATGCAAAAGTTGCCTTATTTGGACAGCTGAAAAAGTCAACTGAAATTGACCAGGGCATAACTTTCACATGGATTATCAGAAAAATTCCATCCAAAGCTCATTTTGAAGAGAAAGACATTTCCTACAACTAATTTTCATACTTCAAGTCCAAGAAATTCTCTCACAAAAAGTTATCAATTTCAACATTATAGGTCATTTTCAAAAGTCAACAAAAAGGGACTTTAAGTCAAAGGCCATAACTTGAGATTGGTAAATCAAAATGACATGGGACCAAAGGCATTGGTTAAAGGACTCAAATACCTTTCCAAAATGTCCAAGAACATGTGAAAATCTTAAAAATTGACCAAGTTATGCCTTGTGGAAGTTGGGAAAGTTTTGGAAATTTTTTGAAAGTCAACATTACTTCAAAAGGCCTAAATTTGCTATTGGGCCCATTTTTCTTCCAAGTTTCTTCATGCCAAGCCTATGCACGACCATTAGGCCCAAAGGGAAGTATTTTCTCATTTTTTAATTATTTATTTGAATTTATATTAACATTAATTCATTTAAATCATTTTAAATATGTGAAAATATAAACTTGACCTAAAAAAATCTTTTTATGCATGATTTGGACTCAATATTCCGTGCTTGTTCAATTATGGAAAGAATTGGTGTGATTAGAGCCTAATTGATACAAAGAACACTTGGAAAAGATATGGAAAAGATCTTATAAAATCAAATATGCAAATCATTGAATTCATGAGATTTTGTTGATTTTTGTTGACCTAAAAGCCTCACTATATGATCAGGAACACAACCCTAAGCCAAGAGGACTGGAAGCTGCGCCCAAAAAGCCATTGCAACATTGAAAAATTGCCATAAAAACTCAAATCTGAAAACGTTGTTAGGTGTGGTTTTAAGCCCTAATACTCATTCCAAAAGCTTGCTCGTGGACTCTTGATCATATTCCAATCAATATCAACCACGAAAGCTCCAGGAATTGGTACCTGTAACTCAAACTGTAAAGCAAAACTTTTGAAATCGCATATCATAATTCATATATCTTTTTGCATTTTTGTTTATGAATTCTTGTTCAGCATGAAGTTTCCAAGCTAACCATTGTGTTTGATTGTATTTTTGTTGACCATACGCGATGATGCCATGAATGAGATTTAGGGTTTGCAGTTTTCAAAATTAGGGATTCTTAATACAAGCAAAATTAGACCATCCCAGTACCACCATTGCAATCAGCTCATCAAGACGAAGAGAGTTTGACATTCGCGATCAATTTATATACACCCAGCATCTAATCGTTATTTTCTTGTAGGTTGTCTACAGCCACGCGTATAAAACCGTTTCCATAGGCTTTTGTTTCAGAAAAAACGAAGAAGACAACCTCGTTGTCACAACGTGATTCGTCTATTTGAAATTTGGCGCGTTGCCCACTAACACTCTGTTTTCTTTTTATTATATTTAATAGCTATTATATGTTAAATTGAAACCAAGCGCTTCAGTGGCAGGTGTACTCCTTGGCAACGTCTAAGACCTGGGTTCGAGTCCCAGGTCTGTATAAAATTTCATATCATTTTTCAATCCCAAATCATGTGCAGCGCTAACGTCCAGGATATACCATGCACACTCAAAACTCACCATCCACGCGTCCATCAGAAGCAATCCAAGGGCCATGACCAAAGGTGTATCATAGATTCCAGTCAACGCGCAGCACTCTGTCTAGAAAAGTCAACCAATTCAATACCAATGGGCCAGAATTCTAGGGCCTGCACCTCCTAATCTGGGGTTACCCCCCCCTGGTTTGCTTCCTTTCTTTTTTTTATTATTTTATTTTTGATTGTTATTTTATTTTTTAATTTAGTTAATTATCTTTTTCTACAAAATATTAAAATATCAAAAAAATTCAGAAAAGACAAAAATGCAATAAATATTTTAATTTAATTATTTTCATAAATAAGTTAACATGTAAATAAATTTAGTAACATAGGTTATGACTTTAATCCTTTTAATAACTAAAAATCCAAAAATAGAATTAGGTTTAATTTTTATTCTTCTTAATTTCCCTTTTTACAATAATAATTATTTATTTATTTTCCTATTTAAATTGTACATAAATTAATTTAGAGTTAAATTAGGTTAAAATTCCATATTTTCATAATAAACTTAAAAAACAATAGAATTAGGTTTAATATTTTATTTTAATTTCTAATTAATTCCTTTTCATATTAAATCCTAAAAAACATAAAATACCAAAAACATTTAATTTTAATTTTAATTCATGTACTTTAATATTTTGGCAAAAGGGTCCAACGCCCGTTAATTTATTTAAATTCGCGCATTTATTTTATGTTCGTTTATTATAATTATGTACATGTCCCAAAGCGTTGTAATTTATACTTTTCGCACTTTTACTTTGCTTTATTTATTTTTCTGTCAAATCGGGTCCGGTTTAATTTTGGCGATGTGGACCCGCGCCATTTGTAATAGTTTAGATTTATTTTCCCGCAAATATTAACTGTTAAAAAGCATGAAAGAATGAATGGACATAATAAAATCAAGCGTAGATCACAACAAACATGACAAGACAAATAACTGAAACACGACACACAATTCGCACACACCACCCCTAGGGTACGCCTCACTGTTGCCTCGAAAGGTGATCGTCGAGTAGAGGATGTCTTAGTAAGTCCTCATGATCCGGGAACCTGGCATGAGGGTAGCTTCTAAGGTGTCTTCCCATTGCTCTGGTGATCACCATGTCCCGAACCTCGAATTGACCCGAACATCGAATTGACCCGAACACCTCCAACGGTGGTGCTACCTACCTCTCAATGGTGGGATGGCACTACTTTAAAGGACATCTACACAGACGAATTCCTTAGGGTAGGTAAGTTCTCAAGGATACTTGCTCTAACTTCAAAAAACAAAACAAAATACTTTTCACACCAACACATTTTCAAAAGCTTTCAAAGCAAACTTTTCAAACACTCTGACGTATGAGTCGATCTGAAATTTTTCAAAGAAACTTTTTAAACCCACATTGAAAAGCAAACAAACAATTTTGAAAACACGTTGAGCAAGTATCTAAGAGCCCATGGATAACCATGGATAGAAAGGGTGCTAACACCTTCCCTTTCTATAACCTACCTCCCGAACCGAGAGCAATCTCTTTTAAGGAATTTTTCTGTGCTTTTGTCCTTTCCATTTGGAGAAAATAAAAGACGGTGGCGACTCTTGCTTCTGCGACATTTCGCGAACCAGCGTTAAACAGTCAGTTCCAGATCCACCGATCACACAACCTTACACTGCAGACAAGAACCTTTGGATCCATTTCTTCCAAGATAGCCTTTCGGGGTCACAACTTGAGTGGTTCTATCAGCTGGATGGAACCAGTATCCGACATTGGGAGGATTTGGCTACCGCATTTTATAGACAGTATCAGTACAATTCTGACCTCGCTCCTACGCGTACCCAACTCCAGGGTATGTCACTCGGGACGGGCGAAGGATTTAAGGAATATGCGCAAAAGTGGAGAGACTTGGCTGGCAGGGTGCAGCCTCCTTTGACTGACCGTGAACTTGTTGACATGTTTCTAGGGACCTTGTCTGGTCCATTCTTCAATCATCTGATTGGTAATTCTTCCGCTGGGTTTACAGATTTAATCTTGACTGGTGAAAGGATAGAAGCTGGTATCAAGTCAGGAAAGATACAGAAAGGTGCCTCCGCGAGTACTGAGAAGAAGCCTTTCAAGAAGGAAGCTAGTGCTGTTTATGGTCCTAGAAGACAAGTTAAGCCAGAACGCCGCCAAGCCGTCAATGCATTGGTAATTTCAAAGCCTGTTGCTGCTCCTCAGTAGTACAATCAACAAAGGGGTGAGAGGCCCAAAAGGCAGTACACTCGGCTTAACATGACCCTATCTCAGATTTTGCCGCAACTACTGTCAACCAATCTGGTAACTGTCAAGGAAGCTCCGAAGGTGGTGAATACAGCTTCTCCAAAATACAACCCCAACGCCCGTTGCGCTTATCACTCTGATAGCCCCGGGCATACTACGGACGATTGCTGGGCTCTGAGGAATAAGGTTCAAGACCTTATTGACGCTAAGGAGATACAGTTTGAGGCGCCCGAGAGGCCCAATGTTGTGACCGCTCCCATGCCCCAGCATGGGGTGAATGCTGTAAAGGAAGACCGATATGTGGCCTCTGTAGAAGAGATTGTTACTCCGTTATCAACTGTTAAAAGGAATTTGTTGCTGGCCGGTTTATTTCCGGGATGTGATGAAGATTGCCTTCTATGCGCTGTTTCGCCTTTTGGTTGTCCTTTGCTGAAATCAGGCATCCAAAGCCTGATGGATAGCAAGGAGATCTTATTCGAGAAGACTGCCGTTCTTGCTGTCCCCGCCGAAGAAGTTTCTATCATCACTATTTTCAACAAATCTCCCAAGGCTCCTTCAAAGAAGCCCGTCAAAATTATGTCCATTCAGAAAGTTGCTCCCATCACCATTACAGTTCCGGGGCCCCTCCCTTATACATCCGACAAAGTTGTCCCGTGGCACTATGGGGCAGATGTTTATGTGCTTGGAGTGAAGCAAGAATTTGATACAAGTACCGGTGTTAGTAGCATCACCGGACCTACCAAGATTACTCGCAGTGGTAGGCTGTTTTCACCAGATATTTCACCACAAGTTATTCAGAAACCTCTTATCATCACATCCGCAAGTGTGCATGTTTCCCTTCCAAATCAAGTTCCTGTGTCTACCCCTGCCGCCGAGCCCTCTAATGCTCGGGGCAAAGGAGTTGCTACCGATTCGCCTGCCTGGAAGGAGGCACCAAAAACGACCGCTATTGAAGCCTCCCAGCAAGAGATGGAGGAAATCCTCAAGATTATTAAGAAGAGCGACTTCAACGTCGTTGAGCAGCTGGGGCATACCCCCTCCAAGATCTCCATGCTATCATTATTGCTGTGCTCAGAGGCCCACGCCAAGGCCCTGATTTCATTTATGAAGACGGCTCATGTGCCACAGGAGACATCTGCGGATCAATTTACTGACTGTGTGGCTAATTTGACCGCTGACAATGGTTTGGGTTTCTCGGATGCCAATCTGACCGCCAAGGGAAAAAACCATAATGATGCCCTGCATGTCTCCATTGAATGCAGGGGCACTACTCTCGCACACGTGTTGGTGGACACCGGTTCTTCCCTGAATGTATTGCCCAAGAAGGCCTTAGACCGGTTGGATTGTGAAGGCCTAGAGTTGAAGCCTAGTAACATCGTGGTCCGAGCCTTTGACGGATCGAAGAGGATGGTTCATGGAGAAGTAGATATTCCGATTCGTGTTGGTTCCCAAGTCTTTGATTCAACGTTCTACGTGATGGACATCCGTCCATCCTATTCCTGTTTGTTGGGTCGACCATGGATCCATAAAGCTTGAGCGGTGACCTCCTTGCTACATCAAAAGCTTAAGTATCCAGTTAGAGGAAAGATTGTTACAGTCCAAGGGGAAGAGGAGTATATGGTCAGCCACTTGAACTCGTTCCGATACATAGAAATGGATGGGGAATTCATTGAAACCCCCTTCCAACACTTTGAAGAGGTGCCTCAGACGTTGGCGTCGGCTGAAACTGTGATTGAAGACCCTCCTTTGAAGATGGCTTCCTTGAAGGATGCCCAGGCTATGATTGAGAAGGGCGAGTGCGCAAACTGGGGTCGGCTTCCTGACTTCACTCCAAAGATTGACAAGTTTGGGCTGGGCTTCACTGCAGAGGCTCAGAGGGCTGTTCGCAAAGAAAGGATCGGAAAACCTCCGGTGTTCATCACCAACCCAGGAGTGAATGCTATTGAGGATGACGTAGAGGAAGCGGAATTTGACAGATGGATCTACCCAACAACCAACAATGGACCAAGCAACTGGACGACAAAAGATTTTACACCTATTACTTTTGTCACTCAGTAATGAACTCTTTTATTTTCAATTTCTAACAAACAATATGTTGAAACTTTTTTGGCTCGGTGTCCTACCCGGGGCACCGTGGCTCCATTTGTGAGGGCTTCCTGTATGACATTTTCATATATCATTAATCAAAAAATTGGACGTTTGTTGCATTTCAAATCTTGTGCTCCTTTTCTTTCCTTGTTATGTATTGCAAAACAGCTATATTTACACACACTCACTTATACAGGTTCCAATCCACTCTGGATCTCACTGGTAACGACTCTGCTACTGCCAGTTATGACTTCGAAAATCCGATCAACTTAGCCGAAGATGAGGGTGAAGATGATTGCGAAGTGCCTGGTGAACTCGCAAGACTGCTACTCCAGAAAGAGAGGGCCATTCAGCCGCATGAAGAGCCAGTGGAAACGGTAAATTTGGGTACTGAGACAGATAGAAAAGAGGTCAAGATTGGTGCCAATATAGAGCTCAGCGTGAAACAACGATTGATTCAGATGCTGCATGATTACATGGAAATCTTTGCTTGGTCTTACGAAGATATGCCTGGTTTGGATACCGACATTGTGGTTCATCACCTGCCTACCAAGGAAGACTGCCCTCCGGTAAAACAGAAGATCTGCCGCATGCGCCCAGAGATGTCCGAGAAAATCAAAGCTGAGGTTATGAAACAATTTGATGCCGGGTTTCTAGCAGTGACTTCTTATCCTCAGTGGGTGGCCAACGTGGTTCCAGTGCCAAAGAAAGATGGTAAGGTCCGTATGTGTGTTGATTACAAGGATTTGAATAGGGCCAGCCCCAAAGATGACTTCCCTCTGCCTCATATCGACGTCCTAGTTGACAATACTGCTCAGCATAAGGTTTTCTCCTTCATGGACGGCTTCTCCGGTTATAATCAGATCAAGATGGCTCCTGAAGACATGGAGAAGACCACTTTTGTTACTCAATGGGGCACCTTTTGCTACAAGGTCATGCCATTTGGGTTGAAAAATGCTGGGGCAACCTACCAACGTGCCATGGTTGCTTTATTTCATGATATGATCCATCACGAGATAGAAGTGTACGTCGATGATATGATTGCAAGGTCCCAAACTGAAGAGGAACACCTTGACCATCTACGGAAGCTGTTTGACCGTCTGGAATTGTACAAGCTGAGGTTGAACCCAAACAAATGCACTTTTGGGGTGAGATTTGGAAAATTGCTAGGCTTCATCGTAAGCGACAAAGGTATTCAAGTGGACCCTACCAAGGTGAAGGCCATACAAGAGATGCCGACTCCCAAGATAGAGAAAGAAGTCAGAGGCTTTCTAGGACGACTGAATTACATTGCCCGATTCATCTCGCATCTAACTGCTACCTGTGAGCCAATCTTCAAATTGCTGAAGAAAGATCAAGTAGTACGTTGGAACGATGAATGTCAGGCCTCTTTCGAAAAGATAAAAGAGTATCTCCAAGAACCACCCATTCTTATGCCACCGGTGGAAGGGAGACCTTTAATACTATACTTGACAGTACTTGACAACTCGATGGGGTGTGTGTTGGGGCAGCATGACGAGTCTGGCCGAAAAGAGCACGCTATTTATTACCTGAGCAAAAAGTTTACCGACTGTGAGACTCGGTACTCACTGCTCGAGAAAACTTGCTGCGCTCTGGTATGGGCTGCTCGCCGGCTGAGACAGTATATGTTGACTCACACTACTCTGTTGATTTCAAAAATGGATCCAATCAAGTATATATTCGAAAAGCCTGCCCTATCCGGAAGAATAGCAAGATGGCAAATGACCTTGACAGAATATGACATCCAGTACACAACTCAAAAAGCAATCAAGGGAAGTGTATTGGCAGACCATTTGGCTCACCAACCGGTGGATGATTACCAGTCGATGAACTTTGAATTTCCAGACGAAGATATCATGATGGTAACTGATTGTGAAGTACCTGGACCGAAGGAAGGACCTGAGGAAGGATCCCGATGGTCTATGCACTTTGACGGGGCCTCGAATGCTTTGGGTAATGGTATCGGCACTGTGATCATATCCCCTAAAGGTACTCATACTCCACTCACCGCCCGGCTGTGTTTCAACTGCACCAACAACATGGCAGAATATGAGGCATGTATCATGGGTCTTCAAGCTGCAATCGACTTAAGGATCAAGTTTCTGAGTGTCTTCGGAGATTCCGCTCTCGTGATCAATCAGATCAAAGGCGAGTGGGATACGAAACACCCAAATCTTATTCCTTACAAGGAGTATGTGTTGACTTTGCTTCCCCACTTTGAAGAGATAACTTTTAAACACTTCCCAAGAGAGGAGAATCAGTTAGCGGACGCACTAGCTACGATGTCTTCAATGTTCAAAGTCAAATGGGACAACGAGGCTCCCCGGATCATTATCTGGAAGTTGGACGAACCTGCATACTGCTGCGATCTTGAGGCCGAGGAGGTAACCGAAAAACCCTGGTATCATGAGGTGAAGAGATACCTGGAAGCTCAAGAATACCCCGAAGGCGCGTCGGTCAATGACAAGAAGTTCCTGAGAAGGTTTTCGGCAAAATTCTTCCTCAGCAACGACATTCTCTACAAACGAAACCATGATTCAACTTTACTGCGTTGTGTGGATAAGACTGAAGCAGAGAAGATCATGGTAGAGCTACATGAAGGTACATTCGGAACACATTCCAGTGGACATGCCATGGCAAAGAAAATCCTTCGGGCAGGATATTTTTGGTCCACAATGGAAGCCGACTGTTACCAACATTCTCGAACTTGTCATAAATGCCAGATCTATGCTGATAAGGTGCACATCCCTCTGGTTCCTCTAAACGTCCTGACGGCACCTTGGCCTTTTGCAATGTGGGGCATTGATATGATCGGCGAGATCCGACCGACAGCATCCAACGGGCATCGCTTCATCCTGGTAGCGATTGATTACTTTACGAAGTGGGTGGAAGCAGCTTCCTACGCCACCGTAACCAAGAGCGTCGTGGCACGTTTCATTCGGCATAACCTTATCTGTCGGTACGGCGTCCCGGAAAGAATCATTACGGACAATGGTACCAATCTTAACAACAAGATGATCACTGAGCTCTGCGAGCAATTCAAGATACAACACCACAACTCTTCTCCTTACCGGCCGAAGATGAATGGGGCTGTAGAAGCGGAAAATAAAAATATTAAGAAGATTGTGCAGAAGATGACAGTGACCTACAAAGACTGGCATGAGATGTTACCATTCGCTCTTCACGGGTACCGTACCTCAGCACAGACGTCAACAGGGGCAACACCCTATTCCTTGGTTTATGGCATGGAGGCAGTCTTGCCGATTGAAGTTCAAATACCCTCTCTTCGGATCATGAAGGATGCAGGTTTGAGCGAAGATGACTGGATCCAGACTCGACTTGATCAATTAAACCTAATTGACGAAAAGAGACTCACCGCTATCTGTCATGGTCAGACGTACCAAAAACGAATGATCAGAGCATTTAACAAGAAAGTCAGACGACAAGAGTATCAAGTCGGAGACCTGGTAATCAAGCGCATCATTCTTCCTCAAAGTGATCCCCGAGGCAAGTGGACCCCTACGTACGAAGGACCATTTGTGGTTAAACATATCTTCTCAGGAGGAGCTATGATTCTGACTACCATGGATGGTGACGACCTTCCTCACCCCGCCAATACTGACATAGTAAAAAGATACTACGCATGAATAAAAGACCCGCTAGGTTGACATACCTAGGCAAAAATAAGGGCTTCCCGGCGAACCAAAAGGGTTCGGGCAAAATAAGGGATGAAATGAAAAGAATCTGTACACCCGGCAAGTCGAAAACCTGAAAAGGCGGCTTGGGCAAAAATGGGTATCCCGGTGGACTGAAAACCCGAAAGGGAGGTCCAGGCAAAAGTTAGGGATAAAGCGTAACACTATGTCTCATTGGATCACCTTGCATCCAGAATTCGGCATCAACTATCGGGCTCTGACTTCGGCATCGATCGATCAGCTTCATCTTCAACTAAACAGCAAAGTGATGAGACGCTTGAAGACATAAAGGCGATAGCAGGGTTGGAACCCAGTGGGAATATTGTTCACATAGCTGTTTTGTTTCCTTTTTCAAAATTGTATAAACTCTATACTATTCGGCGGCGTTCTCTTACTAGGACGCCAGCCTCTTGTACAAAAACGCCTATCAATACAAATTCACTTTTCCAGACACAATGCCAATTGTTTTTTCCTTTTTTCTGTTTTATCTTGCGAAGAACGTCCAATGTTCATTTTTGATATATGCATTTGACATTAAATTGCTAATTCATAAATACTTGCATACGAAACAAAGGACTGATTACAGGTGACATCAGAAACAGGGGCAATGTAGAGTTATCCAGGCAGTCTAGTTGCTCTGTCCGCCAAAGTACCAAGGTAGGTTCGACTGGAGAACGTAACCAAGTCACCGCAACTCCCCACAGAGTAAAACCAGATTCAGCAATACTTCCCCCGAGTAGAGTTGGTTTCCTATCAGCCCTGGAAAGGCACTAATATTCCCCTAGCAAGTCAGCAAGGCTCTCCTCCAGTAGATTTAGTCTACAGCCAGCCTAAAAGAAGTTGGGTATCCCCGGAAGATTTCAACATTCCCCAGCGGAGTATAGGCATTCCTTAGCAAGCATCCCCGGCAGTCTTGATCTAAGATCGTTCCCCGGCGGAATACAGACACCCCAGTGGAACCATTTTCCAGTACAGTCCGAAAAGTTCCCCCAGGAAAGTTGGAATCCATATCCCCAGCAGGTCTTGGAGCTTATCCCCAGTAGATCCTGGAAGCTTATCCCCTGCCGAATACGAACGTCCCTCCCTGTTTTCATTCAAAAAATTATTCCTCACAAAAGCTTATAGCTGGGTTATCCTCAGCTAATTACCACGGAAGATCGTCCTCGGCAAAGTTCTTTCTATCCCCAGCGGAGTTCATCAAAATTCCCCAACATAACTTGTCAGTGGAATCCCCAGCGGAGTTCTCATCAAAACTTCAGCAAAATATCTCTTCCCACAGAGTGATTCCCCTCAGAGTAATCTCTCCAACAAGTTTATTCCCCAACGGATTCATCTTCTCCTACCGGTGTATTCTTGCAACCATCATCCCTAGCGGAAACGAAGAACTCTACTCTTCAACATCCGCCCAGGATTTAATTGCCCGGCCGGTCGTTAAGGATTTATTTTCCTAGACGAAAATACATTCATAAACATTTCACATTTCATACATCTTGCTTACATACATGATAAAGTGCATACAACACTATCTCATTTTGAACATCATGACATCATGCATTTCATACATCATGACATTGCATACAACTGATGTTTTGCCTTTTCAGGGAAAAGGACAATCCAAAAGACGACTACCTTCAACTGTCACAATTCCAGATTCGATTCCTGTATCCAGCCAGGGCATATCTGTTGACGACTAATTCTAGATTCGATTCCTGTATCTAGCCAGGGCATATCTGAAGAGTTTGAAGATTCGATTCTTGTATCCAGCCAGGGCATATCTGTTGACGACTAATTCCAGATTCGATTCCTGTATCTAGCCAGGGCATATCTGAAGAGTTTGAAGATTCGATTCCTGTATCCAGCCAGGGCATATCTGTTGACGACTAATTCCATATTCGATTCCTGTATCTAGCCAGGGCATATTTGAAGAGTTTGAAGATTGGATTCCTGTATCCAGCCAGGGCATATCTGTTGACGACTAGTTCCAGATTCGATTCCTGTATCTAGCCAGGGCATATCTGAAGAGTTTGAAGATTCGATTCCTGTATCTAGCCAGGGCATATCTGAAGAGTTTGAAGATTCTATTCCTGTATCCAGCCAGGGCATATCTGTTGATGACTAATTCCAGATTCGATTCCTGTATCTAGCCAGGGCATATCTGAAGAGTTTGAAGATTCGATTCCTGTATCCAGCCAGGGCATATATGTTGATGACCAATTCCAGATTCGATACCTGTATCTAGCTAGAGCATATCTGCATGAAGAGATTGAAGATCAACACCTGTAACAAGCCAGGAAAACATCTGTCTTTCTCAAAGTGCGCAGGTTCTCGCTAAGGAATCTCTTATGCGATCAACACTTCCAAATGGCATCTATAAGCCCATTCCCGACAAGGTTCTGTCACGCCTTCAGATGGCATCTATAAGCCCATCTCCCTATCCACCATCTCTCCAAATGGCATCTGTAAGCCCATTCCCACCATCACATTGCTGATACTCCAGCATGCGAGTGCAAATTTCAGGGCACTCTAGTGTCCAATCTCCTTTTACCCTCGAGTCGCGAAAGGCAAACTTGCCAATCTAACTCTTCGGATTCAAGAAGATTGAACAGGGGCAACTATTGTACCCCAAAATTTGCCCTCCCATTTCCTCAACATTTTTCTCATCTCAAGACCCTTGGAGCTCAAGACCCAGTTAGGGTTTCCTCTGCTCAAGACTTCTCCTTGCACTGTTGACCCAGATTAGGGTTTGAGTTTGCACAAAGATGTTTTTACCTAAAGTGCCCAAAATGACTTTCATGCTTCATATTGGACTCTCAGGTTTACCCATACCAAGTTTCAGGCCTTGATTCCAATCTTTGCCCAGTCAATTGATCAATTGACCTAAAAAAATCAGCTGTATTGGGGAAAAAGTCAATTGTGGTCAATTGACAGTCAAACCTCATGAAATTTGACCCACATCAACATATTGAACTCATATAAACCATTTGGTCAAGTTTGGATCACAATCCCACAAGAAATTTGATCAGATCACCAAAAGGGCAAAATGGTCATTTTTAGGGTTTTGACTGCGCAAAGGCAATTTTTGACTGTTTGACCTAGACAATGGCAAACCAAGCTCACATATGGATTCAAGGACCCAATGGAATTGTCTTGACATGTTCAACAAGTTCAAAAGATCCCAAATGCACAAGATGGACAGATGAATTTTCCAGTCAATTGATCAATTTTTGACTGTATACTGAAAAGTCAAACTTTGACTTTTTGGTCAAAATCAAATGTCAAGATTCATTTTTCATTAAAACATGTCAAAACATGAAACTTGTTCATCAAGAAATCCAAAATCACAAATTAGGGTTTGAAATGAAGAATTTTCATAACTTAGAATTTTTCTAAGTTATGAAAAACCCTAATTTTTTCCTAACTTTGTCCCACTTTCTCATCAAGATTCATGTGGATTCAAACAAAAGTCAAAACATGAAAGTTGTAGTCCATTGCAAAATCTACAACTTTGATTCACAAAGTTTCCTCAAAAGAAGCTTGTAGCTCAAGTTACAATTTTTGGAACAAAGGTACCAAACCATTCTTAACTTAGAGAAATTTTGACCCATTCTAGGCAGGATTTTTGCTTAACTTCAAGACCACTTTTCACATACTTCCACTTGGAATTTCAATTTGTATTACAAAGATGGATTGTAGTACACATTCCAAGCTTTCCAAAATGTCAAAGAACTCATCAAACAACCTCATGGTTAGGGAGAATCAAATTTGGCAAGTTGGGAAAAAGTCACTTTGATTCATGGCCATGTACATGTTCATAACTTGTGCAATTTTTCAAATCAGCTTGCACAACTTGATTACAGGTCCTTTATCCCATTTGCACTCAATAATTTAATGCAAACCCCTTGTGTTCAAGCCTTGCATTATGTGTTTAAGCATTACATGAAGGTTTAGTCTTAAAATAGAAAAAGCATTTTATCTATTCTTGTAAAAATCAACTTTATGTCAATTGCAAATCCAAGAAGCATAGGCAAAATCTTTTGAGCTGGTATTTTGTACACAAATCACTCTGACCAAGAGAGATTAAGGCAGCACAATAGAGGGGCCTGTACAAGTCTAAAAACACCAAGTTGATTTTCTTGCTTAAAGGTGAAGTAACTTGGCATAACTTGAACCAATACACATTGCTGCAAGAACCAACCAAGACAAACTTTATCCACACTTTCCATACTCCCTAACAGACCAAAAACATGAGCCTTTAACCCTTGATCCCTCCTCATACAGAAAACCACCACAAAACTGCACAAAACAGGGCATTCTGCATTTGGACTTGGCCAGCTCATTTCCATCGTGCACTTTCATCCAAACCACTTCACACACCTTCCATAACATCCATATAGACTATTCCAAACATTGAACTGAGACTGTAACAGCCATAGCATCATTTTCCATTTTCATTTTTCTCTCTTACAGGTGGACTTCTGTAGCTCGATTTAGCAAGATTCAAAGCAAACTAAAGGTTGGAATAGCATCCCTGGACCTCAAGCAAGCTGTTCCAATCCTCACCTTGCACTGAAAGTACCTCCATTGCCAGATACGATTCAAGCTGAACAGGTAAGTTCATGAACTCCTATCTCTCTATCCAGGCATAGTTAGGCTTAGGTTTGTGAAGAAATTATGTCATATTCATGTCCCTGAATCTGCCCATATCATTACTTTTCATTAATGTTATGTGTACTTAGAGAATTTTGAGTCTGAACATTGAACAAAAACTAGGTCAGGAATTGGGGGAGAAGAAATTCTCTCTCATTTCTGAGAGTTAGATTGACTTCTTTATATGTTTAGAATCGTGGCTTCAAGCTCTACAGGTTTCATGTTTCAAGATTTGGCAAAGGATCAAAGAATCAGGAGTTAGAGAGATGGGCAAAAGGGCGCGCGTTTTTGAACGTTTTTGTTGTCTGGAGGTTGAAGACAACCTCTATGGGCTGGGCCTGTGACTTTTTACTCTTTGCACCATGTTTTTACATTTGAACCCCCTTGGCCCATTTTGAGATATACTTGTTATTTTCCATTTTTTCTTTTTTGATTTTGTTTCCATATTTTTATTTAAATCATAAAAATCATTAAAAACATTTTTTCCACATTTTTTGCATTTATTTTGATATTTATTAGGCTTTATTTAGTTTTGTACATAAATAAATACTTATATACTATTATTTAAAAATACAAAAGATAATGCAAATTTGTTTTATTTCTGATTTTCATTTTATATTATCTCTTGAAAACATCTTATATAAAATATACTTTTTTTATTATATTTTATTTTTGTATATAATATATATTTAATAAATAATGTAAATACATATATATTTGTTAATATATTTAGGAAAATACAAAGAATTAATATATTTTTATTTTATTAATATTTTGACCTCAAAATACCCTTTTTTACAATATACCTTTTATTTTATTTTATTTTTATACATAATTAATAAATATGGTATATAATACTTAATAAATAATTAATGTCTTTTATTTAGCAAAACTAGGGTTTTATCCTAAACTTAAAAATATTCAAAAATTAACTTTCTTTTATTTTTATTTTATTTATGAATAAAAGTATACACTTACACAAAACTACCTTCACATATACATTGTTCTATTCTTATACATCTTTACATTTATATTTGCGCAATTCAAGTTAGTTGTAAATATTGGGTACTATCCTCCTATGAAGTCTCATCCCCATTTGAATATTTTGTACCCCCATTCCCATGATCATTGTGTAATAACTTAGGACTTTTAAATTTCGCACTTTAAATGCTTTCTAAATATGCCATGTTAGAATTAGGGTCTTGTATGCAAATCAAAAATAACAAGTAGTTTGACCTAAAACCAAGATAAACAAGCATGAAAATGGACAATACTAGACACACTTGCACCCCTAGGGTATTCCACTTGTTTCCTTCAATAATGGGCCATATTGTATGTTGAGTATCTTTGGGCCAAAACAAAACAATTCAAAAGATCATGGTCCCTCGATGACGCTTTCAAAATTTGCCTAAAAAACTGATCAAGTCCCTTAAAGGAAATTGCCCAAAGGTACTTGGCACCATTGCAATCATGGTCTAAACGATGACCCGCGCCTGTCCCGTTCACATCCTAACACAAGATTGTCCACCAAATACAATGGTGGAACAAAATTGTTAAAAGGGTTAAAACATAGCAAAGATCTTTGAGAAATTTAGGGTAGATAGCTCTTGGTTACTTGCCAACTTACAAAATAAAAAAACCTTTGCCTATTTTTCAAAACCACACCTCACAAACACATTTTCAAAACAACTTTCAAAAACATCGAAAACTTTTCAAAAGACATACACCTTTGTATACATCCCAACATGGATCATTACAAAGGTTGCCACCACATTGGCCTCTTTTCAAAACATTTTCAAAACCCACACACAAAGCACCATTTCAAACAATTGAAAATCAAGGCAAGTTGATCTAAGCAAGTAACTAAGAGCCAATGGATAACCATGGATATAAAGGGTGCTAATACATTCCCTTTCTAAAATCTACTCCCCGAACCCAAGAAAACATCTCAAAGGTTTTTGCTGTGCTTTTTAACCTTTCCTTAGGATAAAATAAAAAGTCGGTGGCGACTCTTGCTCAACCGAAACATTTGCGAAAACAAACGCAAAACCTCAAGTCAGTTCTCCCACCGTATCACAGTATCCAACACACAAAAACTCTGCAGGAAAACAGAACACACGAAAATTATACAACCAAACACAGAAAAAAACAGAATCATTGGAGAGACGCTGCCCATACAATCCATCAAAGGTTGTCAGAATTTTCCAAGCCAAAACAGTCCTTCAGATCGAAGGTGCCCACGCCCAGAAGCCCTCAGATCAAAAGTGCCTACATCCAGGAAGTGCCCAGATCGAAGGTTCCTACATCCAGGAAGCGCCCAAATTAAAAGTCCAATCTGTTGGTAAGAAAGGGTAAACTATCCAACCTCATATTTGCATAATACATACATACTGGTTGTTACCTTCGATTTTCTATCCTAGACAGGATCAAGAGGCCTGCGTTTGGCACCCAGGCAATGTCCATCGTTTGCTAATATTTGCTGCAGACATAGCCTGAAGATACCCAGCAAGCGCGGGATCGAAGGGCCTGGGGTTCAATACCCAGGCCCTGTGTTTTATTTCGCTCACATACTTTTGCAGGTATAACAGCCCAGATCGAAGGAGACACCTTTGTAACACCCCTTCTAAATACCCAAATTAAAGGTAAAGATTAAAATCAGAGAAATAAAATTGCACGGAAGGGATGCCACAACACACGTCACATTCCAAAGTTTTTAAGGAAAAACGGACAGGGTATGTTTGAAAGTATAAGCATTTCAACACAAAACAAACATACAATAAATATTTACTTCATTCTCTCGTGCAAACGCAACGGAGTTTCATAATTTCACATCATCTCCATTTATGGAGGAATCAAAACATAATTCAAGGCATCAAGCCATCATAATTCACATAAGCATATGTTATCAAGTCTCACATATACAAAACATCATATACACGAATAAGGATTATATACATCATAATCCAAATACAAAATAATCGAGTCCGACACTAAATAAATCCCCCCCCATGTGTTACTACCAGAGCATCGACTCGACTCTAATCAAAATAAAACAGATTGCAATCCAATGCATCCGTTAGCTAGCGTCTCGCGCTACCGTCCTCGGTACCTGTACAATGCCATCAAAAGCATTGGCCAACAAAAGGGTAAGAATTCCAATAATCATATAACATGTAATTTTAAGTAAATGAAATGACAATAAATAAAGCAATACATAATGATCATGTTCATTTTATCACCTGTAGTATCCTTACTCAAGGAATCCATTTCCAACACATTAACCATGTAAACTGATTATCCGAATACTCACATCCTTGGCACATAACCATAATTCAAACAACAACAATATTGACACATAATCAAACACATCAACACACATACATAACATGCACAAATATACATGTGACTCACAACACGACTCAACGTATGCGAATGCGGTACCGACTCGTGGACCCAAGGTTCCACCACCTATGTTTCCCTTCCGGATCAATGTCACTACGTCTTTTCCCACAATAGGGTCACCGTCTAGATATTGTGGACCCAATGTTCCACCACCTATATTTCCCTTCCGGATCAAGGTCGCTACGTCTTTTCCCACAATAGGGTCACCATCTAGATATTGTGGACCCAATGTTCCACCACCTATATTTCCCTTCCGGATCAAGGTCACTACGTCTTTTCCCACAATAGGGTCACCGTCTAGATATTGTGGACCCAATGTTCCACCACCTATATTTCCCTTCCGGATCAAGGTCACTACGTCTTTTCCCACAATAGGGTCACCGTCTATAAAATCATGTGAACCCACAGTTTCACCGTCTCTGTTTCAAGACCAACCATGCCATGCAATGTACAAAATAACCAATGCATGCAATTAAGATTCACAATAATCTTAACATACACATACCATCAAATCCAGCCAATGGAACATCAACTATTGTACATGCATGCATACATATAATTTAACAATCACAACGTCAAGTAAAATGTATACAAATAAGTTACTTACTCAACCAAAACATAAACCATCAACTATCAAACAATTCCAAATCGGAAAATCGGAACACAATCGGGTTCCAAAGGAAGTGCGAAAAATCAGAATTTTGGAGGCTACAGAAGCATCAACACGGGCACCCGTGTGCAGCAACACGGCCCGTGTGGAAAAGCCACCAGAACGCGCAAAAATTGCCAAAGTCAGAGCATCAACACGGGCACCCGTGTGCAGTAACACGGCCCGTGTGGATGGACCTGCGTGAAAACTTCATTCTTTTGAGTTTTTCTCATTCTACCACCATGGTTTTCTTTCCCATTCAATACTCTTAATTTCTACAAGCTAGCACCTAATACACTCACAAACCATACTCCTAATCCAACTTTTCTAAACCATTCCAACAATCAACCAACAAAACCCTATAAATCAACTATCAATTTTACCCCCAAATCCAAAATATATCTATCAAAACCTAACAATATGAGATGGAGAATCAAACCCCTTACCTTGGTGTGGGTTTTCTTGAAACAAGATGATGAAGATGTTGCAACTCCAAACCTAGCTTCCTTTCTTCTCTTCTCCTCTTTCTCTCTTCTTTTCTTTCTTCTTTCTCTTCTTACCAACTACTCTTACTAACCCTCCTTTTTCTATTTTATAAAACTATCCTTCTACTACTAACTTTCCTCCCTCTATCTTTCTAAAATTATAATTTGGCCCCAACAATTACTTAATTCAAATTATATCATATAATTCTATTAAACCATATTACATTTAATTAATATTTATTCCATAAAAACTAAATTATACCGATAAATCAAACGAAGCCAAATACACACCAAAATAATATTACTCAAAATAGTATTTTATCATTATGAATATTTTTATTTCAAATAACCGAATTAACATTTAATCAAAAACGGGGTGTTACAACTCTCCCCCACTTAAAAGATTTTCGGCCTCGAAAATTTTGACCCAAACGAACAAATCGGGACCTGCCTACGCATTCGTCCACTCAATCCTTGCGTTAATTAAACAACATACAAAATACACCTAACACAAGGGCATCTCCTAGCCATAACGTTTAGACAAGAACAACCATGCCGAGATGCGAAGCCCATACAATGCACTCGACAATCAACTAACACCCAACAACTAAACAAGTCGCAGACACACCGGTTCGCTCGAGAACTAAACAAACAAGATCGATACCATCATAACGTCTCAACCATAGAATTAGTCATACACTCGAACCGACGCCTCGGAAACGAGTCACCAAAGGTAGGAACATAAAGTCCTACGACACAACACCGACACCATCGCTAAAACAAAAACAACAAAATGGTTATACAAACCAAAACTGAAACAATCAGAAAGGATAAATCCACGCGTGCTACGCAAACACGAAAAGATGCCATCATTCACACATAAGTACGAACTCAAGAATTACACTTGCAGTTATCGCTCTCATTCCAGAAAAATCACAAGGTCACATCGTCCTTGTAGATTACCAACGTACCACCCTTGAACAATAACAAGTTACCCAAACATAACCGAACTGTGACACACCACTCATCCTAGGACGTATACTGACGACTTGCGACTATAACTCACTAGCCCAAATCCAACAATTCCGCATACTCGCTAAAACTCAATGCTCGATATCTAAACCATGCTGTGTCACTTTTATGCATAAGATGCCAACCGTAAAACAACTTGGTTAATCCTCAACTTCACAATCACCCAAAATGGATACGTTCAAAGCGTACACCCATCAAGACACCTTGCAACATCAGCTTCATCAACTCGAAGAATCACTCTTTCATTCTCGATTGATCAACGTCCGTTGATCCTCTGAAATACACGACATGGTTTGACCTCTTCAAATACTGTCCAAATATTTCACTTGTGAAACTTCGATGTATACACTTGACTTCCACGAAGTCTTCCCTTATAACAATTCAATTCCCAAAGTTTAATTAAGTAATCACCATCCTCGCATCGTCGCAACGAGTAATACACTGGTTTCTTATTCGAAACATCTCTCATATCTTTCAATCTTCCAAAGTGGTAATCCAAACTAAAACACTCTCTCAAGAACTCTACTCATCAATTTCGTCTCATACTCCTGAAATTACAACATAGTTTGGACTTAGAACCATAACATCAATTTCTATGGAATCCAACATGAACACCGTCGCGACCGACTTTAGTCACAAATAGAACATCTTCCTCTATAAAACATCAATCATCTTTAAGTACCTGTGGTTACCAAACCATCACCAAATTCCTTACCGTCAAGACTTATTTTAGTCGTAAACTAATAATCCACCGCGACCATTAGTATCCGGCGAAATCCATATGGTAGTAGTGAACGAATCCTTAATAACCTTCAGAGTTTAATCTCAACAAGCGTCTCAAAACAAACATGCAACATTCTTTCAAAATAATAAATCTCAAATAAGATATTCTTGGGTTATCCTCAATATCAACTTAATAAACTCAACAACAGACGAAGTCTCTTTATAGATCATACTCTACTTGAATTGTCTTCAACAATTCCAATCTCCTTGCTGTTAACATCTGTACTTATAAGGTTCCAATGAGCATAACTGCATCAAACTCTAACTCCCGCATCCGATAATTTTCCATAAGAAAAATCAAATCGTTCCAGGGTAGTAATACACTTTTCCAACTCTATGTCGAAATACATCTTACGTCCAAAACAAAATATCACAACACGTCGCACCAGGTTCTTCAGTACAAAACAAAACCAAAATCAAGGCATTCGCTAAACTTTTCACCGGCTAAAACGAATTCGCTTCCCATTGCGAAGTCCAATTAGTGACTCAACCATTTCGGGTCAAAATACTCACGATCAATACCAACTCATAAAAATATCTTCCATCAAACTCACAAAGTTAACCATCCAAAACAAAAGAACTTCTAAACTATGAATTAGCCCCCTTAAAGTCTTCGACAAGACACAAAATAAATCTTCGCGGAACTGTCCAAAATATTGCCGTCTAAGTTGCTTACTTAAGACACTCACGTCCAACAGTTCCAAAACTCCTCCTTTAGAGGACTCAACATGCACCAATCTAACTCCACTACTGATAACGCAACACTCGGATGCTTGCCACAATCCCTTAACTTGATGTAAACCAAAATATATCCATGAACACGAAACAACTCTTCAGCTACTCATGAGAGTACTGTTGGAACATTCCAAAATCTTACCTGACGCATTAGTCACACTAATGACATCAGCTTATACTCGCCCGGACCATACACTATCTTGAAAAGCATTGCCTGAACATCTTCAACCCTCACACTAACCCATAGGCAGCCAGACTTCAAAACGATCTCACTAAACACATAAACTCCAAATAACTGCTTCACTTAAATATCAATCCTCCGAAGCAGACACTCGTCCTCAACATCCGCTTCGTTCCTTGACTACAAACGACACACCAACTTGGGTAACCTTTGCTCTTCTCGAACAACACAATCGGCGCACTCCACGGCGAACCACTCAAACAAACAAACTCTACTAAAACCAATATTCAAGTTGACTTTTCAACTCTAATTCAGAAACAAACATCCCTTAAGGATACTTCGAATCCCAACTAGTTCCAGAAACTAAATCCATCAAAACTTCACCTCGCACTACAACGATAATTCACTCACATTTCCACAAAAGGTTTCGGAAGAATCACAACAAGAAGCTCGCTTGCCAAAAATCTTATTTCTCACTAAAATCCAAATTCGTCCACAACTCAAGTAACCATGCACTGCCTTGTGCCAACTCATCTGCTTCACACACTATTAAGTTGACAAGACAAGTCTATCCCAAACAACACAATTCCCGACTACTATCAACAAGAGATTAAGGATGATCAGTCCCTCAATTTGTCAATAGACAGTCGACAATCATGAGGTGACATCAACCATCGTTACCAAACCACAACAACATCTTCAATCTTACCCCTCAAGCTACTTAAACATAACCATGCTTGAAGCATCAACTGCTCGGCAATACTTACATCTTACAATCGGCGGTATACTGAACCAACCTCTTGCACAAAACTTCAGAGAAGAAACTTCTCCCCCACTTATTTCACACGTACCTCTGCAGACAACGAAAAGGAAACAATCAAGTACCGACAGTGTTTCACACACATGTCGCGTACCAAAAGGGATTAAACACATAAACAACTTGGCCGATAGACCGACCTGCTCTGATACCACTATTGTAACACCCCTTCTAAATACCCAAATTAAAGGTAAAGATTAAAATCAGAGAAATAAAATTGCACGGAAGGGATGCCACAACACACATCACATTCCAAAGTTTTTAAGGAAAAACGGACAGGGTATGTTTGAAAGTATAAGCATTCCAACACAAAACAAACATACAATAAATATTTACTTCATTCTCTCGTGCAAACGCAACGGAGTTTCATAATTTCACATCATCTCCATTTATGGAGGAATCAAAACATAATTCAAGGCATCAAGCCATCATAATTCACATAAGCATATGTTATCAAGTCTCACATATACAAAACATCATATACACGAATAAGGATTATATACATCATAATCCAAATACAAAATAATCGAGTCCGACACTAAATAAATTCCCCCCTCATGTGTTACTACCAGAGCATCGACTCGACTCTAATCAAAATAAAACAGATTGCAATCCAATGCATCCGTTAGCTAGCGCCTCGCGCTACCGTCCTCGGTACCTGCACAATGCCATCAAAAGCATTGGCTAACAAAAGGGTAAGAATTCCAATAATCATATAACATGTAATTTTAAGTAAATGAAATGGCAATAAATAAAGCAATACATAATGATCATGTTCATTTTATCACCTGTAGTATCCTTACTCAAGGAATCCATTTCCAACACATTAACCATGTAAACCGATTATCCGAATACTCACATCCTTGGCACATAACCATAATTCAAACAACAACAATATTGACACATAATCAAACACATCAACACACATACATAACATGCACAAATATACATGTGACTCACAACACGACTCAACGTATGAGAATGCGGTACCGACTCGTGGACCCAAGGTTCCACCACCTATGTTTCCCTTCCGGATCAAGGTCACTACGTCTTTTCCCACAATAGGGTCACCGTCTATATATTGTGGACCCAATGTTCCACCACCTATATTTCCCTTCCGGATCAAGGTCACTACGTCTTTTCCCACAATAGGGTCACCGTCTAGATATTGTGGACCCAATGTTCCACCACCTATATTTCCCTTCCGGATCAAGGTCACTACGTCTTTTCCCACAATAGGGTCACCGTCTAGATATTGTGGACCCAATGTTCCACCACCAATATTTCCCTTCCGGATCAAGGTCACTACGTCTTTTCCCACAATAGGGTCACCGTCTAGATATTGTGGACCCAATGTTCCACCACTTATATTTCCCTTCCGGATCAAGGTCACTACGTCTTTTCCCACAATAGGGTCACCGTCTAGATATTGTGGACCCAATGTTCCACCACCTATATTTCCCTTCCGGATCAAGGCCACTACGTCTTTTCCCACAATAGGGTCACCGTCTAGATATTGTGGACCCAATGTTCCACCACCTATATTTCCCTTCCGGATCAAGGTCACTACGTCTTTTCCCACAATAGGGTCACCGTCTATAAAATCATGTGAACCCACAGTTTCACCGTCTCTGTTTCAAGACCAACCATGCCATGCAATGTACAAAATAACCAATGCATGCAATTAAGATTCACAATAATCTTAACATACACATACCATCAAATCCAGCCAATGGAACATCAACTATTGTACATGCATGCATACATATAATTTAACAATCACAGCGTCAAGTAAAATGTATACAAATAAGTTACTTACTCAACCAAAACATAAACCATCAACTATCAAACAATTCCAAATCGGAAAATCGGAACACAATCGGGTTCCAAAGGAAGTGCGAAAAATCAGAATTTTGGAGGCTACAGAAGCATCAACACGGGCACCCGTGTGCAGCAACACGGCCCGTGTGGAAAAGCCACCAGAACGCGCAAAAATTGCCAAAGTCAGAGCATCAACACGGGCACCCGTGTGCAGTAACACGGCCCGTGTGGATGGACCTGCGTGAAAACTTCATTCTTTTGAGTTTTTCTCATTCTACCACCATGGTTTTCTTTCCCATTCAATACTCTTAATTTCTACAAGCTAGCACCTAATACACTCACAAACCATACTCCTAATCCAACTTTTCTAAACCATTCCAACAATCAACCAACAAAACCCTATAAATCAACTATCAATTTTACCCCCAAATCCAAAATATATCTATCAAAACCTAACAATATGAGATGGAGAATCAAACCCCTTACCTTGGTGTGGGTTTTCTTGAAACAAGATGATGAAGATGTTGCAACTCCAAACCTAGCTTCCTTTCTTCTCTTCTCCTATTTCTCTCTTCTTTTCTTTCTTCTTTCTCTTCTTACCAACTACTCTTACTAACCCTCCTTTTTCTATTTTATAAAACTATCCTTCTACTACTAACTTTCCTCCCTCTATCTTTCTAAAATTATAATTTGGCCCCAACAATTATTTAATTCAAATTATATCATATAATTCTATTAAACCATATTACATATAATTAATATTTATTCCATAAAAACTAAATTATACCGATAAATCAAACGAAGCCAAATACACACCAAAATAATATTACTCAAAATAGTATTTTATCATTATGAATATTTTTATTTCAAATAACCGAATTAACATTTAATAAAAAACGGGGTGTTACAACCTTCTCTAGGTCGAACCCATTAGCATGCTGGATCGAAGGAGGCATCTCATTCTTGGATCGAAAGCCATGACCTCCATGATCAAAAGACAATCCTCTTCCCAGGATCGAAGGCTACTCATGCCTTACTGTCTGGCCCAATCGAAAGGACCATGACCCCCTCTGGATCGAAGCTTCCTTTCCCTCCCTGGGTCGAAACTCCTCTTTTTTCCCTGGATCGAAGGATCCCCCTTGTATTTTATTTTTGTTTTCATTGACATCTTTTTATCTTTTTTAATTAACATTAAAATCAAAAAACCACAAAAAACATTAGGCTAGTTTTTTTTTATTAAAATTAACTTTGTTAATTAATCTCTTAATTATCTTAAAATTTTCTCAAAACTAAAATTAAATAGATTTAGATCATTTTCCCAAAATAAAATAAAACAACAAAAAGATTTTATTCTTAGAATTTTTAGAGGTTATTTTCAGATTTGCGCGCGCTTATTTTATTGTAACTGCCTACTGGTTTGTAATAACTTAGCTAAGACTTTTACTTTACTGCTTTTATTTCCCCCAATTTTGGACATGTAAATAAACCCCCTCCCCGAAGCTTTGTAATAGCGTAGGATTTATAATTCCCGCACTTTAAATTCCTGTACATATATTAATTGTTTAGATGTATGCTAACTAGGCTATGCATGACAAGATTAACTCTTAACTTAAAATCAATAGTAGCTCACTATAACATGTACAAAGATAATATAAACTGAAAACTGACACACTCGCACATGTCACACCTAGGGTACACCTCACTTGGTTGCCTCGAACGTGGTCATTAAGTATAGGATGTTTTAGAGGTCTTCCTTTTGTCCTAAGATCATAAGTTGCCTCGAAACGGTTGCCTCAGAAAAATGATCTAAGACATTAGGATTACCACTAAGGCGTCCTAACATTGCTTTAGTGACCACACGTCCCTTCAATCGAATTGACCCGAAAACTCCAACGACGGTGCTACCTACTCCTCAATAGTGGGATAGCACTGTCTAAAGGACACTTGCACAGTCTAATTCCTTTTTGAGTAGGTAGATGTTCTTAAGTACTTGCTCCTTTTAAAAACAAAAAACAAACTTTTTGCACTTACACTTTCTTCAAAAAACAAAACTCTTTTAAAAACCCACAATCACAAAGAAAAGCAAACTTTTGAAAACATAGTGAGCAAGTACCTAAGAGCCCATGGATAACCATGGATAGAAAGGGTGCTAACACCTTCCCTTTCTATAATCTACCTCCCGAACCCGAGAAAAATCTCGAAAAGGAATTTTTCTGTGCTTTTGTCCTTTCCTTATTGGATAAAATAAAAGATGGTGGCGACTCTTGCTTACCGCGACATTTTGCGGAAACAAACGCAAACGCGAACCAACATTAAAAAACAGTCAGTTCTCATTCCCACCGATCACAATATCCATCTTCAATCTTGTGCACCAACAATTGATATCTAGAGCTCATGTTCGATTTACATGGAAACACAAGTGTACGTGAGGCGTGTGTGATTGATTTCGTTTCTTGAATTAGTGTTGAATTCACGATCGAAATCGTAACAGAATTACATTTCTTTATTTTGCAGGATTGGAAAAAGTGAGTGTTTGATGATATCTGAGTGACTTTCAGTGCACAAGAACGAAGATGAACGGAAAAAATATCTTGAATACAAAGCTTTCGGTATTTGATAGAATGAATTGGAATCAGTGGATGATTCAGATGCGTGTGTTTTTCGGCGCTCAAGACGTTCTTTATCTCGTCACTGAAGATTACGTTTCGGTTGTAGCAGATGCGATGGAGGAATAGAGAAACATGCAAAGAAATACGAGGAAGAAAGACCAAAAAGCGCTATTCTAATACATCAGTGTGTGGATGCGAATGTGTTTGAGAAAAATTTTGATTCAACGACAATGAAGGTTGCGTAAGAATACATGAACAGTGCTACGACAGTGATATCATTTTTACATTTGGAGACTTTATCTTGATGTAAGTTCCCTTGACAAAAAGTGTCTTTTGTTGACTTTTGAAAATGACTTGTAATGTCTTAGCTTATATCTTCCAAATGAAGCATTTTACGGACTTGAGAATAAAATAAAATTTGTAGAGGATTGAAATTTCTTCAAAATGGGCTTTGGTTTGGGAAAATTTGATGAAGCATATGAAAGTTATGCCTGGTCAAAGTTCAGTTGACTTCTCCTAAGGAAACCCTAATTTGACAATTCTTGACTTTTGATGATTTGAGAGCTTTCCTTGGGGAATCATGATCAAACCTTGATAAAATGATGAATATCACTTCAAAATGTTGATGTTTACCAAAAATATTGAAGTTTGATTGTATGTTGACCACAATTGACTTTTTGACCAATATAGTTGATTTTCAAGCATTTGAGCCATTGATTGAGCAAACTTGTGATGTGAGGCTTGAAACTTGACATTAACCTTGTTGAGGACCAATGAAGAAACATGGAAACCACTTTATATCTTTTCAAACCAAATTTCCTTTAGAAAATCCAAACCCTAGTTGTAGGCCTTTGGCTTAGGAGGAGCATCTTGACTGGCCAACCCTTGAGATTCTTGAGTATTTGAGAAGCCTTGAAAGAATGCTTTGATAAGAATGGGAGAGAAAATTTTGGGGTACAACAGTTACTCTCATAAATATGAAAATCATCAAGCTGACTCTTCATATAGAGCATTTGAGTACTGCATCCAGTGCGGCTATATATTCAGGTTCAGCAGTTGATAGTGCAACAGTGGATTGTCTTTTGTTGGACCATGAGATTAAGTTATCTCCTAGAAACTGGTAGCTTCAAGAAGTACATTTTCTTTCTATTCTATCTCCAGCAAAGTCAGTATCACAATACCCTACTAATTTATATTCTCTAGATTTTTTATAACAAAGACCAAGATTATTAGTACCTTTCAGATACTTGAAAATTCGCTTAACTGCTCTTAAGTGAGATTCTCTAGGATCTTATTGGAATCTGGAACAAAGACAAACACTATATAGAATATCAGGTCTTGAAGCTGTTAAATATAGGAGAAAACCAATCATACCTCTGTAGAGCTTATGTTTTACTTTCTTACTTACCTCTTCCTTTTCCAGAATGCATGTAGAATGCATGGGTGTTTTGGGTGTCTTACTTTCTGACATATCAAATTTCTTCAAAAGTTCTTTAGCATACTTGCTTTGATGTATGTAGGTTCCTTCTGAAGTTTGATTGATTTGAATTCCCAGAAAGAACTTGAGTTCACCCATCAAGCTCATTTCAAATTCTTCCTGCATAGTCTTAGCAAATTCTTTACCCAAGGAGGCTATTTTATACTCCACTTCAGGAATTACATTCATTAATAAGTGACCTTTCAAGTCCAACGATTAAATGGAGCTCATAACGTCCATCGTACCACTCATGTGGGTGTAATGCCTCCTTCATCAATTTTCGTAACTCCCATGCAGCCCCAGGATTACTTGTAATTGTCACACTAGTTTGGCATTTCGACCCTCCGGTTACACAAACGAACGACCTCTTATCCGACTCAAATTTTCCTACACCTCATGAGTACCAACTCGACTATCAACCTTTTTGGAGGTACTCGGCATGTCTGATATATCTTTCTTGACCATAACGACTTGTACTTCGTCTCTGAGAATTCTGGGGTGTACATACACTAATAAAGATTTACTCTCATTATAATAAATGATATTATAGGGAATTTAAATAATTAAAAGTAAAATAAAAATATTGAGGATGAATTTATATTTACGCTGAGAACTTCTTCTTCACTCATACCAACTTTCGATAAGTCTTCTTCCTCCTCTGAATTCAGAAGCCAACGTCTTCTAAAATAAAACAACCTAAACGACCTTGCATTTTTCTCTTCATTGAGTTCAAACTACATTCATGAACTCATATTTATTGATTTAATCAAGCTATTGAGAAATCGATTTAACAAAAGTATTTGTAAGTCACATTAAAATGGACGGTTAATCAACCGATATGACAAAAAATTCATAAAGTCAAATATATTTTGTAATATTAATATTTTTAATTAAAACACAAAATATTGGGTGTATTTACTACCGTCTTTTAATATCCAGGTGAGGAACCGACCTAACAACACATGTGTGTTATGAATGAAATAAAGTATCTGTTATGTTTTAATTTTGTGGAAAAGAATTTCATAGCGGTTGCAAGCTTCAAATGTAGCGAAATATGGAACATATCACCACAGTTGAATGAAAAAAATGTAGTTGTTATACTTTCAATTTTTAAATAACAACAAATCTTAAGGGACGCACGCTTATTTTTATTGAAAAAATGGAAAATTGTTGATATTGAAATTCGAAATTTGTCACCCAAATACTATTATCACAATTGTTTTTAGAGACCATGATGAGATGTTTTTAAATAAAAAAAATCATGCGCATAAAAAATAAGATATTACTATGGTGGCTAAATAGTCGTAGTAATATAATGTCACTGAAAGTATATTTTGTAGTAATGTAACAATTGTGAAAAAAAATAATTTAAATAGAAAAAATGAAACAAATTTATTAATGAAGAGGCCAACATTACCAAATTGAAAGAGGATCAAATAAATTTCAAATAATATAAAATTTAAGGACCAAAAAAGTACGTTTTAAAATGGATGAACTAAAAGTTAAAAACCATAGACTAGGAGAATCAAAGTGCAGTATTTAAGCTTTTAAATTATAAGATAAACAATTTTTTAATTTATATAATAAAACCTAAAATGAGATTTGATTCATAAAATTGTCTGTATTTTTTATTTATACCCGTTTTTATTCAAAGATTGAAAAACTTCTAATTCTTTTTTTATTTTGCATTAATGTAATTAGGGATGGAAAAACGGGCTCAATCTGTTGGACATGTCCGTTTTGCCTGCACTTTAGGGTAGAGTGGGCTAAGGATTTAGGCCATCACCCTCTAATGTGTCCTCACCACCCCGTCCTGTTTTCTACGCGGATTTTTACGGACACGTGCATTTACATAAATATTTGTGTTTTTAAACTTAAAAGATGTAGTGTCCACGGCCTTTCCTCACCCTGTCTTCACTTGTTTTGTGAGGCGGAGATAGGTTTTAGACCCGCATCTTCAACAATGCCAGTTACGCCCGTACTATTTTTTTGTGGACTTATGCGAGACGGATCTAAACGGAACGGACATGTCCGTTTGCCACTCCTAAATATAACTATGTTATCGCACAAATTGCAAATTATTGATATTGCTATTATTATTTTATTATTATTAAAATAACCCCTTCCTATCATCAGAGGTTGAAAAATTAATTGAAAACAAAGATTCAAATGATTATGAAAATTTTAAGTTAACATTTTACTAATACAACATATTGATCATCTTAAGAGACACTTTAAAATAATTATAATTTTGCGGTAGAGATTTTTCACAACTCCTAAAGCGCTAAAAAAATTTAATTTTTTTGAACAACATGTGTTTTATACATTATATAAGAGTCAAATAATGTTCTATTTGTGGTATGCAAAGAGAGAAAAATATGGCTGAAATCAAGTTTTTGTATGTTGTAATTTTATTTCTTTTTCTTTTTCTTGTTCCTAAGAATATTGATGGTGCACCCGGTAAATTATTTTTTCATAATATAAATTCCTTCTATAGCTATTAGTTCATACATAATCTTTAATTTCTTTTTAGTAGCAACATCTGATTATGTTTTTTCATTACAGCTGCAAAAAATTGTGTTACCGATAATGACTGTCCAGCAAGAACTGTTATTCGTAAATATAAATGCATTAAAAATAAATGTAGACATACTAGAGTGATGCGACTTAGTTAATAAGTATAAATCATATTTCTTCTGTTCTATATTATAAGCAAATTTTTTTTTTAATTTATTAAATAATTTATATATTTAAATTATAAATAAATTAAATGCATTTGTTTGTAATATAAGACAGAGGGAGTAAGATGTTATATTTACGTCTTCCTAAAAAAATATTTTCAATGTATTTTTTTACTAGAATATTCCTTAATTTCAATTTATGTATTGTGATGAATCCCAATAATTTATTATTATTTATATAATGTTTTTAGTTTTACCAACCTTACATTTATTTCTTTGTACTTTAAGATCTTGGAAATGATATGGCTAACAATTTAAGCATATCATTATAATTCTAAACTAATGAGTTTTCAAACAATATTTAATTTGAACGGAGAATTCATAAGTTCATTTTGTTCATCTAGCTATAAATAATTGGTTCTAATATTGATGAATGGATTCTTTAGAAGATGATAAAGATGGAACTCAAATCCTCAAACTTAGGATTTGGCGCTTGTCTAGTCATATTTTCTTACTTTTTTTCTTTTAAAACGCAAACTCTTAACATATATTCTAACAATAGATTGGTCCTTTTTATCTTTTATTTAAATTCGATAATCCAAACTTATACTTAACTTCATTCCTACTGCCTCTTCAAGATTTTCCTAAATCAATATCTAAATCATGAACCTCTACATGATACATTACTCGAACACACTCCATTCAAATTCACAATTTAATTATTGTTTAATTAAAAAATTCCGCAACACGACATATATGTTAGAAGATACATATTCAAAAATTATTGTCAAAGTCGGAAGTTTTTGAGACTGTTAGCTAAAAGCAGTAGTTTTTGAGATTGTTAGTTAGAAACTTTTTTAAATGTTGTTATAAGTTGTTAGCTAAGTTTAACATACTTTTACTTGTGCATACGTGACAGTTTAATTTTGTGTATTTAAACAAGTTTGTTACAGTGAAATCATAACTAAAATTTTCACCATTGAGAGTTTGTTAGGTTTTTCTCTCTTCTCTCTATTCTTCCATATTCATATCCATCTTCAATCTTGTGCACCAACAATTGATATCTAGAGCTCATGTTCGATTTACAGGGAAACACAAGTGTACGCGAGGCGTGTGTGATTGATTTCGTTTCTTGAATTCGTGTTGAATTCACGATCGAAATCGTAACAGAATTGCATTTCTTTATTTTGCAGGATTGGAAAAAGCGAGTGTTTGATGATATCTGAGTGAGTTTCAGTGCACAAGAACGAAGATGAACGGAAAAAATATCTTGAATACAAAGCTTTCGGTATTTGATAGAATGAATTGGAATCGGTGGATGATTCAATTGTGTGTGTTGTTCGGCGCTCAAGACGTTCTTGATCTCGTCACTGACGATTACGTTTCGGTTGTAGCAGATGCGATGGAGGAATAGAGAAACATGCAAAGAAATACGAGGAAGAAAGACCAAAATGCGTTATTCTAATACATCAGTGTGTGGATGCGAATGTGTGTGAGAAAATTTTTGATTCAACGACAATGAAGGTTGCGTAGGAATACAGGAACAGTGCTACGACAGTGATATCATTTTTGCATTTGGAGACTTTATCTTGATGTAAGATCCCTTGACAAAAAGAGTCTTTTGTTGACTTTTGAAAATGACTTGTAATGTCTTAGCTTATATCTTCCAAATAAAGCATTTTACGGACTTGAGAATAAAATAAAATTTGTAGCGGATTGAAATTTCTTCAAAATGGGCTTTGGTTTGGGAAAATTTGATGAAGCATATGAAAGTTATGCCTGGTCAAAGTTCAGTTGACTTCTCCTAAGGAAACCCTAATTTGACAATTCTTGACTTTTGATGATTTGAGAGCTTTCCTTGGAGAATCATGATCAAACCTTGATAAAATGATGAATATCACTTCAAAATGTTGATGTTTACCAAAAATATTGAAGTTTGATTGTATGTTGACCACAATTGACTTTTTGACCAATATAGTTGATTTTCAAGCATTTGAGCCATTGATTGAGCAAACTTGTGATATGGGGCTTGAAACTTGACATGAACCTTGTTGAGGACCAATGAAGAAACATGGAAACCACTTGATATCTTTTTAAACCAAATTTCCTTGTGAAAATCCAAACCCTAGTTGTAGGCCTTTGGCTTAGGAGGAGCATCTTGACTGGTCAACCCTTGAGATTCTTGAGTATTTGAGAAGCCTTGAAAGAATGCTTTGATAAGAATGGGAGAGAAAATTTTGGGGTACAACAGTTACTCTCATAAATATGAAAATCTTCAAGCTGACTTTTCATCTAGAGCATTTGAGTACTGCATCCAGTTGCGGCTATATATTCAGGTTCAACAGTTGATAATGCAATAGTGGATTGTCTTTTGTTGGACCATGAGATTAAGTTATCTCCTAGAAACTGGCAGCTTCAAGAAGTACTTTTTCTTTCTATTCTATCTCCAGCAAAGTCAGCATCACAATACCCTACTAATTTATATTCTCTAGATTTTCTATAACAAAGACCAAGATTATTAGTACCTTTCAGATACTTGAAAATTCGCTTAACTGCTCTTAAGTGAGATTCTCTAGGATCTTATTGGAATCTGGAACAAAGACAAACACTATATAGAATATCAGGTCTTGAAGTTGTTAAATATAGGAGAAAACCAATCATACCTCTGTAGAGCTTATGTTCTACTTTCTTACTTACCTCTTCCTTTTCCAGAATGCATGTAGAATGCATGGGTGTTTTGGGTGTCTTACTTTCTGACATATCAAATTTCTTCAAAAGTTCTTTAGCATACTTGCTTTGATGTATGTAGGTTCCTTCTAAAGTTTGATTGATTTGAATTCCCAGAAAGAACTTGAGTTCACCCATCAAGCTTATTTCAAATTCTTCCTGCATAGTCTTAGCAAATTCTTTACCCAAGGAGGCTATTTTATACTCCACTTCAGGAATTGCATTCATTAATAAGTGACCTTACAAGTCCAACGATTAAATGGAGCTCATAACGTCCATCGTACCACTCATGTGGGTGTAATGCCTCCTTCATCAATTTTCGTAACTCCCATGCAGCCCCAGGATTACTTGTAACTGTCACACTAGTTTGGCAATTCGACCCTCCGGTTACACAAACGAACGACCTCTTATCCGACTCAAATTTTCCTACACCCCATGAGTACCAACTCGACTATCAACCTTTTTGGGGGTACTCGGCATGTCTGATATATCTTTCTTGACCATAACGACCTGTACTTCGTCTCTGAGAATTCTGGGGTGTACATACACTAATAAAGATTTACTCTCATTATAATAAATGATATTATAGGGAATTTAAATAATTAAAAGTAAAATAAAAATATTGAGGATGAATTTATATTTACGCTGAGAACTTCTTCTTCTTCACTCATACCAACTTTCATTAAGTCTTCTTCCTCCTCTGAATTCAGAAGCCAACGTCTTCTAAAATAAAACAACCTAAACGACCTTGCATTTTTCTCTTCATTGAGTTCAAACTACATTCATGAACTCATATTTATTGATTTAATCAAGCTATTGAGAAATCGATTTAACAAAAGTATTTGTAAGTCACATTAAAATGGACGGTTAATCAACCGATATGACAAAAAATTCATAAAGTCAAATATATTTTGTAATATTAATATTTTTAATTAAAACACAAAATATTGGGTGTATTTTCTACCGTCTTTTAATATCCAGGTGAGGAACCGACCTAACAACACATGTGTGTTATGAATGAAATAAAGTATCTGTTATGTTTTAATTTTGTGGAAAAGAATTTCATAGCGGTTGCAAGCTTCAAATGTAGCGAAATATGGAACATATCACCACAGTTGAATGAAAAAAATGTAGTTGTTATACTTTCAATTTTTAAATAACAACAAATCTTAAGGGACGCACGCTTATTTTTATTAAAAAAATGGAAAATTGTTGATATTGAAATTCGAAATTTGTCACCCAAATACTATTACCACAATTGTTTTTAGAGACCATGATGAGATGTTTTTTTTAAAAAAAATCATGCGCATAAAAAGTAAGATATTACTATGGTGGCTAAATAGTCGCAGTAATATAATGTCACTGAATATATATTTTAAAGTAATGTAACAATTGTGAAAAAAAATAATTTAAATAAAAAAAATGAAACAAATCTATTAATGAAGAGGCCAACATTAGCAAATTGAAAGAGGATCAAATAAATTTCAAATAACATAAAATTTAAGGACCAAAAAAGTACGTTTTAAAATGGATGAACTAAAAGTTAAAAACCATAGACTAGGAGAATCAAAGTGCAGTATTTAAGCTTTTAAATTATAAGATAAACAATTTTTTAATTTATATAATAAAACCTAAAATTAGATTTGATTCATAAAATTGTCTGTATTTTTTATTTATACCCGTTTTTATTCAAAGATTGAAAAACTTCTAATTCTTTTTTTTTATTTTGCATTAATGTAATTAGGGATGGAAAAACGGGCTCAATCTGTTGGACATGTCCGTTTTGCCCGCACTTTAGTGTAGAGTGGGCTAAGGATTTAGGCCATCACCCTCTAATGTGTCCTCACCACCCCGTCCTGTTTTCTACGCGGATTTTTACGGAGACGTGCATTTACATAAATATTTGTGTTTTTGAACTTAAAAGATGCAGTGTCCACGGCCTTTCCTCACCCCGTCTTCACTTGTTTTGTGAGGCGGAGATAGGTTTTAGACCCGCATCTTCAACAATGCCAATTACGCTCGTACTATTTTTTTGTGGACTTATGCGAGACGGATCTAAACGGAACGGACATGTCCGTTTGCCACTCCTAAATATAACTATGTTATCGCACAAATTGCAAATTATTGATATTGCTATTATTATTTTATTATTATTAAAATAACCCCTTCCTATCATCAGAGGTTGAAAAATTAATTGAAAACAAAGATTCAAATGATTATGAAAATTTTAAGTTAACATTTTACTAATACAACATATTGATCATCTTAAGAGACACTTTAAAATAATTATAATTTTGCGGTAGAGATTTTTCACAACTCCTAAAGCGCTAAAAAAATTTAATTTTTTTGAACAACATGTGTTTTATACATTATATAAGAGTCAAATAATGTTCTATTTGTGGTATGCAAAGAGAGAAAAATATGGCTGAAATCAAGTTTGTGTATGTTGTAATTTTATTTCTTTTTCTTTTTCTTGTTCCTAAGAATATTGATGGTCCACCCGGTAAATTATTTTTTCATAATATAAATTCCTTCTATAGCTATTAGTTCATACATAATCTTTAGTTTCCTTTTAGTAGCAACATCTGATTATGTTTTTTCATTACAGCGGCAAAAAATTGTGTTACCGATAATGACTGTCCAGCAAAAACTGTTATTCGTAAATATAAATGCATTAAAAATAAATGTAGACATACTAGAGTGATGTGGCTTAGTTAATAAGTATAAATCATATTTCTTCTGTTCTATATTATAAGCAAAAAAAAATTTTAAAATTTATTAAATAATTTATATATTTAAATTATAAATAAATTAAATGCATTTGTTTGTAATATAAGACAGAGGGAGTAAGATGTTATATTTACGTCTTCCTAAAAAAATATTTTCAATGTATTTTTTTACTAGAATATTCCTTAATTTCAATTTATGTATTGTGATGAATCCCAATAATTTATTATTATTTATATAATGTTTTTAGTTTTACCAACCTTACATTTATTTCTTTGTACTTTAAGATCTTGGAAATGATATGGCTAACAATTTAAGCATATCATTATAATTCTAAACTAATGAGTTTTCAAACAATATTTAATTTGAACGGAGAATTCATAAGTTCATTTTGTTCATCTAGCTATAAATAATTGGTTCTAATATTGATGAATGGATTCTTTAGAAGATGATAAAGATGGAACTCAAATCCTCAAACTTAGAGTTTGGCGCTTGTCTAGTCATATTTTCTTACTTTTTTTCTTTTAAAACGCAAACTCTTAACATATATTCTAACAATAGATTGGTCCTTTTTATCTTTTATTTAAATTCGATAATCCAAACTTATACTTAACTTCATTCCTACTGCCTCTTCAAGATTTTCCTAAATCAATATCTAAATCATGAACCTCTACATGATACATTACTCGAACACACTCCATTCAAACTCACAATTTAATTATTGTTCAATAAAAAAATTCCGCAACATGACATATATGTTAGAAGATACATATTCAAAAATTATTGTCAAAGTCGGAAGTTTTTGAGACTGTTAGCTAAAAGCAGTAGTTTTTGAGATTGTTAGTTAGAAACTTTTTTAAATGTTGTTATAAGTTGTTAGCTAAGTTTAACATACTTTTACTTGTGCATACGTGACAGTTTAATTTTGTGTATTTAAACAAGTTTGTTACAGTGAAATCATAACTAAAATTTTCACCATTGAGAGTTTGTTAGGTTTTTCTCTCTTCTCTCTATTCTTCCATATTCATATCCATCTTCAATCTTGTGCACCAACAATTGATATCTAGAGCTCATGTTCGATTTACAGGGAAACACAAGTGTACGCGAGGCGTGTGTGATTGATTTCGTTTCTTGAATTCGTATTGAATTCACGATCGAAATCGTAACAGAATTGCATTTCTTTATTTTGCAGGATTGGAAAAAGCGAGTGTTTGATGATATCTGAGTGAGTTTCAGTGCACAAGAACGAAGATGAACGGAAAAAATATCTTGAATACAAAGCTTTCGGTATTTGATAGAATGAATTGGAATCGGTGGATGATTCAATTGTGTGTGTTGTTCGGCGCTCAAGACGTTCTTGATCTCGTCACTGACGATTATGTTTCGGTTGTAGCAGATGCGATGGAGGAATAGAGAAACATGCAAAGAAATACGAGGAAGAAAGACCAAAAAGCGTTATTCTAATACATCAGTGTGTGGATGCGAATGTGTGTGAGAAAAATTTTGATTCAACGACAATGAAGGTTGCGTAGGAATACAGGAACAGTGCTATGACAGTGATATCATTTTTGCATTTGGAGACTTTATCTTGATGTAAGTTCCCTTGACAAAAAGTGTCTTTTGTTGACTTTTGAAAATGACTTGTAATGTCTTAGCTTATATCTTCCAAATGAAGCATTTTACGGACTTGAGAATAAAATAAAATTTGTAGCGGATTGAAATTTCTTCAAAATGGGCTTTGGTTTGGGAAAATTTGATGAAGCATATGAAAGTTATGCCTGGTCAAAGTTCGGTTGACTTCTCCTAAGGAAACCCTAATTTGACAATTCTTGACTTTTGATGATTTGAGAGCTTTCCTTGGAGAATCATGATCAAACCTTGATAAAATGATGAATATCACTTCAAAATGTTGATGTTTACCAAAAATATTGAAGTTTGATTGTATGTTGACCACAATTGACTTTTTGACCAATATAGTTGATTTTCAAGCATTTGAGCCATTGATTGAGCAAACTTGTGATGTGGGGCTTGAAACTTGACATGAACCTTGTTGAGGAACAATGAAGAAACATGGAAACCACTTGATATCTTTTCAAACCAAATTTCCTTGTGAAAATCCAAACCCTAGTTGTAGGCCTTTGGCTTAGGAGGAGCATCTTGACTGGTCAACCCTTAAGATTCTTGAGTATTTGAGAAGCCTTGAAAGAATGCTTTGATAAGAATGGGAGAGAAAATTTTGGGGTACAACAGTTACTCTCATAAATATGAAAATCTTCAAGCTGACTCTTCATCTAGAGCATTTGAGTACTGCATCTAGTTGCGGCTATATATTCAGGTTCAGCAGTTGATAGTGCAATAGTGGATTGTCTTTTGTTGGACCATGAGATTAAGTTATCTCCTAGAAACTGGTAGCTTCAAGAAGTACTTTTTCTTTCTATTCTATCTCCAGCAAAGTCAGCATCACAATACCCTACTAATTTATATTCTCTAGATTTTCTATAACAAAGACCAAGATTATTAGTACCTTTCAGATACTTGAAAATTCGCTTAACTGCTCTTAAGTGAGATTCTCTAGGATCTTATTGGAATCTGGAACAAAGACAAACACTATATAGAATATCAGGTCTTGAAGTTGTTAAATTTAGGAGAAAACCAATCATACCTCTGTAGAGCTTATGTTCTACTTTCTTACTTACCTCTTCCTTTTCCAGAATGCATGTAGAATGCATGGGTGTTTTGGGTGTCTTACTTTCTGACATATCAAATTTCTTCAAAAGTTCTTTAGCATACTTGCTTTGATGTATGTAGGTTCCTTCTGAAGTTTGATTGATTTGAATTCCCAGAAAGAACTTGAGTTCACCCATCAAGCTCATTTCAAATTCTTCCTGCATAGTCTTAGCAAATTCTTTACCCAAGGAGGCTATTTTATACTCCACTTCAGGAATTGCATTCATTAATAAGTGACCTTTCAAGTCCAACGATTAAATGGAGCTCATAACGTCCATCGTACCACTCATGTGGGTGTAATGCCTCCTTCATCAATTTTCGTAACTCCCATGCAGCCCCAGGATTACTTGTAATTGTCACACTAGTTTGGCAATTCGACCCTCCGGTTACACAAACGAACGACCTCTTATCCGACTCAAATTTTCCTACACCTCATGAGTACCAACTCGACTATCAACCTTTTTGGGGGTACTCGGCATGTCTGATATATCTTTCTTGACCATAACGACCTGTACTTCGTCTCTGAGAATCCTGGGGTGTACATACACTAATAAAGATTTACTATCATTATAATAAATGATATTATAGGGAATTTAAATAATTAAAAGTAAAATAAAAATATTGAGGATGAATTTATATTTACGCTGAGAACTTCTTCTTCTTCACTCATACCAACTTTCATTAAGTCTTCTTCCTCCTCTGAATTCAGAAGCCAACGTCTTCTAAAATAAAACAACCTAAACAACCATGCATTTTTCTCTTCATTGAGTTCAAACTACATTCATGAAATCATATTTATTGATTTAATCAAGCTATTGAGAAATCGATTTAACAAAAGTATTTGTAAGTCACATTAAAATGGACGGTTAATCAACCGATATGACAAAAAATTCATAAAGTCAAATATATTTTTTAATATTAATATTTTTAATTAAAACACAAAATATTGGGTGTATTTTCTACCGTCTTTTAATATCCAGGTGAGGAACCGACTTAACAACACATGTGTGTTATGAATGAAATAAAGTATCTGTTATGTTTTAATTTTGTGAAAAAGAATTTCATAGCGGTTGCAAGCTTCAAATGTAGCGAAATATGGAACATATCACCACAGTTGAATGAAAAAAATGTAGTAGTTATACTTTCAATTTTTAAATAACAACAAATCTTAAGGGACACACGCTTATTTTTATTAAAAAAATGGAAAATTGTTGATATTGAAATTCGAAATTTGTCACCCAAATACTATTACCACAATTGTTTTTAGAGACCATGATGAGATGTTTTTTAAAAAAAAAAATCATGCGCATAAAAAATAAGATATTTCCATGTTGGCTAAATAGTCGCAGTAATATAATGTCACTGAATATATATTTTATAGTAATGTAACAATTGTGAAAAAAAATAATTTAAATAAAAAAAATGTAACAAATCTATTAATGAAGAGGCCAACATTACCAAATTGAAAGAGGATCAAATAAATTTCAAATAATATAAAATTTAAGGACCAAAAAAGTACGTTTTAAAATGGATGAACTAAAAGTTAAAAACCATAGACCAGGAGAATCAAAGTGCAGTATTTAAGCTTTTAAATTATAAGATAAACAATTTTTTAATTTATATAATAAAACCTAAAATGAGATTTGATTCATAAAATTGTCTGTATTTTTTATTTATACCCGTTTTTATTCAAAGATTGAAAAACTTCTGATTCTCTTTTTATTTTGCATTAATGTAATTAGGGATGGAAAAACGGGCTCAATCTGTTGGACATGTCCGTTTTGCCCGCACTTTAGTGTAGAGTGGGCTAAGGATTTAGGCCATCACCCTCTAATGTGTCCTCACCACCCCGTCCTGTTTTCTACGCGGATTTTTACAGACACGTGCATTTACATAAATATTTGTGTTTTTAAACTTAAAAGATACAATGTATGCGGCCTTTCCTCACCCCGTCTTCACTTGTTTTATGAGGCGGAAATAGGTTTTAGACCCGCATCTTCAACAATGCCAATTACGCCTGTACTGTTTTTTTGTGGACTTATGCGAGACGGATCTAAACGGAACGGACATGTCTGTTTGCCACCCCTAAATATAACTATGTTATCGCACAAATTGCAAATTATTGATATTGCTATTATTATTTTATTATTATTAAAATAACCCCTTCCTATCATCAGAGGTTGAAAAATTAATTGAAAACAAATATTCAAATGATTATGAAAATTTTAAGTTAACATTTTACTAATACAACATATTGATCATCTTAAGAGACACTTTAAAATAATTATAATTTTGCGATAGGGATTTTTCACAACTCCTAAAGCGCTAAATAAATTTAATTTTTTTGAACAACATGTGTTTTATACATTATATAAGAGTCAAATAATGTTCTATTTGTGGTATGCAAAGAGAGAAAAATATGGCTGAAATCAAGTTTGTGTATGTTGTAATTTTATTTCTTTTTCTTTTTCTTGTTCCTAAGAATATTGATGGTGCACCCGGTAAATTATTTTTTCATAATATAAATTCCTTCTATAGCTATTAGTTTATACATAATCTTTAATTTCCTTTTAGTAGCAATATCTGATTATGTTTTTTCATTACAGCGGCAAAAAATTGTGTTACCGATAATGACTGTCCAACAAGAACTGCTATTCGTAAATATAAGTGCATTAAAAATAAATGTAGACATACTAGAGTGATGCGGCTTAGTTAATAAGTATAAATCATATTTCTTATGTTTTATATTATAAGCAAATTTTGTTTTTTAAATTTATTAAATAATTTATATATTTAAATTATAAATAAATTAAATGCATTTGTTTGTAATATAAGTAAGATGTTATATTTACGTCTTCCTAAAAAAATATTTTCAATGTATTTTTTTACTAGAATATTCCTTAATTTCAATTTATGTATTGTGATGAATCCCAATAATTTTATTATTATTTATATAATGTTTTTAGTTTTACCAACCTTACATTTATTTCTTTGTACTTTAAGATCTTGGAAATGATATGGCTAACAATTTAACCATATCATTATAATTCTAAACTAATGAGTTTTCAAACAATATTTAATTTGAACGGAGAATTCATAAGTTCATTTTGTTCATCTAGCTATAAATAATTGGTTCTAATATTGATGAATGGATTCTTTAGAAGATGATAAAGATGGAACTCAAATCCTCAAACTTAGGGTTTGGCGCTTGTCTAGTCATATTTTCTTACTTTTTTTTCTTTTAAAACGCAAACTCTTAACATATATTCTATCAATAGATTGGTCCTTTTTATCTTTTATTTAAATTCGATAATCCAAAATTATACTTAACTTCATTCCTACTGCCTCTTCAAGATTTTCATAAATCAATATCTAAATCATGAACCTCTACATGATACATTACTCGAACACACTCCATTCAAACTCACAATTTAATTATTGTTCAATAAAAAAAATCTGCAACATGACATATATGTTAGAAGATTCATATTCAAAAATTATTGTCAAAGTCAGAAGTTTTTGAGACTGTTAACTAAAAGTAGTAGTTTTTGAGATTGATAGTTAGAAACTTTTTTAAATATTGTTATAAGTTGTTAGCTAAGTTTAACATACTTTTACTTACGCGTACGTGACAGTTTAATTTTGTGTATTTAAACAAGTTTGTTTAATTTTGTGTATTTAAACAAGTTTGTTACAGTGAAATCATAACTAAAATTTTCACCATTGAGAGTTTGTTACGTTTTTTTCTCTTCTCTCTCTTCTTCCATATTCATATCCATCTTCAATCTTGTGCACCAACAATTGGTATCTAGAGCTCATGTTCAATTTATAGGGAAACACAAGTGTACGTGAGGCGTGTGTGATTGATTTCGTTTCTTGAATTCGCGTTGAATTCACGATTGAAATCGTAACAGAATTGCATTTCTTTATTTTGCAGGATTGGTAAAACAAGTGTTTGATGATATCTGAGTGAGTTTCAGTGCACAAGAACGTGGATGAACAGAAAAAATAGCTTGAATACAAAGCTTTTGGTGTTTGATAGAATGAATTGGAATCGGTGGATGATTCAGATGTGTGTGTTGTTCGGTGCTCAAGACGTTCTTGATCTCGTCACTGACGGTTACGTTTCGGTTGTAGCAGATGCGATGGAGGAATAGAGAAACGTGCAAAGAAATACGAGGAAGAAAGACCAAAATGCGTTATTCTACATCCATCAGTGTGTGGATGCGAATGTGTTTGAGAAAATTTTTGATTCAACGACAATGAAGGCTGCGTAGGAATACATGCACAGTGCTACGACAGTGATACATCAGTGAAGAAGATGAAGCTTCAGTCTCTACGTAAGCAGTATGAGAATTTCAACATGAAGGACAATGAGAAGGTACTAGATTACATCTACATAGTGTTTCTGATCACGAATGAGATGAAATATTATGGAAAAACTCTTTCTGAACAAGTAATCATTGAGAAGGTATTGAGATATCTTACTCCTTAATTTGATTATATTATTGTAGTAATTGAACACTCTAAAGATCTCAGCACCATGAGAATTGAAGAGTTGCAGAGTAGTCTAAAGGCATAAGAGTTGCGTCTGACTAAGAGAACCCTTGAAAGAGAGGTAGAGTAGGATCTGAAGGCGTATTTTGGTAAAAAAAAGTCAGAAGCAGTCTTGGTCAAAATCCAAGAAGAGACATGGTGGTGGCGTTCATAAGTCAGAAGCCTCCAACTTTGATAAGAAGAAACATCATAAGGGAAAGGAGAAGTTTGACAAGAGAAAGGTTCGGTGTTACAATCATAATAGGTCTGGTCATGTTGCTAAGGTGGTTGGTCAAACAAGGAAAAGAAATCAGAAGAAGCAAACATAACCATGAGAGATTCTCATGAAGAATCAGTGCTATTGATGGCTTTTGAATCTGATTGTAGATATTTGGTAGACTGGTGGTATATGGACATTGGTTTCTCAAATCACTTAATTGGAAACAAACAATGACTGATTGATTTTGTCTTTAGAAAGAGGATAAAGATCAGATGTGCTAATGATAAATACCTTAATGTTAAAGGTATGAGAAATGTCAATGTCAAAGTGAAGAATGGTATAACTGTTTTGATCAAGGATGTTTGGTATGTTCCTGGTATGATGAGCAATCTAATGAGTGTAGGTCATCTAATTGAGAAAGGTTTCTCAGTAAGTATGAAGAACAATCTCTTGAAGTTGTATGATTCTAATTAGAAGCCAATTATGAAATCTGAGCAGGAAAGCAACAAAACATTCAAGGTGAATATGGAGACAACTGAAACTAAATGCCTTAGTGCAGAAGGTATTGAAGGTGACAGTGAGTTGTGGAATAAGAGTTTAAGGCATCTTAAATTCAGAAGCTTAGGGCATTATAGTTTTATGAAATTGGTACATGGAATTTCATAAGATTGTGAAGTCAAAGAAGTCAAGTGAGTTATGCATGAAAGACAAGCAACCCGGATTTCCATTTTCATCAGAAGTGGATTAAAGAGAAAAGCATGCTCTGGGAGTTATGCATTATGATGTATATGGACCATTTAGAGTTCATTCACTTGGAGGAAACAAGTATTTTGTGTCGTTTGTCGATGAGTTCACAAGGATGACACGGGTAACACTCATCAATTTTAAGCATGAATTGTTTACTGAGTTTTAGAAGTTCAATATGAAGGCTAAAAAATAGAGTGGCCAGAGCTAAAAGTTCTCAGAACTGATGGTGGTGGTGACTAAAACTCTATATAATTTAAGAAGTTTTGTAAGGAGAATAAAATTGAGCATGAGGTTACTTCTCCATACACTCCCCAACATAATGGTCTTGCTGAAATAAGAAATAGATCTTTACTTGATATGAAAAGGATAATGTTGAAAGAGAATAAGCTCCCTCACACATTGTGGGGTGAAGTTGTTGCCAACACAACATATGTGCTCAACAAGTTTCCAACCAAGAAGATGAAGGAAACTATTCCTTTTAATAAGTGGACTAGATATACGCAAAGTGTGAGTTATTTCAGGGTATTTGGTTCAGTTTGTTACAAGCATATTACATGTGCTACTAGAAAGAAGTTGGATGATAGAAGTAAAGTAATATTGTTGATTGGGTACCATAATACATGTGCTTATAAGATATATTTTCCAGTCACCAATAAGGTTGAAGTCAGCAGAGATGTTATTGTGAATGAATCAGAAGCATGAGATTGGAACAAGTCTCAATCCAACTTTGGTGCAGTGTTAACACCTGTGGAAACTTCTGAAGATACTTTTGAATCTAAAAGTAATTTTGCCTCTGAAGATGAGTCAGAGTCAGAAGATGACTATGAAGCTGAAGGAGACTTTGAAGACGAGTCTGAAACTGAAGGTGAATTTGATTATGATCCAGATTATGATCATAATCCAGACTTTGGTGGTAATCCAACCTCTGACGGTGGTCATGATTCTGAAGGTGAAACTTTTGAAGGTGGTCCAACTTCTAAAGGTAGTCCAGCATATGATATTGTTCTAGCATCTGAAGAATATTTTGAACAAGTACAGAGGCCATAAAGAATTAAACAAATACCAACAAGATACACAAATTTGACATGTTACAAGATACTGAGATTGATTATGAAGGAGAAGTCATTTAGTGTGCTATGTTAGTAGACTATGAACCAGTTAGTACTGAAGAAGCTCTCAAGAAGAAAGTCTGGCTGAAGGCCATGAAAGAAGACTTGGGAGTTTATTGAGCTTCCAAAGGAGAAGAAAACCATCAGTGTCAAATGGGTTTCTAAGGTGAAATTGAAGCTAGATGGATCAATTGGCAAACACAAAGCAAAGTTAGTAGCTAGAGGATTTCTACGGAAATATAGATTATATTACTTTTAGGTGTTTGCAACTATAGCTAGACATGAAACAATTAAATTTTTTATTGCTATAGTTGCAAATAGGAATTGGCCTCTAATGCATTTAGATATGAAATCTGCATTTCTGAATGGTTCTTTACAAGAGGAAGCTTATGTGTCACAACCTCCTTGATTTTTGAAAAAGAATCATGAAGGGGCGGTTGTTGAGTGCTAAATTACTGTGAATTTCAGTGTGAATAATTACAACTCATTGGCTTAATTCGTTTGTTTTTCTTCAATAAACCTCAAACTTAGTGTATATCCGGTATAGTTTATGTTATAATGTATATATTGTATTATTGTGTAAATATCATTAAGTTTAATTGTTTTTATCTCATTTTTGTAGGTATTCAAGCAATGATATTTTGTCATTGTTATATATAATATTGAATAAGCTTTCCAACGCTTCGAGCCGGGTGAAAATCGAAGTTACAGTTCTCAAGATATGGCTGAAACAAGTGCTGAAATTTTCAATTTACTGTCATCCTCGCCCTGAGCTTGCCGGGCGAGCCAGAGGCGACCAAAAGCGTGAAAAAATCTAGTTTTTAGCACCAACCAAGCCGTTTTGAGAGTCTGGCGAGACGATCTGGGCAAAAACATATTTTAAGAGAAAAATCACTTTTTTAGGTATGGGTTGGGTATTTTTGAGTCCCAACACCATCAAACCCATTTTTTTGGTCTAGAGAGCTTAGAAAACAATAATGGAACTTGCATGTGGATGATCTGGAGGCAAATTTCTCATCAATCGACGCTGACAACCCGTGAGATGTTTGATTTTTCTTCTTTTCTTCTTTATGTATTTCTCTATTTGTTAGGTTTTGTCTGTAGATTTACTTTGAACATATGTATATGTATTGATCGGGGTATTGTATAAAGTTTGTTTTACAAAATAATATTGATGTCTTCTTTTATCTTTTTGCATTTATGTTTGGGTTTTGGTTGTGTAACACGGTGGGAGATCTAACTTGGTTGTTTTGCTTTTGATCGCAATTGTTGCGAATAGTAAGAGTCACCATCGACTTTTCTTTTATCCTATGAGGAAAGGGTGAAAATAACAGGAAAGACCTTTGAGATTATTTTCTTGAGTTCAGGGGTAGATTATGAAAAGGGAAGGTGTTAGCACACTCTTCATCCATAGTTATCTATAGGCTCTTAGTTGCTTGCTAGATCATTGCTTTTGTTCACAAGTGTGCTTTAGGACGGGTTTTGAAAGTATTTTGGAAAAGTTTCTTTGATTTAGGATAACTTTGTAATGATTCTCGTCTCTATAAGGATATATACAAAGTGTTGGACTTTTGAAAATATTTCATGGAAAGTGTTGGTGCGTTAAAAAAGTGTTTGTGTTTGAAGATGGGAAAGCAACTAAGAACATTTCTACCTACTCAAAAGTCTTTGTTCTTTTCCTCCTCCTTTAGATGTCTCTATCTTACCATTGATTGGTAAGAAACCCTATCTTTGGATGTAAAGGGACGGGCATGGTTAATCGTATAGTCATGATAGCAATGTTGTGAGATATCTTAACATTTCTCTTGAGGGACTAAGATCATTTTTAAGGCAACACTCGAAGCGTCATCGAGGGACTATGATCTTGTATTTTTTGATTGTTTTTAATAAGAAGCCTATGATGTGGTGGGAGAACTGACTTGAGGTTTTGCATTTGTGTTTGCAAATGTTTCAGTTTAGCAAGAGTCGCCACCGACTTTTTATTTTATCCAAAGGAAAGGTCAAAAAGCACAGGAAAGACCTGTGAGATGTTTTCTTGGGTTCGGGGGGTAGATTATGAAAAGGGAAGGTGAAAGCACCCTTTTCATCCATGGTTATCCATGGGCTCTTAGTTACTTGTTTAGATCACTTGCTTTTGCTTTCCAATTGTTTGAAATGGTGTTTTGTGTGTGGTTTTGAAAATGTTTTGAAAAGAGGCCATCGTTGTGGCAACCTTTGTAATGATTCTTGTTTGAATATATACAAAGGTGTTTGTCTTTTGAAAATATATTTCAATGTTTGAAAGTGTGATTTGAGAAAATGTTTTGAAATTGTGTTGTGAGGTGTGTTTGAAAATAGCAAGGATGTTTTTTGCAAGTTTTGATCAAGTAACTAAGAGTTGTCTACCCTATCTACTCAAGAGTCTTTCCTACACATTTTTAACCCTTTTAACAGTGTTGTTTTACCATTGCATCTGGTAAACAACCTTGTATTTGGATGTTAAACGGGACAGGCGCGGGTCATCGCATACAATCATTGAAAGCAACTTGTGAGACGCTCTAGCATTTTTGTAAGGGACGAGATCATTTTATCGAAGGCAACATCGAGGGTCATCGAGGGACTACGATCTTTGTTTATCGAAGGATCATTTGCTAGAGTGTCTCATATTCGAGGGACATGATTGTGTTTCCGAGGCAACAAGCAAGGTTACCCTAGAGGTGCGCGTGTGAGAAGTGTATTGATTTCAAGTTATTTATTCTTGGATTTAGGTCATCTAGCGATTGATTTTTGAATCTTGCCATACACGCCTAATTACTACACAATATATTGAAAGCAATAACTTGCTGGAATTAAAGTCTAAGCTATTACAAAAGTATCCGGGAATGGGGGTACAATTATTACAAATGGGGATGAATCTCATAAGAATAGCAAAGTCCAAATATTACAACCAAATCGAATTGTCGCGATTCAATACAAAGTTATAACAAATTATGAAATAAAGAAAATCAATAAATTATGAAATGCATGTATTTATTAAAAGAGATAAATAAAATCTATTCTAAAATATTAAACATTATTATTATTCGTTCTTGTATTTTTATTAATCATGTAAATAAAGAAAGAGAAAATAAACTAACTTAAATGTTTTTTTTTGGTATTTTTATTAAGTGTAAAAAAGAAAATGATTAAAATAAAACTAATTAAATTAAAAATTTTGGTGTTTTTATTAAGTGTAAAAAAAAATAATAAAGATAAAAAGAAATGACAAAAATAAATAATCTCAAAACTTAAATTAAACTAAAGAAAATGATTGAAATAAAACTAATTAAAAAAAATCAAAGTTATTTTAAAAAAAGTTTTAATATGTCATTAGTGTATTATTTAACTAAAAGAAAAGAAAATAAAACAAATTAAAAAATTAAAAAGAATGGGCTTAAGATTGATATTGGAAGTTAGGCCCAAAGGGAAGCTAATGTGGATGCTGAAACACAAGGCAGAGGAGAGGGGGGTACGAGCCAGCAAATTAAATGGGCCTAAGGTTGTTTTGAAACAGAGTGGCCCACTTCTTAAATTTGTAACATTTGATTAGGGTTTTGAAAATCAGGGTTTGCGAACCTGAGCTCGCAGCGGTGCCGTACCCTTCGTTCTCCCTTCATCTCTCTCTCGCTCAACGCCTCCCTGATCTTCCCTTCCCCATTTCGCCACCGGAGCAACCCTCGCTCTCTTCCTAACCATGCCCAAGCGATTCTTTCATATAGAAGGTGATGTTCTGTTGGTTTTGAAAGTTTAAACGATTTCTGTTTTCTTTTTGTTTAATCTGGTTCTTATCTTTTTATTGATTAATTTTATTTCCTCATGAGATGTATGAAAGGATTTGAAGAGAAACGTGCCTTGGGCGTTTTTTATGGAAAATGGAGAGGAAGGAGATTTGAGCTGGGTGCTCCTTGGCGGCCGGGAGCGGGAAGGGGAGAAGTGATGATGGCGAGGCGCGCTTTTTGGTAACTTCTTTCCTTTGATGATGATACTGCTTCTGAAACTTTGTTATTGTTGTTGGCTGATGATGAAGATCGCTTCTGAAACTTTTGATTGTGTAATGATTTATTGCTTCTCTTCTCTCTCTGAACTTGAATGATGATAGTGATGCTGACTTCGTTATTTATTTCCTCTCTCTTGCACTTGAATGATGATGCTTGTTGCTTTCTGAAACTCTGCTTGTATAATGATTGATGATGATGCTTGTTGCTGTGTCTGAAACTTTGTTGGTATGTAAGTTGATGAGGATAGTTTGTTCTGAAACTTTGTTTGTTGGTTTAGATTGTATGCTAGCTTGAGGATGATTGTTGGTTTGAGTTACTGAAGGTTGTTGATTGTTACGGATTCCTGATTTCTTTGATGTGAACTTGTTGGAGTTTTTGGAAATTGTTGTTGACAGTTTGCCAATTTTTGTGGCTTGTTTGGAAGTTTGAGTTGATTGTGCAATTTGGTAGGCTTGTTTTGTTTGGGAACTGCAGGTCTTTTTCTTGAAACTGTTATACAGTTTGCAGGTTGTGAATAATGGTTGGAACTGTATGTTGGTGTTGAAATGTTATGCAGGTTTTGGTTCTGCAATGTTTATGCTGTTTGTTGTTATTTTGCAGCTTGGTTCTGCTTTTTATGGTTTGTTGCAGTTTGAAATCTGCAGGTTTGGGAGAGTTGTGCAGGTTTTTTGTATGTTTTGTTGCAGTTTGAAGGCTTTTACAAGTTTTGTTGCTTGAAACTGTTATGCAGGTTTTGAGGTTTTTGCAATGGTTATGCAGGCTTTGGAAGTTTGTAAAATTTTTTAACTTTGAACTTGCAGTTTTGGACTGTTTGTTTGATAACCGGTTTTTTGAGTTGTTTTGCAGCTTGTTGGCTTTTTGTGAGCTACAAGGCTTGAACTATTATGCAGGTTGGGTTGTGTGTTTTAACTGCTAACATGTTTTGTGTGTTTTAACTGCTAACATGTTTTGTGATTTGTTGCAGTTTTGAAAAAAATGTTCTCTTCCTTTCTTCCAGCTTGATAGTGTTATATCTTTGTGACTTGTGACAGATTAGCCTTGGTAGCCAAACTGTACCATTCCAATAAGATAGGTGATATCTTTTCTCTCTCTCCTCTCTCAATGATAAAGCAGTTTTCTTTTCTAATTTTTCTGAAAAGTTTGCCCCAATTTTCTGGAAAAATGATGAAAGGCTATAAAACAAGCCTTTTGCTTGTTATTTGGTTTACCCTCTGCATTCTCTTTCTGCCTGTTGTTTGTACTTTATGCCTGTTGTTTTGCTTAGTTTGCATCCAGTTTGGTTTGCTTTGTAATGTACAGTTTGGCGCCTTGTTTGTGCTGTTTGGACAGCATGTTTCAGTTTGCCTTGTGCTTTGCATTTGCGCGCCTGCTTGTAATTTGCTTGCTTGGCCTATGTTTTCAGTTTGGCGTCTTGTGCTTTGCATTTGAATAATTTTGCATTTTTTATTTTTCTCTTTGTGAACCAAGAAGAGCAATCTTCTTGTGATTTGCAAAGAGGAAAATAAAAACATGATGAAAAATAGCCCTCTGATTCCAAACGGTAAACTTTAATGATGAAAAATTTTTCTTTCTTTTTGTTTTGAAAATTCTATGTTAATGCTCAATCAACTGTACTAATTTTTTGTCTTTCTTTCATGTGAGCGCAAGTTGGACGGTGACAAAGCAGAGGAAGCAGGAGACTTTGTGGCGAGCATGGGAGCAATGGAAACTTAGGCTTAGATTCAATTCTTTGTAACTTAGAGATAAATATTCAAACAAATGTACCAATTTACTTTTCAAATACAATAAGTTGCACAACTTAAAGCATTTAAATAATAAACTGTATTGTAACATTTTTTAAATAAATGAAAAAGTCTTTATGAGATAATCTGATATCCATTAAAATCTTCTACTGTTAGCAACTTGTAATTCTCTCCTCAAGTCTTCACTGATTCTTTAAGATTCCTGATTAAAATAACTGAACTGCATTCCAATAATTCCAATACAGATAACTGAAACTTTAAGTAATCCAATAACTCTGTAATCTCGTAACCTTGCAACAGTATTCCAATTAAAACATGCACTGTGTAAAAAAGCAAATGTTTCATTCCATTAACAAGCAAATGTCTTAACATACGCACATTATCTGGTTAACCTGGATCAGACAAAACCTAAATGTTCCAAATGACAGTCTCAACTCCCATTTCTTGTCCCAGATAAACAGGCCTTGAGAACAACCAGTAACCTTTCAGTAAGCTTAAAAAATCGTGAAAACATGTGACAGTTAATTGAATTTCTGAGAATTCAGTTTCTTCTGAGAAATGCGAGAAAAACCTTAATTCTTGATCTACTGCCAAAGAAAAATCGGTCTGATCGATTCCTGAGCCAATCTCGAAAATTTGAGAAAACCCTAGGGTTGTGATATCTTGTGAAAAATGGGAGGGCAAATTTTGGGGTACAACAACGCCTCACATGCATAACATGACCATTTTTCATAAGGAAACAAGTGGAGTTAACCCTAGAGATGCAAGTGTGCAAGTGTTTGTATTTCATGTTTGATTTATCTTGAATTAGGGCTTTTTAAGTATTGATTTTATCTTTCCATACAAACCCTAATTACTAGCATTTATATGAAAACGGTAAATTTCAGAAAGTAAATATCCTACACTATTACAATCATTTGGGGATAGGGTGTACAAATTTACAAATGGGGGTTGTAAGAAATTAAAGTCTTTAATTATCTATTACAACCATATTAAAATAATATACAAGAATTGAAATGTAAAATGGATTTGTTTTATTTTTATTAAGAGAAGAAATAAATTTTCTTAAGGAAAGGTTTTTAATCTTTTTGTTTTAAAATAAATAAAGCAAAGTATATTAATATAAAGTATTTTTGGTGTTTTTGATTAATGAAAATAAAAGTGATGATAAAAATAATAAGAGAATAAGAGTTGGAGTCAGCGTGTTGCCGAAAGAATGGAAATAAGAGAGAGCAGAAGTTCTGACTCAGACGCGCTGCAAGTCAGAAAGAAAATGTTAGTAGAAATGGGGAAAGCCAGAAGTTCTGGATCCAGATGCGCTAAAGTTCTGGGGTTGCTGGAAACAAAGGAAAGCCTAGAAGCTCTGATTATTGAAAGAGCCTAGAAGTTCTGATTGTTGGAAGAGCCTAGAAGTTCTGATGCGGCTGGAAACTTAGAAGTTCTAGTGTTACTGGAAGGCTAGAAGTTCTGTTAATGGGTAAGTGAGGTGACGATGTTGTTGGATGTGAATATGTAGAGGTTCTGGTCCAGGAGTACTGTTTTGACAAACAAATGGGAGGGGGTTAATCTAGAAGTTTTTGTCCAGGAATATTGCTTGACAAATAATGGGATAAAAATGTTAAGAAATAAACATAAAAAGATGCTTATGGGGCTAGAAGCCCGGACCCTTAACATTAATGCCTTATGCACGCGCTCTCTACCATTGGGGTGGTTATACATCCAGTATTAGAAGCAAAAACATAAACATATATTACAAAGTAAGTTCTGATGATGAATTTCATCTTCCTCTTCGCGCCATCCAGAGTATCTAGAACTTAGTCATTTCTCAACAAAAAAGAAAATGCAAACATAGAAGTTATGGCAAATCTCATCATGGTTTCAAAAATACAAAGTATCAAAACTGTAAACCAGAAGCAAGCATGCATTTTGCTAATCCTAATTCTGAATCCTAATTTTCTCAAGAAGTTCGGATCTGAAATTCTCTCTACTTAGGCCATATAAAAGAAATCTATAAATATGTACAAATTTAGAGCCATGATATCTACATTGTATCTTCGAAAATGCAAGCCTAACAATGCCTAAGTAATGAGATGAAAATCAGAAGAAACTTACCTTGCAGTTGGAAATTGTTCTATGAGTTTGAGCCTGGTTTAGATTTGTTCTGGTCAACTTCCCCAAGTTCTCAAAAATCTAAAGCAACCCTTAACTTGAGTTATGGATGGTTGGAAAGCTCTGGAGCAGTCAAGGTGCAAAGTTCTGACTTTTGAAATGGAGATGGGTGAAGACTGTATTTCAGTTTGAAAATAGAAGTTGGGAAAGCTTCTACGTGTATACCAAAAACTGTATGGATGATTTGGCCAAGAAACACACAAGGAAAATTAGAGTTTGGATGCAAAAACTAAAAACTAGCAGGTTTTCTGTTTGTGCTGCAGTTTCAGGTTCTTGGGAGTTTTCAGCAGGGTTTCAGGGCTTTTTTTCTCAATCCTCCTTCAGTTTGCAAATGAAGTTTAATTTATAGGAAAAGGATTTATAAGTTTGGAGATGTCAGGAGTACAACCATCATGTGTTATAGATCGTTGACTTATTTTTGAAGCAAGTTTAGACAAGCATGGTTTCAAGGCAAGGTAGGGTGGTTAGCAACTTTAAACACGCCTAATCTGAGTTTGTAGGCATGATTTGTGGGGAAGTACACTCAGAAACAAAGTAAAGTATGGGCTCAAAATGAACTTTGTACAGAAGTTTGCTTTTCAAGGACAACAGTGGTACTTTTATGCCACACGTGGGAAGATCTTTTGGATAAAGGCTTAGACACTGGGATAAAGACTCAAAAGTTGGTGTAAGCATTAAATTATGATGAGATTTAATAAGCAAGAAGGCCTGCAACATGAGATTATGTAGCATAGCTTGAAGCTGGATTAGAAGTTCAGCATAAACATAACTTAGATTAAGAACAAATGTCCAACTTCTGATCTTTGATTCTCCCTGCTCCAATGAGCGGAAGGAGTTCTCAGACTTTCCAGAAAGCTTGTAACTTTGTAACCCCTCTTTGAATCATTTTTGCAAACTCTGATTGTACCTACGTGAAAATTGGCCCAAAAGTTCTAATCAAATTCTGACTTGGAAATGTTCAGAATTTACTAAGTGTTTTAGTTTCATGGACGTGTCTTCAAGGATTTATAACTTAAAATCTTAGCATTTCTAGAAGGAGTTTTATTCTGTAACATTTTAGATCTCATTGAGATCTACAACTCTTATGTCAGAAGTTCTTCCTGAATCATCTTGCATCATGATGAAAAATCTGGCCAAAAGTTCTGAACTTATCATACTTTCTTAACACTTAGAAAAATTTCTAAGTGTTTAGAACTTTGACTTTTCCATAGTAATTTTGACTTTTGATTTTCTTGGTGAACCAACTTCATATTCTAACATGTCTTGATGAAATGTGATTCTTGAAACTTGATTTTGATCCAAAAGTCAAAGTTTGACTTTTCAATGTGCATTTTAACCATTTTGCCCTTGTGCTAATTCCAAACCTAAATTGATGTATCAGTGCTGCAAACTTGAGTCATGGAAGATCTTTTGAGAAAATTCTTGAGAAATGAGAGGGAAAATTTTGGGGTACAACAGATGCCCCTGTTTAATCTTTTTAAACCTGAAGAGTTAGATTGGCGAGCCCGCCATTCGTGACTTGAAGGTGGAAGATGATTGAACACTAAAGTGCCCAGAAATTTGCACTTGATGATGTGTTAGTTGATTGTGTAGGGAATGGTTTTAAAGATGCCATTTGGAGTGACTGGGGAAGGTATCAGGATAAATCTTCTGGTTGATTTATACTGAAGTGGTAGATATATTTTGCCTGTTTTTAAATGGAAGAGATAAATCTAACCAGAAGAGGTCTTCATTTTCCTGTTAATTTTTTTTTCTGCAAGGAAGAGGATTAGTTGCATGCAGATGTATGCATGGCGTAATGATGTTCTCAAAATAAAGGAGATTATGTTGTATGCATTTGTCATGTATGTCTTATGGTTTATGAATGTGATGCGTTTATTGCAACGTGTCTTTGTCTAGGAAAATAAATCTTTGACAACATGCTGGGGAACTTTGGGAGGCTGAATCCCGAACTGTTGTTGGAGAGTAGGTGTATCTTCAACTTTGTTTAGAATGTTTCTGCTGGGAATTCCTGTTTTATTGTGTGAGGAGAAATACGCTAGAGAATATTGACTTTGGCTCTTTGCATGAGGAAACTCTGTAGGGGGTTTGATTTCTGCTTGGAGGAATAAAGTTCAGGAATTTTGGTTGTCCATTGCTCTACTGGGGAGTTATTCCTAATTGGAGAGAAACGAAAGTTAGCTGTTATCTGGTCGAAATCCAGGCTTGGCATCAATTTGTTGGGGATAATGAAGTTGACTGTTATCTGATTGTATTCGAGGCTTCGCAGCGACTTACTGGGGAAGATTAAATTAAAATGTTATCTGGTCGCATTCTAGGCTTCGCAAAAAATTACTTGGGAGTGTGAAGTTAAACTGTTATCTGGTCGGATTCCAGGCTTCGCAACAACTTAACATTAAACTGCTATCTGGTTGAATTCAAGGTTTCAAAGCAAATTTCTGAGGTGGGTGAAGTTAATTGTTATCTGGTCAAACTCCAGGCTTCGTAATAACTTACTTGAACTGTTATCTGGTCGGGTCCAAGCTTCACAATAACTTACTTGAAAGGATGAAGTTAAACTGATATCTGGTCGGGTCCAGACTTCACAATAACTTGCTTAAAAGGATGAAGTTGAACTGACATCTAGTCGGGTCCAGGCTTTGCAGTAACTTGCTTGAAAGGATGAAATTGAACTGATATCTGGTCGGGTCCAGGCTTCATAGTAACTTGCTTGAAAGGATGAAGTTAAACTGATATCTGGTCGGGTCTAGGCTTCACAGTAACTTGCTTAAAAGGATGAAGTTGAACTGATATTTGGTCGGTCCAGGCTTCAGAGTAACTTGCTTGAAAGGATGAAGTTGAACTGATATCTGGTCAGGTCCAGGATTCACAATAACTTGCTTGAAAGGATGAAGTTTAACTGAAATTTGGTTGGGTCCAGGCTTCATAGTAACTTTCTTGAAAGGATGAAGTTGAACTAACATCTGGTCGGGTCCAGACTTCACAGTAACTTGCTTAAAAGGATGAAGTTGAACTGACATCTAGCCGGGTCGAGGCTATGCAGTAACTTACTGGGGGTATAGGAAAACTCTATTGGGGAAAAGAAGTTAAACCATTGTCTGGTCGGGTCCAGGTTTTACAATATCTCGAGAGGTTAAACTATTATCTGGTCGGGTCCAAGCTTCATAGTAACTGAAAATTGTTTGAGTAGAAATGATTCCGTTGGGGAGTGTATTGTTTTGTTGGGGAATAAACCACGTTGAAGAGAATATTTGATGACTTGCTTGGAAGGTGAATCCTTTAGGAAGAAATCCACAAGGCTTCTTCTTTTAAGACCAACTCAATTGGGGAGAGGATTTTCGAGAGATTGAAACTCTGACCGAGGGTTGTATAAATCCAACTTTATGGGCAACTTTGTTTGGGAAAAGGTTTATCGTAGCAGGCTCTGTGGAGAAAATGCTAATGAGATAACTCTGTGGGGATATCTCAACTACATTAAAGAGATGCTCATTGCTGCTTGGCAGCAAATACTTACTAAATAGTTTAATCATGTTCATATGCATATGTTCATTCAATTTTAGTCATTGGACGTCTTTGCACTCAAAACAAAAACAAAAAGTTTTCACTTCAAAGTATATTTGTATTGATGTTTTGCCCATGAATAGGCGTTTTTGTACAAAGAGACGGATATCCTAGTAGGAGGAAATCGTCGAAAGGACAACAAAATTGAAAACAAAAATAACAACCATGTGGAAATGATCTCATTATGTTCCAACTCTACTATTTCCCCAATGTCTTCGAACGTCCCTTTCCTTTAACAGAAGTTGATTGGATTGATCTTAGACCATTTGGACCCAGACCTTGGTAATAAAGTCGATTTTGGTGATTCTACAAGACATATTCATACGCTTTCAATCCTTAAATTTTTCCTGGACCTCCCTTTCGGGTTTTCAGCCCACCAGGATACCCATTTTTTCCCAAGTCGCCCTTTCGGGTTTTCGACTTGCCAGGTGTACAATCTTTTGCATATATCCCTGATTTTTTCCCAAACCTTTGGTTCGTCGGGATGCCTATAACTTGCCTAGGTGTGTCAACCCAGCGAGTCTCTTATGCATAGTATTTTTTTAACTATGTCCAGTTCACAGGATATGGGAAATCTTCACCGTCCATAGTAGTCAACATTATGGCGCCACCAGAGAAAACATTCTTGACAAAAAATGGCCCTTCGTAAGTGGGAGTCCGTTTTCCCATGGGGTCGCCTTGTGGAAGAATGATGTGCTTTATTACCAAGTCACCAGCTTGATATACTCGAGGCCTAATCTTTTTATTGAAAGCCTTGATCATACGTTTCTGGTACATCTGACCATGACAAACAACAGTCAGTTGCTTTTCATCGATTAAGTTCAACTGATCCAATCTTGTCTGAATCCATTCGTCTTCTCCTAGGCATGCTTCCTTCATAATCCTTAGGGAGGGAATCTGAACTTCTATTGGCAGGACAGTCTTTGTAGGTTACTACCATCTTTTGCACAATCTTCTTAATGTTTTTGTTGGCTGCTTCCACTATGCCATTCATTTTAGGTATATAAAGAGAAGATTTGTGATGCTTGATTTTGAACTGAGTGCAAAGTTCTGCCATCATATCATTGTTGATATTGGTTCCGTGTCAGTGATGATCCTTTCGGGGATACCATAGCGGCATATGAGGTTATGCTTGATGAAACTGGCTACAACGTTCTTTGAGTCTAAGGAAAATGAGGCAGCTTCGACCCATTTGGTGAAATAATCAATAGCGACAAGAATGAAGCGATGTCCATTGGAAGAAGTAGGTTTGATCTCTCCAATCATGTCAATGCCCCACATTGCAAATGACCACGGAGCAGTCATGACATTTAGAGGAATAGGGGGCACATGGACCTTGTAAGCATAGATTTGGCACTTGTGGCAAGTCCTTAAGTTATGATGGCAATCAGTTTCCATTGTTGACCAATAGTAACCAGCTCTCAGGATTTTCTTGGCCATGGTATGTCCACTAGAGTAAGTCCAAAAGATACCATCATGCATATCTTCCATAATTTTCTCTGCCTCATTCTTGTCCACACATCGGAGTAGAGTAGAATCATGGTTGCATTTGTACAGGGTTCCATTGCTTAGGAAGAATTTGGCTGAGAATCCTCGTAAGAATTTTTTATCATTGATTGAAGCTCCTTCGAGATACTCTTGCGCTTCAAGGTATCTCTTCACCTCATGGTACCATGGCTTCTCTGCGTCAGTGTCAAGCTCATAGCGGTGCGCAGGTTCGTCAAATATCTCAATTGTAATCATAGGAGCTTCGTTGTCCCATTTGACCTTGAACATAGAATACATTGTGACTAAAGCATCGACTAACTAATTTTCTTCTCTAGGGAAGTGTTCAAAGGTGATTTCTTCGAAGTATGGAATCAGAGATAGCACAAACTCCTTGTAAGGGATAAGATTAGGATGCTTAGTGTCCCAATATCCCTTTACTTGGATGATCACTAGAGCGTAATCTTTGAATACATTCAAATGCTTTATCCTTAAATCAATGGCAGCCTTCAGACCCAAAATGCATGCCTCATATTCAGCCATGTTATTTATACAATCGACACATAGTCTAGAAGTTAAAGGGGTGTGGCAGCCCTTAGGAGAAACTACCACAACACCAATTCCGTTACCCAAAGCGTTGGAAGCCCCATCGAAAACCATAATCCATTGGAATCCTTGTCCAGGTCCGTCATACGGTCCAGGTTTTGCGTAATCGGTCACTAACATGATATTCTTATCCTGAAAGACAAAGTTCATAGATTGATAATCATCAACAGCTTGATGGCCAAAATGATCTGCCAATACACTTCCTTTGATGGCCTTTATGTTGTATATTGAATATCGTACTCCGTCAAAATCATTTTCCACCTAGCTATCCGTTTGAAAAGAGCGGGTTTCTCGAAGATGTACTTGATAGGGTCCATCTTAGAAATCAATAGAGTGGTATGAGTCAACATATACTGTCTTAGCCGGTGAGCATCCCATGCTAGAGCGCAGCAAGTTTTCTCGAGAAGTGAATATCTGGATTCACAGTCGGTAAACTTTTTTGCTCAGGTAGTATATTGTATGCTCTTTTCGGCCATACTCGTCATGTTGGCCTAACACACACCCCATAGAATTTTATAGCACAGTCAAGTACATGATCAAGGGTCTTCCTTAAACTTGAGGCATGAGGATAGGAGGTTCTTGCAGATATTCCTTGATTTTGTCGAAGTCAGCTTGGCATTCATCATTCCATCTAACTACTTGATCTTTCTTCAAGAGTTTGAAGATTGGCTCACAAGTAGTAGTTAAGTGAGATATGAAGCGGGCAATGTAGTTAAGACGACCCAAGAATCCTCTAACCTCCTTTTCAGAATGGGGAATGGGCATTTCTTGAATTGCTTTTAACTTTGCAGGATCAACTTCGATGCCTTTACCACTGACAACAAAACCTAGAAGTTTTCCAGATCTTACTTCGAATGTGCACTTATTAGGGTTCAACCTTAACTTGTACTTTTTCAGCCTCTCGAATAACTTGTATAGGTGATTGAGATGATCTTCTTCTGTTTGTGATCTTGCAATCATATCATCCATATATACCTCTATTCCATGATGGATCATATCATGAAACAAAGCTACCATAGCCCTTTGATATGTTTCCCCTGCATTCTTCAATCCGAATGGCATGACCTTGTAACAAAATGTGCCCCATTGCATAACAAAGGTGGTCTTCTCCATGTCTTTGGGAGCCATCTTAATTTGATTATAGCTGGAGAAACCATCCATGAAAGAGAAGACTTTTTGTTGAGCGGTGTTATCGACTAAGACATCAATATGAGGTAGAGGGAAGTCATCCTTGGGGATTTCCCTATTCAGATCCTTGTAATCTAAACACATATGAACCTTTCCATCTTTCTTCAGCATAGGCACCATGTTTTCAACCCATTGAGGATAAGATGTCACAACTAGGAATCCTGCATCAAATTGTTTCATCACTTCAGCTTTTATTTTCTCAGACATGTCAGGCCGCATACGGTGACCTTTTTGCTTGACAGGAGTACAATCTTCCTTTGTTGGCAGATGATGAACTACAATATAGGTATCCAACCCTGGAATATCTTCATACGACCAAGCAAACACTTCCACGTAGTCATGTAACATCTAAACCAATCTGCTTTTGACACTGCTTCCTAGGTTGGCGCCAATCTTGACCTCTTTCGTGTCTGTCTCGGTACCTAGGTTAATGACTTCAACTGACTCTTCATGTGGCTGAATAGATTTTTCCTCTTGCATTAGAAGTCTGGCTAGTTCTCCCGGTATTTCACAATCTTCCTCGCCTTCGTCTTCGGCTTGGTTAATTGGATGTTTAGAATCATAACTGGCAATAGTAGAGTCATTGGCAATGAGATCCGGAGTGGACGAGGATCTGCAAGAGTATGTGTGTGTGTGTGTGTGTGTGTGCATGTAAGATACATGGCTATTTGAAAAATGCGTTAAATAAAAGAAAGACAATAAGCATAAAAATTTGAATGCAAAAAGTCCAATGGTTTATATTGAATGGTCATATGATAAAATGAACATAAATAAAACCCTTAACAAATGGACCATAATGCCCCGGGCCAGGCATATGGCCTAAAAGTCATTATTTAATATTATAGATAAAAGGCTCTTGAATTGATAGAAAGCAATAAACAAGTAATTACTCCTCAATGAAGGATATGGGAACGAAGTCCTTTGCACGCCAATTGTTGAGCTCCGTCGTAGTAGGGTATATCCATTCTTCGAAGGCATATTCATCATCAGAATCCTCCATAGCGTTTACTTCATGAATTCCAATATGGAGAGGGGGCTTTCCCACACGAGCGCGCCTAACCTCTTTCTGAGCCTTGATAGTGAAACCCAACCCACATTTATCTGCTTTGAACGGGATCTTGGGCAGTTTCCCTCAGGTAGAAAAGCTTCCATCTTCGACTGCGGCACGAGCATCCTTAAATGAAACCATCCTTGGCACGACCTTATCAGCTTTGGGCATGTTGGAGGAAATTTGGCAGTAGCAACCATAGGCGGAACAACTTCAAAAGCCTGACACTGGGTTTTATAAATTCGCTATCCATCTCCACATATTTGAAAGAATTGAGGTGGCTTACCATGAATTCCTCCTCACTGCAAACAGTGACGATCCTCCCCTTGACTGGGTATTTTCGCTTTTGGTGAATGGTAGATGTTACTGCCCCTGCTCCATGGATTCAAGGGCGACCCAGCAAACAGGAGTAAGCGGGACGGATGTCCATGATGTAGAAAGTAGAATTGAAAATATGTGAGCCAACTTTAATTGGGAGATCCACCTCTCCATGAACCTTCCTTTTAGACCCATCGAAATCCCTCATGATAATATCACTCGGCTTGAACACTAGTCCTTCACAGTCTAACTGGTCCAAAGCCCCCTTGGGTAGCACGTTTAAAGAAGATCCATTGTCAACCAAAACATGTGCTAGGGTAGTCCCTTTACATTCAACAGAAACATGCAAAGCTTTGTTATGACTCCTTCCAAGTGGTGTCAGATCAGCATCAGAGAACCCCAATCCATTATCGACCGTCAAGCTCGCCACACAATTTTCTAAGTGGTCAGTTGTGGTCTCATGAGGGACATGAGCCTTCTTTAATAATGTGATAAATGCTCGGTGTTGTAGCCCAAAATTTGCCCTCTCATTTCCCAAAGGATCACCATGGATGCCCAGGTTTTTCTTCCATCCATTTCCCAGCCTTGAACTACAAATTTTTCTAAGAAAGTTATTCACAAGGGTAAAATGGTCATTTGCATACTGAAAAGTCAAACCTTGACTTTTAGACCAAAATCAAGCCTCAAGAATTATATTTCATCAAGACATGTTGGAATGTGAGATTTGTTTCATAAAGATATTCAAAAGTTAATTTACTCTGGAAAAAGTCAAATTTCTAAATACTTGGAATTTTTCTAAGTGTTTAAGAAACATGACAAACTTAGAACTTCTGATCAGATTATCACCATGATGCAAGCTAATTTTGGAAGAACTTATGATACAATAATTATAGATTTAAGTGATATCTAAAATATTGCAGAACAGAACTTCTCCTAGAAATGCTGGGATTTCAAGTTATAACTCCTCAAAGACACGTCTTTGAAACTAAAGCACTCAGCAAATTTTGGACACTTTCAAGATAGAGTTTGGTCAAAAATTATGGGACAGTCTTCACAAAGGATCAGTCATAGTTTGCAAGGGTAAGTCAAAGAAGGTCTAGACATTTTCAAGACAGAGTTTGGTCAGAACTTCTGGGCCAGTCTTCACAAAGGATTAGTCAGAGTTTGCAAGGGTAAGTCAAAGAAGGTTAAAGAAGCTTGTTGCAAGCTTCTTGGAAAGTCTGAGAGCTCCTTCAGAACATGCTAGAGCCAGAAGATAAAAGGATCAGAAGATTGGATGCTACACTGAAGCAGCACTTCTGATCCAGAATTAAGCAATGATGCAGAATTTCACATGGCAGAATTTCTGGTTTGATAAATCTCATCATCATTTAATATTCATTTAATGCTCACAATCACTTTTTATTTTTTATCCAAAGGACTTCCCCCACGTGTACCCCTACTATCTTGGGAAAGCAAGCTTTTGTGCAAAAGTGTGCTACGCCCATGCGCTGCTTTTGCTTTTCCTTAATCCATGCTGACAAATCCAGCTTAGGCGCTGCTGAACCTGCTAACCATCCTACTTTGTGCCTTGAACCATGCTTGTTTAAGCTTACTTCAAGAGTAAGTCAGCGTCTAACGTATGACGTTGGTTCCACTTGACCTCTCCAAACTACAAAATCTTTGCCTATAAATTGAACTCCTTTGGCAACTGTAAATGAGTCAAAAAATTTGAGAAAGCAAAACCTTGAACCCCTGCAAAAAATTCCAAGAGTCCAAAAACTGCAAACACAAACTACAAAAAAACCTGTTCACTTTTGATTCCTTGCATTCAAACTTCATTTGTTCTCGAGTGTTTCTTGACTAAAAACCATCCACACAATTTCTGACTCATATATTAGAAGTTATCCTAACTTTTGTATCCATTATGCAATACACTCTCGATCCATCTTAACCTCAAAGAAGTCAGAACATCACCCCTTGGATGTTCCAGAAATTGAAAGCTTCCAACCTGCTGGGTACGTGAAGAAGTTGCTCAGAACATCACCAGAGTTCAGGACCAACCTCTAGTTCACAGAATCTTTTCCAGCTGCAAGGTAAGATTCTGCTGACTCTCATCATATTACTTAGGCATTGTCAGACTTTGCATGTTTAAAATACAATGTAGATATTCTGGTTCTGATGATGTACATATTATGAGATTTCATGCATCTGCCTGCCTAAATAGAGGGAATTCCAGTTCAGAACTTCATGAAGAATTTAGGACTCAAAATTAGAATTAGCAAATTCATGTTTGCTTCTGATCTGTATTGCTGATATCTTTTTCTTCTGAAACATTATGAAACTTGTCATAATTTTTATATACGTAACTTCTGTTCTGTTAAGAAATGACTAACTTGCAGATGTTCGGACTAGCATGGAGAGGGAGATAAAGTTCTATCAGTAGCATCAGAATTTCTGAAAACTTCTTTATTCCCAGCGGATCCAGAACTTCTGACTTTCCCTATTTCTGTTAATGTTGTTTCTGTTTGTGCAGTATGTCAGAGTCAGAACTTTTGACCTCTTCTTTTCAACATTTGCGCTGATTCTGTCTTTCTTCTCCTTGTTATTTTTTTTACCATCACTTTTATTTTATCATTAATATAAAAAAACATCAAAAATATTTCATATTCACATATTATATTTTATTCCTTTCAACACAAAAAGATCAAAAATATTTTTCTTAAACCAAACTTATCTCTCTTCTAAAACAAAACAAGTTCATTTCATATTTCCTTGTACATTCTTATCCATTTCAATATGTTTGTAATAGTAACTTAGGAATTAATTTTATTTGCAATCCCCATTCATAAATATGTACCCCAATCCCTAAATATTGTAATAGCATAGGACTTTATATTTCTGCAATTTATTGCTTTCGAATGTAAATGCTAGTAATTAGGGTGTGTATGGCAAGACATGAAATTGAAAAATAGATCACCCTAATCAAGACTAAATGCATGCAATCAAACACACTTGTACACTAGCACCCTTAGGGTAATATTACTTGTTGCCTATCGGAAAATATAGTCATGTCCCTCGAACATGGGCGTTTTAGCAAAAGACCCTCGATAAAAGATCGTAGTCCCTCGATGACCCTCGATGTTGCCTTCGATAAATGATCTAGTCCCTAAAACGACATTGCTAAAATGTTCCATGAGTTTCCTTTTATGACTATACAAACGTCCCAACATCCGTCCCTTCACATCCAACGATGGGACTTCTTACCAAAACAATGGTAAGATAGTAACGTCTAAAGGAGGAGAAAAAGAACACCTAAATATCTTTTGAGTAGGTAGATTTGCTATTAGTCGCTTGCTTGCTCACAACAAAAACATTCTATACACCAACACTCTCACTTTGAAACATTTTCAAAAGACAACACTTTTTATGCGTTCTTATAGAGACGAGATCCGTTATAAAGAAAACCTTTTTCAAAATCACTTTCAAAAACACATCCCGCAAACACCTCTTTGAACTATTTTCAAAACAACGCTTTGTATGCATCCTTATAGAGACGAGGATCATTACAAAGTCACATTTTCAAAATACTTTCAAAACCCACATCACAAAGTACACATTCAAACAAAAGCAAGTGATCTAGCAAGTAACTAAGAGCCCATGGAAAACCATGGATGAAGAGGGTGCTAATACCTTCCCTTTTCATAATTTACCCCCCGAACTCAAGAAAACATCTCTAAAGGTCTTTCCTATGCTTTTTCACCTTTCCCTTTGGATAAAAGAAAAGTCGGTGGTGACTCTTGCTAAACCGCAACATTTGTAAACACAAACGCAAACAATCAAGTCAGTTCTCCCACTACATCACAGAACGGGCGACTCTGATGGGGAATATTCTAATGTTGGGTTACCTTAGGGCTAGATCACATCTATTTTCTTTCATTGTTTGACTTGTATGCTTTACGTTTTGGGTCCTTGTTTGGGTTACTATTAAAAATCCTACACCCGGATTTGGGGACACTCTTTAGGTAAGTAGCAATAAACTGTGAGGGAACTGTGCGGGGTATACCGACCCGGTTGAAGCAGTAGCCACGTTGATGTGGCACTTTGGTTGGTATCGGTAACCCTTGAGTCAATGAGGGAGAGTACGGGGCCGCCGCGTGGTGTCGTGAAGCATCAACTGACCTTAGAACCTTTAAATTGCACAACTTGGCCAGTAGGACGTAGCGAGGTGGCCGGCCTTGGTGTATTCCCAAGGTCGATAGATACTCGATGCTACACTCATTGAGGTTTGACTCTTGAGTTTTGTTTGATTGCTAGTCAATCGCTTATTGGACGAAGCTGGGAGAAAGATCAGTGATATTGAGATCCCTTTAGAACCCGGTTTATAGGACAGGTTGAACCAATCCAACTTCAAGAGGGTATGACCTTAAAACTCAAGCAAGTCTTAAACCTAAGGACTTGGTGTGATTTGTATGTGTTTGCTATACCTGTGATTTATCATGACATCATAAACATCATAAACATCATAAACATGGCATATCATTAACTAACCCTTTCAAGGGTTTCTAGGGCTCATCTTTGCTTTGTTTTGTAGGACATGTCATCTGCCCGTAGGAACACTATACAGATCAACCTTGTGAAAGTATCCCTCCAACTGAAGGATCTAGCATTAAGGGTTCTTGAAAACTCTCATTTCACTAAAAAGTATGGTCAATTGCTCAACTTGGTCACTGCCAAACTTGATGAAGAATTATTAAAAGTGTTGTTCCAGTTCTTCGATTCTGTGCACCATTATTTCACCTTCCTGGATTACCAGCTAGTACCTACTATGAAGGAGTTTTCTCAGCTGTTGGAGGTACCTATTCTGGACCAGTTACCATTCAACGGTACTGAGGAACATCCAAATCCTGAAGAAATTTCTAGAGCTCTGTCTTTACAACGGTTCGACATAGTGGCAAATTGGGAGACTAGAGGGAGCGTCCAAGGGATTCCGGTTAAGTTTCTGTTCGAAAAGGCTTATTATTTTTGGAATACTTTAGATTTACAAGCTTTTGAAGAGGTGCTGGAACTTCTCGTTTATGGGACGGTACTTTTCCCTAATGCTGATTAACTCGTAGATGTGAGCATTATCAAGATTTTCCTATCTCATAATCCAGTACCTACATTACTCAGGGATATTCTGCACTATTTGCGTACTCGCACTCTAAAGAGAAGGGGGACCCTCCTATGTTGCACTCCTCTTTTGGCTAGGTGGTTTATTTCGCACCTACCCAGGCCTGTTTTGAAGAACGAGCAGGGTCTGAAATGGTCTCGTAGGCTGATGTCCCTTAAGCATTCAGACATTCATTAGTGTTCGCGGTTCTCGGAGGATGTCACCATTATTGATTGCTGTGGTGAATTCCCTAATGTCCCTCTCTTAGGAATTAGGGGAGGAATCACTTACAACCCTTGTTTGCCCTTGCACCAGTTTGGTTATGCAAGGAGAGATGGTCCTCATGATACGCTTATCCAAAGAATCTCCTTCAACTATGAGAATGATGCTCAGGGTTACCGAAAAAGGTTCGTAAAAGCTTGGGGCATGGTACATAAAATTGATAGCAAGACGCTGGGGCGCAAGAATTCCATCCCTCTTGAGCCCTATCTCCGATGGGTATGAGCCCACGCTCGAAGTATTATGATGCCTTACCATGTTGTCCTACCAATAATTGTGGAACCAGTTGCTGAGAGAGATACGGCTTCCCTTATTCATCATCCTGATATGCCAACCGATCACGAGGAGTTGCATAAATCCTGGGTTCAACTTAAAGAGGAGAGGGACACGTTTGAAGCTCAGTTTTATGCCAGCGAGAAGAAGGTCCTGGAGCTCACTAGGCTACTCCATGAAGAAAGGAACATAAACGACTACATCGCACCAAAGAGGATGTGCTCCTAGGAAACCTAGTTTCTTTTTTTCTTTGAGTTTTGTTTTGTTTGAACTGTAAGCCTAAAAGGAATTTTTTGTAACAATTCAAACTCATTAATACAATTAACATGTGTTTCCTTTTTGTTTAAGTTAATTTGAGCTTTTAAGAATCCTTGAAATCATTGCATGCGCATACCATCCATGACATCGCATAAGCAGGTACTATTACAGGTTTCTCATCTCCTCTGTTGTTTATTTCAAGCAGATATGTCTTCTGAACAAAGCATCAAAGATCTTCAGGCACAAAATGCCCAATTTCAGCAGATGTTCATAACTCTGGCAAAAGGGCAGGAGGATCTGAAGGCCCTCATCCTGAAAGAGAAAGAGAATAAGAAGAAGAAGAAGCGCGTCGTTACCCTCAATATGGGCAGAAGGTTCGGGAGGCCACTAAAGCAATCAGTTGATGTGACTTCCTCATATAAAGAGGGGGAAAATCAAGAAAGACAGACAAGGGAAGAGGACCCCAGTCCTGAAGTCTCTGAAAATGATACTGACTACATTGATGAGCAGTATCCTCCCACTGAGGATAGGTACAAGCAGTTAGAGGATCGTTTAAGTGCTATGGAAGTCCAGAGAATACCAGAGCTGGATTTTGAAGAACTAGGTTTAGTGTCCAGGGTGGTCATCCCACGAAAATTTAAGGCTCCAGTATTCGCAAAGTATGATGGGGGTGTCTTGCCCAAAACTCCATCTCCGTTCCTATGTAAGGAAGATCCAACCCCACACCGCTGACAGAAACTTGTGGGTTCATTTCTTTCAAGACATCCTGTCAGGGACTCAGCTCGAATGGTTCTACCAATTGGAGGGAACCAATGTCCGAAAATGGGAGGATTTGGCTGCCGCTTTTTACAAGAAATATCAATACAATGCCGACTTGGCCCCTACTCGTACTCAACTCCAAAGTATGTCCATGGGTGCAGGTGAAGGCTTTAAGGACTACACACAAAAGTGGAGAGACTTGGCTGGGAGAGTTCAACCCCCATTATCTGACCGGGAGTTGGTTGACATGTTTCTTGGGACGCTGTCTGGTCCATTCTTCAACCATTTGATTGGTAGCTCATCGGCTTGTTTTACTGAGCTGATATTAACTGGAGAGAGGGTAGAAGCTGGGATTCAGAGTGGTAAAATACAGAAAGATACCTCGTCAAGTTCAGAAAAGAAGCCTTTCACTGATAAGAAGGAGATCAACGCTATTTATGGCCCAAGAGGTCAAAGTCGAACTAACTACCGTTCAATAATAGGCGTTGTGATGATACTGAGGCCGGTAGCTGCCCCACAATGCAACAATCAACAAAGGTTAGAAAGACCACAAAGGCAGTTCACTCGGATTAACATGACATTGATAGAGGTTCTACCCCATCTGTTGATATCTAACTTGGCAACTTTAAGAGAGACTCCCAAGAATCCTAATACCTCATCTCCTCGTTACAATCTGAACGCTCGATGTGCCTATCATTCTGAGAGTTCTGGTCATGATACAAATGACTGCTAGGCTCTAAGAAACAAAGTAAAAGATTTGATTGAAGCCAAGGAGATTGAGTTCGACGCTCCGGAGAAGCCCAATGTCATAACTGCTCCCATGCCTAAACACCACCATGGAGTTAATGTCGTTGACACCGATCTGTTCGTAACCTCAATGGAAGAAGTTTCTACTCCTCTTGTGACTGTTACGAGGAACTTGTTGTTGGCCGGTTTATTTCTGGGTTATGGTGAAGGTTGCCACATGTGTTCATTTCTACCTTCTGGTTGCTATTTGCTAAAGACAGGTGTCCAACGCCTGATAGACAGCAAAGAAATTTTGTTCGAAAAGACTTTGATTCCAACTGTTCCGTGTGAAGATATTGCTACTATAACCATCTCTGCCAGTCCTTCTAAGGTTTCCTCGAGAAAACCTGTTAGGATTACATCCACTACGAGAGTCGCTCCATTGATAATCACGTGTCCTGGTCCTGTCCTGTATGTATCGGACAAAGTTGTCCCCTGGCATTATGGCGTCGATGTTTACTATCATGGTGTTAAACAAAACTTGAAGACCGAATAAGCTGATCCTGATGTCGGTAACATTGTCGGGACCAGTAAGGTTACTAGAAGTGGAAGGATTTTCTCTCCTGATATCTCCCCAAAGACTGTCACTAAGCCTATCGTTATTTCATCTTCTGCACCCGTCAGTACTTCAGTTACTATTCATGTTCTTACTCCAGCTGGTACCCCTTCCGATAAGTCATCTGAGACTCGAGGCGAAGAAGCTATAGGTGAGCCTGCCCGGACGGAGGCACCTAGGAAAGTTGTCGTGGAAGCCTCTAAACAAGATATAGAGGAAATTTTGAAAATCATTAAGAGGAGCGACTACAATATGGTCAAGCAGCTTGGGCAAACCCCATCAAAGATATCCATGTTGTCTTTGCTATTGTGCTCCGAGTCCCATGCGAAGGCTTTGATTGCATTTCTCAAGACTGCGCATGTGCCGCAAGAGACTTCAGCTGATCAATTTAAAGATTGCGTGGCTAGTCTGACTGCTAACAATGGGCTGGGTTTTTCAGATGCAGACTTGACACCGAAGGGAAGAAATCATAATGATGCTCTGCATGTCTCGATTGAATGCAGGGGCACCACTATGGCTCATGTGTTGGTGGATACTGGGTCTTCACTGAATGTTCTTCCCAAAAAGGCGTTGGACCGTTTGGATTGTGAGGGTTTGACTTTAAAGCCTAGTAACATTGTGGTAAGAGCTTTTGATGGGTCGAAAAGAATGGTGCATGGAGAAGTGAATATCCCTATCAAGGTAGGCTCTTTGACTTTCGAGTCCACTTTCTATGTGATGGACATCAGGCCATCGTACTCTTGTTTGTTGGGTCGTCCTTGGATCCATAAAGTTGGGGCTGTTACTTCTACACTGCACCAAATGTTGAAGTATCCGGTAAAAGGGAAGATAGTCACTGTGCATGGCGAAGAGGAGTATATGGTGAGCCATTTGAACTCCTTCAGGTATGTCGAAATGGACGGAGAATTTATAGAGACTCCTTGTCAAAACTTTGAAGAGGTTCCCCAGATTTTGGCGTCGACTGAGACTGCTACCAGCACCAAACCTCCTCTAAAGATGGATTCTCTTAAAGACGCTAAAGCAGTAGTTGAAGAAGGTAGGAGTACCAAGTGGGGACAACTTCCTGAGTTTATTCACAAAACTGAAAAATTTGGCTTGGGCTTTACTTCAGGGGCTCAAAGGGTTGTTCGATGCGCTCGGGCTAGAGGCCTCCCCTACGCATCAACAATCGAGAGGTCAATGCTATGGAAGACAGTGAGGAATATTTTGATGCCGACAACTGGATCTACCCGACTACCAATGGTGGACCGAATAACTGGACGACTAGGGATTTTGTTCCAGTTTCTTTTATTTCGTAGTAATTGTCTTACTTGTTTTCTGAATTTGTAATGAACAATTTAAACATTTTTGGCCTTGTGTCTTACCCGAGGCACGATGGTTCTCTCTGTAAGGGTTATTATATGTCATCTCATATTTCATCAATGAAGCATTGGACGTTCTTTGCATACAAAGTTTGCGCTCTCTGTTTTTCTTTTCTTTCTTTACTTTATCAATACAACTATGCTCTTACACACACTCATGTATCAAACTGCAGATCCATATCCACTCTGGATCCCATTGATAACAATCCTGCTATTGCCAGTTATGACTCCGAAAATCCGATCAACCAAGCCGAGGACGAAGGTGAGGACGATTGTGAGGTACCTGGAGAGCTTGCTAGACTGCTACAACAGGAAGAGAGGGCTATACAGCCTCATGAAGAGCCAGTTGAGACAATAAACTGGGGCACATAGATAGACAGAAAATAGGTTAAAATAGGTGCAAATCTGGAGTTTAGTGCCAAACAGAGGTTGATACAGATGTTGCACGACTACATTGAGATCTTCGCCTGGTCCTATGAAGACATGCCTAGTTTAGACACTGATATCATGGTACATCGCCTGCCGACTAAGGAAGACTTCCCTCTGGTTAAATAGAAGGTCCGCCGTATGCACCCTGAAATGTCAAAAAAGATCAAGGCAGAGGTCATGAAGCAGTTCCACAGAGGGTCCTTAGTTGTTAGCTCTTATCCGTAGTGGGTTGCTAACGTCGTTCCGGTACCTAAAAAGGATGGCAACGTAAGGATGTCTATTGATTACAGAGATCTGAGCAGGGCAAGCCCCAAGGATGACTTCCTGCTTCCCCACATTAATGTTTTGGTTGACAACACCGCGCAACACAAAATCTTCTCCTTCATGGTTGGTTTCTCTGGCTACAACTATATCAAGATGGCTCCTGAAGACATGGAGAAAATAACCTTCATCACACAGTGGGGCACCATCTGTTTCAAAGTGATGCCTTTTGGGTTAAAAAATGCTGGGGCAACTTATCAGTGCGCCATGGTTGCTTTGTTCCATGACATGATTCACCATGAGATTGAAGTTTATGTTGATAACATGATAGTCAGGTCTCAGACTGAGGAAGAGCACCTTGATCATCTCCAAAAGCTATTTGACAGGTTGAAAATATACAAGTTAAGGTTGAATCTGAACAAGTGCACCTTCAGGGTAAGGTCTGGTAAACTTCTGGGTTTCATCGTTAGTGACAAAGGCATCCAAGTAGATCCTGCAAAGGTAAAATCTATACAAGAAATTCCAGCTCCCCGTATAGAGAAGGAAGTTAGAGGTTTTTTGGGACGCCTGAATTATATCGCCAGGTTCATTTCACATCTGACTGCTACTTGTGAGCCAATCTTCAAGCTTCTGAAGAAAGCTCAAGTGGTAAAGTGGAATGATGAATGCCAAACCTCTTTCGAAAGAATCAAGGAATACCTTCAAGAACCACCAATTCTGATGCCTCCAATTGAAGGAAGACCTTTGATATTGTACCTGACATTGCTAGATAATTCAATGGGGTGTGTGATGGGGCAACATGACGAGTCTGGTCGAAAAGAGCACACCATTTATTACCTTAGCAAAAAGTTTACCGACTGTGAGACACGATACTCACAGCTCGAGAAAACTTGCTGCACTTTGGCATGGGCTGCTCGCTGGCTAAGACAGTATATGCTGACTCACACTACCTTGTTGATATCAAAGATGGATCCGATCAAGTACATTTTCGAGAAGCCCGCCCTCTCCGGAAGGATAGCAAGGTGGAAAATGATCTTAACTGAATACTACATACAATATACAACCCAAAAAGTAATAAAGGGGAGTGTATTGGCTGATCATTTGGCTCATCAGGCCATGGGTGACTACCAGTCCATGAATTTTGAGTTCCTGGATGAGAATATCATGTCAGTAATTGACTACAAAGAACCTGGACTGGATAAAAGACCCAAGGAAGGATCCCGATGGTATATGTATTTCGATGGAGCCTCGAACGCACTCGGTAATGGCGTTGGCTCCGTGATCATATCTCCTGAGGGCTGTCATACTCCTTTCACTCCCCGATTATGTTTCAATTGCACCAACAACATGGCGGAGTATGAAGCCTGCATCCTGGGTCTCAAAGCCGCTATTGACCTCATGATCAAGTTCCTAAATGTCTTTGGGGATTCAGCCTTGGTGATAAGTCAGATCAAAGGCGAGGGGATACAAAGCACCCGAATCTCATTCCTTACAAAGAGTATGTATTTACATTGCTCCCACACTTTGAGGAGGTAACCTTCGAACATTTCCCATGAGAGGAGAACCAGTTAGCAGATGCACTAGCTACCATGTCTTCTATGTTCAAAGTAAGGTGGGACAATGAAGCTACCCGAATCACCATTGAGAGGTTAGATGAACCAGCACACTACTATGAAATCAATACCGAAGAAGTGGCAGACAAAACCTGGTTTCACGAAGTCAAAAGGTATCTCAAGGCTCAAGAGTATCCCGAAGGGGCATCTGTCAATGATAAGAAGTTTCTGAGAAGGTTCGCCGCAAAGTTCTTCCTCAGTAATGGAATCCTCTATAAGCGCAATCATGACTCTACCTTACTGCAGTGTGTAGACAAGAGAGAAGCAGAGAGGATCATGACAGATCTACATGAAGGCACCTTCAGAACTCATTCTAGTGGACATACCATGGCTAAGAAGATTCTACGGGAAGGATATTACTGGTCCACTATGGAAGCCGATTGTTATCAGTACTCTCGAACTTATCATAAGTGCTAAATCTACTCTAATAATGTGCATGTGCCTCCGGTCCCCTTAAATGTTTTGACAGCTCCATGGCCCTTTGCGATGTGGGGCATCGACATGATCGGCGAGATCATACCTACTGCATCTAACGGGAATCGTTTCATTCTGGTGGCCATTGACTACTTTACAAAGTGGGTTGAAGCAGCCTCTTTTGCTACTGTGACCAAGAACTTAGTGGCACAGTTCATCCGACACAATCTGATTTGTCGATATGGTGTACCAGAGAGAATCATCACCGATAATGGTACGAATCTCAATAACACGATGATCACCAAACTCTGTAAGTTGTTTAAGATATAGCATCACAACTCTTCTCCCTACCGACCGAAGATGAATGGCACTGTTGAAGCGGCTAACAAAAACATCAATAAGATTATACAGAAGATGATGGTGACATACAAAGACTGGCATGAGATGCTACCGTTCGCTCTCCACGGATATCGTACCATGGCTCGCACATTAACCGGGACAACACCCTATTCTTTGGTTTACGGCATGGAGGTTGTCTTGCCTATTGAGGTTTGGATCCCCTCTCTGAGGATTATGAAGGATGCAGGGTTGAACGAAGACGACTGGATCCAGACTCGACTCGATCAGCTGATTTTAATCGATGAAAAGAGACTTACTGCTATCTGCCATGGTCAGACGTATCAAAAGCGAATGATGAAGGCCTTTGACAAGAAAGTCAGACACCAAGAATATTAAGTCGGGGATCTAATAATCAAATGAATCATACTGCCGCAAGGTGATCTCAGGGGCAAATGGACTCCCACGTACAAAGGGCCATTTGTGGTAAAAAACATTTTCTCGGGTGGAGCCATGATTCTAACCACCATGGATGATGACGACCTCCCTCACCCTGTCAATGCAGACATAGTGAAAAGATACTACGCATGATAAAAGACCCGCTAGGTCGACTGACCTAGGCAAAAATAAGGGCTTCCCGGCGAACCAAAAGGGTTCGGGCAAAAATAAGGGATGAAAATGAAAAAAAATTGTACACCCGACAAGTCAAAAACCTGAAAAGGCGACTTGGGCAAAAAAGGGTATCCCGGTGGATTGAAAACCCGAAAGGGCAATCTAGGAAAAAGTTAGGGATGAAAAGCGTATCACTATGTCCCATTAGATCACCCTGCGACCTGACTTCAGTATCAACTATCAAACTCAAACGGCGTCAACCAATCTAGTCAGCTTCGGACAAGCAGCAAAGTGAAGAGATGCTCGAAGGCATATTGGCAATAGAAAATTTGAAACCCAATGGGATTGTTACACATAGATGTTTTCATTTCATTGTACACAATACTGTATATCTTTCGTTTTTGCGGCAGTGTTCTCTTACTAGAGCGTCAGCTTCCTTGTACAAAAAAGGCCTATTATAGGTCAACTTCAAAAATTAATACAAATCATTTTACAAAAAATACTTGCTTTTCTTTTTCTGTTTTGTTTTTGCAAAAACGTCCAATGATTTATTCTTGACATATGCACTTGAATATGATTGCTAGTCACAAATGTTTGCATAGAAAAAAGAAAGACAATTGCTCATAACTTAAGAAACAGGGACAATAACTAAATGGTCAAACCCGACAATTACCCTGTCCAGCAGGTGCCAGGGCATAGACAGCTTTGGAGCACAATCATCAATACATGTGACCATGTAACATCTGTATTCCCCACAAAGTAAACAAAGCCTATATATCGGTTCTCTCAGAATGGGAAATAATCCCCTAGCCAAGGTCGTCCAGAAACCTGACACCTATGTTCCGCAGATTTTCGTAATCACAAATTTTCCACCATGGTTTTTTGAATCCCCCCAAGAAGAGTTTATTTCTCTGGGTGCAGGAGCTCAATCCCCGACAGAGCCCATTACTTCAGCTACGGAAGTCCACCTTCCAACAGAGTCATTCCTCCAGCAGAGTTATTCTCCAGCATCTCCTCCTGACAGAATATTCGCGAATCTCCAGCAACAGTCAGGGATTTACTTTCCCAGATGCGAGCATACATTGATAGTGTTTCATGAACATACATCATGACATACACATGCATACCACGCGCATCATAATCTCATTTATTTTGAGAACATCATCTCACAACGCATTTCATGCATCACATTTGGCTAACCATGTTATCTTTTCAGGAAGGTAGTTATCACCAACAATTCCAGCAATTATACATGTCACATCTGCGAGCAATCGAGGGAAAACCAGGTTCCTTCCCACAAGCCTTACTACCCAGGCTTCCATTTAGAAGTAACCCTACTACCCAGGTTCCTTCCCACAAGCCTTACTACTCAGGCTTTCATTTCGAAGTAACCCTACTACCCAGGTTCCTTCCCACAAGCCCTACTATCCAGGCTTTCATTTCGAAGTAACCCTACTATCCAGGTTCTTCCCACAAGCCCTACTACCCAGGCTTTCATTTCGAAGTAACCCTACTACCCAGGTTCCTTCCCACAAGCCCTACTACCCAGGCTTTCATCTCGAAGTAACCCTACTACCCAAGTTCCTTATCAAAATCCCTACTACCCAGGCTTTCATCTCGAAGTAACCCTACTACCCAGGTTCCTTCCCACAAGCCCTACTACCCAGGCTTTCATTTCAAAGTAACCCTACTACCCAAGTTCCTTCCAACAAGCCCTACTACCCAGACTTTCATCTCTAAGTAACTCTACTATCCAGGTTCCTTTTCCCTTGTCCCCAGACAACAGTTCATAACACTGTGAGGCCTGAACCCGACGAGATACGGTCAACTCCACATTTCCCCAGTAAGTCACTGTACAGTTTGGACCATGACCAGGTGTACATTCTACTTTCATCTCTTCAATCAATATTTAATCCCCAGTAGAGTTATGGACAACCAAAGCTCATAGACTTTACTCCCTAGTGCATAAATCAACATTCCCCAGCAAAGTCCCCCTCAACGGCAGGTACATGAATTCTCGACAAGGAATCTCTAACGCAACCGATCTTTTCCGGATGGCATCTTTAAGCCCATCTCCGACGATTCCCCATCACCTTCCAAATGGAATATTTAATCCCATTCCCTATACCCTCAATCATCACATCACCAAGTGCAAATTTCTTGGCACTCTAGTGTCCAATCATCTTCCACCTTCAGATCACGAAAGGCTGACCAGCCAATCTACATCCTCAGGCTCAAGAAGATTGAACAGGGGCAATTGTTGTACCCCAAAATTTACCCTCTCATTTCCCAAAGGATCACCCTGGATCTCCAGGTTTTTCTTCCATCCATTTCCCAGCCTTGAACTACAAATTTTTCCAAGAAAGTTATTCATAAGGGTAAAATGGTCATTTGCATACTGAAAAGTCAAACCTTGACTTTTAGACCAAAATCAAGCCTCAAGAATTATATTTCATCAAGACATGTTGGAATGTGAGATTTGTTTCATAAAGATATTCAAAAGTCAATTTACTATAGAAAAAGTCAAATTTCTAAATACTTGGAATTTTTCTAAGTGTTTAAGAAACATGACAAACTCAGAACTTCTGATCAGATTATCACCATGATGCAAGCTAATTCTGGAAGAACTTCTGATACAATAGTTATAGATTTCAGTGAGATCTAAAATATTGCAGAACAGAACTTCTCCTAGAAATGTTGGGATTTCAAGTTATAGCTTCTCAGAGACACGTCTTTGAAACTAAAGCACTCAGCAAATTCTGGACACTTTCAAGACAGAGTTTGGTCAGAACTTCTAGGCCAGTCTTCATAAAGGATCAGTCAAAGTTTGCAAGGGTAAGTCAAATAAGGTCTAGACACTTTCAAGACAAAGTTTGGTCAGAACTTCTGGGCCAGTCTTCACAAAGGATCAGTCAGAGTTTGCAAGGGTAAGTCAAAGAAGGTTAAAGAAGCGTGATGCAAGCTTCCTGGAAAGTCTGAGAGCTCCTTCATAACATGCTGGAGCCAGAAGATAAAAGGATCAGAAGATTAGATGCTACGTTGAAGCAACACTTCTGATCCAGAATAAAGCAATGATGTAGAATTTCTAGTTTGATAAATCTCATCATCATTTAATGCTCATTTAATGCTGACAACCACTTTTGAGTTTTTATCCAAAGTACTTCCCCCACGTGTACCCCTACTGTCTTGGGAAAGCAAGCTTTTATGTAAAAGTGTGCTAGGCCCATGCACTGCTTTTGCTTTTCCTTAATCCATGCTGACAAATCCAGCTTAGGCGCTGCTGAACATTCTCACCATCCTACTTTGTGCCTTGAACCATGCTTGTTTAAGCTTACTTCAAGAGTAAGTCAACGTCTAACGTATGACGTTCGTGCCACCTGACCTCTCCAAACTAAAAAATCTTTGCCTGTAAATTGAAATCCATTGGCAACTGTAAAGGGGTTTAAAAATTTGAGAAAGAAAAACCTTGAACCCCTGCAAAAAATTCTAAGAGTCCAAAAACTGCAAACACAAATTACAAAAAAACCTGTTAACTTTTGATTCCTTACATTCAAACTTCATTTGTTCTCGAGTGTTTCTTGACTAAAAACCATCCACACAGTTTCTGACTCATATATTAGAAGTTATCCTAACTTTTGTATCCATACTGCAATACACTCTCCATCCATATTCACCTCAAAGAAGTCAGAACATCACCCCTTGGCTGTTCCAGAAATTGAAAGCTTCCAACCTGCTGGGTACGTGAAGAAGTTGCTCAGAACATCACCAGAGTTCAGGACCAACCTCTATTTCACATAATCTTTTCCAGCTGCAAGGTAAGATTCTGTTGACTCTCATCATATTACTTAGGCTTTGTTAGATTTTTTATGTTTAAAATACAATGTAGATATTTTGGTTCTGATGATGTAAATATTCTGAGATTTCATGCATCTGCCTGCCTAAATAGAGGGAATTCCAGTTCAGAACTTCATGAAGAAATTAGTACTCGGAATTAGGATTAGCAAATTCACGTTTGCTTCTGATCGGTATTGTTGATATCTTTTGCTTCTGAAACATTATGAAACTAGTCATAATTTTTATATACGTAACTTCTGTTCTATTAAGAAATGACTAAATTTCAGATGTTCTGACTAGCATGGAGAGGGAGATGAAGTTCTGTTAGTAGCATCAGAATTTCTGAAAACTTCTTTATTCCCAGCGGATCCAGAACTTCTGACTTTCCCTATTTCTGTTAATGTTGTTTATGTTTGTGCAGTATGCTAAAGTCAGAACTTCTGACCTCTTCTTTTAAGCATTTGTGTTGATTCTGTCTTTTTTCTCCTTGTTATTTTTTTACCATCACTTTTATTTTATCATTAATAAAAAAAACACCAAAAATATTTCATATTCACATTATATTTTATTCCTTTCAGCATAAAAAGATCAAAAATATTTTTCTTAAACCAAACTTATCTCTCTTATAAAACAAAACAAGTTCATTTCATATTTCCTTGTACATTCTTATCCATTTCAATATGGTTGTAATAGTAACTTAGGACTTAATTTTATTTGCAATCCCCATTCATAAATATGTACCCCCATCCCTAAATATTGTAATAGCGCAGGACTTTATATTTCTGCAATTTATCGCTTTCGAATGTAAATGCTAGTAATTAGGGTGTGTATGGCAAGACATGAAATTGACAAATAGATCACCCTAATCAAGACTAAATGCATGCAATCAAACACACTTGTACACTAGCACCCTTAGGGTAATCTCACTTGTTTCCTATCGGAAAATATAGTCATGTCCCTCGAACATGGGCGTTTTAGCAAAAGACCCTCGATGACCCTCGATGTTTCCTTCGATAAACGATCTAGTCCCTAAAACGACATTGCTAAAATGTTCCATGAGTTTCCTTCTATGACTATACAAACGTCCCAACATTCGTCCCTTCGCAACCAACGATGTGGCTTCTTACCAAAACAATGGTAAGATAACAACGTCTAAAGGAGGAGAAAAAGAACACCTAAAGATCTTTTGAGTAGGTAGATTTGCTCTTAGTCACTTGCTTGTTCACAACAAAAACATTCTATACACCAATACTCTCACTTTGAAACATTTTCAAAAGACAACACTTTGTATGCATTTTTATAGATACGAGAGCCATTATAAAGAAAACCCTTTTCAAAATTACTTTCAAAAACACTTCCCACAAACACCTCTTTAAACTATTTTCAAAATAACGCTTTGTATGCATCCTTATAGAGACGAGGATCATTACAAAGTCACATTTTCAAAATACTTTCAAAACCCACATCACAAAGCACAAATTCAAACAAAAGTAAGTGATCTAGCAAGTAACTAAGAGCCCATGGAAAACCATGGATGAAGATGGTGCTAATACCTTCCCTTTTCATAATCTACCCCCCGAACTCAAGAAAACATCTCTAAAGGTCTTTCCTGTGATTTTTCAACTTTACTTTTGGATAAAAGAAAAGTCGATAGTGACTCTTGCTAAACTGCAACATTTGCATACACAAACGCAAACAATCAAGTCAGTTCTCCCACCGCATCACACTCGGGAATGAGCATCGGAACAAAGTAGCAAAGATAACATGGAGATCTTAGAAGGGGTTTGCCCTAGCTTCTCCAATATCTTGAAATCACTCCTCTTTATACTTTTTAAGATTTCATCCATTTCTTGAGCCGAAGGTTCCTCAGTAGCAACGTCTTTCGCAGGCGTCTCTGTCTCAGCAGGCTGAACTACTTTCTCTTTACCCCTAGTGTCAACACTAGGCTTATTAGCGGTGATGCGGACAGGTGCCGTTGTAGCAGTTAGGGGTGAAATGTTGGGCGAGAAGATCCTCCCAGTTCTGGTTACCTTACCAGAGCTGGTTATATAAACAACGTCATCAGCCTTGCTTTCTTCAACCCAAATATCTTGCTTTATTCCATGGTAAAATACTTCGACACCGTAGCTCCACGGAACTAATTTGTTGGAAGAGTACGGAATTGTCCCAGGGGAAGTGATTATTAATGGAGCAATAGTCGTTTCATTCGAAATCCTGGTAGGACCCTTTGAGGAGATCCTGAGAGGCTTGTTTGAAATTTTTATGATGGATAGGTCTTCAATTTTACCGGTCAAACTTTTGATGGACGGAGTTCTCTCAAATAGGATCTCATGACTATTAATCAGGAATTGAACACCTTATTTAAGACATTTACATCCATTAACTTGTTCGGCGCAACAATCAAAGTTTTTCAAACAGCCAGGGAAAACCCCGACTCTCAGCAAATTCTTTTTTAGAACAGTTAACGGAGTAGTTAAATCTTCGACGGAGGAAACGAAAATAGTGTCTTAAATTGAATTAACACCTTTTCCATGGTTTTGAATTGGTTCCTGTTGTACCCCAAAATTTTCCCTCTCATTTATCAAGTATTTTCTCATAAGATCTCCTTTGGTTCAAGACTGCACTAGGGTTGATTAGCTCAAGACACCTCCTCAAGCTCTGATGACTGAAAATTAGGGTTTGAGATTGCACAAGGATAATTCAACTTTTAATACCTCACATGACTTTCATATATCATTATGGACCCTTAAGATTGCTCATGTCAAGTTTCAAGTCTTGGATCACATTTTTGCTCAGTCAATTGTTCAGTTGACCTAAAAATCAAATGTATTGGGGGAAAAGTCAATTGTGTCCAATTTACAGTCAAACTTCATATTTTTTATCCATATCAACATTTTGAACTCATATATGTCATTTGATCAAGTTTGGACCTCAATTTCTCAAGAAATTTAATCAGATCATCAAAAGGGCAAAATGGTCAAAATTAGGGTTTTGATTTTGAAAGGGAAATTTCTAATTTTTGACCTAGAAAATGGTTAATTGGTTTGAGACATGATCTTAAGGTTTCAAATTCATCATTTTGGCCTAATGGTATGACTCAACTTCCCTCAAGATCAATTGATTGATAGTTGATTTTCAGTCAACTGATCAAAAGTCAACTATACACTGAAAAGTCAAACTTTGACTTTTTGGTCAAAATCAAGTGTCAAAGATCACAATTCTTCAAAACATGTCAAAATATGAAACTTGTTCATCAAGAAATCAAAAATTCAAGATTTCATTTTGAAAAGTCAAATTTTCCAAACATAGAAAGTTTTCTAAGTGTTGAAAACTTCATATTTTTTCACAACTTTGAGCCAATTTTTCACCATGATGCAAGATGATTCAAAGGAAACTCTCAACATGAAAGTTGTAGATCTCAATTATATCTAAAACATTTCTGAACACAACTTCTCCTAAATATGCATGGATTTAAAGTTATGATTTTATGAATACATGTCCATAAAACTTGGAAACTTGGTGAAATTTTGCCCTAGTTTAGGCAGGATTTTGACCTAACTTCATGGAAATTTTTCACATAGTTCTAAGGGGAATTTTCAAAAGTGAACAACATAAAGTTTATATAGAATGTTACAAGCTTTCCAAAATGTCCAATAACTCATTGAGATCACGTTTGAGCAAGGAGAATCGAAGGCATGAAGTTGACATTTCATTCTTGAATTATAGGTCATTTCCATGATGAACAAGAATGCAAATCCATGCTAGGTTGCACAATCTTTGTTTTGCAGGCCTAAGACTTGTTTGGCACTCCATAATTAAATGTTTGCACAGCTGTTAGAAGCTTCAATCTAAGCATTCAATGCATTTCCCATGCTTAATGCCATTTTAGGAAGAAAGTGCACATTGCCATTTTGGAAAAGTAGCTTTTATGCACAAAATCGGTTCTTGAGCTTTGCATTTGTTTTCTTCTGATCACACACAATCTATAACCAAAAAGAAACTTGTCTAAAGTCTCCAACAACTCAACCCATGCTTGCACCTTGCCTTGAAACTATATTTCCACTTTTCTTCAAAATCAAGTAAGAGAGCCATAACTCCATATCTTGTACTTCTGACCCTCTCAAGTGTTAGAACGTTTTACTTACTTATGCATAAGTTGTTTGCAAGCTAAGACATGATTTTGAAGTCTCCAAAAACTCTCCCAAACACCCTTTCCACACAGAACTGCTCCACTTGACAATTTTGAGCCAAAACTCTCCATCTTCATTTCCACTCGTGCGTTTTGATTCTTAACCATCCAGAAACCTTACTTACATCATACATAAGTGATCCAAGCCCATGTTTCAATATTGTAACTCCATCATCATTATCCACCATTTCCAAAACTGAAGCTTGCAACTTCACTTGAGTGGGGAGTTTCAACCATCCTCAAAGCAAAGTAGGAGTTGGAACACATTCAAGGAGGTCCAGGCAAGCTACAGAAATCATCAGGACATCTCAAAGGTTGCTCAAACTCCATACATGACTCCAGCTGCAAGAGGTAAATTTTCAAACTTCTATCTCTTTATACAAGCATCATTTGATTATGATTTGTAAAGATAAGATATAGATATCATTGCCACGAAGTTGTACATATCCATAGTTTGCATTTATATGACCTGAGCTTAGAGAATTTTAGATTTGAAGTTTCTGAAATTTAGGTTTTAAATTAGGGCCAGAAAAATTCTCACTCATCTTTGACCTTTAGCTTTAGTTATTTATATGGTTGGATTCGTGGGAAGAAATGCCACAACTTTCATGTTTGTACTTTCCATTTTTGTTGAGAGATGAAGAAGTTACAGGTACTCTGGATGGCTAAAGGTTGAAGACGATGTACAGGACTTGGAAGCATTTTATCTTATGTATTTATCATTTCATATAAATAAACGGATGTATAGCCATCCCAGTGGTAAGGCAGCGCGCTGGTAACCAAGAGGGTGTGGGTTCAACACCCAGGGCGCTACCTTTTTTCCATTTTCCACATTTTCACTCCTTTTTTGTCACAAACACACACGCCTGGGCCTCAATGCAGTGGGCGTTGGTATTTTGCTGGCTTCTAACCCCTGGCCCTGCTTCAATACCCCCTCGTCATTTATTTCTTTATTTTATTTTATTTTTATCTTTTAGTTTATTTCACTTTCATATTTTCATTTTATTATTTTCATTATTAATATTATTATTATTATTAATAAAAAATCCAAAAATATTTATTTTATTATTTTTACACTCATTTACATTTTATTTCTCTTTATAAAAATTAAAAAGAATAAAAACAATTTTCTTAACAAATTAATTTCTTTTTTTTAATATTTAGATAATTAGGTTTAATTATTATATTATATTATTTTCTTGTAAATTAAAATTAATTTATAATTTAGGTTTATTTTAATTAATTAGTTTTTTTATATATATAATTTTATATTATTCTTAAAAAAATTTCATAAAAAACCCTAAAAATCATTTTTTAGTTAATTTCTTTTTTTAATTAGTTTAAGTTAATTTTATTTGATTTTCATTAATTATTTTCTTAATTAGGTTAAGATTAAAAACTTTCATAAAACCAAAATAAAATAATTTCTTTTTCCATTTACATTATTGCATTTTTGTTTTTAATTTTGTGCAATATTCAATATGGTTGTAATAGTTAATTAGATTTAATTTTCTTGCAAAATCCCCATTTGTAAATTTGTACACCCCCTCCCCTAATGATGTAATAGCTTAGTATTTTTATTTTCCGCAATTTAACGCTTTATATAAATGCTAGTAAGTTAGAGTTTGTATGGAAAGATTAAAATCAACAAGTTAGCAAACCCTAATACAAGACAAATCAAGCATGAAAAAGACACACTTGCACACTTACACCCTTAGGGTAAATCCACTTGTTGCCTTGAGAAATAAATGGTCATAATACGCATGTAAAATGTGTTAGCAAAAACAAACAAAAATACAAGATCATAGTCCCTCGATGACGCTACAAATGTTGCCTTATGAATGATCTTAGTCCCTCAAAGAATTGATAAGATATCTTACAATATTGCTATTCATGACTATACGATGACCCTTACCCGTCCCTTTTACATCCAAAGATAAGGTTACTTACCAATCCATGGTAAAATAACAATGTCAAAGGAAAGAGGAAATAAATAAGAAAGACTTTTGAGTAGGTAGAATGTTCCTAGTTGCTTGCTCATTTTTAAAACCAAAACATCCTTGCTATTTTCAAAACAAACACCAACACTTTCAAAACATCTTTCAAACTTGAAACATTTTCAAAAGATCAACACTTTGTATACATTCTTACGAACGAGAATCATTACAAAGTTTTCCTAAACGATGACGCCTTTTCAAAATACTTTCAAAAACCACACAAAGCACATTTTTCAAACAAAAGCAAGTGATCTAGCAAGCAACTAAGAGCCCGTAGATAACTACGGATGAAAAGGGTGCTAATACCTTCCCTTTTCATAATCTACCCACCGAACTCAAGAAAACATCTCTAAAGGTCTTTCCTGTTATTTTGAACCTTTCCTTTTAGATAAAAGAAAAGTCGACGGCGACTCTTGCTAACCACAACATTTGCGATCAAACGCAAAACAACCAAGTCAGTTCTCCCACCGCATTACAGAACTGGTGACTCTGCTGGGGATTATTGTAAAAGTGGGGTTACCTTAGGGCTAGATCACATTTATTTGCTTTCATTGTTTGACTTGTATGCTTTATATTTTGGTTCTTTATTTGGGTTTAAATCCTCTACCCGGATTTGGGATACCTTATAGGTAAGTAGCAATACATTGTTGAAACTGTGCGGGATATACCGACATGGTCTAAGAAATAGCTACGTTAGTGTGACATATTTATGGATACCGGTAGCCCTTGAGTAGTCAAGGAGAATACAGGGCCGTTGAGTTATGTCATGAAGAACTAACTGACTTCTAGAACCTTTACTTGACTAACTTGGCCATTAGGATGTAGTGAGATGACCGACTTTGATGTAGGTAGATACTCGATACTACACTCATTGAGGTTTGGTTTTTTGGGATATTTTGGTCGCCATTAAAGAGGCTTGCGTTGAAACAATGCCCGAGAAGACAAACCAGTGATATTGAGCTCCCTTAGAACCTGGTTACTATTGCTAGGACAGGTTTGAGCCAACTAAACTTCAAGAGGGTACTTACCCATGAGACTTCATGCAAGCCTAAACCTAAAGACTTATTTGTTTTTTTTGTATATATTTACTTATACATTACATCATAAACATCATAACATCATAACATCATACTCATACTCACTAACCATTTTAAGGATTTTTGGGATTTATCTTTGTTCTGTTTTGTAGGACATGGATTCTATTCGCAGGAAAACCATTCAAGTCAATCTCGTAAGGATCCCTCCTCAACTTAAAGAGTTAGCATCAAGGTTTCCTGAGAATTCTACATTTACCAAAAGACATGGTCGCCTCCTAAACTTGGTTACCTCCAACATTAATAAAGATATGATGAAGGTGCTCTTCCAATTCTTTGATCCTCTATACCATTGCTTCACATTTCCCAATTATCAACTTATTCCAACTTTGGAAGAATTCTCTCAACTCTTGAGGATTCCCATTCTCAATCAACTACCCTTCAACGGTACGGAAAGAGATCCAAAACCAGAAGAGATTGCTCAAGCCCTACACTTGCAACAATCTGATGTCACAACTAATTGGGAAACAAGGAGTGTTGTCAAAGGTTTCTTAGCCAAGTTCTTGTTTGAGAAAGCTCAAGACTGTTAGAACTCCTTGGATTTTCAAGCTTTTGAGGAAATTGTGGCCCTCCTAATCTATGGGATGGTTTTGTTTCCAAATCCTGACCAACTCATAGATGTAAACACCGTCAAGATTTTCATGTTTCGTAACCCGGTGCCTACTTTGTTAGGAGACATCCTACATTCTTTTCACTCTCGCACTATGAGGAAAAGAGGTATCCTCATGTGTTGTACTCCTCTCTTAGGGAAAAGAGGTATCTTCCCTAATCTGTATTGAAGAAAGAGCAAGGTTCAAGGTGGTCAGTAGGTTGATGACGCTCAGACATTCAGATATTCATTGGTGTTCCCGATCTTTGGAGAATGTTACTATCATTGACCATTATGGAGAATTCCCTAATGTCCCCTTACTTGGCATTAGAGGAGGTATCACTTACAACCCCTGCTTAGCCTTACGACAGTTTGGTTACGCCCGAAGGGATGGTCCACATGAGATTCTTATTCAAGGGTTGGTATTTGATTATGAGAATGACGATCAAGGTTACTGCTAGAAGTTTATCTGAGCTTGGAGGATGTTGAACAAGGTAGATAGAAAGACATTGGGGCACAAGAATTCCATCCCCCTTGAGCCTTACCTTAAGTGGGTGCGAGCTCGTACTCAACAACTTGTGATGCCTTATCCTTCCATCTTACCAGTTATCATAGAACCTGTTGTGGAAGGAGATGTCCTATACACTATCCTTCATCCTAACATGCCCACCTATCTCGAAGACTTGCAAATGGATTAGATACAACTTAAGGGGGAGCGAGACACTTTCGAGGCCCAATTCTACGCCAGCGAGAAGAAAGTTTTGGAACTCACCAAGCAGCTTCATGAGGAGCGTAGTCTGAACGCCTACATCACACCAAAGAGGATGTGTTCAACTTTTTTATCTTAGAGTTTTGTATTTCTTTGTAAGCCCAAAAGAGGCATGATGTACTAAAATTTGATTTATTAATATAATGTGTGTTACTTTTTGTCTAAAGCAAATTTAAATCTCTAATTTCCTTGAAATCATTGGCATATGCATCTTCATTCATCATAACACAAACAAGTTTCTTACAACAGGTCTCCTTATCTTTATACTGTTTATTTCAGTGAGATGGATATTGAACAGACAGTAAAAGATCTCCAGGCGCAGAACGCTCAGTTTCAACAAATGTTCTTGACTTTGGAAAAAGGACAAGAGCATTTGAAAACTTTACCGATCAAAGAAAAGAAAAAGAAAGCAAAGAAATCAACCGGTGTTTTGAATCTGGGAAGAAGGTTCCAAGGGCCATCCAGGCGGACTTTAGACTTCACAACATCGTCAGGTGAAAAGGATAATCAATAAGGGAAAAACAAGGAAGTGACTGACCGTCCAGAATCGGAAGAGGAAGAAGAGGTTGATTACTCTGAAGAGCAGTATCCTTCAACTGACGACAAATACAAACAGTTGCAAGATCGCTTAAATGCTATGGAGATCCAGAAAGTACTCGGGTTAGATTTTAAGGAGCTAGGACTTGTCTCAGAGGTTGTCATACCGCAGAAATTCAAGGTCCCCACTTTCGCAAAATATGACGGTGTCTCTTGTCCAAAGCTGCAATTGAGATCATACGTCAGGAAAATTCAACCCCATACTGCCGATAGAGACCTATGGGTACATTTCTTCCAAGAAAGCTTGTCAGGGACGCAGTTGGATTGGTTCTATCAATTGGAAGGGATCAATATTCGTAATTGGGAAGACTTGGCTGCCGCCTTTTATAAACAATACCAGTATAATGCTGACTTAGCTCCAACTCGGACACAGCTGCAAGGCATTTCCATGGGTGCAGGTTGAAGGTTTCAAATCCTATGCTCAAAAATGGAGGGATCTCGCAGGAAGAGTCCAACCCCCTCCATCTGACCGGGAATTGGTGGATATGTTCTTAGGCACACTGTCTGGTCCATTCTTCAAACACTTGATCAGAAGCTCCTCGACTGGATTTACTGAATTCATCATGACTGGCGAACGAGTAGAAGCGAGTATAAGAAGTGGAAAAATTCAAAAAGATGCATCTCGAGCGCGTTGAAGAAACCATTTGCTGGGAAGGAAGAGGTTGGTGTTGTGTACCATCAAAGGAATCAGGACAAAACTGAACACCGTCCAATGGCAGAGGCCGTCATAATCCCTAAGCCTGCACCTACTCAACAAAGGAATAACCATCCTAGAACGGAAAGACAGGTAAGACAATTTACCCGGATAAATATGACTTTGTCTCAAGTTTTGCCATATTTGTTGAGATCTAATCTTGTAACCTTGCGGGAAGCTCCGAAGAATCCCAACACTGCCTCTCCCCATTATAACCCAAATGCTCGTTGTGCTTACCATTCAAAAAGTCCAGGTCATGATACAAATGATTGTTGGGTTTTTAAAAATAAGGTGCAATACCTCCTCAAGGCAAAAGAAATTGAATTTGATGCTCCTGAGATCCCAAATGTTATCATTGCTACTATGCCCAAGAATGGCTGTGGTGTTAACGTTGTTGAAGATGATGTGTTTGATGTTGTTGTTGATGAACTTGTTACTCCTCTTCTAACGGTTAAAAGGAACTTGTTGAAGGCCGGTTTATTTCCGGGTTATGGCGAAGGCTGCCACCTCAGTTTATCTCTACCGACTGGTTATCATTTATTGAAGGCAGGTGTCCAACGCTTGATGGATGACAAAGAGATTTTATTTGAAAAGACTCTCGTTCCAACCATTTCTTACAAGGATGTTTCAATAGTAACATTTCCTCCAATCCTCCCAGGGACTCCACCAAAAGACCCGTTAGGATTACATCTGTTTCGAAGGTGACTCCACTGATAGCTACTAGGCCAGGGCCAATCCCATACTCCACAGATAAAACTGTCCCCTGGAACTATGGGGGTAACGTCTACTACCACGGTGTCAAGCAAGATTGGCTGGATGATGAAGACTCGGTTTTTGAGAAGGCTGACCCTGACATCGATAACATTGTAGGAACCAGCAAAATAACCCGAAGTGGAAGAGTGTTCTCTCCTGATATTGCTCCTCCAAAAACTGTTACTGGTCCTGTGATCATCCTCGCTTTTGTTCCTATTGATACTACTACTACAGTTCCTGTGGTTACCCCTGCAGACACCCCTATCACTGAGTCGACCGAGACTCGGGGCAAAGGCATTTTGATTGAACCTGTCCGGTTGAAGGCGCAATCAGTATCTATCCTAGAGGCTTCCAAGAAGGAGATGGAAGAAATTTTGAAAATTATAAAGAGAAGCGATTACGATGTAGTCGAACAGCTAGAGCAGACCCCTTCAAAGATTTCTATGCTAGCTTTATTGTTGTGCTCCGAAGCTCATGTGAAGGCCTTGGTAAAATTTCTTAAAACTGCCCATGTTCCACAGGAAACCTCTACTGACCAATTCGAAAATTGTGTGACCATTTTGACTGTTGATAATGGTTTGGGCTTTTCTGATGGTGACCTGACACCTAGAGGGAGGAAACACAATGAGGCGTTGCATGTCTCTGTCGAATGCAGGGGCACTACTTTGGCCCATGTCCTGGTAGATATTGGTTCATCATTGAATGTGCTTCCTAAGAAAGCTTTGGATAGACTAGACTGTGAAGGTTTGACTTTAAAACCCAACAACATAGTGGTAAGGGCCTTCGATGGTTCAAAGAGAATGGTGCACAGGGAGGTGGACATCCCCATTAAAGTTGGAACTCAGACCTTTGATTCAACTTTCTATGTAATGGATATTCGCCCTTCCTATTCCTGCTTATTGGGCCGACCTTGGATTCATAATGCTGGTGCTGTCACCTCTACATTACATCAGATGCTGAAATACCCAACCAAGGGAAAAATCATCATTGTCCATGGAGAGGAGGAATATATGGTCAGTCACCCGAACTCCTTCAGATATCTGGAAATGGATGGTGAATTCATCGAAACTTCGTGTCAGCATTTCGAGGAGGTCCCACAAACAGTTGCGGAAACCAAGACTGTTTCCAAAGTTCCAAAGATTACCAGACCTCCGCTGAAGATGGCTTCTCTGAAAGATGCCAAGGCAGTAGTCGAAGAAGGTGGGTGTACTATTTGGGGCCAACTCCTGGATATTCCCTACAAGTCTGACAAATTTGGTTTGGGTTTTACTTCAGGATCCCAGAAAGTTGTTCGTCGTGCTCGTGCCGGGGGACCACCTTTGCGGATCAGCAACCATGGAGTCAACACAGTGGAAGATAGTGATGACAACTGTGACCTAGAAGAATGGATTTATCCAACTATCAGCGGACGACTCAACAACTGGGAAGCCAAAGAATTTGTCCCTATTGCTTTTATCCAATAGTAATTGTCTTTAAACTTTTGTCAGACTTGTAATAATTAAATAATTTAGACTTTTAAAACCTCGTGTCTTACCCGAGGCACAATGGTCCATCTGTAAGGGTTGTTACTTCATATGTCATCAATGAATCATGGACGTTTTTGCATGCAAAATTTACGCTCTTTGTTCTTCTTTTTCTACATTTTTATTTTTTTCAAAGATAGTTATGCTCTTACACACACTCACATATCAAAATGTAGATCCACATCCACTCAGGATCCCATGGGTAAAGATTCTTCTATGACCTATTGTGACTTTGAGAATCCGATCTACCAAGCCAAAGACGAAGGTGAGGAAGATTGTGAAGTGCCAGGGGAACAAGCCATGTTACTACAATAGGAAGAAATGACCATACAACCCCATGAAGAACTGGTTGACACAGTTAACTTAGGTATCGAAGAGGACAAGAAAGAAGTCAAGGTAGGTTCCAATCTGGAACCCAGTGTCAAGAAGTGCTTAACTCAGTTACTACATGACTATATTGTGGTCTTTGCCTAGTCATACAAAGACATGCCAGGGCTTGACGCTGATATCGTGGTCCATCGTTTGTCGACAAAAGAAGACTTCCCTCCGGTAAAACAGAAAGTTCGTCGCATGCGGCCATAAATGTCAAAGAAGATCAAGACTGAAGTCATGAAACAATTCAACTCCGGATTCTTAGTTGTCACCTCCTATCCACAATGGGTCACCAATGTTGTTCCAGTGCCTAAAAAGGACGATAAAGTACGCATGTGTATGGATTACAGAGATTTGAATAGGGCAAGCCCTAAGGATGATTTCCCGCTTCCCCATATCGATATTCTGGTTGACAATACCGCACAACATAAAGTATTCTCATTTATGGATGGTTTCTCAGGCTATAATCAAATCAAAATGGTACCTGAGGACATGGAGAAAACGACCTTCGTCACACAGTGGGGCATGTTCTGTTACAAAGTCATGCCATTCGGGTTAAAAAATGTTGGGGTAACTTATTAGCGCGCCATGGTAGATTTGTTTCACGATATGATCCATCACGAAATAGAGGTCTACATGGATGACATGATTTCCAGATCTCAAACTGAAGAGGAACATCTTGACCATTTGCAGAAACTGTTTGAAAGGCTAAAGAAATACAAGCTAAGGTTGAACCCGAGTAAATGCACATTTGGAGTGAGGTCCGGTAAACTCCTAGGCTTCATCGTCAGCAGTAAAGGTATCGAAGTGGACCCTGCAAAAGCAAAATCAATACAAGAAATTCCTGCTCCTTGCACCGAGAAGGAAGTCAGAGGATTCTTAGGACGACTAAACTACATCACCAGATTCATTTCTCACCTAACCGCTACTTGTGAACCAATCTTTAAATTACTGAAGAAAGATCAAGTGTTGGATTGGAACGACGAATGCCAAGCTTCCTTCGACAAGATCAAAGAGTCCCTTCAAGAGCCTCCTGTTTTGATGCCGCCCGTCGAGGGAAGACCTTTGATCATGTATCTAACTGTCTTGGAAAAATCAATGGGGTGTGTGCTGGGGCCGCATGACGAGTCTGGCAGAAAAGAGCATGCAATATACTACCTGAGCAAAAAATTTACCGACTGTGAAACCATATATTCACTACTCAAGAAAACTTGTTGCATTCCGGCATGGGCTGCTCGCCGACTAAGGCAGTATATGTTGATCCATACTACCTTGTTGATATCCAAGATGGATCCAATTAAATACATATTCGAGAAACCCGCCCTCTCTGGAAGAATAGAAAGATGGCAGATGATCTTGACTGAATATGACATTCAGTAAACTACCCAAAAAGCAATAAAGGGCAGTGTTCTAGTCGATCACCTTGCTCATCAGGCTGTGGATGACTACCAATCCATGAAATTCAAGTTCCCAGATGAAGACATCATGATGGTAAACAATTATGAAGAACTCAGACTATATGACAGACCGGAACAAGGATCCCAACGAACCTTGGTTTTTGACGGAGCTTCCAACGCACTCGACAATGGCATAGGTGTTGTAATCATATCCCCTGAAGGATGTCATACTCCCTTCACTGTAAGACTTTGTTTCAACTGTACCAATAATATGGTAGAGTACGAAGCGTGTATTTTTGGTCTCAAAGCTGCCATAGATTTGGGAATCAAATCCTTAAGTGTATTTGGAGATTCAGCCTTATTCATCAGTCAGATCAAAGGAGAATGGGACACGAAGCACCCTAGTCTCATCCCCTACAAAGAACATGTGTTGACACTAATCTCACATTTTTAGGAAATTACCTTTGAGCATTTTTCATGAGAGGAAAATCGACTAGTAGACACGCTAGCCACTATGTCATCCACGTTTAAAATCAAGTGGGGTAACGAGGCTCCCCAGATCACCATTGAGCTGATGGATGAACCAACTTACTGTCACGAGATCGATACTGAAGAAGTAGTGGAAAAGCCTTGGTTCCATGAAGTTAAGAGGTATCTCGAGGCCCAAGAGTATCCGAAGGGAGCTTCAGTCAATGATAAGAAGTTCTTGAGAAGATTCTATGCTAAGTTCTTCCTTAGTAACAACATTCTCTATAAGCGCAACCACGACTCTACTTTGCTTCGTTGCATAGACAAGGTTGAGGAAGAAAAGATCATGGATGATCTACATGAAGGAACTTTTGGCACCCATTCTAGTGGGCACACGATGGCTAAAATGATCCTACAGGCAGGGTACTACTGGTCTAACATGGAAGTAGATTTCCATCAGCATTCACAAACCTGTCACAAGTGTCAGATCTATGCTGACAAAGTACATGTGCCTCCAGTTCCCCTAAACGTCCTGACTGCTCCCTGGCCATTCGCGATGTGGGGCATCAACATGATTAGAGAAGTCAAACCTACAACTTCTAATGGACACCACTTTATCTTGGTGGCCATTGACTACTTCACGAAGTGGGTTGAGGCAGCTTCTTTCTCTTCTGTTACTAAGAACATGGTGGCCCGATTCATCAAACAGAATCTCATATGTCGGTATGGTATCCCAGAGAGAATCATTACAGATAATGGTACCAATCTCAATAATACTATGATAACTGCACTATGCGCGTAATTCAAGATCCAACATCATAAGTCTTCCCCTTACTGGTCGAAGATGAATGACACTGTCGAAGCCGCAAATAAAAACATCAAGAAGATCATACAAAAAATGATAGTGACCTACAAGGACTGGCATGAGATGTCACCATTTTTTCTCCATGGTTACCGTACCACGACGCACACGTTAACAGGGGCAACTCCTTTCTCTTTGGTATACAGTATGGAAGCCGTCCTACCAATTGAAGTCCAAATACCTTCTTTGAGAATCATAAAGGATACATGGCTGAGTGAAGATGAATGGATTCAAACTTGACTTGACCAGTTGAACCTGATTGATGAGAAGAGGCTTACCGCTGTCTGTCATGGTCAGATGTACCAAAGACATATGATCAAAGCTTTTAACAAGAAGGTCAGACGTCAGGTATATCGGGTTGGTGACTTGGTAATCAAGCGTATCATATTGCCACAAGGTGATCCCAGGGGAAAATGGACTCCTACATACGAGGGACCATTTATGATCAAAAGTATATTCTCTGGTGGAGCAATGATCTTAACCACTATGGATGGCGACGACCTTCCATACCTTGTAAACACGGACATAGTCAAAAGATACTACACATGTGTGGTACGGTGGGAGAACTGACTATGGTTTTGCGTTTGTTTTCGCAAATGTTTCGGTTGAGTAAGAGTCGCCACCGACTTTTTATTTTATCCTAAGGAAAGGTTTAAAAAGCACAGCAAAAAACCTTTGAGATGTCTTCTTGGGTTCGGGGAGTAGATTATAGAAAGGGAAGGTATTAGCACCCTTTCTATCCATGGTTATCCATGGGCTCTTAGTTACTTGCTTAGATCACTTGCCTTTTGTTTTCAATTGTTTGAAATGGTGCTCGTGTGTGTGGGTTTGAAAATGTTTTGAAAAGAAGCCAATGTGGTGGCAACCTTTGTAATGATCCATGTGGGGATGTATACAAAGATGTATGTCTTTTGAAAAGGTTTTCATTTGTTTTTGAAAGTTGTTTTGAAAGTGTTGTGAGGTGTGGTTTTAGAAAATAGGCAAGTGTTTTGTTTTTGCAAGTTTTGATTCAAGTAACTAAGAGGTTATCTACTCCTAAATTTCGCAAAGTTTATTGCTATGTTTTAACCCTTTTAATAAGTGTGTTCCACCATTGTATTTGGTGGACAATCTCATGTTAGGATGTGAAAGGGACGGGCGCGGGTCATCGTTTAGACCATAATTGCAATGGTGCTAAGTATCTTTGGGCAATTTTCTTTAAGGGACTTGATCATTTGTTTAGGCAACATTTTGAAAGCGTCATCGAGGGACTATGATCATTTGATTTGTTTGTTTTGCCCAAAGAGACCTAACATGCAATATGGCCCATTTATTTGAAGGCAACAAAGTGGAATACCCTAGGGGGTGCAAGTGTGATATGTGTTGTCCATTTTTCATGCTTGTTTATCTTGAAATTAGGTCAAACTACTTTGTTCTTTTTATTTGCATACAAACCCTAATTCTAGCATGGTATATTTAGAAAGCGTTTAAAGTGCGAAAATTAAAATTCCTACACTATTACAACACAATATGGGAAGGGGGTACAAATGTTCAAATGGGGGGATATTTAGACAAGAAATTAAAACTAGCTATTACATCATTTTTGGAATATTTACAAGTAATTAATTGCATAAATTAAATGGAAAATAAAATAAAGATGCAAAATGCAAAAAAAAGGTTTTTATATGTATGAAAAAAAAGTATTATTTATGTCAAATAAATAAAATAAAAAAAGTATTATTTTTGGAGTTTTTGTATTTTAAGGGTAAAACCCTAATTTTTATAAAATAAATATATTAACTATTAATATGTATAATATTAAATAATTATGTGCAAAAAGTAAAATACAATGGAGCATACTTATAAAAGAAATATTTTCTATATCAAATATTAATAAAATAAAAATGTATATATTTTTGTATTTTAACCTAAGTATACTAATAAATATATATGCATATGCATTAATTTCTAAATATATATTATATATATAAAAATAATAATATTTAATATTTAAAAAAAAAGTATATTTTGTATAAAATATTTTCAAAAAGAAAAATGAAACAAAAATCAGAAATAAGTATATTTGCACTATTTTTTCTAGTTTTCTAAATAATAATATATACATATTATTTATGCACAAATGATTCTTATAAACAAATAAATATCTAAAAAATGTAAAAATGGTGTAAAAAATTATTTTTATATTTTTAATATTGTTAGAAAAAATAAATGAGTCAAAATGAAAAAAGAAAAGTCAAAAAATCATTGAAATAAATCAAATGGGCTCAGGGGGTGTTAAAGTGAAAAGAGTGTGTGAAAAGAAAATGCAAAAACAAGCCCAGCCCAGATCACTTCTTCTCCAACCTCTGAACAAAAACGCGCGTCTGTTCTTCCAATTCAAACACCTGGATTCTTTGATCTTTTGCACAAACTTCCAACATAAGAAATGTTAAGCATTGAATCACGATTCTAAATATATAAAAAACTCATCCTAACTCTCAGAAATGAGAGAGAATTTTGACATTCCCAAATCCTGACCTAAGTTTTCTACCATGTTCAGACTCAAAATTCTTGCAGCACACATAATATAAATGAAATCTAATTATATGGGCATGTTCAGGGCTATGAATGTGACATATTCTCTTCACAAACCTAAAGCTAACAATGCCTAATAAGAGAGATACGAATCCATGAACTTACCTGTTCAGTTGAAGTTCTATCTGGAAATGGAGAAGCTTTCAGTGCAAGATGATGATTGGTATAGCTTCCTTGATGTCCAGGGATGCTATTCCAAGCTTTACTTTGTCTTGAAACCTTTTGAATCGTGCTGGAGCACTTCACCTGCAAATCAGAAAAATGAAAATGGCCAAAAGGGTTAGAGGAGTTACAGGTCGTGTTTTAGGTATTGGTTAGCTTGCATTGATGCTAGGGAATGTGTTTGAGGAGCTTTGGGCAAGAAATCATGCAAGGGATGAGAGATGGTATTCAATCTGCAGGCCTTGCCCTATTTTTGCAGTTTGAGGGTGATTCTGGGATTGGGAGTGTTTGGGACCTTGTTTGCTCGTGTTCTCGCTTGGTTAGGATGATTAGAAGGTGTCTACAATGTTTGCTTAAGGTCACCAATGCTGAGATGAAAGTTCTGTTGTGATATGGGATGTTTCTTAACACTTAAGCAAGAAAAGCCAAGTTGTGTTCTAGGCATGTAGAGGGCCCCTAATCATGCTGCAAAACTCCTCCTTGATCAGTGTGTTATGCTCATAATCTTGTGCCAATTAGATTGTATCTGTACTTGCTTGGATTTTCAATTTGACATAAAGCTTGCTTTTGCAAAAATGGATAAAGTACTTTATCTATTTTGGGATTAATCCACTAGGCAATGCTAGAACACAAAGAAAATGGTCTTGGCACAATGAATATGCATTAAATTTATGAGTGTAATTGAGATAAAAGGCCTGTAATCAAGTTGTGCAAGCTGAGATTGAAATGCATAGTGCTATGAACATGTAACTTGGCCTAATCAAAAGTGAGTTTTTGCCATATTGCAAAATTCGATTCTCCCTAACCATGAGGTTGTTTAAGAAGTTCTTGGACATTTTGGAAAGATTGGAATGTGTACTACAATCCATCTTTGAAATGCAAAGTGAAATTCCAAGTGGAAGTGTATGGAAAATGGCCTTGAAGTTAGGTAGAAACCTTGCCAAAATAGGTTAAAATTTCACTAAGTTAAGAATGGTTTAGTACCCTTATTCCAAAAATTGTAACTTGAGATACAAGCCTCATTTGGGAAAACTTTGTGAATCAAAGTTGTAGATTATGCAACAATCTACAACTTTCATGTTTTGACTTTTGTTTGAATCCAAATGGATCTTGGTGAGAAAGTGGGGCAAAGTTGGGAAAAAATTAGGGTTTTCCATAACTTAGAAAAATTCTAAGTTATGAAAAATTTCCATTTCAAACCCTACTTTGCATTTTTTGATTTCTTGGTGAACAAGTTTCATGATTTGGCATGTTTTGATGAAAAATGAATCCTGACCCTTGATTTTGACCAAAAAGTCAAAGTTTGACTTTTCAGTATACAGTCAAAATTGATCAATTGACTGGGAAATTCAACTGTCAATCTTGTGTACTTGGGATCTTTTGAACTTGTTGAGCATGTCAAGATAATTCCATGGGGCCCTTGAGTCCATATGTGAGCTTGGTTTGCCATTGGCTAGGTCAAACAGTCAAAAATTGCCTTGGTGCAGTCAAAACCCTAAAAATGACCATTTTGCCCTTTTGATGATCTGATCAAATTTCTTGTGGAATTGTGATCCAAACTTGATCAAATGGTCCATGTGAGTTCATAATGTTGATGTGGGTCAATTTTCATGAGATTTGACTGTCAATTGGCCACATTTGACTTTTTTCCCAATACAGTTGATTTTTAGGTCAACTGTCCAATTGACTGGGAAAAATTTAGAATCAAGACTTGAAACTTTGTATGGATAAACTTGGGAGTCCAACATGAAGCATGAAAGTCATATTAGGCTTTTTAGGTCAAAACATCTTTGTGCAAACACAAACCCTAATTTGGGTCAACAGTGCAAGGAGAAGTCTTGAGCAGAGGAAACCCTAACTGGATCTTGAGCTCCAAAGGTTTTGTGATGAGAAAATGTTGAGGAAATGGGAGGGCAAATTTTGGGGTACAACAGTTGCCCCTGTTCAATCTTATTGAACCTGGAGAGTTAGATTGGCAAGTTTGCCTTTCGTGACTCGAGGGTAAAAGGAGATTGGACACTAGAGTGCCCGGAAATTTGCACTCGCATGTTGGAGTATCAACAATGTGATGTCGGGAATGGGCTTATAGATGCCATTTGGATAGGTGGTGGATAGGGAGATGGGCTTATAGATGCCATCTGGAGATGTGACAGAACCTTGTCGAGAATGGGCTTATAGATGCCATTTGGAAGTGTTGATCGCACAAGAGATTCCTTAGAGAGAACTTTGTGTAATTGAGAAAGACAGATGTTTTCCTGGCTTGTTACAGGTGTTTGATCTTCAATCTCCTTATGCAGATATGCCCTGGCTGGATACATGTATCGAATCTACAATCGGTTGCTCACAGATGTGCCCTGGCTGGATACAGGAGTCGAATCTGGAAATAGTCGTCAATAGATATGCCTTGGCTGGATACAGGAATCGAATCTTCGAACTCTTCAGACGTGCTCTGGCTAGATACAGGAATCGAGTCTGGAAATGTGGTCAACAGATATGCCCTGGCTGGATACAGGAATCGAATCTGGAAATGTTGTAGTTGATAGATGTGCCCTGGCTGGATACAGGAATCGAATCTTTGAACTCTTCAGACGTGCCCTGGCTAGATACAGGAATCGAGTCTGGAAACTGATCACTCTCAGATATGCCTTGGCTAGATACAGGTATCGAATCTGGAATTGTGACAGTTGAAGGTAGTTGTCTTTGGGATTGTCTTTTTCCCTGAAAAGGCAAAACATAAGTTGTATGCAATGTCATGATGTATGATATGCATGATGTTTTAACATGAGATAGTGTTGTATGCACTTTATCATGTATGTAAGCAGTATGTATGAAAACGTGAAATGTTTATGAATGTATTTTCGTCTTAGGAAAATAAATTCTTGACGATCGGCCGGGGAATTGCTCTGTGGAAGAGATACTTTGCTGAAGTTTTTGATGAGAGGCCTGCTGAGGACTTCAATGATGGATTCCGCTGGGGATAATGATGATAAACTCCGCTGGGGATACCAAAGATAAACTCCGCTGGGGATTGAAAGAACTTTGTTGAGGGCGATCTTCCGTGGCAATTAGCTGAGGATAACCCAGTTATAAGCCCTTGTGAGGAATAACTCTGAATAAAGCTCGGGAGAGACGTTCGTATTCTGCAGGGAACAAGCTTCCAGAATCTACTGGGGATAAGCTTTAAGACCTGCCAGAGAAAGTTGTGCCTTTTCAGGATTGACGGGGAGTTAATTCCGCTTGGGGAAAGCATTGCTGAATCTTGTCTTATTCTGCGGGGTGTTGAGATGATTTGGTCACATTCTTCAGTCGAATCTACCTTGGTACCTTGGCGGACAAAGCAACCAGACTGCATCAGACAACTTCACATTGCCCCTGTTTCTGATGTCACCTGTAATTAATCTTTTGTTTTATACGCAAATATTTATGAATCAACAATTTAATGTCAAATGCATATATCAAAAATGAACATTGGACGTTCTTCGCAAGACAAAACAGAAAAAGGAAAAACAATGGCAACTTGTATGGACAAGTGAATTTGTATTGATTTGAATTTTGCCTGTAATAGGCGTTTTTGTACAAGAGGCTGACATCCTAGTAAGAGGACGCCGCCGAATAACACAGAATTTACAATTTTGAAAAGAAAACAAAACAACTATGTGAACAATCCCACTGGGTTCCAACTCTGCTATCGCCTTTATGTCTCCAAGCGTCTCATCGCCTTGCTGCCTAGTTGAAAATGAAGCTGATTGGTCGATGCCGAAATCTGAGCCAAATAGTTGATGCCGAATTCCGGATGCGAAGTGATCCAATGAGACATAGTGTTACGCTTTATCCCTAACTTTTGCCTGGACCGCCCTTTCGGGTTTTCAGTCCACCGGGATACCCATTTTTGCCCAAGCCGCCTTTTCAGGTTTTCGACTTGCCGGGTGTACGGATTTTTTTCATTTCATCCCTTATTTTTGCCCGAACCCTTTTGGTTCGCCGGTAAGCCCTTATTTTTGCCTAGGTATGTCAACCTAACGGGTCTTTTATTCATGCGTAGTATCTTTTCACTATGTCTGCATTGGCGGGGTGAGGAAGGTCGTCACCATCCATGGTGGTTAGGATCATGGCTCCTCCTGAGAACACATGTTTGACCATAAATGGCCCTTCGTATGTAGGGGTCCATTTGCCCCGGGGATCACTTTGAGGAAGGATGATGCGTTTGATTACCAGGTCCCCAACTTGATACTCTTGTGGTCTGACTTTCTTGTTAAATGCCCTGATCATCCGTTTTTGATACGTCTGACCATGACAGATAGCGGTGAGTCTCTTTTCGTCAATCAGGTTTAATTGATCAAGTCGAGTCTGGATCCAGTCATCTTCATTCAAGTCTGCATCCTTCATTATTCGGAGAGAGGGTATCTAGACTTTAATCGGCAAGACTGCCTCCATGCCATAGACCAAGGAGAAATGAGTTGCCCCGGTTGACGTCCTTGCTGAGGTACGGTACCCATGAAGGGCGAACGGTAACATCTCGTGCCAATCTTTGTAGGTCACTGTCATCTTCTGCACAATTTTCTTGATATTCTTATTGGCTGCCTCTACAGCCCCATTCATCTTCGGCCGGTAGGGAGAAGAATTGTGGTGCTGTATCTTGAATTGCTCGCAGAGCTCAGTGATCATCTTGTTGTTGAGATTGGTACCATTGTCCGTAATGATTCTTTCCGGGACGCCGTACCGACAGATCAAATTATGCCGGATGAAACGTGCCACGACGCTCTTGGTTACCGTTGCGTAGGAAGATGCCTCAACCCACTTTGTGAAGTAATCGATCGCCACCAAGATGAAGCGATGCCCATTGGATGCCTTCGGTCGGATCTCACCGATCATATCAATGCCCCACATTGCAAAAGGCCAAGGTGCCGTCAGGACGTTCAGAGGAACTGGAGGAATATGCACCTTGTCAGCATAGATCTGGCATTTGTGACAAGTTCGAGAGTGTTGGTAACAATCCGCTTCCATGGTGGACCAGAAATATCCTGCCCTAAGGATTTTCTTTGCCATGGTGTGTCCACTGGAATGTGTTCCGAATGTACCTTCATGCAGTTCTATCATGATTTTCTCTGCTTCAGCCTTATCCACATAACGTAGTAGAGTTGAATCATGATTCCGTTTGTAGAGGATGCCGTTGCTGAGGAAGAATTTTGCCGCAAACCTCCTCATGAACTTCTTGTCATTGACAGATGCACCTTCAGGGTACTCCTGAGCTTCCAAGTACCTCTTCACCTCATGATACCAGGGTTTTTCAGTCGCCTTCTCGGCCTCGAGGTCGCAGCAGTATGCCGGTTCGTCCAACTTCCAGATAATGATCCGGGGAGCCTCATTGTCCCATTTAACTTTGAACATTGAAGACATCGTAGCTAGTGCGTTCGCTAGCTGATTCTCCTCTCTTGGGAAGTGCTCAAAAGTTATCTCTTCAAAGTGGGGAAGCAAGGTAAACACATACTCCTTGTAAGGAATAAGATTTGGGTGTTTCGTATCCCACTCGCCTTTGATCTGATTGATCACGAGAGCGGAATATCCGAAGACACTCAGGAATTTGATCCTTAAGTCGATTGCAGCTTGTAGACCCATGATACATGCCTCATATTCTGCCATGTTGTTGGTGCAGTTGAAACACAATCGGGCGGTGAGTGGAGTATGAGTTCCTTTGGGAGATATGATTACAGCGCCGACGCTGTTACCCAAAGCATTGGAGGCTCCGTCAAAATGCATAGACCATCGGGATCCTTCCTCAGGTCCTTCATCTGGTCCAGGTACTTCACAGTCAGTTACCACCATGATGTCTTCGTCCGGAAAATCAAAGTTCAATGATTGGTAATCGTCCACAGGTTGGTGTGCCAAATGATCTGCCAGTACACTTCCTTTAATTGCTTTCTGAGTTGTATACTGGATATCATATTCTGTTAAGATCATTTGCCATCTCGCTATTCTTCCAGACAGAGCAGGCTTTTCAAATATGTACTTGATGGGATCCATCTTTGAAATCAAAAAAGTGGTGTGAGTCAGCATATACTGTCTCAGCCGGCGAGCAGCCCATACTAGAGCGCAGCAAGTTTTCTCAAGCAGTGAGTAACGAGACTCACAGTCGGTAAACTTTTTGCTCAAGTAATAAATGGCGTGCTCTTTTCGGCCGGACATGTCATGCTGTCCCAGCACGCACCCCATTGAATTGTCAAGTACTGTTAAGTATAATATCAGAGGTCTTCCTTCCACTGGTGGCATAAGAATGGGTGGCTCTTGGAGATATTCCTTTATCTTTTCAAAGGAAGCCTGACTTTCATCGTTCCAGCGTACTACTTGATCTTTCTTCAGTAATTTGAAGATTGGCTCACAAGTAGCAGTTAGATGTGAGATGAATCGGGCAATGTAATTCAGTCGTCCCAGGAAGCCTGACTTCTTTCTCTGTCTTTGGAGTCGGCATCTCTTGTATGGCTTTTACCTTGGCAGGGTCCACCTGAATGCCTTTATCACTTACAATGAAACCCAGCAATTTTCCGGACCTTACCCCAAAGGTTCATTTGTTGGGATTCAACCTCAGCTTATATAACTTCAGTCGGTCAAATAGCTTCCTCAGATGATCAAGGTGCTCCTCCTCAGTTTGAGACCTTGCAATCATGTCATCAACGTATACCTCAATCTCATGATGGATCATATCATGAAATAAAGCAACCATGGCACGTTGATAGGTTGCCCCAACATTTTTCAATCCGAATGGCATGACCTTGTAACAGAAGGTGCCCCACTGAGTCACAAAGGTAGTCTTCTCCATATCCTCCGGAGCCATCTTGATCTGATTATACCCTGAAAAACCATCCATGAAGGAGAAAACCTTGTGTTGAGCAGTATTGTCAACGAGAACGTCAATGTGAGGTAGAGGAAAATCATCTTTGGGGCTTGCCCTGTTTAAATCCCTGTAGTCAACACACATTCTGACTTTACCGTCCTTCTTCGGCACTGGCACCACATTGGCAACCCACTGAGGGTAAGAAGTTACTGCTAGAAATCTGGCATCGAATTGCTTCATAACCTCAGCCTTGATCTTTTCGGACATCTCTGGGCGCATGCGGCGAACCTTTTGCTTTACCGGAGGGCAGTCTTCCTTAGTTGGCAGGTGATGAACTACAATGTCGGCATCCAAACCAGGCATATCTTCGTATGACCAAGCAAAGATCTCCATTTAATCATGTAGCATCTGGATCAATCGTTGCTTCACGCTGAGCTCTAGATTAGCCCCAATCTTGACCTCTTTCCTATCTGTTTCCGTACCCAGGTTAATTGTTTCCACCGGCTCTTCATGTGGTTGAATAGCCCTCTCTTCCTGGAGTAGCAGTCTTGCGAGTTCACCAGGCACTTCGCAATCATCTTCACCTTCATCTTCGGCCAAGTTGATCGGATTCTCGAAGTCATAACTGGCGGTAGCAGAGCTGTTACCAGTGAGATCCAGAGTGGATTGAAACCTGTATAAGTGAGTGTGTGTAAATATAGCTGTTTTGCAATATATAACACAGAGAGAAAAAGAGCACAAGATTTGAAATGCAACAAACGTCCAATGTTTTGATTGATGATATATGGAAATGTCATACAAAAATCCCTCACAAATGGAGCTACGATGCCCTGGGTAGGACACCGAGCCAATTAAAGTTTTAACATATTGTTTGTTACAATTTGGAAATCAAAAGAAATAATTACTGCGTGACAAATGTGATAGGTGTAAAATCCTTTGCCGTCCAGTTTCTTGGTCCGTTGCTGGTAGTTGGATAGATCCAACTGTCAAACTCTGCTTCCTCTACATCCTCCTCAATAGCATTCACCCTTGGACTGGTGATAAACACTGGAGCCTTTCTGATCTTTTCCTTGCGCACAGCCCTCTGAGCCTCTGCAGTAAAGCCCAGCCCAAACTTGTCGTTCTTTTGAGTGAAGTCAGGAAGCTGACCCCAGTTTGCACAATTGCCTTTCTCGATTACAGCCCGGGCATCTTTCAAGGATGCCATCTTCAACGGAAAGTCTTCTTCAACCACTGCTTCAGCTGATGCCAAAATTGGAGGTACTTCCTCAAAATGCTGAAAGGGGGTTTCAATAAACTCCCCGTCCATCTCGATATACCGGAATGAATTCAAGTGACTAACCATGTATTCCTCCTCACCCTGTACAGTAACAATCTTCCCTTTGACAGGGTATTTGAGTTTTTGGTGTAGAGTGGAGGTTACTGCCCCAACTTTGTGAATCCAGGGTCGACCCAACAAGCAGGAGTAAGATGGACGAATATCCATTACATAGAACGTTGAGTCGAAAACCTGGGAACCCACACGAATAGGGATGTCTACCTCACCGTGCACCATCCTTTTAGAACCGTCGAAGGCTCTAACAATGATGTTACTAGGTTTCAACTCCAGACCCTCACAATCTAAGCGGTCCAATTCCTTCTTGGGTAAAACATTCAGGGAAGAGTCGGTATCCACTAATACGTGTGCGAGAGTAGTGCCCCTGCATTCTATGGAAACATGCAGGGCATCATTGTGATTTTTTTCCTTTGGCGGTAAGGTCAGCATCTGAGAACCCCAAGCCATTGTCAGCCATCAAATTAGCCACACAGTCAGTGAATTGATCCGCGGAGGTCTCTTGTGGCACATGGGCCGTTTTCAGAAATGATATCAGGGCTTTTGCATGGGCCTCTGAGCATAGCAGCAATGATAGCATAGAGATTTTGGAGGGAGTATGCCCCAACTGTTCAACAACGTTAAAGTCACTCCTTTTGATGATTTTAAGAATTTCCTCCATTTCTTGTTGGGAGGCTTCCACAACAGTCTTTTTTGGTGCCTCCGTCCTGGCAGGCAAATCGGTAGAAACTTCTTTGCCCCGAGTATCAGAGGACTCGGCGGCAGTAGTAGACACAGGAACTTGAATTGGAACATGCACACTTGCGGGTGTGATGGTGAGAGGTTTTCGGATAACTGGCGGTGCAATGTCAGGCGAGAAGGGCCTGCCACTGCGGGTAATCTTGGCGGGACCAGTGATGTTACTGATACTGGTATTGGTGTTGAACTCCTGCTTCACCCCAAGCACATATACGTCGGCCCCATAATGCCAGGGGACCGCTTTATCAGACTCATATGGGAGAGGCCCCGGAACAGTAATAGTAATGGGTGCAACAGACATAATTTGGACTGGTTTCTTCATGGGAGCCTTGGCAGGATTGTAAATTGTGACAACAGATATTTCTTCAACGGAAACAAACGGAACAACAGTTTTCTTGAACAGAATTTCCTTGCTATCCATCAGGCTTTGGATGCCTGATTTCAGCAGCAGACAACCGGTAGGGATAACATCACATAGGAGACAACCCTTGCTACAACCCGGAAATAAACCTGCTAGTAGTAAGTTCCTCTTAACAGTCAACAGAGGGGTAGCAACATCATTCACTGAAACAGCATACAACTCTTCCTCAATGGCATTTACTCTATGCTGGGGCATAGGAGCAGTTACAACATTCGGCCTCTCGGGCGCTTCAAACTGAATTTCCTTCGCGTCGATAAGATCTTGCACTTTGTTTCTCAAGGCCCAGCAATCATCAGTAGTATGCCCGGGGCTATCAGAATGATAAGCACAACGAGCATTTGGGTTATACTTAGGAGATGCAGTATTCACGACTTTAGGAGCTTCTTTGATGGTCACCAAGTTGGTTGATAACAGTTGGGGTAAAATTTGTGACAAGGTCATACTCAACCGAGTATAATGTCTCTTGGGCCTTTCACCTCTTTGTTGATTGTACTGCTGAGAAGCAGCAACAGGTTTGGAAATGACCAAAGCATTGACGGCTTGGCGACTTTCTGGCTTGACTTGTCTTCTAGGACCATAGACGACACTTGCTTCTTTCTTAAAAGGCCTCTTCTCAGTACTTGCAGCAACACCCTTCTGAATCTTTCCTGACTTGATGCCAGCTTCTATTCTTTCGCCCGTTAAGATCAAATCGGTAAACCCCGCGGAAGAGTTACCAATCAGATGATTGAAAAATGGCCCAGATAGGGTCCCTAGAAACATATCAACAAGTTCACGATCGGTTAAAGGAGGCTGCACCCTGCCAGCCAAATCCCTCCATTTTTGTGCGTATTCTTTGAATCCTTCGCCTGTTCCTAACGACATACCCTGAAGTTGGGTACGAGTAGGGGCAAGGTCAGAATTGTATTGGTATTGTTTGTAGAAAGCGGTGGCCAAATCTTCCCAATTTTGAACGCTGGTTCCCTCTAGCTGATAAAACCATTCGAATTGAGCTCCAGAAAGGTTGTCTTGAAAGAAATGAATCCAAAGGTTTTTATCTGCCGTATAGGGCTGGATCTTTCTCACGTAGGACCTAAGATGCATTTTTGGACAGGACAGCCCATCATACCTTACAAACACTGGCACTTTGAATTTTGGGGGAATCACAATCCCGGCAACCAAACCCAAGTCTTCAAAATCCAAACCCGGTACTCTTTGTAGCTCCATGGCGGCCAACCTGTCTTCTAGCCCTTTGTATTTATCATCAGCTGGAGGGTATTGTTGATCAGTATAATCTTCATCCTCTTCGACCTCTTCTTCTTCCGCATCAGACTCGGAAGGTACTGCAACTCCACCTCCTTTGCTGGTTCCTTCATCAGAAGTAGGAGGAAATTCAAGCACTCTCCGAGCTTCTCCGTCAAATCTTCTCCCCAAAGTAGCCACCCCGAGTCTCTTTTTCTTCTTTTTCACTGGGTCTTTGTTCCCCAATTGAGTCTTGATATCCTCCTGACCCTTAGCCAAGGTCATCAGGAGTTGCTGGAACTGTGCATTTTGAGCTTGTAAGTCTTTGACTGTTTGCTCGAGATCCATCCTACTGAAATAAACAGCAGACAGATAAGGAATCCTGGAATGAGACCTGCTTGTGCACATGATGAATGGTATGCTTATGTATGCAATGCATTCAAGGATTTAGGACATTCAAAATTGTTTCAGACAAAGAAGAACGCACATCATATTAATAAGAAGAAATTTGTCAGTACATAAATGCCCCATGGGCCAAATATTACAAAATAAACTTCTTAAGGCAAAAAGACATTGCACATCCTTTTTGGTGCGATGTAGGTGTTGAGGGCCTCTTTCTCATGGAGTCGGCGAGTAAGCTCTAGAACCTTCTTCTCACTGGCGTAGAAGCTAGCTTCAAAAGTATTTCGTTCTTCCTTGAGCTGAATCCAACTTTTCTGCATTTCCTCCCACGATGTAGGCATGTCTGGATGTAGGATGGTGTAGGGAACCTCCTTCCTTGACGGGCTCTTTAATCACAGGGAGAACATGAGGATAAGGCATCATCAGACTTTGGGCTCGGGCTCGTACCCACTTGAGATAAGGCTCAAGAGGGATGGAGTTCTTGTGTCCCAGAGTCTTGCTATCAACCTTGTTGAGTTTTCCCCAAGCTCTGATGAATCTTTGGCGAAGTCCTTGCGTATCGTTGTCGAAGTCAAAAACTAGGTCAGGAATCAACATGTCATGAGGGCCATCCCTCCGTGCATATCCAAATTGTCTCAAAGCTAGGCAAGGGTTGTAGGTGATACCTCCTCTAATTCCAAGTAAAGGAACATTAGGAAATTCTCCATAACGATCGACGATGATGACATTTTCTCTGGACCGAGAACACCAATGTACATCAGAGTGAGTAAGAGTCATCAACCGTTGGGACCACCTTGAGCCTTGGTCATTCTTCAGGACAGATTGTGGAAGGTGCGAAATAAACCACCTTGCAAGGAGAGGAGTACAGCACATGAGAACACCCCTCTTTCTCATTGTTCGTGTGTAAAATGAGTGAAGGATGTCCCCAAGCAATGTTGGTATTGGATTTCTGGACAAGAAGATTTTGACGGCATTGACATCTACCAATTGGTCAGGATTAGGGAACAAGACCAACCCATAGATAAGGAGTGCCACAATTTCTTCAAAGGCTTGTAGGTCCAATGAGTTCCAACATTCTTGTGCCTTCTCAAACAAGAATTTTGCTAAGAATCCCTTGACGCCGCTTCTGGTTTCCCAATGCCCCTTGATGTCGGATGGTTGTAGATGTAATGCTCGAGCAACATCTTCCGGCTTTGGTTCCTTTTCCGTACCGTTGAAGGGTAGTTGATTAAGGATAGGAATTCTCAGGAGTTGAGAAAACTCCTCCAAAGTGGGCACCAACTGGTAATCGGGGAAAGTGAAACAGTGGTGAAGAGGGTCAAAGAACTGGAATAGCACTTTCATCATGTCTTCTTCAATGTTGGTGTTGACTAGGCTGAGCAGTCTACCATGTCTTTCACTGAAGGATGAATTTTCCGGAATTCTTGAGGTGAGCTCCTTGAGTTGAGGAGAGATTCTCACAAGGTTGACTTGAATGGTGTTTCTGCGAGGAATTTCCATGACCTACAAAACAAGAACAAAGATGAAGATCCAAACCCTTGAAATGGTTAGTAAATGCATATGATGTTTATGATGTTTATGATGTATGCACAAAACATATGTACAAGCAAATCACACAAAACCCTAGTTTCAGGCTTGCATGGGGTTTCATAGGTAGGTACCCTCTTGAGTGTAGTTGGCTTAAAAACCTGTCCTATAAATAGTAATCGGGTTCTAAGGAGCTCAATATCATTGGATTGTTTTCATTGTTCATTGTTTTGGTTTAGCCACTTAACTAGCGACCAAAATATTCCAAGAAAACAACCCTCAATGAGTAGTATCGAGTATCTACCAACTTCGGACTGCACCAAAGCCGGTCATCTCACTACCCCTAATAAAAGGCCAAGATGGTCAAGTAAGGTTCTAGGTCATTAGTGCTTAGTGACATCACTCAGCGGCCCCGTACTCTCCTTGATTGAATTCAAGGGTTACCGGTACTCACAAATATGTCGCACTAATATAGCTATTGCTTCGACCGTGTCGGTATACCCCGCACAGTTTCCACAACGTATTGCTATCTATGAATGTTTCCCAAAATTCGGGTGTAGGATTGCAAACCCAAACAAGAGAGCTAAGATATAAAGCAATCAAGACAAACAATTAGTCATGCAAGAGGGTGATCTAAGCCCTAAGGTTACTCCACTTTTAAAATTTTCCCCAGCAGAGTCGCCAGTTCTGTGATACGGTGGGAGAACTGACTATGGTTTTGCGTTTGTTTTCGCAAATGTTTCGGTTGAGCAAGAGTCGCCACCGACTTTTTATTTTATCCTAAGGAAAGGTTTAAAAAGCACATCAAAAAACCTTTGAGATATCTTCTTGGGTTCGGGGAGTAGATTATAGAAAGGGAAGGTATTAGCACCCTTTCTATCCATGGTTATCCATGGGCTCTTAGTTACTTGCTTAGATCACTTGCCTTTTGTTTTCAATTGTTTGAAATGGTGCTCGTGTGTGTGGGTTTGAAAATGTTTTGAAAAGAAGCCAATGTGGTGGCAACCTTTGTAATGATCCATGTGGGGATGTATACAAAGATGTATGTCTTTTGAAAAGGTTTTCATTTGTTTTTGAAAGTTGTTTTGAAAGTGTTGTGAGGTGTGGTTTTAGAAAATAGGCAAGTGTTTTGTTTTTGCAAGTTTTGATTCAAGTAACTAAGAGGTTATCTACTCCTAAATTTCTCAAAGTTTATTGCTATGTTTTAACCCTTTTAATAAGTTTGTTCCACCATTGTATTTGGTGGACAATCTCATGTTAGGATGTGAAAGGGACGGGCGCGGGTCATCGTTTAGACCATAATTGCAATGGTGCTAAGTATCTTTGGGCAATTTTCTTTAAGGGACTTGATCATTTGTTTAGGCAACATTTTGAAAGCGTCATCGAGGGACTATGATCATTTGATTTGTTTGTTTTGCCCAAAGAGACCTAACATGCAATATGGCCCATTTATTTGAAGGCAACAAAGTGGAATACCCTAGGGGGTGCAAGTGTAATATGTGTTGTCCATTTTTCATGCTTGTTTATCTTGAAATTAGGTCAAACTACTTTGTTCTTTTTATTTGCATACAAACCCTAATTCTAGCATGGTATATTTAGAAAGCGTTTAAAGTGCGAAAATTAAAATTCCTACACTATTACAACACAATATGGGAAGGGGGTACAAATGTTCAAATGGGGGGATATTTAGACAAGAAATTAAAACTAGCTATTACATCATTTTTGGAATATTTACAAGTAATTAATTGCATAAATTAAATGGAAAATAAAATAAAGATGCAAAATGCAAAAAAAAGGTTTTTATATGTATGAAAAAAAAGTATTATTTATGTCAAATAAATAAAATAAAAAAAGTATTATTTTTGGAGTTTTTGTATTTTAAGGGTAAAACCCTAATTTTTATAAAATAAATATATTAACTATTAATATGTATAATATTAAATAATTATGTGCAAAAAGTAAAATACAATGGAGCATACTTATAAAAGAAATATTTTCTATATCAAATATTAATAAAATAAAAATGTATATATTTTTGTATTTTAACCTAAGTATACTAATAAATATATATGCATATGCATTAATTTCTAAATATATATTATATATATAAAAATAATAATATTTAATATTTAAAAAAAAAGTATATTTTGTATAAAATATTTTCAAAAAGAAAAATGAAACAAAAATCAGAAATAAGTATATTTGCACTATTTTTTCTAGTTTTCTAAATAATAATATATACATATTATTTATGCACAAATGATTCTTATAAACAAATAAATATCTAAAAAATGTAAAAATGGTGTAAAAAATTATTTTTATATTTTTAATATTGTTAGAAAAAATAAATGAGTCAAAATGAAAAAAGAAAAGTCAAAAAATCATTGAAATAAATCAAATGGGCTAAGGGGGTGTTAAAGTGAAAAGAGTGTGTGAAAAGAAAATGCAAAAACAAGCCCAGCCCAGATCACTTCTTCTTCAACCTCTGAACAAAAACGTGCGCCTGTTCTTCCAATTCAAACACCTGGATTCTTTGATCTTTTGCATAAACTTCCAACATAAGAAATGTTAAGCATTGAATCACGATTCTAAATATATAAAAAACTCATCCTAACTCTCAGAAATGAGAGAGAATTTTGACATTCCCAAATCCTGACCTAAGTTTTCTGCCATGTTCAGACTCAAAATTCTTGCAGCACACATAATATAAATGAAATCTAATTATATGGGCATGTTCAGGGCTACGAATGTGACATATTCTCTTTACAAACCTAAAGCTAACAATGCCTAATAAGAGAGATACGAATCCATGAACTTACATGTTCAGTTGAAGTTCTATCTGGAAATGGAGAAGCTTTCAGTGCAAGATGATGATTGGTATAGCTTCCTTGATGTCCATGGATGCTATTCCAAGCTTTACTTTGTCTTGAAACCTTTTGAATCGTGCTGGAGCACTTCACCTGCAAATCAGAAAAATGAAAATGGCCAAAAGGGTTAGAGGAGTTACAGGTCGTGTTTTAGGTATTGGTTAGCTTGCATTGATGCTAGGGAATGTGTTTGAGGAGCTTTGGGCAAGAAATCATGCAAGGGATGAGAGATGGTATTCAATCTGCAGGCCTTGCCCTGTTTTTGCAGTTTGAGGGTGATTCTGGGATTGGGAGTGTTTGGGACCTTGTTTGCTCGTGTTCTCGCTTGGTTAGGATGATTAGAAGGTGTCTACAATGTTTGCTTAAGGTCACCAATGCTGAGATGAAAGTTCTGTTGTGATATGGGATGTTTCTTAACACTTAAGCAAGAAAAGCCAAGTTGTGTTCTAGGCATGTAGAGGGCCCCTAATCATGCTGCAAAACTCCTCCTTGATCAGTGTGTTATGCTCATAATCTTGTGCCAATTAGATTGTATATGTACTTGCTTGGATTTTCAATTTGACATAAAGCTTGCTTTTGCAAAAATGGATAAAGTACTTTATCTATTTTGGGATTAATCCACTATGCAATGCTAGAACACAAAGAACATGGTCTTGGCACAATGAATATGCATTAAATTTATGAGTGTAATTGAGATAAAAGGCCTGTAATCAAGTTGTGCAAGCTGAGATTGAAATGCATAGTGCTATGAACATGTAACTTGGCCTAATCAAAAGTGAGTTTTTGCCATATTGCAAAATTCGATTCTCCATAACCATGAGGTTGTTTGAGAAGTTCTTAGATATTTTGGAAAGCTTGGAATGTGTACTACAATCCATCTTTGAAATGCAAAGTGAAATTCCAAGTGGAAGTGTATGGAAAATGGCCTTGAAGTTAGGTAGAAACCTTGCCAAAATAGGTTAAAATTTCACTAAGTTAAGAATGGTTTAGTACCCTTATTCCAAAAATTGTAACTTGAGATACAAGCCTAATTTGGGAAAACTTTGTGAATCAAAGTTGTAGATTATGCAACAAGCTACAACTTTCATGTTTTGACTTTTGTTTGAATCCAAATGGATCTTGGTGAGAAAGTGGGGCAAAGTTGGGAAAAAATTAGGGTTTTCCATAACTTAGAAAAATTCTAAGTTATGAAAAATTTCCATTTCAAACCCTACTTTGCATTTTTTGATTTCTTGGTGAACAAGTTTCATGATTTGGCATGTTTTGATGAAAAATGAATCTTGACCCTTGATTTTGACCAAAAAGTCAAAGTTTGACTTTTCAGTATACAGTCAAAATTGATCAATTGACTGGGAAATTCAACTGTCAATCTTGTGTACTTGGGATCTTTTGAACTTGTTGAGCATGTCAAGATAATTCCATGGGGACCTTGAGTCCATATGTGAGCTTGGTTTGCCATTGGCTAGGTCAAACAGTCAAAAATTGCCTTGGTGCAGTCAAAACCCTAAAAATGACCATTTTGCCCTTTTGATGATCTGATCAAATTTCTTGTGGAATTGTGATCCAAACTTGATCAAATGGTCCATGTGAGTTCATAATGTTTATGTGGGTCAATTTTCATGAGATTTGACTGTCAATTGGCCACAGTTGACTTTTTTCCCAATACAGTTGATTTTTAGGTCAACTGTCCAATTGACTGGGCAAAATTTAGAATCAAGACTTGAAACTTTGTATGGATAAACTTGGGAGTCCAACATGAAGCATGAAAGTAATCTTAGGCTTTTTAGGTCAAAACAAATTTGTGCAAACACAAACCCTAATTTGGGTCAACAGTGCAAGGAGAAGTCTTGAGCAGAGGAAACCCTAACTGGATCTTGAGCTCCAAAGGTTTTGTGATGAGAAAATGTTGAGGAAATGGGAGGGAAAATTTTGGGGTACAACAACATGAATAAAGACCCGCTAGGTCGACTGGCCTAGGCAAAAATTAGGCATCCCAGCGAACCGCAAAGGTTCGGGCAAAAATTAGGGATAAAATACAAAAAAAATCTGTACACCCGGCAAGTTGAAAACCCGAAAGGGCGGCTTGGGCAAAAAAGGGTATCTCGGTGGACTTAAAACCCGAAAGGGCGGTCTAGGAAAAAGTTAGGGAATCAAAGTGTATGACTATGTCCCGTTGAATTACCTTACAAACAACCTTTAGCATCGACTGACAAACTCAAACGGGTCTAATCAATCCAATCAACTTTGGGTAAGGCAACAAGTGGATGAGACGCTCAGAGACATGAAAGATATAGCAGAATGGGAACCCCGTGGGATTATTTCACATAGATATCTTTTCTTCATATCAGTTTTCGTATTCTACGACGACATTCTCTTACTAGAATGTTTGTCTCGTTGTACAAAAATACTTATCCAAGTTAATATAAAGATATTCCTTTGAAAGTGAAAAACCATCTGTTTTTCTTTTATTTCCGTGTTTTGTTTGCAAAACCATCCAATGATTATTTTTGAACATATGAATTTGAACGTGTCTACTGTTTACAAATGAGCAAAAAAGGGGAATAGGAAAATAGAAAGGCAATCACTAATGGCTTTAAGAAATAGGATAATATCTTTAGACCATTCCATAAAGTTCCCCGCAGGTACTTTTTCTAGCAAGAGTGGAAATCAGGACATCCTGCTACAGGATCACTAACGTATCTCCAGTACGCATCCTAATGGTATCAAGTGCTCTCACATCCCCGACGGAACAAAACTTCTGGTTACCGCTCCAAAGATTCCCCAGTGAAAGTCGCCCAGTTTCCCAGGATTCCCCAGCAGGATTTCACGAGGTCCACAAGCAATGCATGGCGTTTCCCTTTCACAATAGAGTTTATTTCTCTAATAAATGGAAAATCATCCATCAACACTTCAAAATATGAAGACTTACACTCCTCATCCCCAACAGTACTCAGGGATTTATTTTCCTCGACTCTAACAATATTGCGACATAACAATTAACGTATCCATACATTACATCCATATGTCATAGAATTGACAGCACAGATGCATACAACGCAATTTCATTAATTTTGAGAAACAGCAATATACCATGCATTTCATACATCATGGCATTTCATGCAACTAACCTTTGATCTTTTCAGGAAAGATCAATCAACAGAAAATTATCGTCAAATTTTCAACACGTCAATTATAGATCAATTCCCGAGAAAGGACTGGTCGACCATCTACGTAACAGATATTCCTTCAGACCCCTGCTGGTTCATATTAAATCTCTCAACGATTTACTCTAATTCTTCTCCAGATCCCTGCCAGTTCAGTTTAAATCTCTCAACAATTTATTCTGATTCTTTCTCGCAGACGTCTTCTCTGATTCAGATAAATCTCTCAATGATTTGTTCTGATTCTTCTCCAGATCCCTGTCGGTTTAGTTTAAATCTCTCAACGGTTTATTCTAATTCTTTCCCGCAGACGTCTTCTCTGGTTCAGATAAATCTCTCAATGATTTGTTCTGATTCTTCTCCAGATCCCTGCCGGTTCAGTTTAAATCTCTCAACGGTTTATTCTGATTCTTTCCCACAGACTTCTTCTCTAGTTCAGATAAATCTCTCAATGATTTGTTCTTATTCTTCTCTAGATCCCTGCCGGTTCAGTTTGAATCTCTCAACAGTTTATTCTGATTCTTTCTCGCAAACGTCTTCTCTGATTCAGGTAAATCTCTCAACGGTTTATTCTAATTTTTCTCCAAATCCCTGCTGGTTCAGATAAATCTCTCAACGATTTATTCTGATTCTTTCCTAGTAGATGTTTTATTTGGTTCAGATAAATCTCTAAACGATTTATTCTGATTCTTCTCCAAATCCCTGCTGGTTCAGATAAATCTCTCAATGATTTATTCTGATTCTTTCCTAGTAGGCACTTTCTCTGATTCTCTCCAGTTAAAGAATATTCAAAACCTCTTTTGGTTCAGTTTAAACTTCTCAACGGTTTATCATGATACTTTCCAAATGAGCACTTTTGGTTCATATAAATCGCTCTAAGATTTATTCTGATTCTTCCCAGTAAAACAACATACAAGACTTATGCCAGTTTCAGATAAATCGCTCCAAAGATTTATTCTGATTCATTTCCAGTTTGAAATCAAGTTCAGGCTTAGTCCATTTTCTGTCAACAATCACCTTTGGATGGAATCTACAAGCCCATCTCTGGAAAACTTCCATCATTCCTCCAAATGGCATCTATAAGCCCATTCACAACTCATCTTCGAGTGCAAATTTCTGGGCACTCTAGTGTTCAATCATATTCCACCTTCAAGTCACGAATGACGAATTCGCCAATCTAACTCTTCAGGTTTAAGAAGATTGAACAGGGGCAGCTGTTGTACCCCAAAACTTGCCCTATCATTTATCAAGTATTTTCTCACAAGATCTCCTTTGGTTCAAGACTGCACTAGGGTTGATTAGCTCAAGACACCTCCTCAAGCTCTGATGACTGAAAATTAGGGTTTGATATTGCACAAGGATAATTGAACTTTTAATACCTCATATGACTTTCATGGATCATTATGGACCCTCAAGATTGCTCATGTCAAGTTTCAAGTCTTGGATCACATTTTTGCTCAGTCAATTGATCAGTTGACCTAAAAATCAATTGTATTGGGGAAAAAGTCAATTGTGTCCAATTTACAGTCAAACTTCATAATTTTTTATCCATATCAACATTATATGTCATTTCATCATGTTTGGACCATAATTCCTCAAGAAATTTGATCAGATCATCAAAAAGACAAAATGGTCAAAATTAGGGTTTTGATTGAGAAAGGGTAATTTTTGACGTAGCAAATGATTAATTGGTTTGACACATGATCTCAAGGTTTCAAAAGCATCATTTTGACCTAATGGTATGACTCAAAACTCCCCTCAAGATCAATTGATTGATAGTTGATTTTCAGTCAACTGATCAAAAGTCAATTGTACACTGAAAAGTCAAACTTTAATTTTTTTGGTCAAAATAGGGTGTCAAAGATCACAATTCATCAAAACATGTCCAAATATGAAACTTCTTCATCAAGAAATAAAAACGTCAAGATTTCATTTTGAAAAGTCAAATTTTCCAAACTTAGAATATTTTCTAAGTGTTGAAAACTTCATATTTTTTCACAACTTTGAGCCAATTTTTCACCATGATGCAAGATGATTCAAAGGAAACTTTCAATGTAACACCCCAATTCTACCCGGCAATTATATATGCAAATCAGAGTTATAAAAATTCACGCAAATGAATCAGGATGCCACAAATTCATCTTTCAAAACACATTGCATTCATCGTGGATACATAACACTTTAAAACTTTGGATGAACCATCAGTATAATACTTTAATCTCTTAATTCAACAATCTAAACATCTACGCAGCGGAATTCATAATAACATCTTTAATCATTGTTACAACAACTTCAAAACAACACAAACTTAATAATAATCAAATTAAAGTCCAGCAACTGAAATAATCAACAAATAAAAACAACAAGCGTTCATCCTCCCGGGTGTTACATATCAGAGCAATGACACCGACTCGAACTACTGAAGGTATACAACCTTCACTCTTGATTACCTGCACGTTACCAACGTAAGGGTAACCTTCAAACAAAAGGGGTGAGATATCTAACAATATAATAAAACGTATGATAATTAATATATTAAATTAAATCACATAACATCACCACTTCTCATCTTATAAACAACAATAATCGTAACAGAATTACCAACAATAATACACATTCACTGCATCAATACACAACTCCTTTATGCAATCATATAACGCGACTCAATACTATGCAAACGCATGTGGTACGATTGAAGCAGAACTCCCATCTTAAAAATCTGCCAATAAATAGAGGCATCAACAAGGCATAAGCCTTCATCTTAATATTCGCCAATACAGGCCATCTTAACGAGCATAAGCTCCATCTTGAAATGCAATGTATGCGACACAATCATGAATGTAATGACAACACCATAATAAACAACATCTCAACACAAACATCATTGTTGGCTATAAGCCTACATCTTAATATCTGCCCATTATTAGAGGCATCTCAACATCTTTCATAAACATCGTTCATCAACATCATTTATCGTCATAAATCATTAAACATCATTTATACATCATAAGTCATCAAACATTATTTATACATCATAACTCATCAAACATCATTTATACATCATAACGCATCAAGCATAATCTCATTAATCATCATTTCATCAACAACTCAGTCGTACAATAATACATTTGTAACTCGTCAATTCGCAACGTTGGCCATATGCCTACAACATGATATTGCCTATAATTAATTAATCATCTAATGCTTACTTCTAAATTAAAAAACCACTACATATTACTATTCTGTAATACAACTTCATTATCATCATTAGTCCTACTATTATAAACCAAACAACAACCTATAATCATCTCATCCTCATCATTCTTCACAAAAATCAGCATAGCGATTAACGCGGGAATTAACTCTAGTCCTAATTTGGATACTAGGATTATCCTCCCTATTCTTCATTTTAATCCTTAAAAATGAAGTTCATCGTGTTAGCTATTCAACGCTTCGAACGACACCTCAAACGGAGTCCGAAAACTCAAGTTACAGCCTTGGGAAAACGAATCTGTCAAAAACCAGACAACATGGATCGACGCGTAATGCCTTGGGTTAACGCTTATTGGGTTTAACATGCCACATGAGTCGACACATACTCTCTTGTATCGACTCATACTGGGCCTGCAACACTGCATGTATCAACACATGCCCCTATGTATCGACTCATCCTGAGTCTAAAAGCCCTCATGTATCGACACATGACTCCTTCGTGTCGACTCATCCTGAGTCTAAAAGCCTTCTTGTATCGACACATAACATTTGGGGTCGACACATACTGCTCTGCCATGAACAATTTCTGCAATTTCCTCGGTGTTTTCACTACGGGTTCCATACTTTAGGCCCTAAAAACATCATCTAATCATAGATAATCATCACTTACAATTATCCTATAATTCTATATCAAATAAACAGCATTGGGACATCATTATTCATCTTTCAATCATCAATTTTCATCATACAACATCATATACATTCAAATCATGAACAAGACAACAATTCCACATCTAATCCCACATACCAATTATCATAAACCCTATTATAGAGTCAGAATCCCACCCTTACCTTGGATTGAAGGTTTCTCTATAACTTTTCCGGTTGAATTTCCATTCTGCCTCTTTTCCTCCTTTCCAACAGCTTTCACGTTCTTTCTTTAACCCTTATTCTTCTTACTGCTTATTCTTTTATATTATTTCTACAATAATAAAATAACCCTATTATTCTATTTATGTCTTAATGGGCTTAAAACTATTACACCCCTTACTACTACTTCTATCCTTTAAAACAAGCCCACATCAAATAATATTATCATTCTCATAATATTCCACAACTTAATAAAATAAATCCAACTAATCACAACACATCTTCACAAATATTCCAAAAATAATTTAATTAAATAATTAATTAAATTACGGGCGTTACATTCAACATGAAAGTTGTAGATCTCAATGAGATCTAAAACATTGTTGAATACAAATTCCCCTAGAAATGCATGGATTTCAAGTTATGATTTTGTGAATACATGTTCATAAAACTTGGAAACTTAGTGAAATTTTACCTTAGTTTAGGCAGGATTTTGACCTAACTTCATGGAAATTTTTCACATAATTCCAAGGGGAATTTTCAAAAGTGACCAACATAGAGGTTGTATAGAATGTTACGAGCTTTCCAAAATGTCCAGGAACTCATTGAGATCATGTTTGAGCAAGGAGAATCGAAGGCATGAAGTTGGCATTTCATTCTTGAATTACAGGTCATTTCCATGATGAACAAGAATGCAAATCCATGCTAGGCTGCACAATCTTTGCTTTGCAGGCCTCAAACTTGTTTGGCACTCCATAATTAAATGTTTGCACAACTGTAAGAAGCTTCAATCTAAGCATTCAATGCATTGCCCATGCTTAATTCCATTTTGGGAAGAAAGTGCACATTGCCATTTTGGAAAAGTAGCTTTTATACACAAAATCAGTTCTTGAGCTTTTCATTTGTTTTCTTCTTATCACACACAACCTATAACCCAAAAGAAACTTGTCTAAAGCCTCTAACAACTCAACCCATGCTTGTACCTTGCCTTGAAACTATATTTCCACTTTTGTTCAAAATCAAGTAAGAGAGCCATAACTCTATATCTTATACTTCTGACCCTCTCAAGTGTTAGAACCTTTTCCTTACTTATGCACAAGTTGTTTGCAAGCTAAGACACGATTTTGAAGCCTCCCAAAATCTCCCAAACACCCTTGCCGCACAGAACGGCTCCACTTTATAATTTTTAGCCAAAACTCTCCATCTCCATTTCCACTCGTGCATTTTGATTCTTAACCATCCAGACACCTTACTTACATCATACACAAGTGATCCAAGCCCCTGTTTCAAGACTGTAACTCCTCCATCACTATCCACCATTTCCAAAACTGAAGCTTGCAACTTGACTTTAGTGGGGAGTTTCAGCCATCCTCAAAGCAAAGTAGGAGTTGGAACACATTCAAGGAGGTCCAGGCAAGCTACAGAAATTATCAGGCCATCTCAAAGGATGCTCAAACTCCATACACGACTCCAGCTGCAAGAGGTAAATTTTCAAACTTCTATCTCTTCATACAAGCATCATTTGATTCTAATTTGTGAAGATAAGATGTAGATATCATTGCCACGAAGCTGTACATATCCATAGTTTGTATTTATATGGCCTGAGCTTAGAGAATTTTGGATTTGAAGTTTCTGAAATTTTTAGGTTTTAAATTAGGGCCAGAAAAATTCTCACCCATCTTTGACCTTTAGCTTTAGTTATTTATATGGTTGGATTCGTGAGAAGAAATGCCACAACTTTCATGTTTGTACTTTCTATTTTTGTTTAGAGATGAAGAAGTTACAGGTACTCTGGCTGGCTGGAGGTTGAAGATGAAGTACATGCCTTGGAAGTATTTTATGTTATGTATTTATCATTTCGTATAAGTAAACGGATGTATAGCCACCCCAATGGTAAGGCAGCGCACTAGTAACCAATAGGGTGTGGGTTCAACACCCAGCGCGCTACCTTTTTTTCCATTTTCCACATTTTCACCCCTTTTTTGTCACAAACACACACGCCTGGGCCTCAATGCAGTGGGCCTTGGTATTTTGCTGGCTTCTAACCCCTGGCCCTGCTTCAGCACCCCCCTAGTAATTTATTTCTTTATTTTATTTTATTTTTATCTTTTAGTTTATTTCACTTTCATATTTTCATTTTATTATTTTCATTACTAATATTATTATTATTATTAATAAAAAATCAAAAAACATTTATTTTATTATTTTTACACTCATTTACATTTTATTTCTCTTTATAAAAATTAAAAAGAATAAAAAAAAAATTCTTAATAAATTAATTTCTTTTTTTTAATATTTAGATAATTAGGTTTAATTATTATATTATTTTATTTTATTGTAAATTAAAATTAATTTAGAATTTAGGTTTATTTTAATTAATTTGTTTTTTTTATATATACTTCTATATTATTCTTAAATCCTTTTCATAAAAAATCCTAAAAAAAATCCTTTTTTAGTTAATTTCTTTTTTTAATTAGTTTAAGTTAATTTTATTTGATTTTCATTAATTATTTTCTTAATTAGGTTAAGATTAAAACCTTTCATAAAACCAAAACAAAATCATTTCTTTTTTCCATTTACATTATTGCATTTTTTTTTTAATTTTTTACAATATTCAATATGGTTGTAATAGTTAATTAGATTTAATTTTCTTGCAAAATCCCCATTTGTAAATTTGTACACCCCTCCCCTAATGACGTAATAGCTTAGTATTTTTATTTTCCGCAATTTAATGCTTTATATAAATGCTAGTAAGTTAGAGCTTGTATGGAAAGATTAAAATCAACAAGTTAGCAAACCCTAATACAAGACAAATCAAGCATGAAAAAGACACACTTGCACACTTACACCCTTAGGGTAAATCCACTTGTTGCCTTGAGAAATAAATGGTCATAATACACATGTAAGATGTCTTAGCAAAAACAAACAAAAATACAAGATCATAGTCCCTCGATGAAGCTATAAATGTTGCCTTATGAATGATCTTAGTCCCTCAAAGAATTGCTAAGGTATCTTACAACATTTCTATTCATGACTATACGATGACCCTTGCCCGTTCCTTTTACATCCAAAGATAAGGTACTTACAAATCCATGGTAAAATAACAATGTCAAAGGAAAGAGGAAATAAACAAGAAAGACTTTTGAGTAGGTAGAATGTTTCTAGTTGCTTGCTCATTTTTAAAACCAAAACATCCTTGCTATTTTCAAAACAAACACTAACACTTTCAAAACATCTTTCAAACTTGAAACATTTTCAAAAGATCAACACTTTGTATACATTCTTATAAACGAGAATCATTGCAAAGTTTTCCTAAATGATGGCGCCTTTTCAAAATACTTTCAAAAACCACACAAAGCACATTTTTCAAACAAAAGGAAGTGATCTAGCAAGCAAATAAGAGCCCGTAGATAAATACGGATGCAAATGGTGCTAATACATTCCCTTTTCATAATCTACCCCCCGAACTCAAGAAAACACCTCTAAAGGTCTTTCCTGTTATTTTCAACCTTTCCTTTTGGATAAAAGAAAAGTCAGTGGCGACTCTTGCTAACCGCAACATTTAAAATCAAACGCAAAATAACCAAGTCAGTTCTCCTACCGCATTACAGTGCCGTTATCACATTGGGAGTTATTGGCAGATCAAATTCGATTGTATTATTGTCTATTAGATCTTGAATTTTACTCTTCAGCGTCCAGCATTGATCGATCTCATGCCCATGACTATTTGAATGATATGCACACTTGGTATTCAGATTATATTTAGGTGAGGAAGTGTTCATATTGGACGGAGGATCACGCAATGTCACTAAGTTGGCCTTTAACAGGTGTTGTAAGGCTTGGGATAGCGACATGCCTATCCTTGTGATCTGTCTTCGTGGAGCCTCAAATTGTTTATGATTGGAAGATTGTCTTTGAACAGGAGTAGGATTGGAGATCAGAACAACATTAACGGACGAATGGTTAACCTTCTTGGTACGGGCCCTTGCCCCATACACATCATTCGTTTCTTTCTTCCTAGTGAAGGGTTTCTTTACGAGGTTGGAGGTGGAAGCAGACGCCATGGGGATTTCCCGCTCTTGACACCACTTTCGACCCTTTCACCGGTTAGGATCATCTCGGTGAAACCGGATGAAGAACACCTAACCAATAAGTTGGAAAATGGACAAGATAAAGTACCCATAAACATATCAATATGTTCCCTGTCAGTTAACGGTGGTTGGACCCTACTGGAAAGATCCCTCCATTTTTGGGCGTACTCTTTGAACCCCTCGTTTTTACCCATCATCATGTCTTGCAGTTGAACTCTATTTGGCGCTAGGTCGGCATTGTATTGGTATTGGTGATAGAAAGCAGTGGCCAGGTATTCCCAGGTACAAATACGGGAACCTTCCAATTGGTAAAACCACTCTAGTTGAGTCCCATCCAAGCTTTCTTGAAAGAAATGGATCCAGAGTTTTCTTGTCGGTGGTGTGTGGTCGTATTTTGCACACATAAGACTTCAGATGGAGCTTTGGGCGGGAAATCCCTTCATATTTAACGAAGAATGGTATCTTGAATTTATGGGGAATGACAACCCCGGATATTAAACCCAAATCATCAAAATCCAAACCAGTAACGACTTGAATCTCAACAACCCTTAGTTTATCCTCTAGTTGCTTGTACTTATCGTCGGTAGGAGGATATTTCTCGTCAAAGTAGCCTTCATCATCAGAAACTTGATCATTGACACACCCAGCACGGGTGCTCCTTGCTTTTTCAGCTTGATTTTCGTCTTCCTCAGATGAATCTTCAACTATCGGCATGTGGCGGATCGACTCTCTGAATCTTTTAGCCATGTTAACTAGGACTTTCATTTTTGGTTTCTTTTTGGATGCCAGCAACATCATCAACTCTTGTTGCCCCTTGGCCAGGGTCAGCAGAGTCTCTTGAAACTGAGAATTTTGTGCTTGTAGGTCCTTCACTATTTTCTCAATATCCATCTTACTGAAATAAACAGCAGAAATATAAGGAAACATGTTGTGGAAAACCTGTTTATGTTATGATGCATGAAAAATGTGCATGCAAATGATTTCAAGGATTTATAAGATTTAAATTTGTCTAGACAAAGAATGAACAAACGCCAAATTGCATTAATCAGTTCAAAATGGTTACAACGTACCTCTTGGGCTTACAAAATAAATTCCTAAGACAAAAAGGTCGAACACATCTTCTTTGGTGCAATATAGGCGTTCAAGCTTTGTTTTTCATGAAGTTGCCTTGTAAGCTCCAAAACCCTTTTCTCGCTTGTGTAGAACTGAGCTTTGAGGGTGTCACGCTCTTCCTTTATCTGAATCCAATCCTTTTGCAAGTCTTCAAGAGAAGTAGGCATGTTGTGATATAGGATAACATACAGGACATCTCCTTCAGCAACATGCTCCATGATAACAGGTAGGATGGAGGGATAAGGCATTACGAACTTCTGAGCACGAGCTCACATCCACCTAAGGTAAGGCTCAAGGGGAATATAATTATTTTGTCCCAATGTCTTACTATCCACTTTGTTTACCATCCTCCAATCTCGTATAAACCTTTGACAGTAGCCTTGATTATCACTCTCGTAGTCGAACACCACACCTTGGATGAACGCATCAGGAGGACCATCTCTTTGTGCATACCCAAATTGTCACAAATCTAAGCAAGGATTTTAAGTGATACCTCCCCTAATTCCAAGAAAAGGGACATTAGGGAACTCCCCACAATGGTCGATGATAGTAATGTCCTACAAGGATCGATAACAACAGTGAATATCTGAATGTCTGAGTGGTATCAACCTATGGAACCATCTTAAACCTTACTCGTTTTCCAAAACAAATCAGGGAAGGTGAGAAACAAACCACCTAGCTAATATAGGGGTGCAACATATGAGGGCTCCTCTTATCCTCATGGTGCGAGAGTGGAGAGAATTCAGGATATCTCCCAACAAAGTAGGCACCGGATTATGAGATATGAAGATTTTGACAGCATTCACATCTATAAGTTGGTTAGGATTTGGAAATAGTACCAACCCATAGATGAGAAGGGCCAAGATTTCTTCAAAATCTTGTAAATCTAGAGTGTTCCAAAAATCATGAGCTTTCTCCAACAGGAACTTGACTAGGAACCCTTTGACACCACTTCTTGTTTCCCAATTAGCCGTGATGTCGAATCGTTGTAAGTGTAAAACTCGGGCAATCTCTTCAGGGCTTGGGTCTCTTTCAATACCGTTGAAAGGTAGTTGATTGAGAATAGGAATTCCCAAGAGTTGAGAGAATTCTTCCATAGCAGGTACAAGCTGGTAATCGGGGAAGGTAAAGCAATGGTGCAAAGGGTCGAAGAACTAGAAAAGCACCTTCATCATGTCTTCATCAATTTTTGAGGTAGCTGTTGTACCCCAATTTTTTCCTCTAAGATCCCTTCATCATACCATGTTGATTAAATCACAACAAGATAACATTAGGGCTTTTAGTTCTCCCTCATATCCTTAGCTTTGCTCTTTGAGGAATCTCCAAGCACCTTGACTTGTTTTCTTTTGTGATCATGAATATTTTGTCTTGATTTTTATTTTAATTAATAAAATTCAATTTTGGTTTGTCTTACCTGTTAATAATGTTGGTAAATGCAATGAGGCTTAGCAAGTTGCTCCATGGGTTCATGAGTTTATTTCCATGCCCTAGTCATTAAAGCTTGAGAAATTCAAACCTCACCATTGAAGTTGTTTTAGAAGGGATAGCATGGAAAGGTTATTTTGGTTCACTAAATTTCCAAGTTATCAAGATTTATTCAAAAGTACAAGGGATTGATTGAAGAAGTTGTCATGGTTGGACAAGGCCTTGTTCCCATTGGTCACAAGAGCATATTTCTCTAAATTCTCAAGATATGGAAGTGGTTTTGGTTGCTATGAATTCTCATTTTCATCCTCAATAACTTCTATTTACAAAGAAAGAGTGTTGGTACAAGAAGGTGGTTCAAATTTGTCAAGGTTCCTCAAAGCATTTTCTTGATCTAGGAGTTAGGGTTTTGAACTTCAAACAAGTATATCTTGCTTATATTTTGGTATTTTTGATTGATTTCAAATACATACTTCTCTTTAAAGGGATATTAACAAATCACTTCAAAAGTTTCAAGGAGTTTTCATGTAGAAGAAACTTTATGATGAAGAAATATTACAAGTCCTCTAGATGAACCCTCATTTTCTCATGCGTGACTTCAAATGATCATAACTTGGTCAATTTTTATCACCTTGGGCCCACTCTTTTTCCATAATGATCTTAAGGATGTAAAATTTACTCATTCTTTTATGTGCAAAGTGATAAAATGGATGTAAGATGCCATAAGGATACAAAAGATTATATGTCATTTTATGATTTTTTGCCAACTTCAACAATTCATAACTCTCTCAATTTTTGGATATTTTGAATGGTTCAAGTTTCAAAGTGTCATTTAAGAGGTCTATTTCATGCCATCTTCTTTGGTCAAGAGAAAATTCCAAGTGGAAGGCCATGTTTGGATGCAAAACATTATAGGTCACTTTTGAAAAGAAATTTGAAATATTTCTATGGAAAGTCAACCCTTTTTCTCCAAATTTGACTCAATGCAATTTTCAACTCAAGCATCCATTTGATTTCACTCTTTTTCCATTGAAAATCTTGTAGCATCATCTTTCTAAAATCAAGAATCATGCCCTAAGACCCCTTGAGTTGAGAATGCCATTGATTTGAACTTGGTAACTTGAAACAGAAGTTTCCTCAAAAGTCAGAATTTGAAATCATTGATTTAGCTTCTAAACACTTTGTTTCTGCATGTTTTTGCCTCTAAATATGTTTATTGAACTTCCAGAAGTGATTAGCACAGCAAAACGCGTGTTTTGGATGAGTTTTGATCAAATTAGAAGTCACACTTTTCTTGTTTGCAACTTCACACGATTTCACTCCAAACTTCATCATTTCACACGCTTGGACATTCCATTTGATTCCCTATAAATAGAGAGTCATCCCTCATTCATTTTCTCAAGCTTGGATAGCCAGAATCACCCTGCCAAACTTGTTCCATAACTCAAAATTCCGCAACTTCGAAATCTGTGTTCAAGCCTTTTTCAATCCAATTTTTCTATCAATTTACCTTCCTTGATCTTCCGTGAAGCTAACCATATAATTACCTTTAAGAATCGTGCCCTATATTGCTCCATAGAAGTCCAGTTTCAGAGCTCTACAACTCAACTTCAATAGGTAGATTTCTCCATCAATTCTTTAAAACTTTGATATCATTGTGATGCTCTCATTGCCCTGGTTCTAGTCGCAACACTTACTTTTATATGGAAACATGTTTTGACCATGAAATTTCAATTCCCTTTTCAAAACTTTCCTTCCAAATTGCTTGAGCTACAATTTATATAAATTTTTTGCAAAGGTGTGGTTGTCTTCGTCTAGAAGAGACGAAGCGAATGGCATAGGCCTGAGCTTCTGATTTTACAGTTTGAGAGACCTGCAATTCACGTTGGCTGGAGGTTAAAGATGACCAACGTGTCATCTTCCAACCGATGAAGGTGCGCCATCTGTTTTTTTTTTGAAAATCTGATTTAATTAATGATTCTATGTTTTATTCACTAATGACCATGATATGCACAGCGCGCCAGATCCCTTGGATTTGATTACTAACGCGTTTTGACTCTCATCCAATGGTCCACATATTTTTTATTTTATTTTCCTTTTCTGATTTTTATATTTAATTGTTTTAAATTTCAAAAAATCATAGAAAATTCATTTTTAGTCCAAAAAATTTGAAAAAATTATGAAAAATATTTTTGAATTTTCTCTTTCTGGTTTTTATTTTGTGTTTTTATATTTTTTTTTATAAATTTTCACTTTACTTGATTTGTTTTAAATGTTTAAAAATACTTTTATACATTTTTTTAATTCTGTAAAAATTAGGGAATGATCCAATGATATTGTGACAAATATTGGTGACCTCATTTATTTTTCATTTCTGACTTTGGTATTTTTTTATCATTTTTGGTTTATTTTACTCATTTCTTTTAATTTTAAAAATGTTTTCTGACCTTAAAAAATTACCAAAAAATTTGTAAAATTATTTTAGTTCATTTCTGATTTTTCTATGGTCTTACTTTTTATTTTTTGATTAATTTTAACATAGTTGATATTTTTATCTTTTATTTCTATTTTAAAACATTTTAAAATAGTTTTTTTAATGTATATATTAAATCCAATATTATTTTGTGATTATTTTCTGGCTGATCTTGGGTTGAATTTTTTATTATGAACTTTGTTAACATCATTGGATCCATGGTGTTTATTTTAACTCCATAAAAATGGATGAATAATTTTAATAATAGTTTAATTGAAGTTTAATTCAAATGTGGTTTGTATGTTCTTTCCCGTCCCTCTTCATCTTATCCCTTTCTTATTGTACTAAGTGTTATTGGAGCATGATCTCTATATCATATCTCAAAACAAATGGTGCATAGATTGCTATTGACCGGCCTTAAAATAGGTGCGACTTCTACATAAGTCCACTTACGATTGCTTAACATAGCGCTAAATTTTGTCCCGATTCAAGTAAATGATCATTCGTGGCCCAAACCTATGTTTGCAAGCCCAAGTATGTTAATTTGATCTCTTTGATCCAATAACCTTGAGATTCATTGTGTGGAGGCTTTGGTTCTACCAATCCTCTAATGGATTTACAACAATTTTGGTTAACGCGGATCACTTAAACATCGTTGATCATTAAATGGTACTTTTGAGGATTCCAAATGGATGATTTACTTGACAGAAAGCAAATGCAACTTGTTGTGTGGAGGCTTTGGTTCTACCAATCCTCTAATGAGTTCCAAATGCAAGTTTCAATATGGTCATCCAACTAACCACTAATTATTAAATTGTTTTTACTTTGTTCCTTTTATTTTTTATGCTTTATGTACCATTTACTTTAAGCATTACATTTCATGTCATTTTTTTTGCTCACTTGAGCTTTTCTTTTCTCTTCTAAGACACCTAATAATCAACATGAACCATAAAAAACTTTAATGATACTTGGACTATTTGGATACTATGCTTGGCATTATGGAGCATTGGACTTCTTGGACTTAGGAATAGAAACCTTGGCCTATGTTGGAGACCTTGTGACCTTGATGGATATTTTGTCTGGAGTTCTTGAGGTTTACCTCAAGACATTGGGTTGTTTGTTTGTTTTGTGTGCAGGTTATTGTGATTACGTACTTTGTTTGTAATATGGAATTCACCCGTATACAGTCATTACTCTGCCCAATTTTTGTGAAGACTTAATACACTAGGAGTTTGGTTCTCTCAAAAGGTCTAGTATCTTTGCTTGCTTGGTTTCAATCCAAAGAATGAGAATTCTATCTTGGCTCAAAATTTCAAGTATTGGCTTCTTGTTGGTTAGATGGTTCTTATCCCTAGCTTTTACCTTATGCTTTAGGATAGTCTCTTCTTCTCCTCCCATCTTCTTTAATTTCAAAAATATTCTCTCTCCTTTTGAAAACTCTTCTTGTTTCTTTTGAACTTGAACCAATTTCATAATAAACTTGGACTTAGGTCCATGCATTTTCAAAACCTTTTCATAAATAAACTTTAATCAACTTAATGATACCTTGACATTTTTTATAAGAAGACTAAAAGTCAATCAATCTCATTTCAAACCATTTTGCCACTTTGGCTTTTCATTTTAAAAAACCATTCTCAAAATATTAGACTCTTGTCAATCCTTGTAGTGATGCAAACAACTATACTTCTACAATATGAAGTGAAGAGATATATTTTCCACTTGGGTGTTGAGTGAGACATTTTTGATTTTAAAATCCAAGTCATATCCTCCACTTTGAGATGATGCAAATTCTCCTTTCTCATGATTGTGGGTAGTAAGTATGTTTTTCCACACGGACAATGATGATGATGTCTTATCTCATAAAATTAACCAACACACTTGGGTTTTAAAAGTTTTAAAGGTGAACTACGTGTACCCTGATCCCCTATTGCACGAAAGGTGGTACGTAGGCACTAAAGGTTTGCAATTGAGGCGGGTACAAAAATCATAAAAAATATATTTATTTTCTCACCTCCACCATCCATTTTTATACAACAGTTTATAGCCAAAATATACAGATTTTTCAAAGAGGTTCCTACGGAGTACTGTAGATGTTTAGGGTGCTAATATCTTCCATTTGCATAACCTACCCCCTTACCTTTAATATTTCCCCCTCTTTTTGGGTTATTCTCTCTTTTCCCATTCCTTTGAAAACAATAAAGCGCGGTGGCGATTTTTATTTTGATCTGTATAAGTCTAGCCAATCTAATGGCTTAGTCTTAAACATTTCTACCGCTACAGAAAAAATGGCGACTTCATTGGGGAAAGATTGACCTCTTGCTGGTCCATCCCTAAGTGGGTTGAGCCTATCTTTGTTTATATGTGTATATGTGCTATTGTTGTTTATGTGGTATATGTTGTATATATGTTTGTCTAGATTTTCCTGGTTTTCAGGGTGCTTGGTGATTACTTATAAGTCCTATAGCCGGACTTGGGAAAACTTTAAGATAGGACGGGCGGTATAGTCATGTTAACTTTGAGGGAGTAATCCCAAAAAAGGAGACATGAGATCCCCCACTCATTGGAGGCCCCTTTGATTGTAGTGTCGTTTACCGAGTAATCGGGAAGACGTACTGCTTTCGACTTGGGAGCCTGCTGAAGCTGAGGACCGTAGAATACCTAACCCATCTTGGCCTTTTAGGTGTAGTGCGGAAGCTATGACAGAATAATTCAGAAATTGTTGTCACGCGATACTACGCTAAGACTAGTTTTTTCTTAAGAATATTACTAATTATCGAGTTAATCAGGAAGTTGGTAATATCCGAAGGAAGCATGTAGACTCTAGGAACCTCTAGAACCTTGTTCGACATGTGATAACTTTTATAACAACACCTTATGGGTAGTACATTCGACCTCATGCTCGTGACGTTGAACCTATGAACCCTATATGTATGATCTTTACATCATGCATCCATGCACTCATAAGCATCTTTTGAAGAAATTTTATTTCGAGGGACTTAAAAGTTGACCATTTGTGAATATCTCAGGTACTTTTGTCCATGGATTCTGGAAAAAGAAAGACTAGAAAATACAGTTTCAAGGATCCCAAGATAGATGAGTTAATCAGTCTAATTCCCGAGATTAAGTGTTCTGCAGATTTTTGGAAGAAGTATGGATCCATCATTCCTCTTATGAAGCTTACGATGAAAGAGGGTATTCTCTCGACCTTGGTCCAATTCTATTATCCTATGTATCATTGCTTTACTTTTCCCGACTATCAGTGGATGCCTACACTAGAGGAGTATTCTTATCTGTTGGATTTACCTGTTACCGATCGTGTTCCTTTTACTAGTTTAGAGGGTGAGCCAAAACCACATGAGATTGCTGCTTTGATTCATTTGGGGAAGTCTGAGGTGGAAGCCCATATGACTACTAAATGAGGGATTAGAGGATTATCGGCCCAGTTCCCCAATGTACCTCTTCTTGGTACAAAGGGAGGAATTAATTATAACCTGTTCTTGAATGAAGCCATCTCGGTTATCCGATGAGGGATAAACCAAATAGTATTCATTTGAGTAGTTTCTTTCTGAAGGAGGGAGAAGACCATAAGGAAGCTAGGGAGCAAATTGCAAAGCCTGGAGTCACATCCATAAGAAGAGTAGTAAAGACTTGGGACCTAGGGGGCTGTTTATTTGGAGACTTATCTTCAGTAGGTCCAAACGAGAGATATTCAGTTGAAGATGTCGTATTCCTGGGAAGCACATATGCCTGATTTGTTTGTGAATACCACTCCTCCATTATTTCATGATATAGAAGAGCTACAACTTGCTTTGGTCAGGATGCAGTAGGAAAAGGATGCTTGGAAGAATAAGTGTCAAACTTTAGAGATTTCCTATAGAGCAGACTTAAAGGAGAAAGACGACTTGATTGAGATCCTTGAGAGTCGAGCGGTAGAGACCATGGAGAGGCAAGGGGATTTATTTTCTCCTAAGCCACAGTCAGATGTTAATTGCTCACTTCCTGATTCAGGAGATTGGAAGGAGGTTGCCACCAGGTATGCGGAAGAAAACCAGAGGTTGAAGGCTCAGATTGCCAGGCTTACAGGGAAGGGCCAGCGTATAGAGTGATCTCCGACAGCTTTACTTCTTAGGGTTTTAGACTTTAATTTCATCTTGTACTTGGGATTGTTGAGACTTGTAACCTATTTTAAAGTTATTATAATAAAAAATTTCAGTATTTCAAATGTTTTATTACTTTGATATTTGCAATGTGTCTATAAATCTATAAGTCCCTTTAAATATTAATAATAAAAATAAATCATGTGCACCACATATCATGCATCATATTGCACATATTTCTTGAATTGGTTATGAATATCCAGGTTTCTTACCAAGATTCTTTAATTTGTTCAGCAAGCTGACTCACAACTACAATACTCAGGCTAATTTCAGAAGGAAGATGGACAACTTAGAACAAGATAATCGTGAGCTGCGCGAGGAGGTTTCTGATTTGAAGGTCGGCATGGCCAATCTTACTGCTCTAATGGAATCTCTGGTGGCTTCTCAGAATCATCCACCGAGTGTTCAACCTCAACCAACAAGGGCTACTGATGAAGCTCCGACTATTCATGTTCCTACTACCCCAACTATTGTTCAGAATCGCATGCCTTAAGGTTATCCATGGGGAATGCCAGAGAATTTGCACCTGAAGGTTTCAATCTTGGTCCTCAAGAAGCTTTAGTTGTTCAGAATATTTTTACTCTTGCGCCTCCTGTGGTGCATGCTGCTCCTGTTGCACCTCCTTCGGTGAATTTGGTTCCATTTGTTAATGATGATGTGTGTCTTCCTTTTCCTCCACCAAGTGAAGACTTGGGTCTTTATGATAGAATGGATGATTTTCAAGAGCATTTTGAAAAGATGCAGAGGGAGATGAATGCCCTCTGGGGAAAAGAGTTATTCAGGCAGAATGTGAACGATTTATGCTTGGTCCCGAATGTTAAGATACCTGTAAAGTTTAAAGTCTCGAAATTTGAGAAGTACAAGGGCAACACTTGTCCTCGTGCTCATCTGGTGATGTATGTAAGAAGAATGTCTACCCATACTGATGATCAGCGGCTGTTGATTCAATTTTTTCAAGATAGTTTGACCGGTGCGGCACTGAAGTGGTATATGAGTTTGGATAGCGTCAATATCATACTTTCAATGACTTGGGAGAAGCAGTTATTAGACAATACAAATACAATGTGGACTTGGCACCTGACTGTGATCAACTCAGGACCATGGTTCATAAAGACAGGGAATCGTTCAAAGAATATGCACAGATATGGCGTGAGGTAGCTGCCCAAGTGATTCCTCCCATGGAAGAGAAGGAGATGACTAAGATTTTCTTGAAAACTTTGGGTGCTTTCTACTATGAAAGGATGGTAGCAAGTGCATCAAGTGACTTTACTGAAATGGTAGGCAAGGGTATCCATTTAGAATAGGTTGTAAGAGAAGGCCGTTTAACAAAGAGTGAAGGATCTGGAGGTGCGAAGAAGCCATCTTATGGGTTTACCAAGAAGAAGGAAGAGGATACAAATGTTGTTATGCAAGAGAGGAGGGTTAATCCTCCTAGAAGAAGTTATCAGCGTCATCAACAAGTCTCCTCCTTTACTCTAGTTGTTGATGTAACTCCAACCACAGTTGCTTATCAGAGACCTTTCCAGCAGGGGAATCAAGGGTATAATCATAGAAGGGAGATTTATGACCCTATTACTATGAGTTATACAGAGTTACTACCAGCATTAATTCAGAAGAAGTTGGTTCAGACCCGACCACCTCCCGCTGCACCATCATCATTGCCATGTGTTGTACCCCAAAATTTGCCCTCATGTTTTTCCAAGATTTTTCTCTTGCATAGGTGGTTATAAACCTTTGCCTAAAGACAAGGAAATTTTTCAATTGATGGTTAAGTATCCTTCGATTGTCACCTACAAAATGCCCGTCGATTGGCATCTCCAAAGTGCCTTTCGATTGGCATCTCCAAAATGCATTTCGATTGGCATCTCCAAAATACTTTTCGATTGACATCTACATAGCATCCTTCGATTGACATCTGCAAAAGGCCTCTCGATTGGCCTCATGACAAGCCTTCCAATGGGCATTGTGTCTAAGCCTTTCGATTGGCATGGCAAGGGATCCTTCGATTTAGTATTGTGTCGAAGTCCTTCGATTGATATTTAGACAAGGGCCCTTCGAAGAATTCCTTCCAGGCCATTCGAAAGAGGCCATCAAGAGGGCACTCGAAAAATATGTCTAGGCCAAATTCTTGCCTTGTTTGTTCATAATTCCACAAAGAGCAGATTCGACCAGGAAATTCTCTTCAAAAGGACAGGAAATAGAAGCAAAGGGTGGTCCAATTGAAGGAGCCCTAGTATTAAAGCTGACACAATTCGACTCAGAACCATTAAGGAGAACAAGGTTCTAATAAGGAAAGTCTTGATTGGCTCAAATTAGAGTTTAAGGCTGGAAAGGAAGGCAGATTCGAAGGAAGGAAGGAAGGGTATTTGTTCCAAAATAAGCCAGAAATCTCACAATCGAAAGAATCTTCTCTCAATCAAATAAGGAATGAAATGGGCTGGCGTGACTAAGAAAAAACACATATCCTAACCTATCCAGGCCATATTCTTGCCTTGTTTATACCCAACCCCACAAAAGTTAATTCGACATGGGTGATTATTTTCGAATCAAACAATCTTTTTCACTTGTTTTGAGATGGCAACATAGTCCACGAGCTCTAGCCCTTGCCACTTGTCATTCTCATGTTTTTATTATTTATTTTGATTTTTATTTGATTTAAATCAATTTTAATCAAAATAGATCATGAGAAAATCTAAAGCATTGAAAACTCAAGATTTTATACTTGTTTCAGGTCTCAAATCCATTTGGCAAGTATTCAAATTCGTGTAAAGGCATGTGTGTGCAAAAAGATTGAATTTGGATCATTTTTGGAAAGATTTTTAAGAAGTGAGGCAGACCAAAGGAGGATGGAGAAAGAGGCGTACAAACCAAAAACAAAACTTAAAAAATCAAGAAAAAAGTGGTGAATTGAATTCGTACTTAGAGGCCAATTCAAGACTCTTGGACCATTCCAATCGCTTCCTCGCATCCTTAGCAAGCAAAAGCAATCCAAAGCAAGCATTTCCAGGCCCTACATTGCGCTGTAAGTCCATCACGACATCCATGTATTCTTGAATTCGGTTTGCATGATTTAGGCATTGTTAGCACGAATTAAACATATATTCTTGATCCATGGAACATTTGCAAGCTTTCTCTATTGTTTAATTGCATTTATATGGCTTGTAGTGGATTTCACCATTATTAGGGTTCCTTGTTTCAAATTGGGAGTTTTGTTTACAGGCAAAATTGGGCCACGAAAGGGCTACCAATGAATTCAGCAGGTCAAGACGAAGTTGTCCATGGCCTTCGTTTTTATTTATCACGCTTGAAATTGATTTTAAGATTTGCAGGACTTGTAGCTACGACCAAGTGTCCGTAAGTAAAAGTTTGGAACTTTTACCAACAGATCTAAGGAGGAAGATCACCAGCTGGCGAGCAACCATTGGCCTGTTTGAAAAAACCCGCGCGGATTTGATACATAGGGCATTTTTAATATTTGATCATTATTTTGTATTATTATAACAAATAGAACAAGTGGCGCAGTTGGTAAGTGTAGCGTTGGATTTTGCTTTAGGACCTGGGTTCGAATCCCAGGTCCCCCAAATATTTCATGTATTTTGCCTTTTCAGGATTCAGCGCATACACAAGCCAAAGGTCTATCATGTGACCTCAAGATACAATCTGCCAAGTGGCCAGATGGCCAGATCCAAGGGTCATCAAGGGGAGAACACCATGAAGGCTAGCCAACACAACACACTGAATCCAGGAAGTCAACGTGGACTTCCATCTTTGGGCCCAGAATTCTGATTCTTGCACCCCCAAATTGCTAATCAGGCCCAAGTTTCTATTTCTTTTCTTTTTTATATTTAATTTTATTTATTTATTTATTCTACTAACAAAATTATTTATTTTCTTTTTATCAAAAAATCATAAAAATAATACTTTTCACAAATTAGGTTTAGATTTTATTTTTTATCAATAAATTTATTAATTTAATTAGATTTTAATTTTAGGTAAAACTTTAATTATTTTGTAAATAAATTTAAAATCAATTAGAACAATTAGGTTTTACCTCTAACTTTATTTTATTTTATTTTCTTAAAAATAACCAAAAACCAAAAATAGGTCGTGTAATTATTAATTAATTTAATCACTAATTAATTTTTGCATTTAACTTTAAAACCTAACTCTTTATTTTCTTAAAAACAATTAAAAAAACAACAAAAAAAACAATTTTTCTTTTAATTAGGTTAGAAGGGTCAAAACCCTAATTTCTTCCCGATCCAATTTTCTTCACGTGCGCTTTATTTTATTTTTATCCATGTTGATGTAACTGCCTACAGTTTGTAATAGTTTAATTAGGACGTTTATTTCCATTTATCGCTTTATTTCCAAAGGGTTTGTTTTTGCCTATGTAAATACCCGAAGCCTTGTAATAGCTTAGTTTAAATTTCCGCACTTTAAATTTCGCAAAATATTAACTGCTAGATGTATGATTAGGATGCATGACAAGAATGTATGTTAACTTTAAAACAGTTAGATAACCCTAAAATGTGCAAAGATAAATAATCTGAAATTGAATCACTCGCACACGCGCACTCCTAGGATACACTCTCACTTGGTTGCCTTCGGTAAAAGGTCATTGAGTATAGGATGCTTTAGTGGTCGTTCTTTTGTCTAAAGATCAAAGTTTCCTCGGAAAGGTTTCCTCGGGTATTGTTGCCTCGGATAATTGATCTAAGACATTAGGGTTACTACTAAGACGTCCTAACATTGCTTTAGTGATCGTACGTCCCTTTCGAATTGACCCTCAAAACTCCAACGACGGTGCTACCTACTCACTAATAGTGGGATAGCGCTGTCTAAAGGAAACGAACATAGAACGATTCTTTTTTCGAGTAGGTAGATTAGTTCTTAAATACTTGCTCAATCCAAACAAACTTTTTCACACTTACACTCCTTTTCAAACAAAGTTTTTTTTCAAAAAACACTTCATTACACTCTTGATGACAGAAGCAAGAGTTAAATCGAAGTTAAAACAAAAAAACTTTTCAAAACCCAGAAACACAAAAAAGCAATTTTGAAAATGATGAGCAAGTACCTAAGAGCCCGTAGATAACTACAGATAGAAAGGGTGATAATACCTTCCCTTTCTATAATCTACCCCCCGTACTCAGAAATATCTCGAAAAAAGGAATTTTTCTATGCTTTTTTCCTTTCCTTGTTGGATAAAATAAAACACGGTGGCGACTCTTGCTTACCGCGACATTTTGCAAACACAAATGCAAAACGCAAACCAGCAATTCCTTAAAAAAGGGAAACACGTCCCGGTTCTGGCCACCGTATCACAGAACTGGCGACTCTGCTGGGGAGTTAATAAGTGGGGTGTACCTTAGGATTAGTTCAGCATATTGTTTTCAATTGTTTGATTTGTTTGCTTTATTTTTGTGGGCTTTGAATCGGAGTTACTATAGATCCTAACTCGGATCTGGGGGACACCTTTTAGGTAAGTAGCAATAGACTGTGAGAGAACTGTATGGTGTAGACCGATACGGTTGAAGCAGTAGCTATGTTGATGTGGCACATTAGTTGGTACCGATATCCCTTGTGGAGGAACAAGGAGAGTATGTAGCTGCTATATGGGTCATTAAGCATCAACTGACCTTAGAACCTATAATTGACCAACTTGGCCATAGAAAGTAGCAGAATGCTACACTATTGAGACCATACTCTCGCGATGGTTCCGGCCGCAAGAAAAGATTGCTAAGCTGAAACTATGACCGATGGAGGATGGTCAGTGATATTGAGAACCTCTAGAACCCGGTTACTATTATTAGGAAAGGTTGAACCAACTAAAATGCAAGAGGGTAGTACCTAAACTCCATGCCAGCCTGAAATTTAAGGGCTATTGTGTGACTTGTTTGCCCTTACCATGTTTGCTATCTGTGTTACCTGTGGTGTGTTTTTATCATTACATCATGCATCATGACATAGCATGCATATTTCATTAGACTAACCATTTCAAAGACCGAGGGGATTCATCTTTGTTCTGTTTTGCAGATCATGGCTTCTATGCGCAGAAATACCATTCGAGTCAGCTTCGTGTAGATACCTGCTTATCTCAGAGAGTTGGTTTCAAAATTTCCTGATACTTATTCCTTTGTTAGAAGGCATGGTCATCTCCTTACCCTGGTCACTTCAAAGCTAGATGAGAAAATGATGAGCGTGTTGTTCCAGTTCTTTGATCCATTGCATCATTGTTTCACCTTCCCGGACTATCAGTTGGTCCCTACTTTGGAGGAGTTTTCTGATTTACTTGGCATATCTATTCTAGAGAAGACACCCTTTATAGGTTTGGAGATAACTCCTAGGCCAGAGGATATTGCTTCATCCCTACACCTAAAAATGGTTGATGTGGTATCTAACTGGGAGATTCGGAGTGGGGTTAAAGGTTTCTTGGCTAAGTTCTTGATCGATCAAGCTCAACAGTTCTGGGATAGTTTGGACTTTCAAGCATTTGAAGACATCCTGGCTCTCCTCATCTATGGCATGGTTCTGTTCCCGAATCTAGATTCTTTTGTCGATGTGAACGCAGTTAAGATCTTCATGTCTCATAACCCAGTGCCTACTCTTTTGGATGACATTCTGCATGCTCCTTATACCTGTATTGTTCGGAGAAGGGGAACTCTCATGTGTTGTACACCGCTGCTGGCGAGGTGGTTTATTTCTCACCTCCCCAAATCTATATTGAAGAATGAGGAAGGGTTAGGTTGGGCTTACAGAATCAAGTCCCTTGCTCATACGGACATCCTTTGGAGTACTAAAGATATGGAAAGGGTACCTGTCATTGATCGGTGTGGGGAATACCCCAATGTTCCATTGCTTGGAATTAGAGGAGGGATAACCTATAATCCTTGTTTGGCCTTACGACAGTTTGGACAAGCTCGAAGGGACGGTCCTCATGAGCTGCTGCTTCCAGACATTGTCTTTGATTTCAAGGGGGGTGTTGAGGGACATCGTCGCAGGTTTATACGAGCTTGGGGCGGGGTGAACAGGTCTGAACCACATGATCTAGGAATGAAGAATTCTCTCCCAATGCAACCGTATCTCCAATGGGTTCGAGCCCATGCTCAAAAGCTAGGGATGCCATATGAAGCTGTTTTGCCGGTGATTGTAGAGCATACTGATGAAGAAGGTGTTCCTTATACGGTCATCCATCCATACATGCCTACTGATATTGGGGCATTGAAGAGATATTGGATCCAGCTAAGGGAAGAAAGGGATACTTACAGAGAGAAGTATCATGAGCAGGAGCAGAAGAACTTGAAGCTTACAAGGCAGCTTGAGAATGAGAGGACAATCAACGATTATGTCAGCATGAAAGGAAAACGACCATGGGAGTTCTGATGACTTTTATTATTTCTAGTTTAGATTTTCTTTTCAGTATTGCTTTTGTAACGCCTTAAAGGCATTTATTAAACATTGTTACAAGTTTCAATCTAATAAAGTGTGTTTTATTTTGGTTTACAAATTTGAATCTCCCTAAATCTTTGAAATCATTTCATACGCATTCCATCACCATGCACCTCATTACAGGTACCATTACAGATCTCTTATCTTCTTCGCTATTTATTTCAACACAACATGTCTTCTGAAACACCTACTGATCAAGCTATTAAGGCTCTTCAAGCTCAGAATGCTCAGTTCCAGGAAATGTTCCTGAACCTGGCCAAAGGTCAACAAGATTTGAAGACTCTTATCTTGAAGGACAAGAAGAAGAAGAAGAAGAAGGTGGTCCTCCTGAACATGTGTCACAGGTTTGGGAATAGGTTGCGACAGGAAGTGGACTTGTCTCACTCATCTGGGGGAGGAGAGAATCAAGAGGAAAGGAGGGCTCCTAGCCCTGCGGTTTCTGACAATGACACTGATTTTGATGAAGACCAGTATCCTCCTGCGGAGGATAGGTATAAGCAACTTGAAGACCGTCTGAGTGCCATGGAGATTCAGAAGGTTCCCGGTTTGGATTTTGGAGATCTGGGATTGGCATCTGGGGTGGTGATCCCACATAAGTTTAAAGCTCATGTCTTTGCTAAGTATGACGGGGTATCCTGCCCAAAGCTACACCTCCGCTCATACGTCAGAAAGATTCAACCATATACTGCTGATAGGAACCTTTGGGTTCATTTCTTTCAAGATAGTCTGTCAGGGACTCAGCTTGAATGGTTCTATCAACTGGAAGGAGCTAATGTCCGTAACTGGGAGGACCTTACTGCTCCTTTTTACATGCAATATCAGTATAATGCTGACCTTGCTCCCACGCGTACTCAACTTCAGGGTATGTCTATGGGTGTGAGCGAAGGTTTTAAGGACTATGCTCAGAAGTGGAGAGATCTTTCTGGAAGGGTACAACCCCCTCTGTCTCACAGGGAGTTGGTGGATATGTTTCTTGGGACTTTGTCTGGTCCGTACTTCAATCATTTGATCGGTAGTTCATCGTCCGGGTTTACTGAATTGATTATGACTGGGGAAAGAGTGGAAGCTGGTATCAAAAGTGGCAAGATACAGAAAGGTGCTTCATCAAGTACAGAGAAGAAGCCTTTCAAGAAGGAATCTAGTGTCGTTTACAGCTCGACGAGCCAAAACCGACCTGAGCGCCGCCAAACAGTCAATGCGGTGGTAATATTAAGACCAACTGTTGCCCCACAATGCAACAATCAGCAAAGAGTAGAGAGACCGCAAAGACAGTATACTCGGCTCAGTATGCCTTTATCTCAAATTTTACCGCAGTTCTTGAAGACCAACTTGGTGACTCTGAGGGAAGCTCCGAAGAATCCCAGTACCACCTCTCCGCTGTATAATCTGAATGCCCGCTGCGCTTATCACTCTGATAGCCCGGGGCATGATATGAACAACTGCTGGGCCTTGAGGAATAAGGTGCAAGATTTGATTGAAGCTAAAGAGATTGAATTTGACGCGCCGGAAAAGCCTAATGTCGTGACTGCTCCTATGCCCAAGCATGGAGTGAATGTTGTGGATGATGATTCATTTGTGACCTTCGTGGAAGACATTTCTACTCTGTTGTCGACCGTAAATAAGAATCTATTGTTGGCCAGTTTATTTCCGGGCTGTGGCGAAGGTTTCCACCTATGTTCCATCCTACCTGCTGGTTGCCATTTATTGAAGTCATGTGTTCAACGCCTGATGGATAACAAAGAAATCTTGTTCGAGAAAACTTTGGTTCCATTGATTCCTGTTGAAGATGTTTCCATAATCACCATTTCCGCCAATCCTTCCAAGGCTTCCTCGAGAAATCCTGTTAGGATTACATCTGTTCCGAAAGTTGCTCCGTTGATCATTACTATTCCTGGACCTATCCCTTACACTTTGGATAAGGTTGTCCTGTGGCACTATGGGCCGATGTGTATTATCATGGGATAAAACAAGACTTGAAGATTGAAGAGGCTGATACTGATGTCAGTAATATTGTTGGGTCTAGCAAGGTCACCTGAAGCGGAAGACTTTTCTCTCCTGAGATTTCTCCTCCGGCTGTTCAAAAGCCTGTTGTCATTCTGTCTACCAGTACGCCAACTGCTGTTCCAGTTCTTACACCAGTTATTACCCCTGTCGTCGAGTCATCTGACACTCGGGGCAAAGAAGTTACAGGTGGGCCTGCCCGGATGGAGGCACCTAAAAAATTCATTGTTGAAATCTCTAGGCAAAAGATAGAGGAAATTCTGAAGATTATCAAGAAAAGCGACTATAACATAGTCGAACAACTAGGGAAAACCTCGTCGAAGATCTCCATGTTATCTTTATTATTGTGCTCAGAAGCCCATGCTAAGGCTTTAATTGCTTTCCTTAAAACTGTGCATGTGCCACAGGAAACATCTGTTGATCAATTTAAAGATTGTGTGGCTAGTTTGACCGCTGACAACGGGTTGGGTTTCTCCGACGCATATCTGACTGCCAAAGGAAGGAATCACAATGATGCTCTGCACGTCTCGATCGAGTGCAGGGGCACTACTTTGGTCCACGTGCTGGTGGACACTGGATCTTCCTTAAATGTTTTACCCAAGAAGGCACTAGATCGGTTGGATTATGAAGGGTTGGTTCTGAAGCCAAGTAATATTGTGGTTAGGGCCTTTGACGGGTCCAAAAGGATGGTACATGGAGAGGTGGATGTCCCTATTAAGGTTGGTTCCCAGACTTTTGCGTCTACTTTCTATGTGATGGACATTCGACCGTCTTATTCTTGCTTGTTGGGTCGCCCATGGATTCATAAGGCTGGGGCAGTGACTTCTACGCTCCATCAGATGTTAAAGTATCCAGTGAAAGGGAAAATTGTTACAGTACGAGGAGAAGAGGAGTACATGGTGAGACACCTTAACTCTTTTTGGTATATGGAGATGGATGGGGAGTTTATTGAAACCCCGTGTCAGAACTTTGAGGAAGTCTCCCAGACTCTGGCGTCGACTGAAACTGTTGCTAAAGGTCCTCCAATGAAGATGGTTTCCCTCAAGGATTCCCGGGCTGTTATTGAAAAAGATGGGTGTGCGAATTGGGGCCAACTCCCTGACTTTGCACACAAAACTGACAAGTTTGGTTTGGTTTTTACTGCAGAAGCTCAAAGGGCTATTCGACGTGCGCAGATTGGAAGACCCCCCCTACGTATCAGTAATCCAGGAGTGAATGCAGTTGAAGATGATGATGAAGAGTCAGATTTCAAAAGCTGGATTTACCCGACTACCAACGGTGGCTTGAACAATTGGACGGCGAAGGACTTCGTGCCTGTTTCTTTTATTACACAGTAATAGACTTTTGTTTTGAGACCTGTAACAAACAATTTGAAACTTTTATGGCCCGGTGCCTTGCCCGAGACACCGTTGCTTTCTTTGTGAGGGCTTATTATGTGTCATTTCCATATATCATCAATAAAAGCATGGGACGTTTTCTTGCATTACAAATTTCGCGCTCCTTGTTTTTCTTTTCTATCTTGCACTTTATAAAACAGCTATTGTCTTGCACACACTCACATATCATAATACAGGTCCACATCCACTCTGGATCCCACTGATAACGACTCTGCTACTGCCAGTTATGACTTCAAAAATCCGATCAACCAAGCCGAGGACGAAGTGAGGAAGATTGTGAGGTGCCTGGGGAACTTGCTAGACTGTTACTTCAGGAAGAGAGGGTCATACAACCGCATGAAGAGCCAGTGGAAATAGTAAATCTGGGGATAGAGGAAGACAAGAAAGAGGTCAAGAGCGGTGTAAATCTGGAGCCTAGTGTTAAGCAACCGTTGATACAGATGCTGCGTGATTATGTTGAGATCTTTTCTTGGTCTTATGAAGATATGCCTGGGTTGGATACTGATATTGTTGTTCACCGCTTTCCGACCAAAGAAGATTGTCCTCCTGTGAAGTAGAAAGTTTGCCGAATGCGCCCAGAGATGTCTGAGAAAATCAAGGTTGAGGTTATGAAACAGTTTGATGCCGGTTTTCTAGCAGTTACTTCTTACCCGCAATGGGTTGCCAACGTGGTTCCAGTGCCGAAGAAAGATGGTAAGGTTCGAAAGTGTGTTGACTATAGGGATCTGAACAGGGCAAGCCCCAAGGATGATTTCCCTCTTCCTCATATCGACGTTCTAGTTGACAACACCGCACAACATAAGGTCTTCTCCTTTATGGATGGTTTCTCCGGTTACAATCAGATTAAGATGGCTCCCGAGGACATGGAGAAGACAACCTTCGTCACGCAGTGGGGTACCTTTTGCTACAAAGTCATTCCTTTCGGGTTGAAGAATGTTGGGGCAACGTATCAGCGTGCTATGGTCGCTTTGTTCCACGACATGATTCATCATGAGATTGAGGTATACGTTGATGACATGATTGTGAGGTCCCGGACTGAGGAAGAACACCTCGACCATCTTCAGAAGCTATTTGACAGGTTGAAGTTGTATAAGTTGAGGTTAAACCCGAACAAGTGCACCTTCGAGGTGAGGTTTGGTAAGCTTCTAGGTTTCGTCGTTAGTGATAAAGGTATTCAGGTGGATCCTGCGAAGGTGAAGTCTATACAGGAGATGCCAGCTCCCCAAACAGAAAAAGAAGTCAGAGGCTTTTTGGGACGGTTGAATTACATTGCCCGATTTATTTCACATTTGACTGCTACTTGTGAGCCAATCTTCAAGCTGCTGAAGAAAGATCAAGTGGTAAGATGGAACGATGAATGTCAGGCTGCTTTTGAAAGGATCAAAGAATATCTCCAAGAGCCACCTATTCTGATGCCTCCAGTTGAAGGGAGGCCTTTGATTTTATACTTGACAGTACTCGACAATTCGATGGGGTGCGTGCTGGGGAAACATGACGAGTCTGGCCAAAAAGAGCATGCTATTTATTACCTTAGCAAAAAGTTTACCGACTGCGAGACCCGATACTCGTTGCTTGAGAAAACTTTCTGCGCTTTGGCATGGGCTGCTCGCCGACTGAGACAGTATATGTTGACTCACACTACCCTATTGATATCAAAGATGGACCCGATCAAGTATATCTTCGAGAAGCCTGCCTTGTCCGGAAGAATAGCGAGATGGCAGATGATCTTAACTGAGTATGACATCCAATACACAACCCAAAAGGCAATCAAGGGAAGTGTGTTGGCAGATCATTTGGTGCATCAGGCTGTAGACGACTACCAATCCATGAATTTCAAATTTCTGGATGAGAACATCATGTTGGTGACCGACTATGAAGAACCTGGACCGGATGAAGGACCTGAGGAAGGATCCCGATGGTCTATGTACTTTGATGGAGCTTCAAACGCTTTGGGTAATGGCATTGGCACCGTGATCATCTCTCTTGAAGGTTGTCATACTCCGTTCACTGCCCGATTATGTTTTAACTGCACCAACAATATGGCGGAGTATAAGGCATGCATCATGGGCCTTCGAGCAGCCATTGACCTAAGGATTAAGTTCTTGAGTGTGTTCGGAGATTCTGCTCTCGTGATTAGTCAGATCAAAGGCGAGTGGGATATGAATCACCCAAATCTTATTCCTTACAAGATAACCTTCGAGGAGATAACCTTTGAACACTTCCCCAGAGAGGAGAATCAGTTAGAGGACGTGCTAGCTACTATGTCTTCTATGTTCAAGGTCAGGTGAGACAATGAAGCTCCCCAGATTACCATTGAAAGGTTGGATGAACCTGCACATTGCTGCGACATCGAGACTGAAGAGGTAACAGATAAACCCTGGTTTCACGAGGTAAAGAGGTATCTTGAGGCTCAGGAATACCCCGAGGGTGCATCTGTTAATGATAAGAAGTTTCTGAGGAGGTTCGCGGCAAAGTTCTTCATCAGTAACGGTATCCTTTACAAGCGTAATCATGATTCAACCTTACTGTGATGTGTGGATAAGAACGAGGTAGATAGGATTATGGCAGAATTACATGAAGGTACTTTCGAAACGCATTCCAGTAGACACACCATGGCAAAGAAGATCCTACGGGCAGGATACTATTGGTCTACTATGGAAACCGACTGTTATCAGCATTCTCAGACATGTCATAAGTGCCAAGTCGATGCTGATAAGGTGCACATACCTCCAGTTCCTCTGAACGTCTTGACAGCTCCTTGGCCTTTTGCAATGTAGGGTATCGACATGATCGGCGAGATCAGACCTACTGCGTCTAACAGGCATCGTTTAATCCTGGTGGCTATTAATTACTTTACAAAGTGGGTTGAAGCAGCTTCCTTTGCTACAGTGACCAAGAACGTCGTGGAACGGCTTATTCGGCACAACCTGATCTATCGATACGGTGTACCAGAGAGGATCATTTCGGACAATGGTACAAATCTCAACAATACAATGATCACCGAGCTCTGCAAACAGTTCAAGATACAGCATCACAACTCTTCTCCTTACCGGCCGAAGATGAATGGGGCTGTTGAAGCGGCTAATAAGAACATCAAGAAGATTGTACAGAAGATGACAGTGACATACAAAGATTGGCACGAGATGTTACCGTTTGCTCTTCATGGGTACTGTACCTCAGTGCGGACGTCAACAGGGGTAACCCCCTACTCTTTGGTGTATGGCATAGAGGCAGTCTTACCCATTGAGGTCCAGATACCCTCTCTTCGGATTATGAAGGATGCAGGTTTGAGCGAGGATGACTGGATCCAGACCCGACTTGATCAGCTGAACTTAATCAACAAAAAAAGACTTACTGCCATTTGTCATGGTCAGACGTATCAAAAACGGATGATCAAGGTATTTAACAAGAAAGTCAGACGACAAGAGTATCAAGTTGGGGATCTGGTGATCAAACGCATCATATTACCTCAAGGTGATCCCAGGGGAAAATGGACCCCTACGTACGAAGGGCCATTTGTGGTTAAGAACATTTTCTCAGGAGGAGCTATGATTCTAACCACCATGGATGGTGACAACCTTCCTCACCCCGTCAATGCAGACATAGTGAAAACATACTACGCATAATCAAAGACCTGCTAGGTTGACTGGCCTAGGCAAAAATAAGGGCTTCCCGGCGAACCAAAAAGGTTCGGGCAAAAATAAGGGATGAAAATGAAAAAAATTTGTACACCCAGTAAGTCGAAAACCTGAAAAGGCGGCTTGGGAAAAAAAGGGTATCCTGGTGGACTGAAAACCCGAAAGGGCGGTCCAGGAAAAAATTAGGGATCAAAGTGTAACATTCTATCTCATTGGATCACCTTACAACCAGACTTCGGTATCGACTATCAAGCTCGAACGGCACTAATCAATCTGATCTACCTTCAACCAAGTAGCAAAGTGATGAGATGCTCGAGGGTATAAAGGCAATAGCAGAGTTGGAACCCAGTGGGATTGTTCACATAGCTATTTTTCTTTGTTTATTCAAAAATTGTATAAACTCTATTGTTTGGCGGTGTTCTCTTACTAGGACGTTAGCCTCTTGTACAAAACGCCTATTTACAGGCTGACTTCAAAATCAATACAAATTATTTCCACAAAGAAATTTCAAATTGTTTTCTTTTTTCTGTTTTGTTTTGCAAGAACATCCAATGTTTCATTTTGATATATACATTTGACAATAATCGCTGCTCATAAATATTTACATGCGAAACAACAGACGATTACTCGTAATATCAAAAACAGGGGCAAATAAGAAATGTCCAAACTGTACAGTTTCTCTGTCCACCAAGTATAGGGATAGACCTAGTTGGAGGAAACGATTGAAAGTACATTCACTCCCCGCAGAGTAGGAGAAAGATAGTGGTGTTAATTCTCCCCAACTGAGGCTCGCAACCGCGAATGAGTTAGAAATATTCTCCCCAAGCAAAGTTTATCTACCATCAGCACTGTAAAATTATCCCCAGTGGAGTTTGGAGAATTATCCCCAGTAGACTCTGGAAGATTGTCCCCAGGAGAGTCTAAAAGATTATCCCCAGTGAAGTTGCAACTGGAAAATCATCCCCAGCGGAGTTCATTCCTTTCATAAACAGAAACTCAATCCCCAACAGGGTTCATTATCACCAGCAACGGTAATTCATCCACAGCTGAGGTTATTTCTCCAAATCAACAGGTCCTCCGATAGAATATGTCCTCCCCACTGAGTCACTTCCTCGTCAGTTTATTCCCCAGCGGAATTATTCTCTCCTACAGGATCATTCTCACAATCATCTTCAGTCACTATCCCCAGCGGAAATGAAGAGTTCAACTTCTTGCACTCTCCAGCAGCAGCCCGGGATTTATTTTCCCCAGCTAGAGATTATCGTAAAAACATTGTATGTCCATACATCATGACATGTGCATACACATCATACAACACAGTCTCATTTATTTTGAGAACATCATTGCTTAATACATGTCATGCATTACATACGACTAACCTTTGCCTTTCAGGAAAGATACAATCAAATTCTCACAAAATTCAAGCTACGTTCGACCGGATAATAGTTTAATCCCCAACAAGCCGTGAATCCCGGATGCGACCGGATAACAGCTTAGTTCCTTCTGAAGCCTGGATTACAACCAGATAGTAGTTCCCTTTCCTATTCAATAGATATGATTTCTTAGTAGAATAACGGACGATCGAAGTTCCTAAATTTCAACAGAGATGATTTCTCAGTAGAATAACGGACGATCGAAGTTCCTAAATTTCAACAGAGATGATTCCTCAGTAGAATAACGGACGACCGAAGTTCCTAAATTTCAACAGAGATGATTCCTCAGTAGAATAACAGACGACCGAAGTTCCTAAATTTCAACAGAGATGATTCCTCAATAGAATAACGGACGATCGAAGTTCCTAAATTTCAACAAAGATGATTCCTCAGTAGAATAACGGACGACCGAAGTTCCTAAATTTCAACAGAGATGATTCCTCAGTAGAATAACGGACGACCGAAGTTCCTAAATTTCAACAGAGATGATTCCTCAATAGAATAACGGACGACCAAAGTTCCTAAATTTCAACAGAGATGATTCCTCAGTAGAATAACGGACGACTGAAGTTCCTAAATTTCAACAGAGATGATTCCTCAGTAGAATAACGGACGATCGAAGTTCCTAAATTCCAAAAGAGGTGATTCCTCAGTAGAATAACGGACGATCGAAGTTCCTAAATTTCAACAGAGATGATTCCTCAGTAGAATAACGGATGATCGAAGTTCCTAAATTTCAACAGAGATGGTTCCTCAACAAGAATAACAGACAACCGAAGGTCCTAAATTTCAACAGAGATGGTTCCTCAACAAGAATAACGGACGACCGAAGGTCCTAAATTTCAACAGAGATAGTTCCTCAACAAGAATGACGGACGACCGAAGGTCCTAAAATTCAACCTTTCTCAAAACAAAGATGATACCCCAGTAGAATAACGGACGACTGAAGCTCCTAAAATTCTATTTCTCTCAAGACAGAGATCAGTATTCCCCAGCGGATTCTTCTTCAACAAACAGGCATACAAACTCTCGCTAAGGAATCTCTTATGCGACCGGCACTCCTTCGGATGGAATCTTTAAGCCCATCCCCTCGTCAGCAATTTCCAAATGGCATCTGTAAGCTTATTCCCGATATCACAAGACGGATACCACTTCATGCGAGTGCAAATTTTTGGGCACTCTAGTGTTCAATCATCTTCCACCTTTGGATCACGAAAGGCACGAAAGTCAATCGACATCCTCAGGTTTAAGAAGATTGAACAGGGACAGCTGTTGTACCCCAAAATGTGCCCTCATGTTTTTCCAAGATTTTTCTCTTGCATAGGTGGTTATAAACCTTTGCCTAAAGACAAGGAAATTTTTCAATTAATGGTTAAGTATCCTTCGATTGGAACCTACAAAATGCCCTTCGATTGGCATCTCCAAAGTGCCTTTCGATTGGCATCTTCAAAATGTATTTCGATTGGCATCTCCAAAATACTTTTCGATTGACATCTACATAGCATCCTTCGATTGACGTCTGCAAAAGGCCTCTCGATTGGCCTCATGACAAGCCTTCTAATGGGAATTGTGTCCAAGCCTTTCGATTGGCATGGAAAGGGATCCTTCGATTTAGTATTGTGTCGAAGTCCTTCGGTTGGTATTTAGAAAAGGTCCCTTCAAAGAATTCCTTCCAGGCCATTCGAAAGAGGCCATCAAGAGGGCACTCGAAAAATATGTCCAGGCCAGATTATTGCCTTGTTTGTTCATAATTCCACAAAGAGCTGATTCGATCAGAAAATTCTCTTCAAAAGGACAGGAAATAGAAGCAAAGGGTGGTCCAATCGAAGGAGCCCTAGTATTAAAGCTGACACAATTCGACTCAGAACCATTAAGGAGAACAAGGTTCTAATAAGGAAAATCTTGATTGGCTCAAATTGGAGTTTAAGGCTGGCAAGGAAGGCAGATTCTAAGGAAGGAAGGAAGGGTATTTGTTCCAAAATAAGCCAGAAATCTCACAATCGAAAGAATATTCTCTCAATCAAATAAGGAATGAAATGGGTTGGCATGACTAAGAAAAAACACATATCCTAACCTATCCAGGCCAGATTCTTGCCTTGTTTACTCCCAACCCCACAAAAGTTGATTCGACATGGGTGATTCTTTTCGAATCAAACAATCTTTTTCACTTGTTTTGAGATGGCAACATAGTCCACGAGCTCTAGCCCTTGCCACTTGTCATTATCATGTTTTTATTATTTATTTTGATTTTTATTTGATTTAAATCAATTTTAATCAAAATAAATCATGAGAAAATCTAAAGCATTGAAAACTCAAGATTTTATACTTGTTTCAGGTCTCAAATCCATTTGGCAAGTATTCAAATTCGTGTAAAGGCATGTGTGTGCAAAAAGATTGAATTTGGATCATTTTTGGAAAGATTTTTAAGAAGCGAGGCAGACCAAAGGAGGCTGGAGAAAGAGGCGTACAAACCAAAAACGAAACTTAAAAAATCAAGAAAAACGTGGTGAATCGAATTCGTACTTTGAGGCCAATTCAAGACTCTTGGACCATTCCAATCGCTTCCTGGCATCCTTAGCAAGCAAAAGCAATCCAAAGCAAGCATTTCCAGGCCCTACATTGCGCTGTAAGTCCATCACAACATCCATGTATTCTTGAATTCGGTTTGCATGATTTAGGCATTGTTAGCACGAATTAAACATATATTCTTGATCCCTGGAATGTTTGCAAGCTTTCTCTATTGTTTAATTGCATTTATATGGCCTGTAGTGGATTTCACCATTATTAGGGTTCCTTGTTTCAAATTAGGAGTTTTGTTTACAGGCAAAATTGGGCCACAAAAGGGCTACCAATGAATTCAGCAGGTCAAGACGAAGCTGTCCATGGCCTTCGTTTTTATTTATCACGCTTGAAATTGATTTTAAGATTTGCAGGACTTATAACTACGACCAAGTGTCCGTAGGTAAAAGTTTGGAACTTTTACCAACAGATCCAAGGAGGAAGATGACCAGCTGGCGAGCAACCATTGGCCTGTTTGAAAAAAGGCGCGCGAATTTGATACATAGGGCCTTTTTAATATTTGATCATTATTTTGTATTATTATAACAAATAGAACAAGTGGCACAGTTGGTAAGTGTAGAGTTGGATATTGCTTCAGGACCTGGGTTCGAATCCCAGGTCCCCCAAATATTTCATGTATTTTGCCTTTTCAGGATTCAGCGCATACACAAGCCAAGGGTCTATCATGTGACCTCAAGATACAGTCTGCCAAGTGGCCAGATAGCCAAATCCAAGGGCCATCAAGGGGAGAACACCATGAAGGCTAGTCAACACAACACACTGAATCCAGGAAGTCAACGTGGACTTCCATCTTTGGGCCCAGAATTCTGATTCTTGCACCCCCAAATTGCTAATCAGGCCCAAGTTTCTATTTCTTTTCTTTTTTATATTTAATTTTATTTATTTATTTATTCTACTAACAAAAATATTATTTTCTTTTTATCAAAAAATCATAAAAATAATACTTTTCACAAATTAGGTTTAGATTTTATTTTTTATCAATAAATTTATTAATTTAATTAGATTTTAATTTTAGGTAAAACTTTAATTATTTTGTAAATAAATTTAAAATCAATTAGAACAATTAGGTTTTACCTCTAACTTAATTTTATTTTCTTTTCTTAAAAATAACCAAAAACCAAAAATAGGCCGTGTAATTATTAATTAATTTAATCACTAATTAATTTTTGCATTTAACTTTAAAACCTAACTCTTTCTTTTCTTAAAAATAATTAAAAAAACAACAAAAAAAACAATTTTTCTTTTAATTAGGTTAGAAGGGTCAAAACCCTAATTTCTTCCCGATCCAATTTTCTTCACGCGCGCTTTATTTTATTTTTATCCATATTAATGTAACTGACTACAGTTTGTAATAGTTTAATTAGGACGTTTATTTCCATTTATCGCTTTATTTCCAAAGTGTTTATTTTTGGCTATGTAAATACCCGAAGCCTTGTAATAGCTTAGTTTAAATTTCCGCACTTTAAATTCCGTAAAATATTAACTGCTAGATGTATGATTAGGATGCATGACAAGAATGTATGTTAACTTTAAAATAGTTAGATAACCCTAAATTGTGCAAAGATAAATAATCTGAAATTGAATCACTCGCACACGCGCACTCCTAGGGTACACTCCCACTTGGTTGCCTTCAGTAAACGGTAATTGAGTATAGGATGCTTTAGTGGTCGTTCTTTTGTCTAAAGATCAAAGTTGCCTCAGAAAGGTTGCCTCGGATATTGTTGCCTCAGATAATTGATCTAAGACATTAGGGTTACTACTAAGACGTCCTAACATTGCTTTAGTGACTGTACGTCCCTTTCAAATTGACCCTTAAAACACCAACGACGGTGCTACCTACTCACTAATAATGGTATAGCGCTGTCTAAAGGAAACGAACATAGAACGATTCTTTTTTCGAGTAGGTAGATTAGTTCTTAAATACTTGCTCAATCCAAACAAACTTTTTCACACTTACACTCCTTTTCAAACAAAGTTTTTTTTCAAAAAACACTTCATTACACTCTTGAAGACAGAAGCAAGAGTTAAATCGAAGTTAAAACAAACAAAACTTTTCAAAGCCCACAAACACAAAAAAGCAATTTTGAAAATGATGAGAAAGTACCTAAGAGCCCGTAGATAACTACGGATAGAAAGGGTGTTAATACCTTCCCTTTCTATAATCTACCCCCCGTACTCAGAAACATCTTGAAAAAGGAATTTTTCTGTGCTTTTTTCCTTTCCTTGTTGGATAAAATAAAAGACGGTGGCGACTCTTGCTTACCGGGACATTTTGCAAACACAAACGCAAAATACAAACCAGCAATTCCTTAAAAAAGGGAAACATGTCCCGGTTCTGGCCACCGTATCACACCTTGGTATTACAAAGTAGACCAAACATGTGCTTTTCATCAGGGAGCACCAGGGAATAATGTTGAGAATTGCTATCTTTTGAAGACTGAGGTGCAGAAATTGGTTAAGTCTGGTATTCTATCTATAACGCCCGTAATTTAATTAATTATTTAATTAAATTATTTTTTGGAATATTTAAGAAGATGTGTTATAATTAATTGGATTTATTTTATTAAGTGGAGAAATAATATTAGAGATATAATATTATGTGGTGAAATAATATTAAAAGTGTAATATTATTTAATATGGGCTTATTTTGAGAGAGTAGAAGTAATAAGGGGGTGTGTTGGTTTTAAGCCCAATAAGGAATAATAGAAGAATAGGTTATTTTATTATTTGTTAGAAGGTATAGAAAGAAGGAAGCAGTAGAAAGAATAAGGATTTGGAAGAGAGCGTGCAAGCTGCAAGAGAAAGTGGAAAATGGCAAGAACGAGAATTCAACCGGAATTGTAGAGCGACCTTCAATCTAAGGTAGGGGTGGGGTTCTAACTCTATAATTGGGTTTATGATGATTGATATGTGGGGCTAGAGGTGATTGTTGTCTTGTTCTTGAATTGAGAATATATGATTGATGTATGATGATGTTTGATGAATTTTGATGAATATTGATGTCTTGATGCTGTTAAAATGCTGTAAGATTATAGAGTTATTATGGGTGATGAATTATCATGATTAGATTAAGTTCTAAGGCGTTAGTTATGAAACCCATAGTAAGATGCAAGGAAGAAAACATAGAATACTGCAGTGATGAAAACGCAGAACGTAACAATGGTGAAAACGCAGAACCGTACGTGGAGGATATTAGAAGTTGCTGTCTAGAATAATGAATCAATTAGGAATGGCGTTAGGCGTAATGTTCCTAATTAGGTTGATAAAAGGAAATGAATCAAAGTAGTAGGATGAAATAAAAAGTAGCAGTCCTGACATTAGAAGTATGTTGATAAGAGTTGCGTTAGATTAGTGCAAGATATGAGTTCTGATGTTATACGTATGTTAGTTAGAAGTTGCATTGCACTAGTAAAGAATAGATGTTCTGATAGTAGAAGTTGTATTAATCAGAAGATGTGGTTAGTCATAAGTTGTATTAGTCAGAAGATGTGGTTAGTCAGAAGTTGTATTAGTCAGAAGATGTGGTTAGTCAGAAGTTGTAATAATCATAAGATGTGGTTAGTCAGAAGTTGTATTAGTCAAAAGATATGGTTAGTCAGAAGTTGTATTAGTCAGAAGATGTGGTTAGTCAGAAGTTGTATTAGTCAGAATATGTGGCTAGTCAGAAGTTATATTAGTCAGAATATGGGGTCAGTCAGAAGTTGCATTAGTCAGAAAATTATGTCGGCCAGAAGTTGCGTTATTAGAAGCTGTATTATTAGAAGTTGTGTTGTTAGAAGTGTTCTGGTCAGAAGTTTCGTTTGACGTTAAGATTGGTTTTATACAGAACGGAGAAGTTAGATGCTTAGAAGCTGTTGTTTGCACTATAACAGTAGGATGGTGACGGTCTTGACGGTAGAGTTACAGAATGACAGTGTTGATTTACTGTGGGAATTAAAATGTTGTTGAGTTGTTAATGAGGAGTTATTAATAATATTGTGTTGATGATTTATAATAAATAAATGATGTTTGATAAATTATTTTGATGATCTGAGATGTTGATTATTTGAGATGTCTTTGAGATGTTATTTTGAGATGTATTTTGAGATGTTATTTTGAGATGTTAATTTGAGATGTTTGAGATGATTTGAGATGTTGTTAACCTGGGTGTTGTTATTACATTCATGATTGTGTCGCATACATTGCTTTTTTTTTGAGATGGAGCTTATGCTCGTTGAGATAGCCTGGATTGGAAAATTTTAAGATGAAGGCTATGCCTTGTTGAAGCCTCTATTAATTGGCAAATTTTTGAGATGGGAGTTCTGCTCCAATGGTACCACATGCATTTCATAGTATTGAGTCGCATTATATGATTTCATGAGGAAATGTATTTTGATGTTAATGAATGTATATTATTGTTGAGATTGTCGTTGATTATGAGATGAGAAGCGGTGATGTTGTTGATCTAATTTAATATATTAATTATCATGGGCTTTATTATATTGTTAGATATCTCACCCCTTCTATTTGAATGTTGCCCTTATGTTGGTAACGTGCAGGTAATCAAGAGTGAAGGTTGTATACCTTCGGTAGTTCGAGTCGGTGTCATTGCTCTGATATGTAACACTCGGGGGGTGAACGCTTGCTGTTTTTGATTGTTGATTTTCAGTTGTTGAACTCTAATTTGATTATTATTAAATATGTGATGTTTCGCAGTTTCTGTTTTGTTGTTAGAGATGTTATTAAGAATTCCGCTGCGTAGATGTTGATTTATTTGATTAAAGATGTTATATTGATGGTCCATCTGTTGTTTTAAAAAGTGTTATATATCCATGATGAATGCAATGAATTTGTTAGAAGAATTTGTAACGTCCCGATTCATTTGTATGATTGAATTTTTTTAACTCTGGTTTATTTTGCATATTTGCTTGGGGGTAGAATTGGGGTGTTACAAAGTTGGTATCAGAGTAAAAGGTTGGTCCGACCTTGTCGTCGAGTCGTAGTTGTCTAACAGTCGAGTATTGTTATTTGAGTTCTAATCGTTGTTTATGTTGTAGTGAGAAGTTGAGATGGTTGGAAGAAATGATGTTGCTCTTGCTGCTGCTTTAGATGCAATGGCTCGTGCGATGGAAAATCAGCCGAATGCTGATGGGAATGCTGGATCTCGTAGCTTGGCGACTTTCCAGAGAGAGAATCCACCTACGTTCAAGGGAAAGTATGATCCTGACAGAGCATTGGAATGGTTGAAAGAGATTGAGAGGATCTTCCATGTGATGGATTGCACTCTAGCGTAGAAGGTTTGTTATGGGACTCATATGCTAGCAGTCGAGGCTGATGACTAGTGGCTAGAGACTTGTCAGAGATTAGAAACTGCATGTGATAATGTCACTTGGGCTGTGTTCCATAGGGAGTTTTTGAGAAAGTATTTTCCTGAAGACGTCTGTGGTAAGAAGGAAATTGAATTCCTTGAGCTGAAGCAAGGAAATCTGTCAGTTGTTGAGTATGTTGCCAAGTTTGCTGAGTTGGCCAAGTTTTATCCGCATTATGATGAGGAAAATGATGAGTTTTCGAAGTGTATTAAGTTTGAGAATGGGTTGCGCCCGGAGATTAAGAAAGCAGTTGGATATCAGAAAATATGTGTCTTTGCTGATTTGGTTGATAGCTGGGGGATTTATGAGGTGGACAATAATGCTCATTACAAGATTATCGGTGAGAAGAGGGGTAAGCACCAATAGAATCATGGTAAGCCTTATGATGCCCCAGATGGTAAGGGTAAACAGGGAGTTGCTCATGGTCAGGGGACTGGTGGGGGAGATGCTCCTGCTGGTGTGGTTTGTTTTAAGTGTGGGAAATCTGGGCACAAGAGTAATGTGTGCATTGCTGAAGTAAAGAGGTGTTTCCGTTGTGGTAAGAACGAACATGTTGTATCTGAGTGTGAGTGTAAAGATGTGGTTTGTTTCAACTGTAGAGAAGAAGGGCACATTGGTAGTCAGTGTCTGAAACCGAAGAGGGCTCAGTCAAGTGGTAAATTGTTCGCTTTAGTGAAGGATCAGACAGTTGCTGAGGACGGACTTATTAGAGGTACATGTTTCATTAATAGTACTCCTTTAATTACTATTATTGATACTAGTGCTATGCGTTGTTTTATTGTTGCTGATTGTGTTGAAAGATTGGGTCTTATGTTGTCTTCTTTGAATGGAGAAATGGTCGTCGATACTCCAGCCAAGGGGTCGGTGACTACTTCTTTTGTGTGTGCTAAGTGTCCCTTGTCGATCTTCGACAAAGACTTTGTTGTTGATTTTGTTTATTTATCGTTAAGAGGTTTGAATGTAATTTTGGGTATGAACTGGTTAGAGCATAACTGTGTTCATATTAACTGTGATGACAAGTCTGTGAACTTTTCTACTCCTGAAGAAGAGGAAGGTAGTCTATTGTCTGCTAGACAGTTGAGGAAGTTGATGCAAGAGAAAGTGCAGATGTTTTCGTTGATGGCGTCGCTATCTGTAGAGACTCAAGCTATAATTAAGGAATTTCAGGTGGTGTGTGAATTTCCTGAAGTTTTCCCTGACGAGATTCCTGATGTACCGCCAGAGAGGGAAGTTGAATTTGCAATTGATCTTGTACCTGGTACCAGACCTGTGTCTATGGTACCATACAGGATGTCTGCATCTGAAATGTCAGAGTTAAAGAAGGAATTGGAAGAGTTACTTGAGAAGAAGTTTGTAAGACCAAGTGTATCTCCGTGGGGTGCTCCAGTGTTGTTAGTGAAGAAGAAAGATGGAAGTATGAGGCTTTGTGTTGATTATAGACAGCTGAACAAGGTGACGATTAAGAAAAAGTATCTGCTTCCAAGAATAGATGACTTGATGGATCAATTGGTGGATGCTCGTGTGTTTAGTAAGATTGATTTGAAGTCGGTTTACCATCAGATTAAAGTGAAGGATGAAGATATCCAGAAGACGGATTTCAGGACGTGTTATGGACATTATGAGTATTCGGTGATGCCTTTCGGTGTTACTAATGCGCTGGGAGTATTCATGGAATATATGAATCGTATCTTTCACACTTATTTGGATCGGTTCGTAGTGGTGTTCATTGATGATATTTTGATTTACTCTAAGTCAGAAGAAGAGCATGCAGAACACTTGAGGGTAGTATTGCAGATTTTGAAAGAGAAGAAGTTGTATGCAAAGTTGTCCAAGTGTGAATTCTGGCTGAAAGAGGTTAGTTTTCTTAGTCATGTGAGTTCAGGTAGTGGCATTGTTGTAGATCCATCGAAGGTTGATGTTGTGTTGCAATGGGAAACTCCAAAGTCAGCTACTGAGATCAGAAGCTTTTTGAGATTAGCTGGTTATCATAGAAGGTTTATCGAAGGGTTTTCTAAGTTGTCACTTATGTTGACTAAGTTTATTTGTAAAGGTAGAGCATTTGTGTGGGATGTTTAATGCGAAGAAAGTTTTACGGAATTGAAGAAGAGGTTGACGTAGGCTCCGATTTTGAGGTTGCCTAATCCAGGAGAGCCTTTTGTGGTGTATTGTAATGCTTCTAAGATGGGTTTAGGAGGTGTGCTTATGCAGAATGGTAAGGTAGTTGCTTATGCGTCAAGGCAGTTAAGGACTCATGAGAAGAACTATCCTTCGCATGATTTAGAACTTACTGCTGTTGTTTTCGTGTTGAAGATTTTGAGGCATTATCTTTATGGTTCTAGATTTGAAGTGTTTAGTGACCATAAGAGATTAAATTATTTTTTTGATCAGAAAGAGCTAAATATGAGGCAACGAAGATGGTTATAATTGTTAAAGGATTATGATTTCGGTTTGAACTATCATCCAGGAAAAGCGAATGTGGTAGCTGATGCATTGAGTCAAAAGACTTTACATATGTCAGCAATGATGATTAAAGAGTTGAAATTGATTGAGCAGTTCAGAGATATGAGCTTAGTTTGCGTGGTTACTCCGCAGAGTGTTATGTTGGGTATGTTGAAGATTAATAATGAATTTCTAGACGTATCAGAGAAGCTCAGAAGTTGGATGTGAAACTGGTAGATTTAATGGTTGGGATTGACCAGTCTGAGAATAATGATTTTAAGCTAGATGCGCAAGGTGTGTTGAGATTTCGTAATCGGATTTGTATTCCTGATGATGCTGAGATGAAGAAAATGATACTTGAGGAGAGCCATAGAAGTAAGTTGAGTATTCATCCAGGAGCTACGAAGATGTATCAAGATTTGAAAGGTTTGTTTTGGTGGCCTGGGATGAAGAGTGATGTGGCTCGGTTTGTGTATTCATGTTTGACTTGTCAGAAGTTAAAAGTTGAACATCAGAAGCCTGCAGGATTGATGCAACCGTTGGAAGTTCCAGAATGGAAATGGGATAGCATTTCAATGGACTTTGTAACAGGATTGCCTAATACTTTAAGAGGACATGATTCGATTTGGGTGATTGTTGATAGGCTTACGAAGTCAGCTCATTTTATTCCTATTAACATCAGTTTTCCAGTGTCGAAGTTGGCTGAGATTTACATTAGTGTGATTGTGAAGCTGCATGGTGTTCCTTTGTGCATTGTGTCAGATAGAGATCCAAGATTTACTTATGATTTTTGGAAGAGTTTGCAAGAAGCGTTGGGTTCTAAGTTGAGGTTGAGTTCAGCGTACCATCCTCAGACAAATGGTCAGACTGAACGGACTATTCAATCGTTGGAAGACTTGTTGAGGGCATGTGTTCTTGAGCAGGGAGGTTCGTGGGATACTTATCTTCCGTTGATAGAGTTCACGTATAATAACAATTACCATTCTAGTATTGGGATGACACCTTTTGAAGCGTTGTATGGTCGAAGATGTAGAACTCTGTTATGTTGGCATGAATCTGGTGAAAGTGTAGTACTTGGACCTGAACTTGTTCGTGGGACTACTGAGAAGGTGAAGTTGATTCGATAAAAGATGAAAGTTTCACAAAGTAGACAGAAGAGTTATCATGACAAGCAAAGGAATAATTTAGAATTCCAAGCTGGTGATCATGTGTTTTTGAGAGTTACATCTGTGACTGGTGTTGGGCGAGTATTGAAGTCTAAGAAGCTCACTTCTTGTTTTATTGGACCGTATCAGATTTCAGAGAGAATGGGGAATTTTGCTTATAGAGTGGCTTTACCACCTAATATTTCGAATTTGCATGATGTGTTTCATGTGTCGCAACTTCGGAAGTATATTTCAGATCCATCTCATATGATTCATATGGACGATGTGCAAGTATGGGATAATCTTACGGTGGAGACGATGCCTGTACGGATCGCAGATCGTGAAATAAAGACTCTGAGGGGAAAAGAGATTGCTTTGGTTAAAGTGGTTTGGCTAGGAGCTGATGGTGAAAGCATGACTTGGGAGTTGGAGAGCAAGATGCGAGACTCCTATCCTAAATTGTTTGATTGAGGTCAATTTTCGAGGACGAAAATATTCTAAGTGGGGGAGATAACGCCCGTAATTTAATTAATTATTTAATTAAATTATTTTTTGGAATATTTAAGAAGATGTGTTATAATTAATTGGATTTATTTTATTAAGTGGAGAAATAATATTAGAGATATAATATTATGTGGTGAAATAATATTAAAAGTGTAATATTATTTAATGTGGGCTTATTTTGAGAGAGTAGAAGTAATAAGGGGGTGTGTTGGTTTTAAGCCCAATAAGGAATAATAGAATAATGGGGTTATTTTATTATTTGTTAGAAGATATGGAAATAAGGAAGCAGTAGAAAGAATAAGGATTTGGAAGAGAACGTGCAAGCTGCTAGAGAAAGTGGAAAACAGTAAGAACGGGAATTCAACCAGAATTGTAGAGCGACCTTTAATCCAAGGTAAGGGTAGGGTTCTAACTCTATAATTGGTTTTATGATGATTGATATGTTGGGCTAGAGGTGATTGTTGTCTTGTTCTTGAATTGAGAATATATGATTGATGTATGATGAAGATTGATGAATTTTGATGAATATTGATGTCTTGATACTGTTAAAATGTTGTAAGATTATAGAGTTATTATGGGTGATGAATTATCATGATTAGATTAAGTTCTAAGGAGTTAGTTATGAAACCCATAGTAATATGCAGGGAAGAAAACATAGAATACTGCAGTGATGAAAATGCAGAATGTTACAGTGGTGAAAACGCAGAACCGTACGTGGAGGATATCAGAAGTTGTTGTCTAGAACAATGAATCAATTAGGGATGGCGTTAGGCGTACTGTTCCTAATTAGGTTGATAAAAGGCAAGGAATCAAAGTAATAGGATGAAATAAAAAGTAGCAGTCCTGACATTAGAAGTATGTTGATAAGAGTTGTGTCAGATTACTGCAAGATAGAAGTTCTGATATTATACGTATGTTAGTTAGAAGTTGCATTGCACTAGTAAAGAATAGAGGTTCTGATAGTAGAAGTTGTATTAATCAGAAGATGTGGTTAGTCAGAAGTTGTATTAGTCAGAAGATGTGGTTAGTCAGAAGTTGTATTAGTCAGAAGATGTGGTTAGTCATAAGTTGTAATAATCAGAAGATGTGGTTAGTCAGAAGTTGTATTAGTCAGAAGATGTGGTTAGTCAGAAGATGTGGTTAGTCAGAAGTTGTATTAGTCAGAATATGTGGTTAGTCAGAAGTTGTATTAGTCAGAAGATGTGGCTAGTTAGAAGTTGTATTAGTCAGAACATGGGGTCAGTCAGAAGTTGCATTAGTCAGAAGATTGTGTCGGCCAGAAGTTGCGTTATTAGAAGCTGTATTATTAGAAGTTGGGTTGGTTAGAAGCTGTGTTGTTAGAAGTGTTCTAGTCAGAAGTTGCATTTGATGTTAAGATTGGTTTTGTACAGAACGGAGAAGTTAGATGCTTAGAAGCTGTTGTTTGCACTATAACAGTAGGATGGTGACAGTCTTGACGTTAGAGTTACAAAATGACAGTGTTGATTTACTGTGGGAATTAAAATACTGATGAGTTGTTAATGAGAAGTTATTAATAATATTGTGTTGATGATTTATAATAAATAAATGATGTTTAATAAATTATTTTGATGATCTAAGATGTTGATTATTTGAGATGTCTTTGAGATGTTATTTTGAGATGTATTTTGAGATGTTATTTTGAGATGTTAATTTGAGATGTTTGAGATGATTTGAGATGTTGTTAACCTGGGTGTTGTTATTACATTCATGATTTTGTCGCATACATTCCTTTTTTTTTAGATGGAGCTTATGCTCGTTGAGATGGCCTGGATTGGCAAATTTTGAGATGAAGGCTATGCCTTGTTGATGCCTCTATTAATTGGAAAATTTTTGTGATGGGAGTTCTGCTCCAATGGCACCACATGCATTTGCATAGTATTGAGTCGCATTATATGATTTCATGAGGAAGTGTATTTTGATGTTGATGAATGTATATTATTGTTGATATTGTCGTTGATTATGAGATGAGAAGTGGTGATGTTGTTGATCTAATTTAATATATTAATTATCATGCTCTTTATTATATTGTTAGATATCTCACCCGTTCTGTTTGAATGTTGCCCTTATGTTGGTAACGTGCAGGTAATCGAGACTGAAGGTTGTATACCTTCGGTAGTTCGAGTCGGTGTCATTGCTCTGATATGTAACGCTCGAGGGGATGAACGCTTGCTGTTTTTTATTGTAGATTTTCAGTTGTTGAACTCTAATTTGATTATTATTAAATATGTGATGTTTCGAAGTTGTTGTTTTATTGTTAGAGATGTTATTAAGAATTCCGCTGCGTAGATGTTGGTTTATTTGATTAAAGATGTTATGTTGATGGTTCATCCGATGTTTGAAAAAGTGTTATATATCCATGATGAATGCAATGAATTTGTTAGAAGAATTTGTGACGTCCCGATTCATTTGTATGATTGAATTTTTTTAACTCTGATTTATTTTGCATATTTGCTTGGGGGTAGAATTGGGGTGTTACACTATCTTTCAAGGATGTAGGTCCTAATATGAAAGACAATCCTCTACCCAAGCATGGAGGAGCGAATGCTGTGAACATGGTGTCTGGTTGTCCAGGCGACTTCCATATTTTCGATATTCATTTGGTTAGAGGATATTTGGTGAAATGCATAAAGACCTTTGTGAATTTAGCTACTACACGCATGACCATTCTGGTTGTGCTATTTGCAGTACAGACATACACAGTTGCGATAAGATAAAGGCTGATTTGCAGGAGATGATGGATGAGGGCCTCATTCACATAATCCGGCCTAGGGCAAAGTATGAAGAGGAAGTGAACATGGTTTTTGGATGTCCTGGAGAGTTCAGAATTTTTGATGTGGAGTATATGCATGAGGATCTTGTACAATTGCATGCTACTTTCTGCCACATGGCTGGTCAGGTGGAACATCAGTATGGATCTTGCCGAATTAGGTGGCTAGACTCCCGAGGATGTTCAATCATGAAGAAAGATGTTCAGTTGTTGTTGGATAATGGAACTATCAAAGTTACAGGTCAAAGGGATGATTACCATGAAGTTGATATGTGTTGTACGCCTAAATTTTCCCTCTCATTTCTCAAGGAATCACCCTGGATTCTCAAGTTTTCTCTCATACAATTCCAAGCTTTGAATTATCATTTCTTTCCAAGCAAACCATTCACAAGGGCAAAATGGTCATTTGCGCACTGAGAAGTCTAACTTTGACTTTTGGACCAAAACCAAGTTTCAAGAATCATATTTCATCAAGACATGTTGGAATATGAAGTTTGTATCATCAAAAAGTTCAAAAGTCAAATTTACTATGAAAAAGCCAAATTTCTAAATACTTTGGATTTTTTCTAAGTATTTAAGAAAAAGGACACTTCGGAACTTCAGAGCCAGCCTCCAAGCAGGTGCAGTCAGAAGTTATAAACATGGTTCAGCACTTAGTCTTCAGTCAGAACATGGCTCTTTAGCATCTACGCAAGTTCAGTTAGAGTTTGTTAGGATAATGCAAAGAAGGTAATAAAGCGTAATACGAAGCCTGAAAGCTCCTTCAGAACATGCTGGAGCCAGAAGGTAGGAGGATCATAAGTTTGGATGCTACGCTGAAGCATAACTCATAATCCAGAGTTTGCAAAGGTAAGTCAAAGAAGGTTACAAAGCATACTGCAAGCTTACTGGAAAATCTGGGGAATCCTTCAGAACATGCTGAGGCAACAAGGTACAAAGATCAGAAGCTGGATGTTTGTCATAGATAGAACTTCTGATCCAGAATTAAGCAATGATGCAAAATCTCAAATTACAGGATTTCTGATTTTTCACAAATATCATCATCATTTAATGCTCATTAATGCTCACAACCACTTTTGAGTCTTTGTCCAAAGGACCTCTCCACGTGTGGCATAGAAATGCCCTTGTTATCCTTAAAAGCAAACTTTTATACAGAAGTATGGGAGGGTCCACGCGTTACTTTTTGCTTGTGGGTTTACTTTTCCTTAATCCTTGCTTTCTAATCCAGTCTAGGCTAAACAACTGTCAACTATCACACCCTTTTTTGAACTTGCTTCAAGAACAAGTCAACATCTAGCGTATGATGTTGGCACTACTGGACCTCTCCAAAACTACAAAATCTTTGCCTATAAATAGAGCACCTTTGGCCATTGAAAAGAGGTCGAAAACTTGAGAAAGAAAAGCCTTGAACCCCTGCCAAAATCCCAAGAGCTCCAAGAACTGTAAACACAACACATAAAACCTTGTTAACTTTTGATTCCTTGCATTCAAAACTCCACTTGTTCTCAAATATTTCTTGAATAAAAACCATTCGCACAGTTTTTGATCCACACGTGGGAAACTTCCTGAACTTCTGTATTCATACTACCTCACATTCTCCATCCATCTACTCAAAGAAATCAGAACATCACCTCTCTATTGTACCAAAAGTTGAGAACCTCCATCCTGCTGAGTACGGAAGAAGTTGATCAAAACCTCACCAGAATTCAGGATCAACCTCTGTCCCATAGAATCTTTTCAGCTGCAAGGTAAGCTTCAACTGACTCTTATCACGTTACTTAAAGCATTACCAGATTTACATGCTCAAAAATACAATGTAGATATCATGTTTCTGATGATGTACACATTCTGAGATTTCATGCATCTGCCTGCCTAAGTAGGGAATAAACCAGTTCAGAACTTTTTGAGGAAATCAGAACTCAGAATTAGGATTAGCAAATACATGCTTGCCTCTGGCTTATAGTTCTGATATTTCTTATTTTCTGAAACACCATGACACCTGATATAACTGTCCTATGCATGTCTTCTGTTTTGTGGAGAAATAACCAAATTACAGATGTTCTAACTAGCATAGAGAGAGAGAGACCAAGTTCTGTCTATGGCGCCAGCATTTCTGGGGTCTGTTTTGTTACTATTAATATCAGAACTTCTGAAAACTACTATGTTCCCAGTGGGTTCAGAACTTATGACCTTATACATTTTCGCTAACAGGTTTCTGTTTTGCAGCGTGCCAGGGTCAGAACCTCTTACTTCATTTTTATCAGCAACACGCTAATTCTTTTTCCTTTTTCATTATTTGGTTATCACTCTCCATTCCATTAATCAGCAAATATCAAAAATATTTCCTTCACACTTTATTTTGGTTTCTTAAAACAAAAGACCAAAAATATTTTCTTAAAACAAAACTAGTTCGTTTCACATTTTCTTCTACATTCTTATGTATTTCAATATGGTTGTAATAGTAATTTAGGACTTATTTTACTTGCAATTCCCATTCGTAAACTTGTATACCCCATCCCCTAAATGTTGTAATAGCGTAGGACTTTACATTTTCGCACTTTTATTTTCTTTCATATACTGTATAGTAATTAGGCGTGTATGGCAAGATAAAACCAACAAGTAGACCACCAAAAATCTAAGACAAATTCATGCAATCAAACACACTTGCACACATGCACCCTTATGGTAATTCCACTTGTTTCCTTACAAAAATGGCCATGTTATGCATGTGGGATATCTTAGCACAAACGAATAAAAAAAAATGCAAGATCATAGTCCCTCAATAATGCTATCAAAGTTGCCTTTCAAATTGATCTTAGTCCCTAAGGAAAAAGTGCTAAGTCATCTCACAGCATTGCTATCATGGTCATACGATGACCCAACGCCCGTCCCTTCACATCCAACGATGGGGCTTCTTACCAAATCAATGGTAAGATAGCAACATCTAAAGGAGGAGTAAAATCACATCTAAGACCTTTTGAGTAGGTAGATTACTTTTAGTTACTTGCTAAATTTCAAAACAAACATCCTTGCTATTTTCAAAAAAAAATCACATACACTTTCCAAACATCTTCCAAACTTGAAATATTTTCAAAAAGCTCAACACTTTGTATACGTTCTTACGAACGAGAACTATTGCAAAGTTTGCCTAAACGATGGCACCTTTTCAAAATACTTTCAAAACAACACAAAAGCACAATTTTCAAACACAAAAGCAAGTGATCTAGCAATTAACTAAGAGCCCATGTAAAACCATGGGTGAAAAGGGTGCTAATACCTTCCCTTTTCATAATCTACCCCCCGAACTCAAGAAAACATCTCTAAAGGTCTTTCCTGTGCTTTTTCACCTTTCCTTTTGGATAAAAGAAAAGTCGGTGGCGACTGTTGCTAAACCGCAACATTTGCAAACACAAACGTAAAACACCTTAAGTCGGTTCTCCCACCATATCACAGAACTGGCGACTCTGCTGGGGAATCTATAAAAGTGGGGTTACCTTAGGGATAGATCACATTTACTTGATTTCTTTGTTTGATTTGTATGCTTTACATTATGGTTCTCTGTTTGGGCTTGCTTCGATCCTCCACCCGGATCTGGGGACCCCTTTTAGGTAAATAGAAATAGATTGTGGAAACTGTACGGCGTAGACCGATATGGTGGAAACAATGGCTATGTTAGTGTGACACATTTGTGGGTACCAGTATCCCTCATGGTGAATCGAGGAGAATACGGGGCCGCTGAGTGGCGTCGTGAAGCACTAATTGACTTTAGAACCCTAATTGAACAACTTGGCCATTAGTACGTAGTGAGATAACCGGTTTCGGTGTAAAGCTGAAAATTGGTTGATACTCGATACTACACTCATTGAAGCTGGACTTTTGGGATATCTCGGCCGCAAGAAAATATTGATTATGCTGAGACAACGCCTAAAAGAAAGGTCGGTGATATTGAGATCCTTTAGAACCCGATCATTATTACTAGGACAGGTTAAGCCAACTAAGCTTCAAGAGGGTAATTACCTATAAAACCTCCTGCAAGCCTAAAACATAGGGACTTGTTTGCTTTGCGTGTATATACTTACTTGTACATAACACCATAAACATGATAAAGCATCATACGCATACTCACTACCCATTTCAAGGATTTAGAAATTTATCTTTGTTTTTGTTTTGTAGGTCATGAATCCCAGCCGAAGAAACACCATCCGAATCAGCTTTGTAAAAGCACACCCTCAACTTCAAGAGTTAACCTCAAGAGTTCCCAGGGATTCTCCTTTTACCAAGAAATATGGTCGACTCCTCAAATTTGCTACATCCAACCTCCAAGAAGAGATGATGTGTGTATTGTTCCAATTCTTTGATCCCGTATGTCATTGTTTCACTTTCCCGGACTATCAGTTGGTACCTACACTGGAAGAGCTCTCTCTACTCTTAGGGGTGCCCGTGCTTGACCGGATACCGTTCACCGGCCTAGGAGGGATTCCAAAGCCTGAAGTCATCGCCGATACTGTGCATCTGAAAGTAGTTGACGTAATAGCCAATTGGGAGACAAGAAGTGGGGTCAAAGGTTTCCTAGCCAAGTTTCTATTGGAGAAGGCTCGTTCATTCTGAGACGACATGGATTTCCAAGCTTTTGAAGACGTCCGGGATCTCCTCATTTATGGTTTGGTTCTGTTCCCCAACTCGGACCAATTCATAGATGTTAATGCCATCGAAGTCTTTCTCTCTCGCAATCCCATACCTACCATATTGGGAGACATCTTGCATTGCCTTCATACCCGCACCATGAAGAAAAGAGGCACTCTCTTGTGTTGTATTCCCTTAGTATCCAAATGGTTTGTCTCACATCTACCTCAATCAGTATTGAAGAACGAGCAAAGATTGACATGATCTCAAAGGATAATGTCCCTCACCCATTCTGACATCTGTTGGTGTTCAAGATCCTTCGAAGACGTCTCCATTATTGACCGCTGTGGGGAATTCCCTAACGTCCCTTTGCTTAGTATTAGGGGAGGTATCACCTACAATCCTTGTTTAGCTCTTCGACAATTTGGGTATGCCCGAAGAGACGGTCCTCATGAAATGCTCTATCAAGGTATGGTGTTCGACTATGACAAAGAAGACCAAGGTTACCTCCAGAGATTTATACGAGCTTGAAGTATGGTTAACAAAGTTGATAGAAAGACGTTGAGGTGTAAGAATTCCATTCCTTTGGAACCTTATCTTAAATGGGTGCGGGCTTGCGCTCAAAGTCTTAAGATGCCTTATGAATCCGTTTTACCTGTTATCATGGAGCCAGTAGTTAAGGGAGACGTTCCACATAGTATCCTCTATCCTGATATGCCTACTTCTCTTGAAGATTTACAAAACGCTTGGATTCAGTTAAAAGAAGAGCGAGACACCTTTGAAGTTAAGTTCTATGAGGGCGAGAAGAAGATATTAGAGCTTACAAGGGAGCTTCATGAAGAAAGGAGTTTAAATACCTACATTGCGCCAAAGAGGATGCGCATAACTTTTCTGTCTTAAGAGTTTACTTTATGCTTATTTATGTTGTTATAAGCCCAAGAGGCGTGTTTGTATTCAAATCAGAACTCTTTAATGCAAGTTAACGTTTGTTCACTCTTTGTCTATACAAATTTAAATTCTTTAAATCCTTGAAATCATTCACATATACATATTCATGCATCATATCATAATCAAGCTTTTCACAACAGGTTTCCTCATATTTCTACTATTTATTTCAGTAAGGATGGATCTCGAACAAACAGTGAAGGACTTGCAAGCTCAGAACATTAAGTTCCAAGTCAGTTTTATGACCTTGGCCAAAGGGCAGCAAGAGCTAATGACAACGTTAACCACCAAAAAGAAGAAAAAGAAGTCCCTCATCAACATGGGGAAGAGATTCAAAGAACAGATTCTCCAAGTGCAAGTAGTCGAAGACTCCTCTGAGGAGGATGAGAACCAAGCAGAAGAGGCAAGAAACACCCGTGTTGAAGGTGTGAATGATCAAGCTTCTAAAGATGAGGATCACTTTAACGAACAGTACCCACATGCTAGTGAGGAAAAGTACATAGAATTGGAAGATAGGCTAAAGGAAGTTGAAATTCAAGTTGTGCCTGGCTTGGATTTTAGTGATTTGGGCCTAGTTCCTGGGATCGTCATTCTTTATAAGTTCAAAACACCAGTCTTCGCCAAGTATGATGGGGTCTCTTGTCCCAAACTACATCTAAGATCTTGTGTATGCAAAATACAACCACACACTGCTGGAAGAAAATTGTGGATTCACTTTTTCCAAGAGAGTCTAGTTGGAACTCAGTTAGAGTGGTTTTGTCAATTAGAAGGTTGCTGCGTCCATACGTGGGAGGATTTGGCCACTGCATTTTATCACCAGTATCAATACAACACCGACCTGGCACCAACGAGAGTTCAGCTTCAGAATATGACCATGGGAAGTGACGAAGGGTTTAAAGTATATGCCCAAAAATGGAGGGACCTTGCCAGTAGGGTCCAGCCACCTTTGACCGAAAGAGAGCTAGTTAATATGTTTATGGGTACATTAACTGGTCCATTCTTCAGCCTGTTAATTGGAAGTTCTTCGTCCGAATTCACCAAGTTGATTTTAACTGGTGAAAGGATTGAAAGCGGTATTAAAAGCGGCAAAATTCCTATGGCATCTGGTTCCACATCCAACTCCGTCAGAAGGCCCTTCACTGGAAAAAAGGAAACAAATGTTATGTATGGGGAAAGAGACCATACCAAGAAGGATCACCATTCATCTGTAAATGTTGTATTAATTTCCAACCCTCAACCTACTCAAAGGCAACCCTCTAACAATCGGAGACCTGAAATTCCCCGATGATAATTTACAAGAATAAACATGTCATTATCACAAACCTTACAACATCTTCTAAAGGACAATTTGGTCACTCTGTGTAATCCGCCATCCAACTCTGATGTTTCCTCACCTAATTACAAACCGAATGCGAAATGCGCATACCATTCCAACAGCCCCGGTCATGAGACCGATTAGTGTTGGGCATTGAAAAACAAAATTCAAGATCTAATAGATAATAAGACAATTGAGTTTGATCCACCCTCTACTCCTAACGTGATAACCGCGCCAATGCCAAAACATGGCGAAGGGGCTAATGCCATTGAAGATGTTACTTTTATCGCTTCTGTTGAAGATTTAACAACTCCCTTGACCATTGTGAAAGATAACTTGCTAAAAGCCGGTGTGTTTCATGGATGTTCCAAAGATTGTGCCTGTTGTGATCAACAAGAAAATGGATGTGAGCTACTAAAGAAAGGTGTGCAACGCCTGATAAATAGCCGTGAGATTCTATTCGAAAAGATTCCCACCATAAAAAATTCAATCGACAAAGCTGAAGATTTGGCCATCATAACAATTTCAAACGAACCTCTTAGGATCTCATCCAAAGGTCCTATCAGGATTTCGAACGAACCGATCATTGCTCCTCTCATAATCATTGTTGTCGGATCTGTTCCATACATCTCTAATAAGGAGGTACCATGGAATTACGGTACCGAGGTTTATTACCATGGGGTAAAACAAGATTCTTGGATTGATGATAATGAAGCTGCTGTTACTAATATTACTGGTTCTAGTAAGGTCACAAGAACAGGAAGGGTCTTTTCCCCTGTTATCTCACCACCAACCACTACCACAGTTCCAGTCTGCATAACCAATGGCAATTCTGGTGCCAGTACTAAGGGGAAAGGGAAAGAAGGTGAGCCTGCTAGGGAAGAGGCACCTGCTAAAAAGTTTGTTATGGAAGAACCATCCACTCAAGGGATGGAGGAGATTCTGAAGATCATCAAGAAAAGCGACTTCAAAATAGTGGAGCAGTTGGGGCAAACCCCTTCTAAAATATCAATGTTGTCCTTATTGCTATGTTCCGACGCCCATGCACAAGCTTTGATTAAGTTTTTGAAAAAGGCTCATGTGCCTCAAGAAACTACATCCGATCAATTTGAGAACTGTGTAGCAAGTCTGACAGTTGACAATGGTCTGGGGTTCTCCGACGCAGATTTAACTCCCATGGGAAAAATCACAATAAAACCTTGCACGTTTCTGTTGAATGTAAGGGGACAACTTTGGCTCATGTCTTGGTGGATACCGGCTCATCTTTAAATGTGTTACCTAAAGGCACTTTAGATCGGCTAGACTGTGAAGGTTTCATTTTGAAACCAGGTAATATTGTTGTGAGGGCATTTGATGGGTCGAGAAGGACGATTCATGGAGAGGTGGATCTCCCAATTAAGGTGGGTTCACAGATTTTCAACTCCACATTCTATATAATGGACATACGGCCTGCGTATTCTTGCTTGCTTGGATGCCCATGGATCCATGAAGCAGGTGTGGTCACTTCTACTCTCCACCAGAAGTTAAAATATCCGGTTCAAGGGAAGGTTGTCACTGTTTGTGGCGAGGAAGAATTTATGGTAAGCCATCTTAATTCTTTCAAATGTGTAGAAATAGATGGTTAATTCATAGAAACTCCTTGCCAGACGTTTGAAGTTGTGGCCGCCACCAAAATCTCCTATAACACTCTAAGAGCTGATAAAGTTATTCCCAATATGGTTTCTCTTAAGGATGCTTGTGCTGTGGTGGAAGAAGGAAACAATGTGATGTGGGGTCAACTCCTTGACATCTCGTTCAAGGCAGACATGTTTGGGTTAGGTTTCACCTCCCAAGCTCAGAAAGAGGTTAGAAGTGCTCGTGCTGGAAAGCCGCCTCTCCATCTCAAAAATCTTGAAGTGAACGCTGTAGAAGACTCCGATGATGAGTGTGCTTTTGAGGATTGGATCTACCCAACAACCGAAGAGAAGCTCAACAATTGGCATGAAAAGGATTTCATTCCTGTTTCTTTCATTGAGGAGTAATTACTATTTACTTTTTCTTTCAATTCAAGAACTATATGTCTGTAATATTATTTTCAAACAACGACTTCTAAGACATGTGCCTTGCTCGGGGCACTTTGGTCCATTTGTTAAGGGTTTTGCTCATGTTTCATCTATCATATGATCATTTAATATAAACCATTGGACCTCTTTGCATTCAAATTTTGTTCATTGTCTTTCATTTCCTTTATTACTTTTCAAATAGCCATGTATCTTACATACACACACACATTTGCAGATCAACATCCACTCTGGATCTTATTGTCAACAACTCTACTATTGCCAAGTATGATTTTGAACATCCAGTTCACCAAGTCGAAGACGAAGGAGAGGAAGATTGTGAAATACCAGGGGAACTAGCCAGAATTTTAATACAAGAAGAGAAAGCTATTCAACCTCATGAAGAGCCAATCGAAGTCATCAACTTAGGTACTGAGACAAACAGGAGAGAGATCAAGATAGACACCAACCTAGAAGACAATGTCAAAAGTAGATTGTTTAAGATGCTACATGACTACGTAGAAGTATTTTCTTGGTCATATGAGGATATGCCAGGGTTGGACACTGATATTGTGGTTCATCATCTGCCTACGAAGGAAGACTTCCCTCCTTTTAAACAAAAGGTTCGTTGGATGCGGTCGGACATGTCCGAGAAGATAAAGGCTGAGGTAATGAAGCAGTTCTATGCAGGTTTTCTGGCTGTCACATCTTATCCTCAATGGGTTGCAAATGTGGTTCCTGTGCCAAAGAAAGATGGAAAGGTCTGCATGTGTGTAGATTATAGGGATCTGAATAGGGCAAGCATCAAGGATGACTTCCCTCTACCTCATATTGACGTCTTGGTTGATAATACCGCTCAACACAAAGCCTTTTCCTTTATGGATGAATTTTCTGGCTACAACCAAATTAAGATGGCTCCCGGGGACATGGAGAAGACAACTTTCGTTATGCAATGGGGGACCTTTTGCTACAAAGTCATGCCATTTGGATTGAAGAATGCAGGGGCAACATATCAAAGAGCTATGGTAGCTTTATTTCATGATATGATCCATCATGAAATAGAGGTCTATGTGGACGATATGATTGCAAGGTCTCAAACTGAGGAAGAACATCTCGATCACTTGCAGAAGCTATTTGAGAGGTTGAAGAAATACAAGTTGAGATTGAACCCTAATAAGTGTACATTCGGAGTAAGATCTGGGAGGCTCCTAGGTTTTATCGTCAGTGATAAAGGCATCGAAGTTGATCCTTCCAAGGTAAAAGCCATTCAAGAAATTCCTGTTCCTCGTTCTGAAAAGGAGGTTAGAGGATTCCTGGGTCGCCTTAACTACATCACCCGTTTCATATCCCACCTGACCGTTACTTGTGAACCGATCTTTAAACTCTTGAAGAAAGACCAAGTAATCAAGTGGAATGACGATTGTCAAGTTGCCTTCGATAAAATCAAAGAGTATTTGTAAGAACCTCCTATTCTGATGCCTCCAGTGGAAGGAAGACCATTAATCATGTATTTGACGGTACTAGAGAACTCTATGGGGTGTGTGTTGGGTCAGCATGACGAGTCTGGCCGAAAAGAGCACACAATTTACTACCTAAGCAAAAAGTTTACCGACTGTGAAACCAGATATTCACTGCTCAAGAAAAATTGTTGTGCTTTAGCATGGGCTGCTCGCCGGCTAAGGCAGTATATGCTGACTCACACTACTTTGTTGATTTCTAAGATGGACCCTATCAAATACATCTTTGAGAAACCGGCCCTATCCAGAAGAATAGCAAAGTGGCAAATGATTCTGACCGAATACGATATTCAATATACGACACATAAGGCCATCAAAGGAAGCATATTGGCAGATCATTTGGCTCACCAAGCTGTTGATGATTATCAATCTATGAATTTTGACTTCCCGGATGAAGACATTATGTTGGTGACCGACTGTGCAAAACCGGGACCGTATGACGGACCTAAACCAGGATCCCGATGGACCACGGTTTTTGATGGGGCTTCCAATGCTCTGGGAAATGGAATAGGTGCTGTAATTATCTCTCCTGAGGGTTTCCATACTCCCTTCACAGCCAGATTATGCTTTGATTGTACGAATAACGTGGCGGAATACGAAGCATGCATCCTGGGATTGAAAGCTGCCATTGATTTGAGAATCAAGCACTTGAGTGTTTTCGGAGACTCTGCTTTAGTGATTATCCAAGTAAAGGGGGAATGGGACACTAAGCATCCTAACCTCATTCCTTACAAGGACCTTGTGTTGACTCTGATACCATACTTCGAAGAGATCACTTTTGAGCATTTTCCTAGAGAAGAGAATCAATTGGTTGATGCTTTGGCCACTATATCTTCCATGTTCAAAGCCAGGTGGGACAATGAAGCTCCCATGATTATGATTGAGAGATTTGACGAACCTGCACATTGCAATGAGCTCGACGCCGACGAAGAAAAATCATGGTATCATGAGGTGAGGAGGTATCTTGAGGTACAAGAATATCCTGAGGGGGCTTCCATCAATGATAAAAAGTTCTTGCGAAGATTTTCGGTTAAATTCTTTCTAAGCAATGGAATTCTATATAAACGCAACCACGATTTTACTCTACTCCGAAGTGTGGACAAGAAGGAGTCGGAGGAAATCATGAAAGATATGCATAATGGCCTCTTTTGAACCCATTCCAGTGGACATACTATGGCCAAGAAAATCCTAAGAGCTCGTTATTATTTGTCAACCTTGAAAACTGATTGCCATCAACACTCTAGGACTTGCCACAAGTGCCAAATCTATGCTGACAAGGTCCATGTACCTCCTATTCCTCTCAATGTTATGACTGCTCTGTGGCTATTCGCAATGTGGGGCATTGACATGATTGGAGAGATTAAACCTACTGCTTCCAACGGACACCGTTTCATCCCTGTCACCATCGACTATTTTACCAAATGGGTCGAAGCTGCCTCATATACCTCAGTAACCAAGAATGTGGTAGCCAAGTTTATCAAACATAACCTCATCTGTCGTTACGGTATTCCTGAAAGAATCATTACAGACAATGGGACTAACCTCAATAATGCTATGATTACTGAGCTTTGCACTCAATTCAAAATCAAGCATCACAATTCTTCTCCGTATAGACCAAAAATGAATGGCGCCGTCGAAGATGCCAACAAAAATATCAAGAAGATTGTGCAAAAGATGGTGGTAACATACAAAGACTGGCATGAGATGTTACCGTTTGCTCTACACGGCTACCGTACTTCAGCTAGAACATCAACTGGGGCAACTCCCTTCTCCCTAGTCTATGGCATGGAAGTTGTTTTGCCAGTGGAAGTTCAAATTCCCTTGCTGAGGATTATGATCGAGGCAGGCCTAGGCGAAGACGAGTGGATTCAAACGAGATTGGATCAACTGAACTTGATTGATGAAAAATGATTAGCTGCTATTTGTCATGGTCAAACGTATCAAAAACGTATGATCAAAGAATTCAACAAAAAGGTTAAGCCTAGGGTATCAAGTTGGTGACTTGGTGATAAAACGCATCATTTTACCACAAGGTGACCCCAGAGGAAAATGGACTCCCACCTATGAAGGGCCATTTATTGTCAAGAGAGTTTTCTCTGGCGGTGCCATGATGCTGACTACCATGGATGGCGAAGATTTCCCACATCCAGTAAACACGGACATAGTCAAAAAATACTACGCATGAGAGACCCATTAGGTTGACACGCCTAAGCAAAAAGGGGCATCCCAGTAAACCAAAAGGTTTGGGCAAAAATTAGGGATATATGCAAAAGTTTATACACCCGGCAAGTTGAAAACCCGAAAGGGCGACTTGGGCAAAAAAGGGTATCCTGGTGGATCAAAAACCCGAAAGGGCGGTTCAAGAAAAATTTAAGGATTAAAAGCGTATGACTATGTCCCGTGGAATCAACACAGTCAATTCTATCACCAAGGTCCAAATTCAAATGGTCCAGGATCAATCCAATCAACTTCGGTCAACGGCAAGGGACGTTTGAAGACATTGGGGCAATAGTAGAGTTGGAAGGCAATGAGATCATTTCATATGGCTATTTGTTTTTCATTCTCAATTTTGTTTTTCTTTTGACGATTTCCTCTTACTAGGATCTTCGTCTCTCTTGTACAAAAAACGCCTATTCATGGGCAAAATATCAATACAAATACACTTTGAAGCGCAAAATTTTATGTTTTCATTTTAAATGCAAGTTTGTCCAATGACTAAAATTGAATGAATATATGCATATGAACATAATTAAAACCATTTGGCACATGTGTCCTTCTAAGCAGCAGCATCAACAATATAGCATCAACACACAGCAGCAGTAAGCATCTCTTTAACGTATATGAAATAGCCCCCACAGAGTTATCTCATCATTATCCCCACTAGTACGGTGACAATAAACCTTTCCCTAACAAACTTGCCCACAAAATCTCCTCACATGGGATAATCCCAGGTCAGAGTCTTAACCTCTTGGCAACTTTCTCCCCAACTAAGTCAATTTTTACAGGATTGAAGCCTAGGGGATCTCTTCCTAAAGGAAATTCACCTCCTCAACGGGGTTTATTTCCCCAACAGAGTTATTTCCCCAACCAAGTGCAAATTTCTTAACGTACACCAAGAAAGACACCACGATTTGCCCAGATGAGCCCATCATCCCTAGTCGAGTATATCTTCTCCAACTAAGCCCAAATTCCCCAGTTGAGTCCAAATTGCCCAGCTGAATCCATCTTCCCCAGCTGAGTACATCTTCTCCAATCGAGGCTATTTTTCTCCAAGCAGAATCTATCCTCCCCACATGAGCCCATCATCCCCAGTTGAGCCCATCATCCTTAGTTAGGTGTATCCTCCCCAAGCTGAGTCTACCTTACCCAACTGAGTCTATACTCTCCAGTTTGAATTTCCCTTTCAAAATACTACAAATCATGGGGCCACAACCCCTAATCCTCAGTAAAGCCGTCAGCAAAGCCTTTACTATTTCCAAGATGCTATGAAGCCTGGATCCGACCAAATATTAGCACAATTCCCAAGTTATTACTGAAACCTGGACCCGACCAGATAACAGTTTGAATTACTGAAACCTGGACCCGACCAGATAAAAATTTGAGTTACTGAAGCCTGGACCCGACCGGATAACAGATGATCTTAAAATGCCATGAAACCTGGACCCGACCAGATAATAGCCTAACTCTTCAAATATATAGAAGAACCTGAACTTAATCCGACTAAGGTTTAACTTCTTTTCCCTAGTAGAGTTGACTCTCTATCCCCAACAAATGGTTGAGAAACCTGGACCCGACCAGATATTAATCCTCATTTCCATCCTTTCAAGAAAGCCGTTGTGAAGCCTGGATCCAACCAGATAGCAATCATCCTCAAAAGATTCATTGTGAAACCTGGAAATCGACCAGATAACAACTAAATCCCCAAGCAGTTTATTGTGAAGCCTGGACCCGACCAGATAACAATTAACTTTAATTCCCAGAAAGACCATAAATCCTGGACCCGACCATATGACTATTCAATTTCAAGGAATTTTATACAAATCCTGGATCCGAACCGGATAACAGTTAATTCATCCTTTCCTTCGGTAAGTTACTATGAAGCCTGGGTCCGACTAGATAACAGTTAACCTCCGCATCCCCAGCGAATTATTGTAAAGCCTGGACCCGACAAGATAAATATTCAATTTCAAAGAATTTTCTGCAAAGCCTGGATCCGACCAGATAATAGTTAATCCATCTCTTCTCCCAGTAAGTTGTCATGAAGCCTGGATCCGACCAAATAGTAGCCGACTACTTCATCCTCAGCAACTGTGAAGCCTGGATCCGACCAGATAACAGTTGACATTTGAGAGATATTCCCCAGAAAAAGCATCTTTTCAACAAAATTTGAAGATACGCATGGTCTTCATTTCCAACAGGCAATCAGGGATTCAATCTCCCAGGATTTCCTCAGCAGTAGTCAGGGATTTATTTTCCAGGACAAAAACATACATTTCACATTCATACATCATAACATGTACATACCATATGCATTTAGCATGATACCACATCTGGTGAACATCATGCAAGCATCTGCATTTTACTAACCTCTTTTCTCACAGGTAAAACATCAAGTTTAGTATAAATCAACAAGAGGTTTGTGTTGATACTTCTTTAGGCGTTTACCAACTTTCCTCCAAATGGAATCTATAAGCCCATTCACCATCCATCTTAGAGTGAAAATTTTTGGGCACTTTAGTGTTCAAACATCTTTCACCATCAAGTCACGAATGGCGGATCCACCAATCTAACCCTTCAGGTTCAAGAAGTTTGAACAGGGGCAGCTTTTGTACCCCAAAATTTGCCCTCTCATTTCTCAAGGAATCACCCTGGATTATCAAGTTTTCTCTCATATAATTCCAAGCTTTAAATTATCATTTATTTCCAAGCAAACCATTCACAAGGTCAAAATGGTCATTTGCGTGCTGAGAAGTCTAACTTTGAATTTTGGACCAAAACCAAGTTTCAAGAATCATATTTCATCAAGACATGTTGGAATATGAAGTTTGTATCATCAAAAAGATCAAAAGTAAAATTTACTATGGAAAAGCCAAATTTCTAAATACTTTGGATTTTTTCTAAGTATTTAAGAAAAAAGGACACTTCAGAACTTCTGAGCTAGCCTCCAGGCAGGTGCAGTCAGAAGTTGTAAACATGGTTCAGCACTTAGTCTTCAGTAAGAACATGGCTCTTCAACATCTAAGCAAGTTCAGTCAGAGTTTGTTAGGATAATGCAAAGAAGGTAATAAAGCGTAATACGAAGCCTGAAAGCTCCTTCAGAACATGCTGGAGCCAGAAGGTAGAAGGATCAGAAGTTTGGATGCTACACTGAAGCAGAACTCCTAATCCAGAGTTTGCAAAGGTAAGTCAAAGAAGGTTACAAAGCATACTGCAAGCTTACTGGAAAATCTGGGGAATCCTTCAGAATGTGCTGAGGCAACAAGGTACAAAGATCAAAAGCTGGATGTTTGTCCTAGATAGAACTTATGATCCAAAATTAAGCAATGATGCAAAATCTCAAATTACAGAATTTCTGATTATTGACAAATCTCATCATCATTTAATGCTCATTAATGCTCACAACCACTTTTGAGTCTTTGTCCAAAGGACCTCTCCACGTGTGGCATAGAAATGCCCTTGTTATCCTGAAAAGCAAACTTTTATACAGAAGTATGGGAGGGTCCATGCATTATGTTGTACCCTAAAATTTGCCCTCCCATATTTCTCTAAACATTTCAAGAAAATTCACAAGTCCAACCCGGCGCGTAATATTCAGGTGTTCTTTCGCCAAGATATCTCTGATAACGTATTCTCAAATTCAAGTTCGGCTCAAGAGTCAATTCTTTAAAGAAGGTATTCGAATGTGTGAGTTTTCTTGAAGAAATATAGTGAAAAAGTGTGCTGAAAGTGCAGTTTTTACGCGCTAAAAAATTCATAACTTGAAGATCGTGGCTCGTTTTGAACCCGTTCCGGTGGCCAAAATTCCGTCTTGACATTATCTACGTTTTCATCTCTCACGGCTGGAAGCCAATTTCGATCAGAAGGTCTTCAAAAATGTGGATTTATCAGGTATTTTCGTGCAGAAAATTTGTGACAGAAGTTTATTTGCGTCATGTTCAAAAAATCATAACTTGGTCGATTTTCATCGTACCGAGCTGGTTCCGGCGCCAAAATTTCACAAATTGAGTTGTCTACATTTTCACAGAAGGTATTGAGTTCAAATGGTATTCAAAAGGCCTTCGTTTTTTGCTCAGAGTGCATGACACGCTAAAAATCCTGAATGCTGAATATTATTTCATCTGGGCCGAAACTTCGAAAATTCATAACTCGGTCAATTTTTATCGGATTGGGCTCATATTTTTACACAAGGTTACTGACTCATAGATCTACAACTTTGCTTCAAAAGTCGAGACCAAATTATGCACCGATCAATACCAGTTTTTTATTGAAGAACGTGTCAGAGTCGACACTGGAGCCCAAAATAAGTTTGTTTGAGCTGAAACTTCAAAAATTCATAACTAATTCACCGTTTATCCGATTGAGTCGATTTTCGGACAGGAGTTATTTCTCGATGCCGGCTACATTTTGTTTTCACATTTCAACTTCAAAAAATGCATTTAAGTCCCTGCGATTTAGCCTGGAAAGTGACGAATTCAAGTGAATATTGGAGGCCCAATTGCACATTCAAAGCCCATTTTCTTTACCCTAATTTCCACTATATAATCACCTTCTTGTCACACAAACCAGAGGGAGGAGAGAAAAAAGGAGAGAAAAAAGGAGAAAAAGAGAAGAGGAGGAAAAGAGAGAAAAAAAACCTTGCCACAACACTGTTAGAATATCAAACTCTTTCAAGAACCCTAAAACCTTGAAATCCTTATTACAAATCCCTCTCTCACTACAAACAAGCCATCACAGTTACAAACCAACATCTTATTACTTCTTCAGTAAGGGTAAGGCTGGCTTGATCTCCATGATCCAAAGGGCATAAAAGCATTCATGTCACTACTTTTCCAGTAAGGGTAAGGTTGATTTGATCTCCATGATCAAAAGGGTATAATCATTCATACATGCCATATTGTGCCTAAACATTAAATTTCTTCATATGTTGGTTTTATTTGAATTTTTATGATTTTATTTAATGTGTTCATGAGGTTCAACACTGCAGATTTAGACAGGATCCCATGCAGGTTCATTAAGGAACGTTGAGGCCAAAAGCCAAATGGCCAAAAGCCAAAAGCCAAATGGCCAAAACAGAACATTTTACACATGACACCAATTCATGGCGAGACAGACATCCTGAGAAGATTAAGGAACGTTGAGGCCAAAACGCAAATGGCCAAAAGCCAAAAGCCAAATGGCCAAAGTAGAACAACTTATGCATGATGAGGCCAGAACACAAATGGCCAAACCACTCTAATTCACCTCCAAAAAGGGAACAGAAACCCCCCCAAGGTATTGTATTTTCTTTCTTTTCCTTATTTTATTTATTTCAATTATTTCTTTTTTTAATTAATTCCTTTAATTTAACTTATTTTCATAAAATATAAAAAATAGTAAAAAACAGAAAAGTCATAAAAATCAAAATATATTTATTTAATTAATATTTTTTGTAAATAAATTTCACTAATAATTAATTATTTATTTTTATAAATCAAAATTGCATGTAAATAATTAGATTAATTTTAGGTTTAATTTTAACATGTTTTTCTTAATAAATAAAAAAAATTAGAATTAGGGTTAATATTTTAATTTCATTTAATCTTTCTCATAAAAATACATAAAAAACATAAATACCAAAAACTCAAAAAAAAATAATAATTTCTTTTTTCTCTTTAATTTCATTAGTTTAATTATTTAATTTAATTTCATTAAAAAGGGTCCAACGCCCTCGTTTCCAATTTTAATTCCAATTCGCGCATTTTTATTTATTTCCTTCTTTTAAATATTTATGTAACTCTCCCAAAGCCTTGTAAACTCGGACGTTCTAATTTCTCGCACTTTATTTTATTTCTTTATTTACTTTCCGTCAAATCGGGTCCTGGATTTTAATTTTGGCGATGTGGACCCGCGCCTTTGTAATAGTTTAGAACTTTCAATTTCCGCATCTTTTTTAACTGTTAAATAAATGCATGCAAGAATGAATGACAAAAAAATAAAAACAAACGCATAGATCACCCATAACATGACAAGACAAAAATAAATGAATCTGACACACAAATCACACACCACCCCTAGGGTACGCCTCACTGTTGCCTTGCCTCGAAAGGTGATCGTCGAGTAGAGGATGTCTTAGTAAGTCCTCATGATCCGGGAATCTGGCATGAGGGTAGCTTCTAAGGTGTTTTCCTATTGCTCCGGTGATCACCATGTCCCGAACCTCGAATTGACCCGAACACCTCCAACGGTGGTGCTACCTACCTCTCAATGGTGGGATGGCACTACTTTAAAGGACATTTACACAGACGAATTCCTTAGAGTAGGTAGATTCTCATGGATACTTGCTCAAATTTCAAAACAAAATTCAAAAAATACTTTTCACACCGACACCTTTTCAAAAGCTTTCGAAAGCAACTTTTCAAACACTCTTGAGGACCGATACAAGAGTCGAACTGAAATTTTAAAAGAAACTTTTTCAAACCCACTCACACTTTGAAAAGCAAACACTTTTGAAAACACAATGAGCAAGTATCTAAGAGCCCATGGATAACCATGGATAGAAAGGGTGCTAACACCTTCCCTTTCTATAAATCTACCTCCCGAACCGAGAGCAATCTCTTTAAGGAATTTTTCCGTGCTTTTGTCCTTTCCATTTGGAGAAAATAAAAGACGGTGGCGACTCTTGCTTACCGCGACATTTCGCGAACCAGCGTTAAACAGTCAGTTCCAGATCCACCGATCACAGAACTGGAGACTCTGCTGGGGAAATATACTTAAAGTGAGGTGTACCTTAGGGTTTAGTTCATAACTGTGTTTTCAATTGTATTGACTTGTCTGCTTTAAATTTGTGGGTTGCATGGGAGTTACATAGGTCCTAACCCGGATCTGGGGATACCTTCTTAGAAAGTAGCAACAAGGCTGTGAGGGAACTGTGCGGGGTATACCGACATGGTTGAAACAGTCTGCTACGTTGATGTGGCACTTTGGTGTATACCGGTAACCCTTGAGTTCAGTCAAGGAGAGTACGGGGCCTCCGCGTGGTGTCATGAAGCATCAACAGACCTTAGGAACCTTAATGGAACTATCTTGGCCTCTTTAGGGTAGTGAGATAACTGACTTTGGTGCAGTCCGAGGTTGGTTGATACTCGATACTACACTCAATTGAGGGTTGCTTTCCTGGAATATTTCGGTCGCCAGTTCAGTGGCTAAATCGAAACGATGAACAATGAAAGCAATCCAGTGATATTGGGGACCCTTAGAACCCGGTTACTTCTGATAGGACAGGTTGAACCCACCAACTTCAAGAGGGTAATACCTAGACCTCATGCTGGCCTAAACTCTAAGGGCTCTTTTGCGTGACTTGTGTGCCTTCAAACTTGGATTACTTGCATGCTTGTTATCTGACATCTGAACTTCTTGCAGGTTTTGTTTATAGTCCTTAACTAGGACTCATAATAAGGTTTACTGAACTTCCTGCAGGTTTTGTTCATAGTCCTTAACTAGGACTCATCACAAGGCTTACTAAGTTTCTTGCAGGTTTTTGTTTTAGTCCTTAACTAGGACTCATAACCAGGTTTACCGAGTTTCTTGCAGGGTTTGTTTTAGTCCTTAATTGGGACTCATGACAAGTATACTGAATCTCTTGCAGGGTTTGTTTATAGTCCTTAATTGGGACTCATAACAGGGTTTACCTACATCACCCCATGCATAGCATGACATCATACCATTGCATACATCCTAACCCATTTCAAGGATCTCAAGGGCTTGTGATGCAGGTCATGATAAATCAAACATCTAGCAAGGGGCAAAGAGGATTTATTTTCCTCTAGCTAAGGTTGTCAGGGGCTATGACCCACTTGATATGGTGAGCTTTGACTCCTGAAGAAGGTTCCCCTAAGCCAAGGTCGTTTGGAAAGCAAAATAAGGTTGATGACTTGAGTCAGGGGCTATGACCCACTTGATATGGTGAGCTTTGACTCCTGAAGAAGGTTCCCCTAGCCAAGGTCGTTTGGAAAGCAAAATAAGGTTGATGACTTGAGTCAGGGGCTATGACCCACTTGATATGGTGAGCCTTTGACCCTTGGAAGAAAGACTCTCAACAAATATGAAGTTTCTTTCAATCAAGCTACCGGATCCAAATGCTAACCAATTTTCTTGTTTACCCCGCGAGGTCCTTGAAAACATTACATGCATGTCATACTCATCATTGCATAACAGGTATCCTTGTTGCAGGTCACTTACCCTCCCTGCTGTTTATTTCAGCCATGGCTTCCCAATAAGATAACCAGGACCTTCACACTCAAGAGACTCAGTTCAAAGAGATCTTCCTAAGCCTATCCAAGGGGCAGGAAGAGTTGAGGACACTCCTCGTGGGGAATCTGATCAGAAAGAGTCCTGAAGATGACAAGGACGAACAGCTGAAACGTCCACAAGCTGAGGTAGACACACTGAAAACCCAGATGCTGGGGCAAAGGGCCCTCATTCAAGGTTTAGCTCAGGAGCAAGGAGAGCTGAGAGCCATGATCAGCCAGCTTCATCTAGATATGAAGCAACGAGCCCAAGTCAGGGACCCAGTCATTAATCAACTTCCAAGAAGTCAAAGGTTTGGGCCTCTCCAAGCTGTTATTACTTCACAGGTCCAACAACGACCTCGCCCAGAACAACGGGCTAATCAGAGCAAACCAGACAAGCCTAAAAGGCAGTTCACCAAGATCAACATGTCGCTGGATCAAGCACTACAACAAATGTTGGAGGCAGGGTTGATCACCTTAAGGGCTCCTCTCCGGAATCCAAACACTTCTGCTCCTAACTATAATCCCAACGATAGGTGCGCATACCATTCTGATAGCCCGGGGCATACTACGGACAACTGCTGGCCTCTCAAAAACAAGATTCAAGACATGATCGACGCTGGAGAGATTCAGTTTGAAGTACCTGAGACTCCGAACATAATCACTGCTCCCTTGCCCAATCATGGCTAAGATTGGGAAATTTTTGTTCATTCGAATGTTCAAGTTGCAATTTTCTTGTGTTCAAACATTTACTCATGTTAAACTTTGTTATTTCATTAATGCATCGCATATGTCTGTTCTGAAACAATATATTCGTATTCACTAAATGCAAATTATTTTCATATTTTTTTTCTGATGTCAACTCTGGATCTAAAATTCTAAGCCTCTTGAGGGAGGATGACGAAAACGATACCGCTATCTTTACAGTATGCTTTTGAACAGACCCCGCTGATGAGGTACATACATTGTTTCAATCCCTAAACACTGGAGTTATAAGGATGATAATCCCTCGTTAACCCATCTGAGTCAAAGAAGTAGGAGTTTTTTCTTTTCGAAATTTAAAACCCTTAATCATAACCTGGGGCAGGGTAGTTTTCTCAGTTGATCCAAGTGCATAACAAATGGCACCAAAGAGGTCCTTACAAAATAAAGGAAGACAGTGATGGTTCCGAATAATCAATAAAGAAAGGCAGTTATTATCTCAAAAAATAAAAAACCCATTAAGTCAAAACCCATGAAGGAGACTTACAAAACTGGGGCATCCCGCTGACTGTAATTCCAAAAAAGGAAACAGTTCAGGCAAAAAAAGAAAGGGATAACAAAAATCAAGAAAGAGGTCTCACAAGCCCCCAACAAAAAAAAGGAATGACTGCCTATTCAAAATAAGTTATCAACATCCGAATCATCACCGAAAAATCAGAGCAAAGACTCAAACAAGGTCTAACGTATGATCAACTGAGTTTAGGTTTGGAGAACATCACGAAGAGCGGGTGGGTACAAATAAAATTTGAGCCTTTATCCTTTGTTTCTTAAACCGTGAACCAGACCACGTTATAACCCTTAAAAGTCCTAGCTGAAGCATGGGTTAGTTCGAAAGCATACTGTGATGAAAGGTATCCTGACTCCTTAAGGCTTACTATAAAGAAGGAGTTGACATCACGTTTTACAAACATTCATTTGTTTTATGAAAAAAGAATGCATTTTCAAAATCTTCAAGACAGACATAGGCTTTGCATTTTTAACATAACTTTGTTTGCATATGACTTTTTGTTTGAACAGCATAGAAGTTCGCACGACGAATGCCTAATGAACAGAAGTACTTCCAATCAAGGGGCAGACATGATCATAGTCTATCATCTGGGGCAGTCCAATCAAGATTCGGAGAATCTCTCAAAAGGTCAAATAACCTGGGGAAAATCTCCGCCTGAGTCACTTGGGGCATTCCAACAACAAATCCTGCCTGGTCAAACATCTTCTGGTGGCATGGCAAAACACTTCTAACAGGGGCAGCTCCCTACTTTCTGAGAACGGACATAGTCGAAAAATACTACGCACAATCAAAGACCCGCTAGGTTGACACACCTAGGCAAAAATAAGGGCTTCCCGGCAAACCAAAAGGGTTCGGGCAAAATGAAGGGATGAAATGAAAAAATCTGTACACCCGGCAAGTCGAAAACCTGAAAAGGCGGCTTGGGCAAAAATGGGTATCCCGGTGGACTGAAAACCCGAAAGGGCGGTCCAGGCAAAAGTTAGGGATCAAAAGCGTACGACTATGTCCTGTCATCTTGTCACCTGCCTACTAGAAGAAAGTTTGTCCATCAACAACTATCAGCACCTCACAGGTCTTCCTCTCCCACATCAGAAACAGGGGCAATAAAGGGTTGTCCAAGCAATCCAATTGCTTTGTCCTCCAAGGTACCAAGGCAGGTTCAGTTGAAGAACATAACCAGATGTCTTAATTCCCCAGAGAATGAGAGCAAGCCAGTATACTCTCCTCAAGCAAAACTATTATCAAACCTTAAAGAAGTTGGGTATCCTCCAGCAGATCTCAACATTCCCCAGCGCAATACATGCATTCTTAACAAGTGTCCCCGGCAGTCTTGGTCTAAAGATTGTTCCCCGGCGGTATATCAAACATTCGGTGGAATCACTTTCAAAACATCTCAAAACTTCCCCAAGAGAGTCCAATCCAGTTTCCCCAGGAAAATTGGAATCCATCTCCCTAAGCAGTAAGCTTATCCCCAGTAGATTCTGGAAGCTTATCCTCTACAGAGCACGAACGCGTCCCCCGGCCTTATCCAAAGAGTTATTTCCCTACCAGGGTATAACTGGGTTATCCTCAGCTGAAAGCCACGGAAAGAGCGTCCTCGACGAAGTCTTCTTACCCCAGCGAAGTCCATCAACACTTCCAACAACAAGGGTGTCCCCAGCAAATTATTATCAACATTCAGCAAAGCATCCTCTCTCCCCACAGAGTATCTCTCCCCAGTATGGTCGCTAGAGTATTTTTTCTCCCCGCAGAATCTTCCATTTGCCAAGTTTATTCCCCAACGGAGTTATCTTTTCCTATCGGTATTCTTGCAATTATCATCCCCAGCAGAAGCAAAGTCTATTCTTTCACCAGCAGCCCAGGAGTGACTTCCCGGCACCCGTCAAGGATTTACTTTCCTAAGACAAAAACACATACATAAACACCACATACATCATTATAGCATGCATAGACGCATCATATCATACAAATCTCATTTATGTTGAGAACATCATTGCTTGATCCATATCATGCATTGCATATGACTGACCTTTACCTTTCAGGAAAGATGCAGTTAAATTCTCAATCATATTTCAAGACCTAGACCGGTTCAGTTAAATCGACCCTAAGATTTTCCTGATTCTTATCCAGTCAAAGGCCTTCTCTGGTTCAGTCAGATCGACCCTAAGATCTCCCTGATTCTTGTCCAGTTGAAGACATTTCAAGACCTAGACCGGTTCAGTAAAATCGACCCTAAGATTTTCCTGATGCTTATCCAGTCAAAGGCCTTCTCTGGTTCAGTCAGATCGACCCTAAGATCTCCCTGATTCTTGTCCAGTTGAAGACATTTCAAGACCTAGACCGGTTCAGTTAAATCGACTCCCAACAGATTTTTCTGATGAAGACTCGGTAGAAGTTATCAGGTTATAATTTCCTAATGGTTCTCTCTCCGACGGTGCATGAGATTTCCATTTTGGGTTTTTCTTTGAGATTATAATGTCCTATTGGTTCTCTCTCCGACGGTGCATGAGATTTCCATTTTAGGTTTTTCTTTGAGATTATAATTTCCTAATGGTTCTCTCTCCGACGGTGCATGAGATTTCCATTTTGGGTTTTTCTTTGAGATTATAATGTCCTATTGGTTCTCTCTCCGACGGTGCATGAGATTTCCATTTTAGGTTTTTCTTTGAGATTATAATGTCCTATTGGTTCTCTCTCCGACGGTGCATGAGATTTCCATTTTAGGTTTTTCTTTGAGATTATAATGTCCTATTGGTTCTCTCTCCGACGGTGCATGAGATTTCCATTTTAGGTTTTTCTTTGAGATTATAATGTCCTATTGGTTCTCTCTCCGACGGTGCATGAGATTTCTATTTTAGGTTTTTCTTTGAGATTATAATGTCCTATTGGTTCTCTCTCCGACGGTGCATGAGATTTCCATTTTAGGTTTTTCTTTGAGATTATAATGTCCTATTGGTTCTCTCTCCGACGGTGCATGAGATTTCCATTTTAGGTTTTTCTTTGAGATTATAATGTCCTATTGGTTCTCTCTCCGACGGTGCATGAGATTTCCATTTTAGGTTTTTCTTTGAGATTATACTTTCCTATGGTTCCCTCTCCGACGGTGAGTGAGGTGATAATTCCTTTTCCTATGGTTCCCTCTCCGACGGTGAGTGAGGTGATAATTCCTTTTCAGATGGTTCCCTCTCCGACGGTGAGTGAGGTGATAATTCATTTTCAGATGGTTCCCTCTCCGACGGTGAGTGAGGTGATAATTCCTTTTCAGATGGTTCCCTCTCCGACGGTGAGTGAGGTGATAATTCCTTTTCAGATGGTTCCCTCTCCGACGGTGAGTGAGGTGATAATTCCTTTTCCTATGGTTCCCTCTCCGACGGTGAGTGAGGTGATAATTCCTTTTCAGATGGTTCCCTCTCCGACAGTGAGTGAGGTGATAATTCCTTTTCCTATGGTTCCCTCTCCGACGGTGAGTGAGGTGATAATTCCTTTTCAGATGGTTCCCTCTCCGACGGTGAGTGAGGTGATAATTCCTTTTCCTATGGTTCCCTCTCCGACGGTGAGTGAGGTGATAATTCCTTTTCAGATGGTTCCCTCTCCGACGGTGAGTGAGGTGATAATTTCTTTTCAGATGGTTCCCTCTCCGACGGTGAGTGAGGTGATAATTCCTTTCAGATTATAATTTTTCTATGGTTCCCTCTCCGACGGTGAGTGAGGTGATAATTCCTTTTCAGATTATAATTTCCTATGGTTCTCTCCCGACGTTGCGGAGACGATAATTCCATTTCAGGTTTTTCTCAAACGTCCGCTTTTGAGATTATAATTTCCTATGGTTCTCTCCCGACGTTGCGGAGACGATAATTCCATTTCAGGTTTTTCTCAAACGTCCGCTTTTGAGATTATAATTTCCTATGGTTCTCTCCCGACGTTGCGGAGACGATAATTCCATTTCAGGTTTTTCTCAAACGTCCGCTTTTGAGATTATAATTTCCTATGGTTCTCTCCCGACGTTGCGGAGACGATAATTCCATCCCAGGTTTTTCTCAAACGTCCGCTTTTGAGATTATAATTTCCTATGGTTCTCTCCCGACGTTGCGGAGACGATAATTCCATCCCAGGTTTTTCTCAAATGTCCGCTTTTGAGATTATAATTTCCTATGGTTCTCTCCCGACGTTGCGGAGATGATAATTCCATTCCAGGTTTTTCTCAAACGCCCGCTTTTGAGATTATAATTGCCTATGGTTCTCTCCCAGATCCTGCGGAGATGGTAATTCCCACCAAGATTTTCTCAACATTTGCTGCTGAGGTTAAAGTCACCTAAAGTTCTCTCACCGTTCCTGTTGAGGTAGTAACCATCCCTGGTTCATTCATCATCTTGTGAAACTCCAGATCCAGCTCCTGTAACCAGTCAGGACACATCTATACAAAGCATCCGAAAACCAGATCCTGCAACATGTCAGGTACTCATTTTTCTTTTGCAGGTACGCAAGTTCTCGCTAAAGAATCTCTTACGCGATCAGCATCCAGATGGCATCTATAATCCCATCCACCTTCCAGCATCTCTCAGCATGGCATCTATAAGCCCATCGACCTTCCATCATCTCTTAGCATGGCATCTATAAGCCCATCATCCTATTCATCAATCTCCAAATGACATCTATAAGCCCATTCCACCACCACACTATTATGTGAGCGCAAATTTCTGGGCACTCTAGTGTTCAATCATCTTCCACCCTCAGATTACGAAAGGCACGTCAGCCAATCTGCATCCTCAGGTCTAAGAAGATTGAACAGGGGCAACTGTTGTACCCTAAAATTTGCCCTCCCATATTTCTCTAAACATTTCAAGAAAATTCACAAGTCCAACCCGGCGCGTAATATTCAGGTGTTCTTTCGCCAAGATATCTCTGATAACGTATTCTCAAATTCAGGTTCGGCTCAAGAGTCAATTCTTTAAAGAAGGTATCCGAATGTGTGAGTTTTCTTGAAGAAATATAGTGAAAAAGTGTGCTGAAAGTGCAGTTTTTACGCGCTAAAAAATTCATAACTTGAAGATCGTGGCTCGTTTTGAACCCGTTCCGGTGGCCAAAATTCCGTCTTAACATTATCTACGTTTTCATCTCTCACGGCTGGAAGCCAATTTCGATCAGAAGGTCTTCAAAAATGTGGATTTATCAGGTATTTTCGTGCAGAAAATTTGTGACAGAAGTTTATTTGCGTCATGTTCAAAAAATCATAACTTGGTCGATTTTCATCGTACCGAGCTGGTTCCGGCGCCAAAATTTCACAAATTGAGTTGACTACATTTTCACAGAAGGTATTGAGTTCAAATGGTATTCAAAAGGCCTTCGTTTTTTGCTCAGAGTGCATGACACGCTAAAAATCCTGAATGCTGAATATTATTTCATCTGGGCCGAAACTTCGAAAATTCATAACTCGGTCAATTTTTATCGGATTGGGCTCATATTTTTACACAAGGTTACTGACTCATAGATCTACAACTTTGCTTCAAAAGTCGAGACCAAATTATGCACCGATCAATACCAGTTTTTTATTGAAGAACGTGTCAGAGTCGACACTGGAGCCCAAAATAAGTTTGTTTGAGCTGAAACTTCAAAAATTCATAACTAATTCACCGTTTATCCGATTGAGTCGATTTTCGGACAGGAGTTAGTTCTCGATGCCGGCTACATTTTGTTTTCACATTTCAACTTCAAAAAATGCACTTAAGTCCCTGCGATTTAGCCTGGAAAGTGACGAATTCAAGTGAATATTGGAGGCCCAATTGCACATTCAAAGCCCATTTTCTTTACCCTAATTTCCACTATATAATCACCTTCTTGTCACACAAACCAGAGGGAGGAGAGAAAAAAGGAGAAAAAGAGAAGAGGAGGAAAAGAGAGAAAAAAAACCTTGCCACAACACTGTTAGAATATCAAACTCTTTCAAGAACCCTAAAACCTTGAAATCCTTATTACAAATCCCTCTCTCACTACAAACAAGCCATCACAGTTACAAACCAACATCTTATTACTTCTTCAGTAAGGGTAAGGCTGGCTTGATCTCCATGATCCAAAGGGCATAAAAGCATTCATGTCACTACCTTTCCAGTAAGGGTAAGGTTGATTTGATCTCCATGATCAAAAGGGTATAATCATTCATACATGCCATATTGTGCCTAAACATTAAATTTCTTCATATGTTGGTTTTATTTGAATTTTTATGATTTTATTTAATGTGTTCATGAGGTTCAACACTGCAGATTTAGACAGGATCCCATGCAGGTTCATTAAGGAACGTTGAGGCCAAAAGCCAAATGGCCAAAAGTCAAAAGCCAAATGGCCAAAACAGAACATTTTACACATGACACCAATTCATGGCGAGACAGACATCCTGAGAAGATTAAGGAACGTTGAGGCCAAAACGCAAATGGCCAAAAGCCAAAAGCCAAATGGCCAAAGTAGAACAACTTATGCATGATGAGGCTAGAACACAAATGGCCAAACCACTCCAATTCACCTCCAAAAAGGGAACAGAAACCCCCCAAGGTATTGTATTTTCTTTCTTTTCCTTATTTTATTTATTTCAATTATTTCTTTTTTTAATTAATTCCTTTAATTTAACTTATTTTCATAAAATATAAAAAATAGTAAAAAACAGAAAAGTCATAAAAATCAAAATATATTTATTTAATTAATATTTTTTGTAAATAAATTTCACTAATAATTAATTATTTATTTTTATAAATCAAAATTGCATGTAAATAATTAGATTAATTTTAGGTTTAATTTTAACATGTTTTTCTTAATAAATAAAAAAAATTAGAATTAGGGTTAATATTTTAATTTCATTTAATCTTTCTCATAAAAATACATAAAAAACATAAATACCAAAAACTCAAAAAAAAATAATAATTTCTTTTTTCTCTTTAATTTCATTAGTTTAATTATTTAATTTAATTTCATTAAAAAGGGTCCAACGCCCTCGTTTCCAATTTTAATTCCAATTCGCGCATTTTTATTTATTTCCTTCTTTTAAATATTTATGTAACTCTCCCAAAGCCTTGTAAACTCGGACGTTCTAATTTCTCGCACTTTATTTTATTTCTTTATTTACTTTCCATCAAATCGGGTCCTGGATTTTAATTTTGGCGATGTGGACCCGCGCCTTTGTAATAGTTTAGAACTTTCAATTTCCGCATCTTTTTTAACTGTTAAATAAATGCATGCAAGAATGAATGACAAAAAAATAAAAACAAATGCATAGATCACCCATAACATGACAAGACAAAAATAAATGAATCTGACACACAAATCACACACCACCCCTAGGGTACGCCTCACTGTTGCCTTGCCTCGAAAGGTGATCGTCGAGTAGAGGATGTCTTAGTAAGTCCTCATGATCCGGGAATCTGGCATGAGGGTAGCTTCTAAGGTGTTTTCCTATTGCTCCGGTGATCACCATGTCCCGAACCTCGAATTGACCCGAACACCTCCAACGGTGGTGCTACCTACCTCTCAATGGTGGGATGGCACTACTTTAAAGGACATTTACACAGACGAATTCCTTAGAGTAGGTAGATTCTCATGGATACTTGCTCAAATTTCAAAACAAAATTCAAAAAATACTTTTCACACCGACACCTTTTCAAAAGCTTTCGAAAGCAACTTTTCAAACACTCTTGAGGACCGATACAAGAGTCGAACTGGAATTTTAAAAGAAACTTTTTCAAACCCACTCACACTTTGAAAAGCAAACACTTTTGAAAACACAATGAGCAAGTATCTAAGAGCCCATGGATAACCATGGATAGAAAGGGTGCTAACACCTTCCCTTTCTATAAATCTACCTCCCGAACCGAGAGCAATCTCTTTAAGGAATTTTTCTGTGCTTTTGTCCTTTCCATTTGGAGAAAATAAAAGACGGTGGCGACTCTTGCTTACCGCGACATTTCGCGAACCAGCGTTAAACAGTCAGTTCCAGATCCACCGATCACACATTACTTTTTGCTTGTGGGTTTACTTCTTCTTAATCCCTGCTTGCTAATCCAGTCTAGGCTAAAAAACTGTCAACTATCACACCCTTTTTTGAACTTGCTTCAAGAACAAGTCAGCATCTAGCGTATGATGTTGGCATTATTGGACCTCTCCAAAACTACAAAATCTTTGTCTATAAATAGAGCACCTTTGGCCATTGAAAAGAGGTCAAAAATTTGAGAAAGAAAAGCCTTGAACCCCTGCCAAAATCACAAGAGCTTCAAGAACTTTAAACACAACACATAAAACCTTGTTAACTTTTGATTCCTTGCATTCAAAACTCCACTTGTTCTCAAATATTTCTTGACTAAAAACCATTCACACAGTTTCTGATCCAGACGTGGGAAACTTCCTGAACTTCTATATTCATACTACCTCACATTCTCCATCCATCTACTCAAAGAAATCAGAACATCACCTCTCTGCTGTACCAGAAGTTGAGAACCTTCATCCTGATGAGTACGTGAAGAAGTTGATCAGAACCTCACCAGAATTTAGGATCAACCTCTGTCCCATAGAATCTTTTCAGCTGCAAGGTAAGCTTCTGCTGACTCTTATCACGTTACTTAAAGCATTACCAGATTTACATGCTCAAAAATACAATGTAGATATCATGTTCCAGATGATGTACACATTCTGAGATTTCATGCATCAACCAGCCTAAGTAGGGAATAAACCAGTTCAGAACTTTTTGAGGAAATAAGAACTCAGAATTAGTATTAGCAAATACATGCTTGCCTCTGACTTATAATTCTGATATTTCTTATTTTCTGAAACACCATGACACCTGCTATAACTGTCCTATGCATGTCTTGTGTTTTATGGAGAAATAACCAAATTACAGATGTTTTGACTAGCATAGAGAGAGAGACCAAGTTCTGTCTATGGCGCCAGCATTTCTGGGGTCTGTTTTGTTATCAGTAATATCAGAACTTCTAAAAACTAATGTGTTCCAAGTGGGTTCAGAACTTCTGACCTTATACATTTTCCCTAACAGGTTTCTATTTTACAGCATGCCAGGGTCAGGACCTCTGACTTCATTTTTATCAGTAACACGCTGATTCTTTTTTGTTTTTCATTATTTTTCTATCACTCTCCATTCCATTAATCAACAAATATCAAAAATATTTCCTTCACACTTTATTTTGGTTTCTTAAAATAAAAGACCAAAAATATTTTCTTAAAACAAAACCAGTTTGTCTCACATTTTCTTGTACATTCTTATGCATTTCAATATGGTTGTAATAGTAATTTAGGACTTATTTTACTTACAATTCCCATTCGTAAACTTGTATACCCCATCCCCTAAATGTTGTAATAGTGTAGGACTTTACATTTCTGCACTTTTATTTGCTTTCATATATTGTATAGTAATTAGGCGTGTATGGCAAGATAAAACCAACAAGTAGACCACCAAAAATCAAAGACAAATGCATGCAATCAAACATACTTGCACACATGCACCCTTGACGTAATTCCACTTGTTTCCTTACAAAAATGGCCATGTTATGCATGTGGGATGTCTTAGCACTAACGAATTGAAAAAATGCAAGATCATAGTCCCTCGATGACGCTATCAAAGTTGCCTTTTTCAAAATGATCTTAGTCCCTAAAGAAAAAGTGCTAAGTCATCTCGCAATATTGCTATCATGGTCATATGATGACCCAACGCATGTCCCTTCACATCCAACGATGGGGCTTCTTACCAAATCAATGGTAAGATAGCAACATCTAAAGGAGGAGGAAAAGCACATCTAAGACCTTTTGAGTAGGTAGATTACTTTTAGTTACTTGCTCAATTTCAAAACAAACATCCTTGCTATTTTCAAAAACAATCACATACACTTTCCAAACATCTTCTAAACTTGAAATATTTTCAAAAAGCTCAACACTTTGTATATGTTCTTACGAACGAGAACTATTGCAAAGTTTGCCTAAACGATGGCACCTTTTCAAAATACTTTCAAAATCACACAAAAGCACAATTTTCAAACACAAAAGCAAGTGATCTAGCAAGTAACTAAGAGCCCATGGAAAACCATGGATGAAAAGGGTGCTAATACCTTCCCTTTTCATAATCTACCCCCCGAACTCAAGAAAACATCTCTAAAGGTCTTTCCTATGCTTTTTCACCTTTCCTTTTGGATAAAAGAAAAGTCGGTGGCGACTCTTGCTAAAAAATTTGCAAACACAAACGCAAAACACCTCAAGTCAGTTCTCCCACTGTATCACAATATGATTGAAGTTTGTTTGGCTGAAGAAGAGTCAGATGATGAGTATGCCTCTGCAAATGAGTTCTTCTCCTCAGATGAAGATTTATTTTCCAGAGATGATTCCCTAATAACTCATTATGTTGAAGAAGGGGTAAACGCCATTGTTCCTTGTTTTGGTGAACCCGCCCATTTTGATGTTGAGTATCATAACAAGCCGGTTATTACTCCATTCGTGATTAGTTTGTCGGGTCTTGTCCCCCTACAAGTCAGATAAGGTTGTGCCCTACAAATATAATGCTACAATTTTAGATGATGGTGTGGAAGTTCCCATCCAGCCAATGCCTGATGTTGGAAATATTGATGAGACTAGCAGAGTGACCCGCAGCGGTCGTATATTTGCACCAGTTGTTCGTGGAGATGTTAGCGCTGGAAAGAAAATTGTTGAGAATGTTGAACCCAAGAAGGTTACGAGTGAATCTAGTGGAACTACGTTAGAGAAAAAATTAGATGATATTTTGAAGATAATCAAGATGATCGACTATAGAATTGTAGATTAGTTACTGCAGACTCCTTCAAAAATATCTATCTTAGATTTAATGATGAACTCTTCTGCTGACAGAGAATCTCTGATGAGGGTATTGGACCAAGATTTTGTGGAAAGTGACATGCCTATAGACCAATTCAGCAGTGTAGTAGGGAACATTACATCATGTAATAACCTGAATTTCTGCGACGAGGAATTTCCAGATGAAGGAAGGAATTATAACTTGGCCCTCCACATCTCTATAAACTACAAGAATGATTCACTATCCAATATGCTAATTGATAATGGATCCCCTTTGAACGTTATACGAGGAGTACACTTATGAAGTTGAAATATCAAAGAACACCCATGCGCCCAAGTGGCATTATTGTGAAAGCGTTTGATGGATCAAAGAAATTTGTTATTGGTGAAGTGGAATTGCCTATTCATATAGGCCCACATTTGTTTCAGATTACTTTCCAGGTCATGGATATTGTATCCGCTTATAGTTGTTTGCTAGGACGGTCGTGGATACATGAGGCAGGGGCTGTCACTTCAACTTTACACCAGAAGTTGAAGTTTGTGCGTGAAGGAAAAGTGGTGATTATAAATAGAGAACAAGCATTATTGATATCTTACTTGTCCTCTTTCAGCATTGTGGAGGCGGATGAAGCTGCTGTCATAACCCAGTTCCAAGCTTTATCCATTGATAACATAAGGAGAAATGAGAATTCCTGGTTTCACTTAAGGATGTGTAGCAAGTTGTGCATAATGGTCATAGTGAGGTATGGGGACATATTGTGGATCCTCCTGTAAACAAGAACAAAGCTGGCTTGGGGTTCTCTTTGAAGAATGACAAAGGTAAGAGCATGAAGCCGAAGTCTGCTGCAGGCAAGTATCAAGAAATCTTCCGTAGCGGGGGTTATCTTCATCCAACTGTTTCTGGGATTATTACCATTATGGAAGATGAAGCAGAGCCGGAAATTCCAAATTACATGACGCAAAGTTAGGGTTCGAAACTGGATCACTGTGATACGGTGGAAGAACTGACTTGAGGTTTTGCGTTTGTATTCGCACTTGTTCGGTTTAGCAAGAGTCACCACCGACTTTTTATTTTATCCTAAAGGAAAGGTTAAAAAGCACAGGAAAAACCTTTGAGATGTTTTCGTGGGTTCGGGGGGTAGATTATGAAAAGGGAAGGTATTAGCACCCTTTTCATCCATGGTTATCCATGGGCTCTTAGTTACTTGTTTTAGATCACTTGCCTTTGATTTTTAATTGCTTGAAATGGTGGTGTGTGTGTGTTTTGAAAATGTTTTGAAAAAAGATGCCTTGTCTAGGCAACCCTTGTAACAATTCTTTACTCGAATGTTTTACAAAAGGTGTTTGTCTTTTTTGAAAATATGTTTCAAGGTTTTTGAAAGTTGTGTTGTGGAGTGTGTTTTGAAAGTAGGCAAGTGTGTTTTGCAAATTTGATCAAGTAACTAAGAGTTGTCTACCCCTAAATTTACTCAAAGATTTTTCTATGTTTTAACCCTTTTAACAGTATGGTTCCACCATTGTATTTGGTGGACAATCTTGTGTTAGGATGTTAGCGGGACGGGCGTGGGTCATCGTATGGACCATGAATGCAATGGTGCCAAGTGTCTTTGGCAATTTTCCTTTAAGGGACTATGATCATTTTGTTTAGGAAATTTCGAAAGCGTCATGGAGGGACTATGATCATGGTGACATGTCATGCCCCTTTGCTGATAGGAGATTTGTCAATGGAAGTGTCATCCTTTTTGAAGTGATTTTGCTTACTGAGAGAGCTTTCGTTCATTGGATATTCGTTGTGTGAATTTCTCCGCTGTCAAACAAATAGCCAAATGCAAACAGTGATATTCAAATAATGCAAAGTTTATGCTTGTCTCAAAGTTTTGAAAAATGCGTTTTTTAGCAGAAAACTTTTTATAAGACAAATTCAACACAAGATTTAGGGCAAAGCCTTACAGGAGTCAGGATACCTTTTGTAACAATATGCTTTTGAACTAACCCATGCTTCAATTAGGACTTTTGAAGGGTTGTAACGTGGCTTGGTTCACGGTTTAAGAAACAAAGGATAAAGGCTCAAAGTATATTTGTACCCTCCCTCTCTTCGTGATGTCCTTCAATCCTAAACTCAGTTAATTGTGCGTCAAACTCTATTTGAGTTTGGAATGACTTTTGGGTAATGGTTCACACAAGTTGAATTTTGAGAGGCAGTCATCATCTCCTTTTTTTTGCAACATTTTTCATGTTGTTGAGGATTTGTAATGACCTCTTTCTTGATTTGTTATCCCTAACTTTTGCCTGACTGTTCCTGTTTTCGAGATTACAGTCAGCGGGATGCCCCAGCTTTCTTAAGCCTCCTTTATAGGTTTTGGCTTAGTGGGATTTTATCTTTTGAGAGGTAATTACTGCCTATGAGATAAGGAACCATCACTGTCTTTTGATTCCAAAGGAATGTCTTTTTTTTTTTTGATGTCGTTCGTTGTATTACAAACTGAGAGTTTGTGACTTCAATGCGCACCCTTTTTTTTTTATTAACTGAGAGACTACCCTGCCCCAGGTTTAATCAAAGGTTTTAATTGTTCAGAACAGAAAACTCCTACTTCTTTGGCTCGAAGGGGTTGACTAGGGATTATCTTCCTTATAACTCCAGTGTTTGGGAATTGAAATAAATGCCTGTACATCATCAGCACGGTCTGTTCAAAAGCATACTGTATGAGATTATGGTATTGTTTCGTCATCCTCCCTCTAAAGGCTTGCAACTTTTATCAAGAGTTAAATATCATAAAGAAAGCATAAGAGTAGTGAAAACGAATGGATGAATTCAAGACAAACATATGCAATGCATTAATGAAACAAAGTTTGACATTAATAGATAAATTGTTTGAATAACAAAAGAAATTACAAATTGAAAATTTGAATGGAACAAAAGTCTCTCAGTTTGAGCTTTGTCATTTCAGATGGAGAAACCCTTAACGGAAGATTTTCATCTCGCCATCGGGCATGAATCTCAGCACTCCAATGTCAATCAGATCTTGAATCTTGTTCTTCAAGGCCCAACAGTCGTCGGTGTCATGTCCCGGACTATAGGAGTGGTATACACAAAATGCGTCGGGATGATAGCTAGGAGCGGAGGTATTGGGCTTCCGAATAGGATCCCTTAAAGCAGTCAGATTGACCTCCAACAAGCGCTCCATAATTAGAGATGACGGTATGTCAGTCTCAGTAAACTGTCTTTCCGACGTATTTTGCTTACGCCGATTACCCCGTTGATGCTGACGAGGTTGTTGATGAGCTTGTGACCCTGAAGCAAGTAGAGGAGCTTTTCCTTTGTCTTCTTGTCTCAAAGGGTGTTGAATGGTGACTTGCTCTTCAACCTCAGATGTTTTCCCCACTTGGTTGTCCCGAAGCAGTTGGTTGACGAGAACTCTGAGTTCCTCTTGTCTTTGAGCCAAGTCTTGGATGAGAGCCATCTGGCCCACCAGTTGTCCCATCATTTGGATCCTCATTGTTGTCAGCTCAGACTGAAGCTCTTCCAACTGATCACTCCTGGCATTGCTTGAATTCCCCTGGACCATGCCTCTTGTGAGGAGAGCTTTCACTTCTTCTTGCCCCTGGGACAGGTTCAAGAACATTTCCTGAAGTTGAGCATTTTGGTCCTGGATATCCTTGACAGTCCTCTCTAGAGCCATCTCTACTGAAATAAACAGTAGGAGAATAAGGAAACCTGAAAAGGAAAAACTGTCATGATGCAATGCATGATATGTAGATGCATGTTTTCTAGGATCTCTTGGGGTAAACACAAGAAAATGTTAGAGGTTGAACTTCAATCTTTGATTGGAGAACTTTGCACCGGTGGATGTCTTTCCACGAGAATCAAGCTCACCATGTCAAGTGGGTCATAGCCCCTGATTCAAGTTGTTGCACTTGATCTTTGATGGCATTTATTTAGAGGAGAATCCTTTTGCCCTTTGGTAGACGTCTGGTTCAACGTAACCCTGCATCAAAAGACCCTTGAGATCCTTGAAATGGTTATTGAAAATGCTATGGTATGATGTCATGATGTTATGTACATGTATGAAAAAACAAGCAAGTGTATATATACAGGCAATCATATTCACACAAAGCAAACAAGTCCTTAGGTTTAGGCTTGCATGGGGTTTGTAGGTAAGTACCCTCTTGAAGTTAGTTGGCTCATCTTGTCCTAAAAATAGAAACCGGGTTCTAAGGAGCTCAATATCATTGGATTATTTTCTGTGTTCATTGTTTTGGTTTAGCCACTTAACTGGCGACCAAAATATTCCAAGAAAACAATCCTCAATGAATGCAGTATCGAGTATCTACCAACTTCGGACTGCACCAAAGTCGGTTATCTCACTACCCCTAAAAAGGCTAAGATGGTCAAGTAAGATTTTAAGAGTTCGTTAGTGCTTCACGACATCACTCAGCGGCCCCGTACTCTCCTTGATTGAACTCAAGGGTTACCGGTACTCACAAATATGTCACACTAACATAGCTTACTGCTTCAACCATGTCGGTATACCCTGCACAGTTCCCTCACAGTTTTATTGCTATTTACCTAAGAAGGTGCCCCAAATTCGGGTGTAGGATTTACAACAAACCCAAACAAGGACCCAAAAAGTAAAGCAATCAAAGCAATCAAAGCAAGTATGTATAGGTGATCTAAAACCCTAAGGTAACCCCACTTTTAAGATAATCCCCAGCAGAGTCGCCAGTTCTGTGATACGGTGGGAGAACTGACTTGAGGTTTTGCGTTTGTATTCGCACTTGTTCGGTTTAGCAAGAGTCGCCACCGACTTTTTATTTTATCCTAAAGGAAAGGTTAAAAAGCACAGGAAAAACCTTTGAGATGTTTTCATGGGTTTGGGGGTAGATTATGAAAAGGGAAGGTATTAGCACCCTTTTCATCCATGGTTATCCATGGGCTCTTAGTTACTTGTTTTAGATCACTTGCCTTTGATTTTTAATTGCTTGAAATGGTGGTGTGTGTGTGTGTGTTTTGAAAATGTTTTGAAAAAAGATGCCTTGTCTAGGCAACCCTTGTAACAATTCTTTACTCGAATGTTTTACAAAAGGTGTTTGTCTTTTTTGAAAAGATGTTTCAAGGTTTTTGAAAGTTGTGTTGTGGAGTGTGTTTTGAAAGTAGGCAAGTGTGTTTTGCAAATTTGATCAAGTAACTAAGAGTTGTCTACCCCTAAATTTACTCAAAGATTTTTCTATGTTTTAACCCTTTTAACAGTATTGTTCCACCATTGTATTTGGTGGACAATCTTGTGTTAGGATGTTAGCGGGACGGGCGCGGGTCATCGTATCGACCATGAATGCAAGGGTGCCAAGTGTCTTTGGCAATTTTCCTTTAAGGGACTATGATCATTTTGTTTAGGCAATTTCGAAAGCGTCATCGAGGGACTATGATCATTTGATTTGTTTTTGTTTTGCCAAAGAAACTCAACATGCAAGCATGGCCCATTTTTGAAGGCAACAAGCGGGATTACCCTAGGGGTGCAAGTGTGAATTTGTGTATTTGATTTTCATGCGTTTATCTTTGTGTTTAGGTCATCTAGCGGTTGATTTTATTTACATACAAACCCTAGGTCTATCAAGGCATAATTTGAAAGCTTTTAAATACGGAAATTTAAAGCCCTAAATTATTACAACAGGATTATGGGGATGGGGATACAAATATTTACAAATGGGGGATGAGACTTGTCGGAATAGTAGTGTCCAAATATATTTACAACCAAATCGAATCGCATTCTCAATGTAAAATGTAGCAATGTATAAGAATAAAAGCAATGTATCAAAAGTATTTGTGAAAGTGTATGTGATTATTTACAAGATAAAAAAAAAATTAACCTAATTAAGTATTTTATTTATTCTTTTATGTTTTTGTTAACATTATATAAATAAAAGGGTTTTAAAGAAAAAGTATTTAATTTAAGCTAAAGAAAATTAATGCTTATGTATTTTAGTTAATATTTTTATGTACGAAATTAAAAAAGAATTTTAAGACAAAAAATCTATCAACCTAATTAAGTCTAAAATTTACATATTTTTAAGTGCAATAATAAAAAAAGATATTGTTAATAAAACTTAATGTGAACAATTAGTATATTAATTTATTTAACAAAATAAGTTATGTAAAAAAAGATATAATGTGATAAAAAAAGAGTATTAGTTTAAAAAAAAAGAAATTAAATGGGCTTTTAAGAGAATGTCTGGCCCAAAAGAAGTACAAATAAGACAAGGAAAAACAGGGGGTGCACGCCAGTTTCAGTTGGGCTTAAGGCTTGGATGGGGCGAAAGGGCCCAACCGGGTTTCACAAGTTTTGTTTAGGGTTTCATTTTGTTGGTTCAGAAACAAGGGTTTACAGAGGCTAGAGCGGCGCTCTCATCTTCTCCTTCTTCGCCTCTTTACCTTCTTGAACGGAGGCAACTGATGCTCCTCTTCGTCTTAGGCTACCAGGCACCGCCTCTAACTCCTTCTCCCTCCATGGTTGAGCACAGTAGTGACAAGAAAAGGTAACAATTTCCCCCTTTTTTATGTTTTAGGGTTTTAAGTTTTATATCTTGCATGCTTTAATTTTATGTGTTCTGATTTTTCATGTGTTGTTGTTCATGTGAGGTGTGAAAAGAGGGAGAAGAAATTTCTACCTTTGTTCTTGTTTCTGAGAGGAAGCGAGGGGGGGACTGGAGGCGCTTTAGGCTGCCAGAGGCGGAGGGAGTATGATGTTGTGCTTGCTGGAAATCTGGTATTCAGTATCTTTTAGCTTTTGTGGTTTTATGATGAACACTGAAAACCCTATTTTTAATTCTGCATCTTCTTTTCCTCCTTCTGATTGCTGGTTTTTTCTTCTGTATGTTGAAATGTTGATGTTGAAGGTGTTGCTTTGATATCTTCTGCTTGCTTGCTCTGATTGCTTGTTGTCGATTCTGAGTTGCCTGATGTGCTAACCCTATGATGAAGTCATTCTGAGGGTCTTGTTGGTTTGAATGCTTTAGTGTTCTTGCTTCTGTCTTTTCTTTTCCTCTCTTGGCTTTGAGTGAGCTTCTGTCTATGATGATGATGTTTGGAATCTGAGTATGTTTATGTTGTTGTTGACCCTATGATGAGGTTGCTCTGAGGGTGTTGGGATTCTGTATATTTTGTTATTTGGATTGGCTTAGTGGTTGAGACAGGAAGGTTCTTTATTGAAGCTTAGCAGGTAGTTTGGTTTGTGTTGATAGGCTTCAAGGCTTGGTGTTTTACAGACTTTAAGGCTTGTACCTGTTTTTCCTTTCAGCAGGTTGAACCAGTTTTGAAACAGGCTTGAGGCTTGTTTTGAAAGGGCTTTTGTTTGAAGCAGGTTAGAGGCAAGCAGGTTTTTGACTGGCTTTTATGCAGTTTGTTTAAGCTTGTTTTATGTAACAGGTTTTGAGGCTGTTTAAATGTTTGACAGTCTTTAGGACTTATGTTATGTTTGATTTGGATTTGAAGGGTTTGAGGTTGCAAGCTTGGTAGTTTTAAGGCTAGCTGTTTGTTGGCTTAGAACAGGTTGGAGGAAATTTGTGTTATTGTGAGGCTTCAAGTTTTTTGCACCGTTGTGAGGTTACAAGCTTTGTGTTATTTCTGTTATGTGGTTCTGCCCCCCTTTTCTTGTTCTGATAACTCTTTGTTTTATCCTTGTCCTTAAGCCTGCTGTACTGTAAGCCTCTTACTTTTTCTCTCTCTTTTCTCTCTATAAAGCATATTATATTGCTTTAAAATAGCTTTTCTGAAAAGGTGTTTTGGCTGGAAAATGATGGATAATATTTGAAATGTTGCTTGCATTATGGTTTTGCTCTGCATATCTCTTTTCCAGTTTTTCTGCCTTTTGTGTACTTGTTGACAGCTTTTGGCTTTTGATATCTTTCTATATCTTCTTTGGACAGCTTTTGACAGTTTGTTTTGACATTCAGTTTGCTTAGTTTGAAACTGTGACTTGTTTTGGCATATTCACTTGGTTGTTCAGTTTGCCTCTTTGGTTGACAATTTGGAATTATGCAGCATTGTATATTTCCATGTAGCTTTGTGCATTTAATTGCTTGCAAACATTTTCTATCCCTCTTTGTGAACCAAGAGTTTTCTTGTGATTTGCAGAGAGGGCGAACAACTGATTCCGGCCAATCACTTTTAATGATGAGCTTTTTTATGATTAACTGTCTGCCTTTGATTTCATCTGTGTTGACTTCTTTTCTTTTTTGTCTTTGCAGATAAAAGTCAGTTGAGCAATGGGGAGCATCAGTAGAAGATGAAGATTTCAAGACATTTAGGATATAACTTTATTTCATTTTAATTATTTGTAATAATATTAATGTAAATAACTGTAAATGAATTTACAGTATTCAAATAATATCTGTAACAAACAATTCAAAATGAATAAACAAATCTTTTTTGTCAGATTTCTCTTTTAATTCCTCTTCAATTGTTTATTTAATTATTTATATTTCTTGAATTATAATAACTGGACAATATCCAATAATTTTAACTTAGAAATGATAAATAATCAATAAACGTCCGGTATTCCGAATAATCAAAAGCATTGCACAGTTAATCAAACAAACGTCCACATGTCTTTCCTTTTACTGATTAAACCAAACACTGCAAATTCTCAATTCAAATGCCTCAGCTTTTATCCCAGATGTTTAGACAGAAATCTTGAACAAACGTCAAAACCATGTGACAGTCAATTAAGACACTGTGGATTCAAATTCTTCTGAAAATGCGCGTGCAAACCCTAATGTTGGATTTACTGTCAAAGAAGCATCTGCTTGATCAAACCCTGAGCCAAACTCAAACAAACCCTAGCAATCTGCTTGAACTGTTCCAGAGTCCATGAAAACCCTAATTTGGATAGACTGATAAGAAAAAGTCTGCTTGACTGATTCTTGAGCCAATCTGAAAAGTCAGGAAAAGCTCGAAGCTGTGATTTCTTGTGGAAAAGAGAGGGAAAATTTTGGGGTACAACAGTTTCCCCTGTTCAATCTTCTTGAACCTGAAGAGTTAGATTGGCAAGCTTGTCGTTCGCGACTCGAAGGTAAAAGGAGATTGGACACTAGAGTGCCCAAAAAAAATTTGCACTCGTCAAAACTTAATTTTGAGGGAATTGGCTTAAAGATGCCATTTGGTGATGGGCTTAAAGATGCCATCTGGAGATGCGACAGGGGGATGGGCTTAGAGATGCCATCTGGAAATGTTTGTTGAACTGTATGTCATTGGTGAATGGGTGAGTATCAGAAAGATATCCATGTTTTGGAACATCTCTGAACTGGGGGTCTGAATAAGCAATAGATTGACATCCGTATCTGGAAGCATCCGTAAACTGTTTTCAAAAGTTGAGTCTGAACAAGCGATAGATTAACATCCGTTTCTGGAGAACCCGTAAACTGTTTTCAGAAGTTGAAGAATCTGAACAAGCGATAGGTTAACATCCGTGTCTGGAGAACCCGTAAACTGTTTTCAGTTGAATAAGCAATAGAGCAGTGTCCATGTTGGGAAGCGTCCGTAAACTGTTTTCAAAAGTTACATATGAACAAGCGATAGATTAACATCCGTGTCTGGAGACTCCATAAACTGTTTTCAGAAGTTGAAGAATTTGAACAAGCGATAGGTTAACATCCGTGTCTGGAGAACCCGTAAACTATTTTCAGAAGTCTTGAAGTATCTGAACAAGCGATAGGTTAACATCCGTGTCTGGAGAGCCTGTAAACTGTTTTCAGAAGTCTTGAAGTTGAATAAGCAATAGAGCAGCGTCCATGTTGGGAAGCGTCCGTAAACTGTTTTCAAAAGTTTCATCTGAACAAGCGATAGATTAACATCCGTGTCTGGAGAATCCGTAAACTGTTTTCAGAAGTCTTGAAGAATCTGAACAAGCGATAGGTTAACATCCGTGTCTAGAGAACCCGTAAACTGTTTTCAGAAGTCTTGAAGTTGAATAAGGAACCGGTGTAGGGTTGCTTGATGATGAGTCCGTGTAAAACTGCATCTGGATTTGAGAAGGAACCGGTGTAGGGTTTCCTGATGATGAGTCCGTGTAAAACTGCATCTGAAATTGTTAATGATAGCCTTTTATTCTTATCCTGAAAAGGACAAAATGTTAGCTAAACACAAAATTATGTTGCATGAAATGTATGATGCAATATATGTTATATCAATGTTTATAATATGAATGTAATGAATGCGCATGTAAGCTGATGAGCTGTCTTGCTGGGGATAGATGAATCCTGGATGGAAGGAGATAATAGAATCTTGACTGCTGTCGGGGAAAGTGAATCCTTGACTGCTGTAGGGGATTGCAAGAATCTCTGATTGCTGAAGATGAGAAATCCTTGGACCGCTGTTGGGGAACCAGGAGCTTGGGTTGTATGCCAATCTACTGGGGATTCCTGTCTTGAGGAGATCTTCATTGGGGAATATCTGAATATCCTGTGAGGAACTGAGAATGAGAGTCTTCATTTTGCTTAAAGATTGACAGTTGGAAGTTTTAGCTCCGCTGGGGATTGCAAGAATCTTTTGATTGCTGCAGGTATAGATCTGGGATCTTGAAAAGGTTGGTTGGTGAGATGGTTGTCCTGGCTGGTTTCAGGTATTAATCTCTGACCTGAGAAAGAAAGATAATCTTCCTGGCTTGCTACAGGTATTAATCTTCAATCTCTTCATGTAGATAGTTTTCCTGGCTTGTTACAGGTGTTGATCTACAATCAGTCGTCCACAGATATTTTCCTGGCTTGTTACAGGTATTAATCTGGAACTTGGGTTATACGCCACTTTGAGAATGAGAATCTTCATTCTGTTGGGGGTCAGAAATTGGGAGTATACCAATCTTATGGGGTTTTAAGGATGAGAGTCTTCATTCTGTTAACAGTCAGAAATCGGGAGTATACCAATCTTCTAAGGTGATGAGAATCTTCATTCTGTTAAGGGTCAGAAACTGGGAGTATACCAATCTTCTGAGGTGATGAGAATCTTCATTCTGTTAACCGTTAACTTCTATCTGGTCGTAATCCAGGCTTTCACAGAAACCCGTATTGCTATCTCGTCGTAGTCCAGGCTTCATAATAATTAGTTTGGGATTAAACTATTATCTGGTCGAATCCGGGCTTCATAGCTTGCTTTTTAGGAGACACCACTATCTGGTCGTAATCCAGGCTTCGCGGTGGTCTGATATTGTGAATGAGTGACAGAATGGCTACCGTGTCTGGAGCGTATCTGAAACTGTATCTTGGAGTTGAGATCTGTATGAGTAGCAGAATGACTTCCTTGTTTGGAGTGTATCTGAAACTGTAACTGGATCTGAATGAGTGACAGAATGGCTACCGTGTTTGGAGCGTATCTGAAATTGTATCTTGGAGTTGAGATCTGTATGAGTAGCAGAATGACTTCCTTGTTTGGAGTGTATCTAAAACTGTAACTGGATCTGAATGAGTGACAGAATGGCTACCGTGTTTGGAGTGTATCTGAAATTGTATCTTGGAGCTGAGATCTATATGAGTAGCAGAATGACTTCCTTGTTTGGAGTGTATCTGAAACTGTAACTGGATCTGAATGAATGACAGAATGGCTACCGTGTTTGGAGCGTATCTGAAACTGTATCTTGGAGTTGAGATCTGTATGAGTAGCAGAATGACTTCCATGTCTGGAGTGTATCTGAAACTGTAACTAGGATCTGAATGAGTGACAGAATGGCTACCGTGTTTGGAGCGTATCTGAAACTGTATCTTGGAGTTGAGATCTGTATGAGTAGCAGAATGACTTCCGTGTCTGGAGTGTATCTGAAACTGTAACTAGGATCTGAATTAGTGACAGAATGGCTACCGTGTCTGGAGCGTATTTGAAACTGTATCTTCCAACAGGTGATGAAGGAATTGTTGAACACTTTTGACATTCGAATGCCCCAAGTGATGATGAAGGAGACTTGCCCCAAGTTCACTGAACTTTTGAGAGATTTGTTGAAATCTTGACTGGACTGCCCCAAGTTAACTGCACTTTTAAAGATCTGTTGAAACCTTGACTGGACTGCCCCAGGTTAACTGAACTTTTGAGAGATTTGTTGAAATCTTGACTGGACTGCCCCAGGTTAATTGAACTTTGAAAGATCTGTTGAAACCTTGACTGGACTGCCCCAGGTTAACTGAACTTTGAAAGATCTGTTGAAACCTTGACTGGACTGCCCTAGGTTAACTGAACTTTGAAAGATCTGTTGAAACCTTGACTGGACTGCCCCAGGCGTGCTAGATGGTGACATGTCATGCCCCTTTGCTGATAGGAGATTTGTCAATGGAAGTGTCATCCTTTTTGAAGTGATTTTGCTTACTGAGAGAGCTTTCGTTCATCGGATATTCGTTGTGTGAATTTCTCTGCTGTCAAACAAATAGCCAAATGCAAACAGTGATATTCAAATAATGCAAAGTTTATGCTTGTCTCGAAGTTTTGAAAAATGCGTTTTTTAGCAGAAAACTTTTTATAAGACAAATTCAACACAAGATTTAGGGCAAAGCCTTACAGGAGTCAGGATACCTTTTGTAACAGTATGCTTTTGAACTAACCCATGCTTCAATTAGGACTTTTGAAGGGTTGTAACGTGGCTTGGTTCACGGTTTAAGAAACAAAGGATAAAGGCTCAAAGTATATTTGTACCCTCCCTCTCTTTGTGATGTCCTTCAATCCTAAACACAGTTAATTGTGCGTCGAACTCTATTCGAGTTTGGAATGACTTTTGGGTAATGGTTCACACAAGTTGAATTTTGGGAGGCAGTCATCATCTCCTTTTTTTTGCAACATTTTTCATGTTGTTGAGGATTTGTAATGACCTCTTTCTTGATTTGTTATCCCTAACTTTTACCTGACTGTTCCTGTTTTCGAGATTACAGTCAGCGGGATGCCCCAGCTTTCTTAAGCCTCCTTTATAGGTTTTGGCTTAGTGGGCTTTTCTCTTTTGAGAGGTAATGACTGCCTATGAGATAAGGAACCATCACTGTCTTTTGATTCCAAAGGAATGTCTTTTTTTTTTATGTCGTTCGTTGTATTACGAACTGAGAGTTTGCGACTTCAATGCGCACCCTTTTTTTTTGAATTAACTAAGAGACTACCCTGCCCCAGGTTTAATCAAAGGTTTTAATTGTTCAGAACAGAAAACTCCTAATTCTTTGGCTCGAAGGGGTTGACTAGGGATTATCTTCCTTATAACTCCAGTGTTTGGGAATTGAAAGAAATGCCTGTACATCATCAGCACGGTCTGTTCAAAAGCATATTGTATGAGATTATGGTATTGTTTCGTCATCCTCCCTCTAAAGGCTTGCAGCTTTTATCAAGAGTTAAATATCATAAAGAAAGCATAAGAGTAGTGAAAACGAATGGATGAATTCAAGACAAACATATGCAATGCATTAATGAAACAAAGTTTGACATTAATAGATAAATTGTTTGAATAACAAAAGAAATTACAAATTGAAAATTCGAATGGAACAAAAGTCTCTCAGTTTGAGCTTTGTCATTTCAGATGGAGAAACCCTTAACGGAAGATTTTCATCTCGCCATCGGGCATGAATCTCAGCACTCCAATGTCAATCAGATCTTGAATCTTGTTCTTCAAGGCCCAACAGTCGTCGGTGTCATGTCCCGGACTATATGAGTGGTATACACAAAATGCATCGGGATGATAGCTAGGAGCGGAGGTATTGGGCTTCCGAATAGGATCCCTTAAAGCAGTCAGATTGACCTCCAACAAGCGCTTCAGAATTAGAGATGACGGTATGTCAGTCTCAGTAAACTGTCTTTCCGACGTATTTTGCTTACGTCGATTACCCCATTGATGCTGACGAGGTTGTTGATGAGCTTGTGACCCTGAAGCAAGTAGAGGAGCTTTTCCTTTGTCTTCTTGTCTCAAAGGGTGTTGAATGGTGACTTGCTCTTCAACCTCAGATGTTTGCCCCACTTAGTTGTCCCGAAGAAGTTGGTTGACGAGAACTCTGAGTTCCTCTTGTCTTTGAGCCAAGTCTTGGATGAGAGCCATCTGGCCCACCAGTTGTCCCATCATTTGGATCCTCATTGTTGTCAGCTCAGACTGAAGCTCTTCCAACTGATCACTCCTGGCATTGCTTGAATTCCCCTGGACCACGCCCCTTGTGAGGAGAGCTTTCACTTCTTCTTGCCCCTGGGACAGGTTCAAGAACATTTCCTGAAGTTGATCATTTTGGTCCTGGATATCCTTGACAGTCCTCTCTATAGCCATCTCTACTGAAATAAACAGTAGGAGAATAAGGAAAACTGAAAAGGAAAAACTGTCATGATGTAACGCATGATATGTAGATGCATGTTTTCCAGGATCTCTTGGGGTAAACAAAAGAAAATGTTAGAGGTTGAACTTCGATCTTTGATTGGAGAACTTTGCACCGGTGGATGTCTTTCCACGAGAATCAAGCTCACCATGTCAAGTGGGTCATAGCCCCTGATTCAAGTTGTTGCACTTGATCTTTGATGGCATTTATTTAGAGGAGAATCCTTTTTCCCTTTGGTAGACGTCTGGTTCAACGTAACCCTGCATCAAAAGACCCTTGAGATCCTTGAAATGGTTATTGAAAATGCTATGGTATGATGTCATGATGTTATGTACATGTATGAAAAAACAAGAAAGTGTATATATACAGGCAATCATATTCACACAAAGCAAACAAGTCCTTAGGTTTAGGCTTGCATGGGGTTTGTAGGTAAGTACCCTCTTGAAGTTAGTTGGCTCATCCTGTCCTAAAAATAGAAACCGGGTTCTAAGGAGCTCAATATCATTGGATTATTTTCTGTGTTCATTGTTTTGGTTTAGCCACTTAACTGGCGACCAAAATATTCCAAGAAAACAACCCTCAATGAGTGTAGTATCGAGTATCTACCAACTTCGGACTGCACCAAAGTCGGTCATCTCACTACCCCTAAAAAGGCTAAGATGGTCAAGTAAGATTCTAAGAGTTCGTTAGTGCTTCACGACATCACTCAGCGGCCCCGTACTCTCCTTGATTGAACTCAAGGGTTACCGGTACTCACAAATATGTCACACTAACATAGCTTACTGCTTCAACCATGTCGGTATACCCTGCACAGTTCCCTCACAGTTTTATTGCTATTTACCTAAGAAGGTGCCCCAAATTCGGGTGTAGGATTTACAACAAACCCAAACAAGGACCCAAAAAGTAAAGCAATCAAAGCAATCAAAGCAAGTATGTATAGGTGATCTAAAACCCCAAGGTAACCCCACTTTTAAGATAATCCCCAGCAGAGTCGCCAGTTCTGTGATACGGTGGGAGAACTGACTTGAGGTTTTGCGTTTGTATTCGCACTTGTTCGGTTTAGCAAGAGTCGCCACCGACTTTTTATTTTATCCTAAAGGAAAGGTTAAAAAGCACAGGAAAAACCTTTGAGATGTTTTCGTGGGTTTGGGGGTAGATTATGAAAAGGGAAGGTATTAGCACCCTTTTCATCCATGGTTATCCATGGGCTCTTAGTTACTTGTTTTAGATCACTTGCCTTTGATTTTTAATTGCTTGAAATGGTGGTGTGTGTGTGTGTGTTTTGAAAATGTTTTGAAAAAAGATGCCTTGTCTAGGCAACCCTTGTAACAATTCTTTACTCGAATGTTTTACAAAAGGTGTTTGTCTTTTTTGAAAAGATGTTTCAAGGTTTTTGAAAGTTGTGTTGTGGAGTGTGTTTTGAAAGTAGGCAAGTGTGTTTTGCGAATTTGATCAAGTAACTAAGAGTTGTCTACCCCTAAATTTACTCAAAGATTTTTCTATGTTTTAACCCTTTTAACAGTATTGTTCCACCATTGTATTTGGTGGACAATCTTGTGTTAGGATGTTAGCGGGACGGGCGCGGGTCATCGTATGGACCATGAATGCAATGGTGCCAAGTGTCTTTGGCAATTTTCCTTTAAGGGACTATGATCATTTTGTTTAGGCAATTTCGAAAGCGTCATCGAGGGACTATAATCATTTGATTTGTTTTTGTTTTGCCAAAGAAACTCAACATGCAAGCATGGCCCATTTTTGAAGGCAACAAGCGGGATTACCCTAGGGGTGCAAGTGTGAATTTGTGTATTTGATTTTCATGCGTTTATCTTTGTGTTTAGGTCATCTAGCGGTTGATTTTATTTACATACAAACCCTAGGTCTATCATGGCATAATTTGAAAGCTTTTAAATACGGAAATTTAAAGCCCTAAATTATTACAACAGGATTATGGGGATGGGGATACAAATATTTACAAATGGGGGATGAGACTTGTCGGAATAGTAGTGTCCAAATATATTTACAACCAAATCGAATCGCATTCTCAATGTAAAATGTAGCAATGTATAAGAATAAAAGCAATGTATCAAAAGTATTTGTGAAAGTGTATGTGATTATTTACAAGATAAAAAAAATATTAACCTAATTAAGTATTTTATTTATTCTTTTATGTTTTTGTTAACATTATATAAATAAAAGGGTTTTAAAGAAAAAGTATTTAATTTAAGCTAAAGAAAATTAATGCTTATGTATTTTAGTTAATATTTTTATGTACGAAATTAAAAAAGAATTTTAAGACAAAAAATCTATCAACCTAATTAAGTCTAAAATTTTCATATTTTTAAGTGCAATAATAAAAAAAGATATTGTTAATAAAACTTAATGTGAACAATTAGTATATTAATTTATTTAACAAAATAAGTTATGTAAAAAAAGATATAATGTGATAAAAAAAGAGTATTAGTTTTAAAAAAAAAAGAAATTAAATGGGCTTTTAAGAGAATGTCTGGCCCAAAAGAAGTACAAATAAGACAAGGAAAAACAGGGGGTGCACGCCAGTTTCAGTTGGGCTTAAGGCTTGGATGGGGCAAAAGGTCCCAACCGGGTTTCACAAGTTTTGTTTAGGGTTTCATTTTGTTGGTTCAGAAACAAGGGTTTACAGAGGCTAGAGTGGTGCTCTCATCTTCTCCTTCTTCGCCTCTTTACCTTCTTGAACGGAGGCCAGTGATGCTCCTCTTCGTCTTAGGCTACCAGGCGCCGCCTCTAACTCCTTCTCCCTCCATGGTTGAGCACAGTAGCGACAAGAAAAGGTAACAGTTTCCCCCTTTTTTATGTTTTAGGGTTTTAAGTTTTATATCTTGCATGCTTTAATTTTATGTGTTCTGATTTTTTATGTGTTGTTGTTCATGTGAGGTGTGAAAAGAGGGAGAAGAAATTTCTACCTTTGTTCTTGTTTCTGAGAGGAAGCGAGGTGGGGACTGGAGGCGCTTTAGGCGGCCAGAGGCGGAGGGAGTATGATGATGTACTTGCTGGAAATCTGGTATTCAGTATCTTTTAGCTTTTGTGGTTTTATGATGAACACTGAAAACCCTATTTTTAATTCTGCATCTTCTTTTCCTCCTTCTGATTGCTGGCTTTTTCTTCTGTATGTTGTAATGTTGATGTTTAAGGTGTTGCTTTGATATCTTCTGCTTGCTTGCTCTGATTGCTTGTTGTCGATTCTGAGTTGCCTGATGTGCTAACCTTATGATGAAGTCATTCTGAGGGTCTTGTTGGTTTGAATGCTTTAGTGTTCTTGCTTCTGTATTTTCTTTTCCTCTCTTGGCTTTGAGTGAGCTTCTGTCTATGATGATGATGTTTGGAATCTGAGTATGTTTATGTTGTTGTTGACCCTATGATGAGGTTTCTCTGAGGGTGTTGGGATTCTGTATATTTTGTTATTTGGATTGGCTTGGTGGTTGGGACAGACAGTTTCTTTATTGAAGCTTAGCAGGTAGTTTGGTTTGTGTTGATAGGCTTCAAGGCTTGATGTTTTACATGCTTTAAGGCTTGTACCTGTTTTTCCTTTCAGCAGGTTGAAACAGTTTTGAAACAGGCTTGAGGCTTGTTTTGAAAGGGCTTCTGTTTGAAGCAGGTTAGAGGCAAGCAGGTTTTTGATTGGCTTTTATGCAGTTTGTTTAAGCTTGTGTTATGTAACAGGTTTTGAGGTTGTTTGAATGTTTGACAGGATTTAGGACTTATGTTATGTTTGCTTTGGCTTTGAAGGGTTTGAGGTTGCAAGCTTGGTAGTTTTGAGGCTAGCTGTTTGTTGGCTTAGAACAGGTTGGAGGAAATTTGTGTTATTGTGAGGCTTCAAGTTTTTTGCCACCGTTGTGAGGTTACAAGCTTTGTGTTATTTCTGTTATATGGTTCTGCCCCCCTTTTCTTGTTCTGATAACTCTTTGTTTTATCCTTGTCCTTAAGCCTGCTGTACTGTAAGCCTCTTACTTTTTCTCTCTCTTTTCTCTCTATTAAAGCATATTATATTGCTTTAAAATAGATTTTCTGAAAAGGTGTTTTGGCTGGAAAATGATAGATAATATTTGAAATGTTGCTTGCATTATGGTTTTTCTCTGCATATCTCTTTTCCAGTTTTTCTGCCTTTTATGTACTTGTTGACAGCTTTTGGCTTTTGATATCTTTCTATATCTTCTTTGGACAGCTTTTGACAGTTTGTTTTGACATTCAGTTTGCTTAGTTTGAAACTGTGACTTGTTTTGGCATATTCACTTGGCTGTTCAGTTTGCCTCTTTGGTTGACAATTTGGAATTATGCAGCATTGTATATTTCCATGTAGCTTTGTGCATTTAATTGCTTGCAAACATTTTCTATCCCTCTTTGTGAACCAAGAGTTTTCTTGTGATTTGCAGAGAGGGCGAACAACTGATTCCGGCCAATCACTTTTAATGATGAGCTTTTTTATGATTAATTGTCTGCCTTTGATTTCATATGTGTTGACTTCTTTTCTTTTTTGTCTTTGCAGATAAAAGTCAGTTGAGCAATGGGGAGCATCAGTAGAAGATGAAGATTTCAAGACATTTAGGATATAGCTTTATTTCATTTTAATTATTTGTAATAATATTAATGTAAATAACTGTAAATGAATTTACAGTATTCAAATAATATCTGTAACAAACAATTCAAAATGAATAAACAAATCTTTTTTGTCAGATTTCTCTTTTAATTCCTCTTCAATTGTTTATTTAATTATTTATATTTCTTGAATTATAATAACTGGACAATATCCAATAATTTTAACTTAGAAATGATAAATAATCAATAAACGTCCGACATTCCGAATAATCAAAAGCATTGCACAGTTAATCAAACAAACGTCCACATGTCTTTCCTTTTACTGATTAAACCAAACACTGCAAATTCTCAATTCAAATGCCTCAGCTTTTATCCCAGATGTTTAGACAGAAATCTTGAACAAACGTCAAAACCATGTGACAGTCAATTAAGACACTGTGGATTCAAATTCTTCTGAAAATGCACGTGCAAACCCTAATGTTGGATTTACTGTCAAAGAAGCATCTGCTTGATCAAACCCTGAGCCAAACTCAAACAAACCCTAGCAATCTGCTTGAACTGTTCCAGAGTCCATGAAAACCCTAATTTGGATAGACTAATAAGAAAAAGTCTGCTTGACTGATTCTTGAGCCAATCTGAAAAGTCAGGAAAAGCTCGAAGCTGTGATTTCTTATGGAAAAGAGAGGGCAAATTTTGGGGTACAACAATCACCATTGATGTTCCCTATTGCATACATGTTTTAAAGTAATTTGTCTTGTTATACTTTTTGAAAAGCTTTCACTCTGCCCAAGGTGGAAGTATTTGTAAGTGTTTGTTTGTTGGCATTATTTTTTGGTAAAACCAGATTTGCGAATGTCATGACTGATGTCATAACATTCTGGGATAAAGGTACATTCTGCAGAAGGAATGTTCTACAGGAACTACTCAGTATGAGTGAATATCATGATCATTAAGTTATGATCATATGTACTGAATTCTACCAAAATCAGTGAGCAAGATACATGATGTCATAACCAATGTTAAAACATCCTGTACTGATCAAGTTGTTGTGCTGATTTATTATTTATGAGAATTTTCAGGAATCTGGTGTGCTACTCTGAGTTGAAGAATATTGTCTAGATCAGTTGCTCACGTGGACATTAGATTAACCTTGCTTAACCCTAATCTGTTATGATGAAAGCCCAATACCAAGTCTTTAGGTTAACTTTAGTTAACCCTAGCTATTTTTATGGAAGCCCAAAAAGAAGAATAGTCTGCTTATATATTTCTCACAAAGCCTAATGGTGAGCAGCACTTTTTGACAGAGGATCAATAAGGCATTGTATAGTTGTAACTACTGTGAGCCAAGCAATTATCGTTTTGATAAGTTACTTGGAGTAGGATTTGGTTGTAAGGATTGTTTATCACTCAAAGCTTTGAAGCATGAGTGTTGTGTCTCTTGATTAAAGCTTTGAAGAAAAATCAAGTGTGTGTATTGAAGAATGTCTTCATAATCTCATTAATCAATAGATTAGTATCACTGCTGTGATTGAGGGGGAGTGAGTAGGAACTCAGGTTTAAGTAGGACTTAGATTGAAGTTGCATTGGGTAGGTCTTAAGTGAAGGAGATAAACTGGTTGGTTTATTCCTAAATTAATACCTCTTATAGTGAATTTCCTCCCTGGCTTGGTAGCCCCCATAGTAGGTGTTATTACACACTGAACTGGGTTAACAATTGATTGTGTTATTTACTGTATTTTAAATTACTGTTTGGAGTGTGTACAAGTTTGTCAGATACGGTGTCATAACATTCACTGTGACATTAAGTATCTGTTGCAAGAATTTCAATTGGCATCAGAGCAGGCACCCTGCCTGTCTTTCTGGGTGAGATCTAAGGATATTATTTTCTGGCGCTATGGACAAGGAAGGAGGATTTGGGAACAGACCACCTATTCTGGATGGATCAAATTATGACTACTGGAAACCTTGTATGATTGCCTTCTTGAAGTCACTTGACAAAAAGGCTTGGAGAGCTGCTGACAAAGGATGGAACTGTTGTACCCCAAAATTTGCCCTCCCATATTCATCAGAATTTGGCAAGTCAAGGTCACAAAATTCCCCAAGGGTTGTGCAGCTCAACTGTCTCCTACACAGTCAAAACTAGGGTTTGAGTTCTGGTCAAGCAAATGAACTTTTCAATGGCCCAATCAAGCCTCATATGCCTACAAAGATGGTCAAGCATCCTCATGTCAAGTTTCAAGGCATTCAGCTCAAAATTGCACAGTCAAAACCCTAGATTGCACTACAGTCAACTGTAGGGGCAAAATGGTCATTTGACAGTCAAAAGTTCAAATTTTTGATCAACACCTCATTTTGAAGCCACAAACATCATTTGATCAATGCTTGATCATGATTCTCAAAATTTGGCTCAGAAATCATCAAAGATGCAAAAGTTGCTATATTTGGACAGCTGAAAAAGTCAACTGAAATTGACCAGGGCATAACTTTCACATGGATTATCAGAAAAATTCCATCCAAAGCTCATTTTGAAGAGAAAGACATTTCCTACAATTCATCTTCATGTTCCAAGTCCAAGAAATGCTCTCACAAAAAGTTATCAATTTCAACATTATAGGTCATTTTCAAAAGTCAACAAAAAGTGACTTTAAGTCAAAGGCCATAACTTGAGCTTGGTAAATCAAAATGACATGGGACCAAAGGCATTGGTTAGAGGACTCAAAGACCTTTCCAAAATGTCCAAGAACATGTGAAAAGCTTAAAAATTGACCAAGTTATGCCTTGTGGAAGTTGGGAAATTTTTAGGAATTTTGAAAAGTCAACATTGATGCAAAAGGCCTAAAAATGCAAATGGGCCCAATTTTCTTCCAAATTTCTTCATGCCAAGCCTATACACGACCACTAGGCCCAAAGGGAAGTATTTTCATATTTTTTAATTATTTATTTGAATTAATATTAATTTATATTCATTTAAATCATTTTAATTCATGAAAAATATAAACCTAACCTAAAAAAATCTTTTTGTGCATATTCTAGGCTTAAGATTTCGTGCATATCCCAATTAGGCAGGTTTAGGGTTGATTGGAACTAATTGACATCAAAAACCATGAAAAAGATTCAAAAAAAGATCTTATGAAATCAAATCTTCAAAATCATTATGGCCATGGATTTTGTTCAATGTTTTTGACCTAAATCATTCCTTACATATACAAGAATAAGACCTAATACCAAAGAGAAAAAAAGGCTGCGCATGAACAAGCTTCTACATTCTTGAATTTTCTCATAAAAACACCAATACTGAAATCAAGGTTTTAGTGTGATTCAAGCTCCAATCTTTATTCCAATAGCATCCTGAGATATCCCTAAACGTTTCTCAATCAAAAACAACAAGCAAAACACCTTGAATCGGTACCTCTAAGTCAAACTGAACCAAGAAAATATGGAAATCGCATAGCATGATTTAAGCATTCTTTTGCATTTTTGTTCATGGATTCTTGTTTATAATGATGTTTCTGTGCTAACCAATATGTTTAATTGAGTTTTTGTGCCATGTTTATGATTATGCCATTGCCAAAAGTTAGGGTTTTCAGGAGCTCGAATTAGGGGTTTTGTATAGAAGAAAAATTGGGACTTCTGAACACCATGGTTGGATTCAACGCACCAAGACGAAGATGAAGGCATACTCGCGATGAATTTATGTTGCATATATCCCTATTCGCTATTTTCTTGAATCACCCCTAAAGCAACGTTTCAAAAACCGTTGCTCTTTTGTTTTGTTTTACAGGGTGGGGAAGAAGACGAGCGCGTGTCCATTGGTGATAGGTCCATTTGAATTTCGCGCGGAATTCCAAAGCATTAGCGTTTTCTTTTTATATTATTTGTGGTTTATTATATGTTAATCAAAACGCATTTGGCATAGTGGTCCAGGTGTTGGCTGGTGAAGTGTAAGACCTGGGTTCGATCCCCAGGTCTGAACAAACTCAATATTATTTTCCATTTTCAATTCCTATGCGCTTCAGTGATACAGGTACACCCTACATCCTCCAAGATCAAGCATCCACGCGTCCATCTCATTTCAATCAAGGGCCAGGATTCTGAAGAACATGCTAGGCATAAGTCAACGTGCCATACAAGATCCAAAAAAGTCAGCAAACTCAGAATCAAATGGGCCTGATTTACTAGGCCTGAACCTCCAAAATTGGGTTTACCCCCCCCTGGTTTGCATTATTTTCTAATTTTCTTTTATGTTTTTATTTTATTTTCAACTATTTGCTTATTTGTTTTATTGTCTTAAATTAACTAATTATTTTTTACAAAAATATAAAAACATTAAAAATACAGAAAAAACATCAAAAATATAATTTTTTATTGTTATTATTTTCATAAATAAATTAGAATGTAAATTGTTTAGTTTAATTAGGTTTTAATATTAATTTCTTTTTTAATAAAAATCCAAAAACATATAGAGTTAGGTTAATTGATAGTTTTAATGTCTTTTTAATTTTTATTTCTCACAATACTATTTATTTATTATTTTATTTATAAGTAAAATCGTACATAATAAATTTTAGGTTTAATCTAGATCTTAATTTAATTTTTTCATAACAAATAAAAAATACTAGAATTAGGGTTTGTCCTTTAATCTAATTTCCATTAATTTCTTTTCCTTATTAAATCTAAAAAATACAAAAATATCAAAAAAAAAACATTTAATCATTTAATTTTTTAATTCTTATTAATTTTAATTATTTGCAAAAGGGTCCAACGCCCTAGTTTCGTTTTTTATTATTTAATTCGCGCATTTATCTTATGTCGTTTAATTATAATTTTGTAAATCTCCCAAAGCCATGTACACTTATTTATTGCACTTTTATCGCTCTTTTACTTTCCGCTAAATCGGGTCCTGGAAATTTTGGCGATGTGGACCCGCGCCATTTGTAATAGTCGTAGATTTATTTCCTCGCAAAATATTTAACTGTTAACCAAGCATGAAAGAATGCATGTCTAAAATAAAATCAAGCGTAGAACACGACAAGCATGACAAGATAAATAAACTGAAACATGACACACAATGCGCACACACCACCCCTAGGGTACGCCTCACTGTTGCCTTGCCTCGAAAGGTGGTCGTCGAGTAGAGGGCGTCTTAGTAAGTCCTCATGATCCGGGAACCTGGCATGAGGGTAGCTTCTAAGGTGTCTTCCCATTGCTCTGGTGATCACCATGTCCCGAACCTCGAATTGACCCTAAAACTCGAATTGACCCGAACACCTCCAACGGTGGTGCTACCTACCTCTCAATGGTGGGATGGCACTACTTTAAAGGACTCTTACACAGACGAATTCCGTAGGGTAGGTAGGTTCTCGTAGGTACTTGCTCTAATCTCAAAAAATACTTTTCACACCACACAAAAGCTTTCAAAACAAAAACTTTTCAAACACTCTGACGTATGAGTCGATCTGAAACTTTTTTTCAAAAGGAACTTTTTAACCCACGTTTGAAAAGCAAACACACAAATTGAAAACATATTGAGCAAGTACCTAAGAGCCCATGGATAACCATGGATAGAAAGGGTGCTAACACCTTCCCTTTCTATAACCTACCTCCCGAACCGAGAGCGATCTCTTAAAAGGAATTTTTCTGTGCTTTTGTCCTTTCCATTTGGAGAAAATAAAAGACGGTGGCGACTCTTGCTTCCGCGACATTTCGCGAACCAGCTTTAAAACAGTCAGTTCCAGATCCACCGATCACAGGAACCATCCCACCATAACTGGGAAAGATGGGAGGACTAGTCTGAAACCTGAGGAAGAATGGAGCAAAGAAGAAGATGAGTTAGCCCTTGGTAACTCTAAAGCATTAAATGCCTTGTTCAATGGAATTGATAGAAACATATTCAGACTAGGACATCAATGTGAATTGGCCAAGGATGTTTGGGACACTCTCAAAACCACCCATGAGGGTACATCCAAAGTAAAAATGTCAAGACTTCAGATGCTCACTACCAAATTTGAGAACCTAAGGATGATGGAAGATGAGACCATTCATGAGTTTCACATGAACATCTTGGAAATTGCCAACACCTCAGGAGCATTGGGAGAAAAGATGTCAGAAGAAAAGCTGGTGAGAAAGATTCTCAGATCCTTGCCTAAAAGGTTTGCAATGAAAGTGACTGCTATAGAGGAAGCTCAGGATATCTGCAACTTGAAGGTTGATGAACTCATTGGGTCACTTCATACTTTTGAGATGGGGATCAGTGACAATGTTGACAAGAAAAACAAGAGCATGGCCATTGTATCCAATACTGAAGATGAAAGCAAGGAGAGTGATGAAGAGAATATTTCAGAAGCTATAGCTATGCTTGGAAGGCAGTTCAACAAACTCATCAAGAGAATGGACCCAAAGTCAAGGTCAAATGTCAAGAACATTCCCTCTGACATTAGCAGATCCTATGACTCCAGCAGAAGAACTAAGTCTGAAGAAAATGGAAATCAAAGCAGAGGAATCCAATGCCATGGATGTGAAGGATATGGGCACATTCGAGCTGAATGTCCTACCTTTCTTAAGAAACAAAAGAAAGGAATGTCTGTTACTTGGTCTGATTGTGACTCAAAAAGTAACTCTGAAGAAGAATTTGCTAAACTAGTTACTGCACTATCAGGTATTTGTAACTCTGATAGTGACTCTAGTAATGAGGAAGTGACATTTGAAGAACTTGCTGACTCTTACAAGAAGCTATGTATCAGAAGTGCTGAAGTCTGTCAGCAAAATGAGAAACAGAAAAAACTCATAGTGAAGTTGGAGGCTGAGAAGAAGGCAGACACTGCTACTATAAGCCATCTCGAAGGTGAAGTTCAAATGCTGAACTCCAAACTTGATCAGATGACTAAGTCTGTTAAGATGTTGACAAATGGAACTGACAAGTTGGAAGAAATCCTTCAGGCTGGACAAAATGCAGGAAACATGTCTGGTCTAGGATTTGTGGCTGCAAAGAAATCTGATGTTGACAAGAAGAAGACCAGGCCTGATAAACAAATGTCAAAGCAGATGTCACAACATAGGACTCAACATCAAGAACAGAGAAATATGAAGAAAAAGTATCAAAGATGGAGATGTCATCATTGTGGAAGGTTTGGTCACATAAAGCCATTCTGCTTCAGATTATATGGATATCCTAATCAGACCCCATATGTCAAACCTAAGACTAACAAGGCACCATATACTCAATAGTGGAAGAAAAAGACCGCAGCCCTGATAGCTCACACCTCCCTTAGAGTTTCTGCCAAGGAAGACTGGTACTTTGACAGTGGATGCTCTAAACACATGACTGGAATAAAGAATCTGCTGAATGATGTCAAACCTCATACTACTAGTTATGTCACTTTTGGAGATGGTGCTAGAGGAGAAATCAAAGGAGTTGGAAACTTGGACTGCCCTGGAGTTCCAAACCTAAATGAAGTGTTGCTGGTAAATGGTTTGACTGCTAATCTCATAAGTATCAGTCAATTATGTGATCTAGGATTCAAGGTCAACTTCACCAAGTCTGAATGTCTTGTAACTAATGAAAAACAAGAAGTTGTAATGAGAGGAGTTAGATCAAAAGACAACTATTACTTATGGGAGTCTGAGAACACTAACTACTCTTCTGTATGCTCTATAGCCAAAGAAGAAAAGGAAGTGAAACTGTGGTACCAAAAACTTGGTCATTTACATCTAAGAGGGATGAAAAAGATCATATCCATGGAGGCAGTCAGAGGGATTCCAAGGCTTCAGATTGATAAAGGGAGAGTCTGTGGTGAATGTCAGGTTGGAAAGCAAACTAGAATGTCACATCCAAAGACAAGACATCTGACCACCTCTAAGGTGTTAGAACTTCTACATATGGATCTGATGGGTCCAATGCAGGTGGAAAGTCTTGGTGGAAAGAGATATGCCTATGTTGTTGTGGATGATTTTTCCATATTCACCTGGATAAACTTCATTAGGGAAAAGTCTGATGTATTTGATGTATTTAAGGAATTGTGCAAAAGAATTCAAAGATGAAATTCTGGCTGCAGATACTCAATGTCACGTTCAATGTTATGACACCCTATCTGACTTTCTATAAGACAGTAAATACAAAAACAGTAAAGAACACAGTCAATTGTTCACCCAGTTCAGTGTGAAACAACACCTACTCTGGGGGCTACCAAGCCAGGGAGGAAATCCACTATAAGAGATATTAATTCAGGAATAAACCAACCAGTTTATCTCCTTCACTTAAGACCTACCCAATGCAACTTCAATCTAAGTACAACTTAAACCTGAGTTCCTACTCACTCCCCCTCAATCACAGCAGTGATACTTAAAACAATTGACTAATGAATTGATGAAGACACTCTTCTAAACATACACTTGATTATGCTTCACAGCTTTTTAATCAAGCAACACAAACACTCTTGCTTCACAGCTTTGAGTGATACATAAACCTAACTTGACTTTGCTTCAAAGCTTTAGTCAAGAGACACAAAAACACTCTTGCTTCAAAGATTTGAGTGATACACAACCCTTACAATTAAAACCTATTCCAAGTCACTTATCACAATGATACTTGCTTGGATTACAATAGTTAAAACTATACAGCTTCTAAATGATCTTCTGTCAAAAAGGGATGATTTCCAAACAGCAGCCCTGTTGAATATATAGCAGCTGCATCTTCAGTTAGGGTTTCCATAAAAAGCTAGGGTTAATTCCGTTTGACCTTAAGACTTGGTCACAGGACTTTATCAACCAGGTTAGGGTTGAGCTAGATTAACCCCAAGTCCACGAGATTTTCTGTTCTGGAAAGACTGAGTCATTTTCCTGAAAAAACTCAGAATTACCCAAACTGCATAACTGTTAGTTCAGAACAGGATGTCTTAACATTTGTTATGACATCTGAATTCCTGTCTACTGATTTTGGTAAATGTGATCTTTTTGCAAAATGCTCAGATACACACTCATAAATAGCAGCACCTGTATGACAATATTTTTCTGCAAAGGTACCTAATAAATCAGTACCTAATAAACTAGAATGTTATGACATCAGTCATGACATTCACACACCTGGTTTTACCAAAAATGCATGCCAATAACTAAACAACTACAAACTCCCCCTTTGGCAGATTTTTGGCTAAAGCCCCTAAGCAATCAGAGATAGATAGCAGCAGAATAAATATGACTGCAGAAAAATAGAATATCTATCAAGTAATTGACAGTAATTGACCACATAATAATATCTCCCCCTCTTTAGCCACAAATGGGCCAAAGATACATGTTCTTAAAAATTATACAGTCATCCCAAAAGTATTAAAAACAGCAACTAAAATCTGAACACACTTGCAAACTCCACCAGGAACCAGCAACAACTCCACCAACCTTTAAGTACTGTCCCCTTCAGAGGAGTTAGTTTCTTCAGTATTGAGTTGATCTTCAGCTTCTGCACCCTCTTCCCTTCTGTTTCCTTCAGCTTCCTCCTTTTCTAACCTGGCAATTAGGTTTTCTAGGGTCTTTTTCCTAGTCTCCAGCTCTTTGCAGATCTCTTTCAATACAGCTATAACATCAGATGTTTTGGACTGAGTCTTCACAGATGATGTCTCAGCTGATGTTATGACAATATCAGGAGCATGAGATCCCTGAAACAGCTTGTAGTGTAACCCAAGAGTAGGATCTCTTTTGCAAGCAGTATCTCTTGCCACCAGGATATCAGGGTACTGTGCAAGGATAATTCCACACAGGAGGGAGGGAAAGGCAATAGGGCCTTTGACAGCAAAGCTACCAGCATGTTTTAGTGTTTGTTCAAAAATATACCTGCCATAGTCAAATTCAGTCTTGGTTCCCACAGCATAAATAAATCTCCCCAATCCTGTGGAGATAGTAGATTTATGGTTTGTAGGGACCCAGTTGGCTGCACCAATCTTGTGCAGGATGGCAAATTTCATGCTTAGTTTGCTGGCATTCAGCTTGCCTTTCAAGGGCCAGCACTTGACTTGTCTTGCTGTGATGGTTTGACAAACTTCATTGTCAGTGACTTCTAGTTCAGGGCAATCCTCATTTGATCTTCCAAGAAATTTGTTAATTTCTGATGGAGAGAAATTAACCCTTCTTCCTCTAACATAAACACATTCAAAGTCAGCTGACCTTCCATCAGCACATTCATCAGACAAGTTAACTATGAACTCCTTGACCAGATTTTCATAGCACTTGGAAAATTTTACCACAGTCTTCATCAGTCCAGCAGTTTTAATCAGGTCCATGATTTCCTTGCACTCCATGGCATCATTGTTTAGCTCTCTTTCTAAAGCTATTCTCTTCAAGCAAACATACTTCCATCTGTTGGCATTGTCAGGGTGGTGAAAAGAGATGTTGTCTGTTGGGACTTCAGGAACCCTAGCCATTTTGCTGGAGGGGAGTTTCCTTCTGATAGGAATTTCTTCAACATCAATCTCAAACTCTGATTCCTCATCAGAATCAGAAGACTCGGGTTCTTTTCTTTTCTTTGTAATTGGTTGTCTACCAGTATGCACTTGGGATTTCACCTTCCCTTTGGACTGACCAGTTTTCACAGATTCTACCTCAGTCTTGCCTTCAGCCTTGGATTTCTTATTAGCAGGTTTCTCTTTGGTCATACATTGTGCAGCATTCTGATTGCCCTTTCTTTTCATCATTCTCCTAGCTATGCTAGGGTTTACATTGGCAATTAGATCATTGTCTGAGTATTCCTCGTCCACATCAATGACAGGTGGATCAACAGTTTTCTTTGAAGGGTTCTGAATGTTGTCATTTGGTGTCACAACATTCTCAGAGACATCTACATTTGCTTCAACATTTGGGCTTGCTGATTCTTGATTTAATGGGACAGAAATCCCCGGTACAGAGTGGTTTTCGCTTAGTATTCTTGTAACAAGCCTAGCAATTGCTTGATGTACTTGAGCTGATCCTTCCCTATTTGGTACAGAGGAAGAAGGATGAGAAGGATTACCGTAAGTAGTAGCTTGAGCTCTTCCTGCATGCCTAGTTCTCAGCTTTTTGACTTTGGAGGGGTCAGTTGCCATTTCTCTTAGAGGAGTGATCTCCAGGACTTCAGAATCAATGCATGTGGTGATTGCTCGAGAATCTTGGTCAGATGATGAAGATGAAGTGGTCGCCTTGGTTGAAGATGATGTTTGAGACATTTTGATTGACTTAGAGCACCAGTAGCAATTTGAGAGAAAACTTTGATTGAGAGAAGGGAATAGGTTGTAAAGTCGTGAGAGGTAGGAGGCAAATGAGAGTCTATTCAACTTCTTAATAATTTTGAAAGAATTGGAAAAACATATGATTAACCCACTAAAAATAGACTTAACAAAAATAACTCCTTCAACCCTTGCTTTAAGCAAAATTAATTGCTATAATTTCTCATGTTGGCAAATACCCATCTTTCCCCTCAAGTTTTCAAGTTGATTTCCATCAAGAGCCTTGGTAGAAAAATCAACCAGCTGAAGCTTAATGATACCATGTACCAGTTTAATTGTCTTCTTCTCTACAAGGTCAATGTGCTTGGTCCTGCTATGCTGAATAGGGTTCTTGGAAATATTGATTGTATTCAGATTGTCATAATACAATGTCACAACATCTTGTGAGACATTATACTCAGTGAGCATCTGTTTTGTCCAGATAATTTGAGAACAGCTACTACCAGCTGCAACTATTTTAGCACAGAGTTGAAAAGACAATCTTTTGACATGAATCATAGCTCTGGCAGATTCCTGTATGATCCTATTTTTCCTTCTGTCAACTCCATTTTGATGAGGAGTTATAGGAGAAGAGACTTCATGACTCATTCCTTCTGAGAAACAGAATTCATTAAACTTGTTGTTTCCAAAATCCTTGTCATGATCACTTCTGATTCTGACAATACATCCTTCTTTTTGGGTTTTCTTGCACTGTTCTCTAAAAACTTCAAGGTTATTCACCACATCATAGACATATCTCTTTTTACCAAGCCTTTCAATTTGATGTTCACCACAAACCCTCCTTTTATCAATTTTCAGTCTTGGAATCCTTCTGACTGCTTCTATAGAGATAGTTCTTTTCATTCTTCTTAGATGAAGATGGTCAAGTTTATGGTGCCACAGTTTCATCTCTTTTTCTTCTTTGGTAATAGAAAACATAGTGGAGTTATTAGTGTTCTCAGGCTGCCACAAGTAACAGTTATCTTTAGATCTGATTCCTTTCATTACAACTTCTAGTTTTTCATTAATTACTATACATTCAGATTTTGAGAAGTTGACCTTGAATCCTAGATCACACAATTGACTGATACTAATGAGATTAGCAGTCAGACCTTTTACCAATAGTACTTCATTCAGATTTGGAACTTCAGGGCAGTCCAAATTACCAACTCCTTTGATTTCACCTTTAGCACCATCTCCAAAGGTCACATAACTAGTGGTGTGAGGTTTAACATGATTGAGAATGTTCTTTATTCCAGTCATGTGCTTAGAGCATCCACTGTCAAAGTACCAGCCCTCCTTTGCAGAGACTCTCAGGGAAGTGTGGGCTATCAGGGCAGTAGCCTTTTTCTTCCATTGAGGAGTATGTGGTACCCTTTTTGACTTAGGTTTAACACCTGAGTTTTGATTAGGGTATCCATGCAATTTGAAGCAAAAAGTCTTTATGTGGCCATACCTCCCACAATGATGACATCTCCATCTTTGGTACTTTTTCTTCATATATCTCTGTTCCTGATGTTGAGAGTTGTGTTGAGACATCTGCTTTGACATTTGTTTAACATGCCTGATCTTCTTGTCTGCACCAGATTTCTTAGCTTCCACAAATCCTAGTCCATATTTGTTTCCCACATTTTGTCCAACTTGAAGAATCTCTTCCAATTTGCCTGTTCCATTAGTCAGCATCTTGACAGATTTGGTCATTTGGTTCAGTTGTGAGTTCAGCAATTGAACTTCCCCTTCTAGATGACTTATAGTTTCAAGGTTTGCCCTTTTTTCAGCCTCTAGCTTTATGATGAGTTTTGATTGTTTCTCATTCTGCACACAGACTTCAGCACTTCTGATACACAATTTCTTGTAAGTATCAGCCAGTTCTTCAAATGTCACTTCTTCATCACTAGTGTCACTTTCAGAGGTACAAACACCAGTTAGAGAAGTAACTAGTTTGGCAGATTCTTCTTCAGAATTACTTTCTGAATCATAGTCAGACCAAGTAACAGTCATTCCTTTCTTTTGTTTCTTAAGAAAGGTAGAACATTCAGCTCGAATATGCCCATATCCTTCACAACCATGGCATTGAATTCCTCTGCCTTGATTTCCCTTCTCTTCTGACCTTGGTCTTCTGCTGGAACTGTCAATGTCAGAGGGGATGTTATGAACATTAGACCTTGACTTTGGATCTATTCTTTTGATGAGTTTGTTGAATTGTCTTCCAAGCATGGCTATAGCTTCTGAAATATTTTCTTCTTCATCCTCGTTGTTTTCAACATCAGTGTTGGATACAAGTGTTATGCTCTTGTTCTTCTTGTCACCATTATCAGTGATCCCCATCTCAAAAGTCTGAAGAGACCCAATAAGTTCATCCACTTTCAACTTGCTGATGTCCTGGGCTTCCTCTATGGCAGTTACCTTCATTGCAAATCTTTTAGGCAAGGATCTGAGAATCTTTCTCACCAATTTTTCTTCTGACATCTTTTCTCCCAGTGCTCCTGAGGTGTTGGCAATCTCCAAGATGTTCATGTGAAACTCATGAATGGTTTCATCTTCCATCATTTTTAGATTCTCAAACTTGGTAGTCAACATCTGAAGCCTTGACATTTTTACTTTGGAAGTGCTCTCATGGGTAGTTTTGAGAGTGTCCCACACTTCCTTGGCCAGTTCATATTGATGTACTAGTCTGAATATGTTTCTATCAATTCCATTGAACAAGGCATTTAAAGCTTTGGAGTTTCCCAGGGCTAACTCATCTTCTTCTTTACTCCAATCTTCCTCAGGCTTCAGACTGATTGTCCCATCTTTCTCAGTTATGGTGGGATGGTTCCATCCTTTGTCAGCAGCTCTCCAAGTCTTTTTGTCCAGAGATTTTAAGAAGGCAATCATACGAGGTTTCCAGTAGTCATAATTTGTTCCATCCAGAATGGGTGGTCTATTTCCAAAAACTCCTTCTTTGTCCATAGTGCCAGAAAGTGATATCCCTAGATCTCACCCAGTAATACAGACAGGGTGCCTGCTCTGATGCCAATTGAAATTCTGGCTGCAGATACTCAATGTCACGTTCAATGTTATGACACCGTATCTGACTTTCTATAAGACAGTAAATACAAAAACAGTAAAGAACACAGTCAATTGTTCACCCAGTTCAGTGTGCAACAACACCTACTCTGGGGGATACCAAGCCATGGAGGAAATCCACTATAAGAGATATTAATTCAGGAAAAAACCAACCAGTTTATCTCCTTCACTTAAGACCTACCCAATGCAACTTCAATCTAAGTACAACTTAAACCTGAGTTCCTACTCACTCCCCCTTAATCATAGCAGTGATACTTAAAACAATTGACTAATGAATTGATGAAGACACTCTTCTAAACATACACTTGATTATGCTTCACAGCTTTTTAATCAAGCAACACAAACACTCTTGCTTCACAGCTTTGAGTGATACATAAACCTAACTTGACTTTGCTTCAAAGCTTTAGTCAAGAGACACAAAAACACTCTTGCTTCAAAGCTTTGAGTGATACACAACCCTTACAATTAAAACCTATTCCAAGTCACTTATCACAATGATACTTGCTTGGATTACAATAGTTAAAACTATACAACTTCTAAATGATCTTCTGTCAAAAAGGGATGATTTCCAAACAGCAGCCCTGTTGAATATATAGCAGCTGCATCTTCAGTTAGGGTTTCCACAAAAAGCTAGGGTTAATTCCGTTTGACCTTAAGACTTGGTCACAGGACTTTATCAACCAGGTTAAGGTTGAGCTAGATTAACCCCAAGTCCACGAGATTTTCTGTTCTGGAAAGACTGAGTCATTTTCCTGAAAAAACTCAGAATTACCCAAACTGCATAACTGTTAGTTCAGAACAAGATGTCTTAACATTTGTTATGACATCTGAATTCCTGTCTACTGATTTTGGTAAATGTGATCTTTTTGCAAAATGCTCAGATACACACTCATAAACAGCAGCACCTGTATGACAATATTTTTCTGCAAAGGTACCTAATAAATCAGTACCTAATAAACTAGAATGTTATGACATCAGTCATGACATTCACACACCTGGTTTTACCAAAAATGCATGCCAATAACTAAACAACTACAAAAGAGAAAAAGAAGGATGCATTATCAGAATCAGAAGTGATCATGGTAAGGAATTTGAAAATAGTAAGTTTGATGAGTTCTGTTCCTCAGAAGGAATCAATCATGAGTTCTCTTCACCTATAACTCCTCAACAAAAATGGAGTTGTGGAAAGGAAAAACAGGACTATACAGGAATCTGCCAGAGCAATGATACATGCCAAAAGGCTTCCTATTCATTTTTGGGCTGAAGCTATGAATACAGCCTGTTATGTCCATAACAGGGTCACCTTGAGAAAGGGAACATCATCCACCATTTATGAACTATGGAAAGGAAGAAAGCCTACAGTGAAGTACTTCCATGTCTTTGGGAGCAAATGCTATATTCTAACAGATCGTGAACAAAGGAGAAATATGGACCCTAAAAGTGATGAAGGAATATTCCTAGGATACTCTACCAACATCAGAGCATATAGGGTATTCAATTCCAAGACCAAAGTTATGATGGAGTCTATAAATGTCATAGTTGATGATCACCATGAGGAAACAAATGTCCCATATGATGTTGAGACATTCTTTGAGACTTCAACACAAGTGTCTAAAAAGGATGATGTGCCTAATCCTACTCCATCAGAGTCTGAATCAAAGGAAGCTAACAAAGATCCTTCCATCAGAATTCAGAAAGATCATCCTAAGGAACTCATCATAGGAGATCCTAACAGTGGAGTCATTACAAGATCTAGAGAAATCATCACAAACTCTTGCTTTGTGTCTAAGATTGAACCAAAAAATGTTAAAGAGGCTTTGACTGATGAATATTGGATTGGAGCAATGCAAGATGAATTGAACCAATTCAAGCAACATGAAGTATGGGAGTTAGTTCCTAGACCAGAAGGAACAAACATCATTGGCACAAAGTGGATCTACAAGAACAAATCAGATGTTGAAGGAGTTGTCACCAAGAATAAGGCAAGGCTTGTTGCTCAAGGATACACTCAAGTTGAAGGGGTTGATTTTGATGAGACTTTTGCTCCTGTAGCCAGACTGGAATCAATCAGACTTCTATTGGGAGTTGCTTGTCTCCTTAAGTTCAAGCTATTTCAGATGGATGTGAAGAGTGCCTTCCTAAATGGGTACTTAAATGAGGAAGTATATGTGGAACAACCTAAAGGATTTGTGGATCCAAACTGTCCTGATCATGTCTACAAATTGAGGAAAGTTTTATATGGTATGAAACAAGCTCCTAGAGCTTGGTATGACAGGTTGACAAAGTTCCTCACTGACAAAGGATACAGGAAAGGAGGTTTGGATAAAACTCTTTTTTTCAAGAATGAAGGAGGAAAGATAATGGTAGCTCAAATTTATGTTGATGACATAGTGTTTGGAGGAATGTCAGATAAAATGGTTAAACATTTTGCTAACCAGATGCAAGCTGAATTTGAAATGAGCCTCATGGGAGAATTGACCTACTTTCTTGGACTGCAAGCCACACAGATGGAAAACTCAATTTTTCTGTCTCAAAGCAAGTATGCAAAGAATATTGTCAAGAAGTTTGGAATGGAGAATGCCAGTCATAAAAGGACTCCTGCACCTACTCATTTAAAGTTGTCCAAAGACACAAGTGGGGCAAATATGGATCAAAGCTTGTACAGAAGCATGATAGGAAGTCTGTTATACTTAACAGCCAGCAGACCTGACATTGCCTTTGCAGTTGGAGTATGTGCAAGATACCAGGCTGAACCCAAAGTAAGTCACATCAACCAGGTGAAAAGAATTCTGAAGTATGTGAGTGGAACTTACAATTATGGCATGTTGTACTCTCATGGATGTGAACCAATTTTGTCTAGTTACTGTGATGCTGATTGGGCTGGTAGTGCTGATGATAGAAAGAGCACCTCTGGAGGATGCTTCTTTTTGGGAAATAATCTTGTCTCTTGGTTCAGCAAGAAACAAAACTGTGTGTCTCTATCTACTGCTGAAGTTGAATATATAGCAGCTGGTAGCAGCTGTTCTCAAATGATCTGGATGAAACAGATGCTGACTGAGTATAATGTCACACAAGATGTCATGACATTATACTGTGACAATTTGAGTACTATTGACATATCCAAGAATCCTATACAGCACAGCAGGACTAAGCATATTGACATTAGACATCACTTCATCAGAGATCTTGTGGAGGAGAAGGTGATTAAGCTGGAACATGTTGCCACTGAACTACAACTGGCTGACATTTTTACCAAGGCTCTTGATGCTAGTCAGTTTGAAAATTTAAGGGGCAAGCTGGGTATTTGCCAATATGAAGATATGTAGCAATTAATTTTGCTTAAAACAAGGGTTGAAAGAGATATGTTAATCGAGTCTATTCTGATTGGGCTAATTATTTGTTTCCCTCTTTCTTTCCAAAAGTTTAAGAAGAGGAATAGACATATTTTTATCTCTCTCTTCTCATTCTGCTGCACCACTCTCCATTCCCTCAAACGAAGATTTCACACTCGCTGTCAATTGTTTTCTCAATCTCTCGAGATGTCTCAACAATCTGTGTCATCATCTTCATCAAAGGCAACTGCATCTTCCTCACCCACTGACACCGAACCTAGGGCAATCGTAAACTGCATGGATGCTGATGTTCTTGAGATAACTCCACTTCGTGAAATGGAAGCTGATCCTACTAAGGTCAAGAAGCTGCAAACCAGACATGCAAGAAGATCACAAGTTTCTCCATCTGGTAAATCTTCTCAACCATCATCTTCTGTTCCTCCAGAGAAAGCTAATAGGGAAGGTTCTGCTTATGTGCATCAAGTTATTGCCAGACTAGTCACTAGGATTCTTAATGAGAATCACTCTGTTCCTGGCATATTTGTACCATTGAACCAAGAAAATTCTAGCCCTAATGTAGAAAGGGATCCCAATGTCACTCAGAATGTTGAGACACCTGATGAGAACATTGAGAAATCTCCAGAAAAACCTGATGATCACCAGACCCCTACTGACAAGGCTGTTGAACCTCCTGTCATTGATGTTGATGAAGAATTCTCTGACAATGATTTAATTGCCAATATCAACCCTAGCATAGCTAGAAGGATGATGAGTAGAAAAGAGAAGCAAAATGCTGCCCAAAGCCCCTCCAAAGAGAAGGCTACTGAAGTTGTTCATGAGAAGGCGAGTCCTGAGAACAAGGATGAGAAGGATAAAAAAGATGGAACTTCGAAAGGGAAGGGTAAGGTAAAAGCTAGGGTATCTTTTGGTAGTCTCTCAAAACCCTTGATACAACCTATAGCCAAGAAAAGAAAGGCTCCTGAACCCTCTGAATCTGATGAAGAATCAGACTTTGATTTTGATGTTGAGAGCAATGTTCCAGACATTCCTCTCAGGAAGAAACCCTCTTCTAGCAAACTGCCTAAGGTTCCTGAAGTTGCCATTGACAACATCTCCTTTCACCATCCAGAAAATGCAAGCAGGTGGAAGTATGTGTTTCTGAAAAGGATTGCCTTGGAGAGGGAGTTGAACAGAAGTGCTATTGAGTGTAAGGAAGTCATGAATCTAATCAAAGCTGCTAGCCTGATGAAAACAGTGGGCGAGTTTTCCAACTGCTATGAGATTCTTGTCAAAGAATTCATAGTAAATTTGTCTGGTGGTTGTGCTGATGGAAAGTCAGCTGATTTTAAGAGTGTTTATGTGAGAGGAAGGAAGGTAAATTTCTCTTCTACTGTGATAAACAAATACCTAGGAAGGCCTGATGATGCTCATCCTGAGCTTGAAGTTACTGACAACCAGGTTTGTCAAACCATCACTGCCAAGCAAGTCAAGCACTGGCCCTTGAAAGGGAAGTTAACTGCAAGCAAGCTGAGTATGAAGTTTGCCATACTGCACAAAATTGGTGCAGGTAACTGGGTTCCCACCAACCACAAATCCACCATTTCCACAGGTTTGGGAAGATTTATCTATGTTGTTGGAACCAGAACAAACTTTGATTATGGCAACTACATCTTTGATCAAACATTGAAACATGCTGAGAGTTGTGCTATTAAAGGCCCTATTGCTTTTCCCTCTCTCTTGTATGGTATAATCATTGATCAGTATCCTGATATTCTGGTTGAAAAGGACTCTGTATGCAAAAGAGCTCATGCACTTGGTTTTCACTATAAGCTGTTTCAGGGAACTCATGTCCCTAACATTGTTATGACATCTGCTGAGACATCAAATGTCAAAGCTCATTCCAAGAAATCTAATCTTATAGGTGTTCTAAAAGAAACCTGCAGAGAGCTTGATGCAAGAAAAATGACTCTTGAAGAGCTGATTGCTAGTCTGGAACAGAAGGAGAATGAAGAACAAATGAGGGAAAAGGATGCTGATGACGAACACCATGATGGTTCTGCAAGAAGCTCACCAGAAAATGCTGCTGAAAATAGTGCTTCCTCAGGGGATGATAGTACCTGAAGGTCTGTATTTGCTGAGTTGAAAAGATTGATGCTGGAACCTGTTGCTGCTATTTGATATCTTATCTTTGTTTCTGCATATTTTGAATTTCCTTTTGGATGACTGTATAACTTAAAGTACTAGTACCTTTGGCCTCTTTATGGCTAAAAAGGGGGAGAAGAAATTATGGTAATTTTGGTAGAATTAGATATTGGTAGCTGTTATTAAAAAATTCTGCTGCATTCTAGTCTCTGATTGTTTAGGGGTTTTAGCCAAAAGTTTGCCAAAGGGGGAGTTTGTAAGTGTTTGTTTGTTGGCATTATTTTTTGGTAAAACCATATTTGAGAATGTCATGACTGATGTCATAACATTCTGGGATAAAGGTACATTCTGCAGAAGGAATGTTCTACAGGAACTACTCAGTATGAGTGAATATCATGATCATTAAGCTATGATCATATGTACTTAATTCTACCAAATTCAGTGAGCAAGATACATGATGTCATAACCAATGTTAAGACATCCTGTACTGATCAAGTTGTTGTGCAGATTTATTATTTCTGAGAATTTTCAGGAATCTGGTGTGCTACTCTGAGTTGAAGAATATTGTCCAGATCAGTTGCTCACGTGGACATTAGGTTAACCTTGCTTAACCCTAATCTGTTATGATGAAAGCCCAAGACCAAGTCTTTAGGTTAACTTTAGTTAACCCTAGCTATTTTTATGGAAGCGCAAAAAGAAGAATAGTCTGCTTATATATTTCTCACGAAGCCTAATGGTGAGCAGCACTTTTTGACAGAGGATAAATAAGGCATTGTATAGTTGTAACTACTGTGAGCCAAGCAATTATCATTTTGATAAGTGACTTGGAGTAGGATTTGGTTGTAAGGATTGTTTATCACTCAAAGCTTTGAAGCACGAGTGTTGTGTCTCTTGATTAAAGCTTTGAAGCAAAATCAAGTGTGTGTATTGAAGAATGTCTTCATAATCTCATTAATCAATAGATTAGTGTTGTACCCCAAAATTTGCCCTCCCATAATTCTTCAAGAAATTGCCAAGCCAAGCTGCAAAAATTCCCCAAGGGTTGTACAGTCAAAGATCTCCTATACAGTCAAAACTAGGGTTTGTGTTCTGGTCATGAAAATGAACTTCCCAAAGGTCCAATCAAGTCTCATGTGCCTACAAATATGGTCAAGTATCCTCATAACAAGTTTCAAGGCATTCAGCTCAAAATTGCACAGTCAAAACCCTAGATTGCACTACAGTCAACTGTAGGGGCAAAATGGTCATTTGACAGTCAAAAGTCCAAATTTTTGGTCAACATATCATTTTGAAGCCACAAACATCATTTGATCAATGCTTGATCATGATTCTCAAAGTTTGGCTTAAAAATCATCAAAGATGCAAAAGTTTCCTTATTTGGACAGCTGAAAAAGTCAACTGAAATTGACTAGGGCATAACTTTCACATGGATTATCAGAAAAAATTCCATCCAAAGCTCATTTTGAAGAGAAAGACATTTCCTACAACTCATCTTCATACTTCAAGTCCAAGAAATGCTCTCACAAAAAGTTATCAATTTCAACATTATAGGTCATTTTCAAAAGTCAACAAAAAGGGACTTTAAGTCAAAGGCCATAACTTGAGATTGGTAAATCAAAATGACATGGGACCAAAGGCATTGGTTATAGGACTCAAAGACCTTTCCAAAATGTCCAAGAACATGAGAAAAGCTTAAAAATTGAGCAAGTTATGCCTTGTGGAAGTTGGGAAATTTTTGGATATTTTGAAAAGTCAACATTACTTCAAATGACCTAAAATTGCTAATGGGCCCATTTTTCTTCCATGATTCATCATCCATGACATATGCACGACCACTTGGCCCAAAGGGATGTATTTTCTCATTTTTCATTTATTTATTTGAATTTTTATTCATATTAATTCATTTAAATCAAATTAAATATATGAAAAATACTAACCTAAGCTTTTTAAATCTTTTTGTACATGTTTTGCCATCAAGATCTCGTGCATAAGCCAATAAGGAAAGATTTGGAGCAAATTGGTCATGATTGGCACAAGAACACTTGAAAAAAAGATTGAAAAAAGATCCTTAAAATCAAATTTCCAAAAAAACATTATGGCAAGAGATTTGATTGAGTTTTGTGACCTAATTGACTCACTACAAAGGCTTGATCATAAACCTAATCGTGCTGGACTAAGCTGCGCAGAAGAGGCCATTACAAAACTTGAAAAATTCCTTAAAAACTCAAAAACTGAAATCATTGTTGGAGGTTGATTCAAGGCACGAAATTCATTCCAATAGCTTCCTCAAGGTCTACTGAGCACGTTCCAATCAAGCACAGCCATCAAAACCTCAAGAATTGGTATATTGAACTTAAACTGTACAGCAAAAAACTCATAATCGTATATCATATTCTAGGCATTCTTTGTGAAATTTAATTGCTGATTCATGTTTATCATCTTGTCCTGAAACTAACCAATGCATTCAATTTGATTTTTATGCTGTATATGAGATTTCACCATGGCCGATCTCTAGGGTTTGCAGGTTTTCGAATTAGGGCTTTCCATCCAAGGCAAAATTAGGACTCATGAGTAATACCATTGGCATGAGCATGTCCAGACGAAGAGATCCCAACCCTCGCGCCTAATTTATGTTCAAAGATAGCCTATTCGCTATTTTCCCATAACCCATCTAAAACCACGCATGAAAAACCGTGGCCTTTGTTTTGTGTTTTCAGGAAAATTGAAGAAGACGACCGCGTGTCCAACAACCAGTGGTTCTTTTGAATTACGCGCGTTTTTTGAAGCACTAACTTTCGTTTGTTTTTATTACGTTCATTGTTTATTAAATATACAAAAAGGTTCAGTGGCTCAGTTGGCAGGCGTTGATGTGGTTGACTTCCAAGACCTGGGTTCGAGTCCCAGGTCTACGTTAATGTCCATGTTATTTTTCAATTCAAACTCCTATGCAGCGTCAGTATTGAGGATGCATCATACGCCTCAAAATCCAAACGTCCACACGTCCAGTTGAATCAATTCAAGGGCTAGGATTCATGGAATACGGTGGGTGCTAGTCAACGCTACAATATGCTATTCAGAAAAGTCAAATGGACTCAGATTGTTGGGCCAGCATTCTAGGATTATACCTCACAATTGGGGCCTGAACCCCCCCTGGTTTGCCTTCTCTATTTTTTTTATATATTTTATTTTTTAATTGTTATTTTATGTTATTTTATTGTTTTAATTTAATTAATTATTTTTTACAAATTATAAAATACACAAAAAATCAGAAAAAAGAGCAAATATAATATTTATTTATTTTAATTATTTTCATAAACAAGTGCATGTAAATGAATTTAATTTAAATTAGGGTTTACAATATTAATTCTTTTAACAAAAATACAAAAAAAGTAGAATTAGGTTTAATTGATAATTTTTATTCCTTTTAATTTTTTTCCTTTTTATCATAATATTATTTATTTAGTTATTTTTATAATTAAATTGTACATAAAAAAAAAACTTAGGTTTAAATTAGGTTAAAATTCAACATTTTTCTTAATAACTTAAAAATAATTAGAATTAGGTTTAGTATTTTAGTCTTAATTAATTCTTTTTCTATTAAATCTTAAAAAACATAAAAAATACATAAAACATTTTCTTTTAATTTTAATTTTAATTCCTTATTAATTTAATTTTGCAAAAGGGTCCAACGCCCACGTTTTTAATTCTTAATTCACGTATTTATTTTATTCGCTCAAATAATTATGTATCTCTCCCGAAGCCTTGTAACGTTTTAATTATTTCTCGCACTTTGCTTTACTTGCTTTATTTATTTTCCGTCAAATCGGGTCCGGTTTAATTTTGGCGATGTGGACCCGCGCCATTTGTAATAGTTTAGATTTACTTTTCCTCGCAAATATTTTAACTGCTAAAAAAGCATGCAAGAATGAATGTCTAAATAAAATCAAAGCGCTAGCTCACCAAGGACATGACAAAAGACAAAAATAACTGAAAACGACACACGAATCGCACACACCACCCCTAGGGTACGCCTCGCTGTTGCCTTGCCCTCGGAAAGTGATCGTCGGGTAGAGGACGTTTTAGTAAGTCCTCATGATCCAGGAACCTGGCATGAGGGTAGCTTCTAAGGTGTCTTCCCATTGCTCGGTGATCACATGGTTGCCTTGTCCCTCGAAACGTGGCCGTCGACTATAGGACGTCTTAGTGAGTCCTTGTGTCCATTGATCAAGTTGCCTAAAAAACAAAGTTGCCTCGAATAAGTTGCCTCGGAACGGTCGCCTCGAAATAAAGATCAATGGCATAAGGGTAGCTCCTAAGGTATCTTACCTTTGCACGGTGACCACATGTCCCTAAACTCGAATTGACCCGAACACCTCCAACGGTGGTGCTACCTACCTCTCAATGGTGGGATGGCACTACTTTAAAGGACATCTACACAGACTAATTCCTTAGGGTAGGTAGGTTCTCAAGGATACTTGCTCTAATTCAAAAACTTCTTTTCACACCAACACATTTTCAAAAGCTTTCAAAGCAAATTTTTCAAACACTCTGATACAAGAGTCGAACTGAAATTTTCAAAGAAACTTTTTAAACCCACATTGAAAAGCAAACAAACAATTTTGAAAACACATTGAGCAAGTATCTAAGAGCCCATGGATAACCATGGATAGAAAGGGTGCTAACACCTTCCCTTTCTATAACCTACCTCCCGAACCGAGAGCAATCTCTTTAAGGAATTTTTCTGTGCTTTTGTCCTTTCCATTTGGAGAAAATAAAAGACGGTGGCGACTCTTGCTTCCGCGACATTTCGCGAACCAGCGTTAAACAGTCAGTTCCAGATCCACCGATCACAGAACTGGCGACTCTGCTGGGGACATATCTTAAAGTGAGGTGTACCTTAGGATTAAGATCACTGTGTTTTCAATTGTCTTCTTTGCTTGCTTTATTATTGTGGGTTGCATCGGAGTTACATAGATCCTAACCCGGATCTGGGGAATACCCTTTTAGGTAGCATAAGCTGTGAGGGACCTGTCCGGCGTAGACCGACGCGGGTGAAGCAGTGGCTACATTGGTGTGACACCTTGGTCTGTACCGATATCCCTTGTGTCGCAACGAGGAGAATATGGGTCTTCTAAGGAGTCATTAAGCACCAACAACCTTAGAACCTTAATTGACACAACTTGGCCTTTAGAACAGTAGCAGCATGCTACGCCCATTGAGGCTAAACTCTCGTGATGGTTCTGGCCGCAAGAAAAGATAGCGATGCTGGGGTTACGACCGATTGAGGGTAGTCAATGATATTGGGATCCTCTAAGAACCCGGCTACTTTTGATTAGGACAGGTATGAACCAACGAACTGAAAGAGGGTAGTACCTAGACCTCATGCTGGCCTAAACTTTAGGGGCTTGCCTTGTGTGACTTGTGTGCCTTACCATGTTTGCCTTTGTATCTGTATGTGGTGTGCTTTATCATAACATCATAGCATCATGAGCATTGCATGCATCCTGCATAAAGACTGACCATTTCAAAGACAAGAGGGTTCACCTTTGTTCTGTTTTGTAGGACATTATGATGCCTGTGCGAAGGAATACCATCCGGTTCAACTTTGTTCGTTCACCTGAATTACTTGATGAGTTGGCTAGCAGGATTCCAAATACCACTTCCTTCATTCAGAGGCATGGTTCTCTTCTTAGCTTAGTCACTGCAAAGCGGGATCAACAGTTGATGAGTGTTCTGACCCAGTTCTATGACCCTCTGTACCAGTGCTTCACCTTTCAAGACTTCCAGCTGGTCCCTACCCTGGAAGAGTTCTCTGATTTGCTCGGTATCCCTATCTTGGATCAGACTCCCTTTACCGGTTGGGAAAAGACCCTCAGGCTTGAGGATGTTGCTGCAGCTCTTCCTTTGACCCATCAAGAGGTAACAGACAACTGGGTGACTAGAAGCGGAGTTAAGGGTTTCTTGGCCAAGTTTCTAATTGGTAAAGCTAACAGTTTCTGGAATGACCTGGACTTTAGGGCGTATGAAGACATCTTGGCTCTCCTAATCTATGGGTTAGTCCTGTTTCCTAATCCTGACAACTTCATCAATGTCACTGCTATAAGGATCTTTATGTCTCAGAATCCTGTGCCCACTCTCTTGGGTGACATCTTGCAACAACTTCATGCCCGTACTACCCGAAGACGAGGAACCCTATGGTGTTGTATCCCTTTGTTGGTGAGGTGGTTTACTTCGCACCTTCCCAAGTTCATGCTGAAGAACCAAGAAGGAAGAGGTTGGGCTCACAGATTAATGTCTCTCACCGACAAAGACATCATTTGGACTTGCAGAGGTTTGGATGAGATAGCTATTATTGATCGATGCGGGGAATATCCTAATGTTCCTCTGATTGGTACCCAAGGAGGGATCTCTTACAACCCATGTCTAGCACTCCGTCAGTTTGGAAGAGCAAGAAGAGCAGGTCCCCATGAGATGTTGGTGCCTCACATCAGTTTCGAGTTTCAGGTGGATAGTGACGAGCTGCGTCGTAGATTCATCAAGGCGTGGGACAAAATTCATAAAGCTGACCCACAAGAGTTAGGGCCAAAGACTTCTTTACCTATGGAAGCCTACTACAAATGGGTTCGCATCCGTGCCCAGAAATTAGGTATGCCGTATGAAGCTGTCAGACCCGTCATTCTGGAGTGTCCTGACAAAGATGGGGTTACTCCAACTGTCCTTCCTCCTCAGATACCTACTGATTATGAGACATTGAAGAGATCTTGGTCGCAACTGCGAGAAGAGCGGGATTCTTACCGGGAAAAGTTCAACGAGCAGGAATCAAAGATCCAGAAGCTGACCAAGCAGTTGGAGAATGAGAGAGCTCTGAATGCCTACATCCGTACTGAGAAGAGGAGACCATGGGATCAATAAGGAGCTCCGCATGTGCTTTTACAGTTTTATTTCCTTTTCAGTATTTCCTTTCATGTAATGCCTAAGGGCAGCTTGTTGAACAATTTAAATTTCAAAGTGAATCTAATGAAGTGTGTTCCTTTTTGTTTACAAAGTTGATTCCCGATTGTCTTTGAAAACATAATTCATACGCATTTCATACATCATGTGCATAGCAGGTTTTTCCTCTTTTCAGGTTGCTTACAGTTATTCGCTGTTTATTTCAGCATCATGAATCCCGACTCGTCAGCAACTGAGACAACTATCAAGGCTCTTCAGGCGCAGAATGCGCAGTTTCAGGAATTAATCATGGGCTTGGCTCAAGGCCAGGCAGAATTGAAGGCTATGCTCCTGAAGAAGGAGAAGAAGAAGAAGAGAAGAACTGTTCTGTTCAACTCGGGCCGAAGGTTTGGAAATGCTCTGCAACAGGGAGAGGCTGGTTCTTCTGTTGACAAGAGTAGTCCTCAGGCAGAAGCAAGGGTTCCTAGTCCGATAGTCTCCGACAACGAGACTGATTTTGATGAAGAGCAGTACCCTCCTGCAGACGACAGATATAAGCAACTGGAGGATAGGTTAAAGGCTATGGAGGTCCAACAGGTACCTGGGCTGGATTTCGGAGATCTGGGTTTGTCAACTGGTGTGATTATCCCGCACAAATTCAAAGCACCATCCTTCTCTAAGTATGACGGGGCATCTTGTCCCAAGCTGCACTTAAGGTCCTATGTTCGGAAAATTCAACCGTACTCTGCGGATAAGAATTTATGGATCCACTTCTTCCAGGAGAGTCTTTCAGGGACTCATCTCGAATGGTTCTATCAGCTGGATGGGACCAAGGTTCGTAACTGGGAGGAGTTGACTACTGCTTTCTATAAGCAGTATCAATATAATGCCGACCTTGCCCCTACACGTACCCAACTCCAGGGTATGTCGTTAGGTGCAAGCGAAGGTTTTAAAGAGTACGCTCAGAAGTGGAGAGACCTGGCTGGCAGGGTGCAGCCACCATTAACTGATCGAGAGTTGGTAGACATGTTCTTGGGGACCTTATCTGGGCCGTTTTTCAACCATCTGATCGGGAATTCATCTGCGGGGTTCACTGATTTGATTCTAACTGGAGAGAGAATTGAAGCTGGGTTGAAGTCTGGAAAGATTGCGAAGGGTGCATCATCTAGTTCTGAGAAGAAACCCTTCAAGAAGGAGTCTAGCGCCGTGTATGGTTCCAGGAAATCGGAGAGACCTGATCGCCGCCAATCTGTCAGTGCGGTAATGATTGCTAAGCCTGCTGCCGCTTCTCGGCCGACCAATCCTCAAAGGGCTGAAAGACCCCGGAGAGAGTTCACCCGGTTAAGCATGACCCTATCGCAAATCCTGCCACAGTTGCTATCCACCAATTTGGTGACTGTTAAGGAGGCGCCAAAGTTTCCAAATACTACCTCTCCTAAGTACAACCCGAATGCTCGTTGTGCCTACCATTTAGATAGCCCGGGGCACTCTACTGATGACTGTTGGGCGTTAAAGAACAAGCTGCAGGACCTTATTGACACCAAGGAGGTACAGTTTGAGGCATCTGACAAGCCTAATGTGGTGACGGCTCCCCTACCTGCTCATGGAGTGAATGCTATTGGGGACGAAGACGAAGTGGACGATGCTGAGTTTGATAGCTGGATCTACCCGGCAACCGACGGCGGATCTAACAATTGGAGTGCAAAGGACAACCTATCTGTTTCTCTTGTTACTAAGTAATGAATTCCTATGTTTTAGTTTTTGTAATAAACAATGATAAACTCTATGGCCCGGTGTCTTACCCGAGGCACCGTGGTATCATTTGTGAGGGCATATAAATTGTCATTTCATATATCATGAATGAAAATCTTGGACGTTTTCCCGCATTACAAATATTGTGTTCCTTTTCTGTCTTTCCTTTCCTTTACATATATTTCAAAACAGCTGTATTTACACACACTCACTCATACAGGTTTCAATCCACTCTGGATCTCACTGATAACAACTCTGCTACTGCCAATTATGACTTCGAAAATCCGATCAACTTAGCCGAAGACGAAGGTGAAGATGATTGCGAAGTGCCTGGCGAGCTTGCAAGACTGTTACTTCAGGAAGAGAGGGCAATTCAACCCCATGAAGAGCCAGTGGAAACAATAAACTTGGGTACTGAGGCAGACAGGAAAGAGGTAAAGATTGGTGCCAACCTAGAGCTCAGCGTGAAGCAACGGTTGACTCAAATGCTGCATGACTATATGGAGATCTTTGCCTGGTCCTACGAAGACATGCCCGGGTTGGATACCGACATTGTGGTCCATCACTTGCCAACTAAGGAAGACTGCCCTCCAGTTAAGCAAAAGGTCCGTCGGATGCGTCCAGAGATGTCTGAAAAGATTAAAGCCGAAGTAATGAAACAGTTTGACGCTGGGTTTCTTGCAGTGACTTCTTACCCTCAGTGGGTTGCTAATGTGGTGCCGGTACCTAAGAAGGACGGTAAGGTCAGAATGTGTGTCGATTACAGGGATCTGAACAGGGCCAGCCCCAAGGATGACTTCCCCTTACCTCACATTGATGTCCTTGTTGATAATACGGCTCAGCACAAGGTGTTCTCTTTCATGGATGGTTTCTCAGGTTACAATCAGATCAAGATGGCACCTGAAGACATGGAAAAGACTACATTTGTTACTCAGTGGGGCACCTTCTGTTACAAGGTCATGCCTTTTGGACTGAAGAACGCTGGGGCAACCTACCAACGTGCCATGGTTGCTTTATTTCATGATATGATCCATCATGAGATAGAAGTGTATGTTGACGACATGATCGCCAGGTCCCAGACTGAGGAAGAGCACCTAGATCATCTACAGAAGCTGTTTGACCGGTTGAAACTATACAAGCTGAGGTTGAACCCGAACAAGTGCACCTTCGGGGTAAGATCTTGGAAGTTGCTAGGCTTCGTGGTAATTGACAAAGGAATACAAGTGGACCCTGCTAAGGTCAAAGCCATTCAAGAGATGCCAGTTCCTAAGACAGAGAAGGAAGTCAGAGGCTTTTTAGGACGCCTGAATTATATTGCTCGATTCATCTCACACCTGACCGCTACCTGTGAACCAATCTTCAAGCTGCTGAAGAAAGATCAGGTAGTACGTTGGAACGATGAATGTCAGGCTGCTTTTGACAGAATCAAGGAGTATCTCCAAGAACCACCTATCCTTATGCCACCGGTTGAAGGGAGACCTCTGATACTATATCTAACAGTGCTTGACAACTCAATGGGGTGTGTGTTGGGGCAGCATGACGAGTCTGGCCGAAAAGAGCACGCCATCTATTACCTTAGCAAAAAGTTTACCGACTGTGAGACCCGATACTCACTGCTTAAGAAAACTTGCTGCGCTTTGGTATGGGCTGCTCTCCGGCTGAGACAGTATATGCTGACTCATACCACCTTGTTGATCTCAAAGATGGATCCTATAAAATACATATTCGAAAAGCCTGCTCTGTCTGGGAAGATAGCAAGATGGCAAATGATCTTGACGGAATACGACATTCAGTACACAACCCAGAAAGCCATCAAAGGGAGTGTGCTAGCAGACCACTTGGCACATCAAGCTGTAGATGATTATCAGTCAATGAACTTCGAGTTTCCGGACGAAAGCATCATGATAGTGACTGATTGTGAAATACCTGGACCGGATGAAGGACCTGAAGAAGGATCCCGATGGTCTATGCACTTTGACGGAGCCTCCAATGCTTTGGGTAACGGTATCGGCGCTGTGATAATATCTCCTCAAGGCACTCATACTCCACTCACTGCCCGGCTATGTTTCAATTGCACCAACAACATGGCGGAGTATGAGGCATGCATCATGGGTCTCCAAGCTGCGATCGACTTAAGGATCAAGTATCTGAGTGTCTTCGGAGATTCCGCTCTCGTGATCAATCAGATCAAAGGAGAGTGGGATACGAAACATCCAAACTTGATTCCTTACAGAGAATGTGTGTTGACCCTGATCCCCCACTTCACAGAGATAACCTTTGAACACTTTCCAAGAGAAGAGAATCAATTGGCGGACGCGTTAGCTACAATGTCTTCGATGTTCAAGGTCAAATGGGACAATGAGGCTCCCCGGATCATCATTTGGAAACTGGACGAACCGGCATACTGTTGTGATCTCGAAACTGAATTGGTGACTGAGAAGCCTTGGTACCATGAGGTAAAGAGATATCTGGAAGCTCAGGAATACCCTGAAGGTGCATCTATCAATGATAAGAAATTTCTGAGGAGGTTCGCAGCCAAGTTCTTCCTTAGCAACGGCATCTTGTACAAGCGAAACCATGATTCAACCTTACTGCGTTGTGTGGATAAAGCTGAAGCAGAAAAGATCATGGAAGAGCTACATGAAGGGACCTTTGGTACGCACTCCAGTGGACATACAATGGCTAAGAAAATCCTACGGGCAGGATATTACTGGTCCACAATGGAAGCTGACTGCTACCAACATTCCAGGACATGCCATAAGTGCCAGATCTACGCAGACAAGGTGCATGTTCCCCCAGTCCCTCTGAATGTTCTGACTACGCCTTGGCCGTTTGCAATGTGGGGTATAGACATGATTGGTGAGATTAAACCTACGGCATCCAATGGGCATCGCTTCATCCTAGTGGCGATTGATTATTTTACGAAGTGGGTTGAAGCAGCTTCCTACGCTACGGTAACCAAGACTGTCGTGGCACGGTTCATTCGACATAACCTGATCTGTCGGTACGGCGTCCCTGAACGGATTATTACAGACAACGGTACCAATCTGAACAACAAGATGATCGCTGAGCTCTGCGAACAGTTCAAGATACAGCACCACAATTCTTCTCCTTACAGACCGAAGATGAATGGGGCTGTAGAAGCAGCGAATAAGAACATCAAGAAAATCGTGCAGAAGATGACAGTGACCTACAAAGATTGGCACGAGATGTTACCGTTCGCTCTACATGGGTACCGTACCTCAGCTAGGACGTCAACCGGGGCAACTCCTTTCTCTCTGGTTTATGGTATGGAGGCAGTCTTGCCGATCGAAGTACAAATACCCTCTCTCCGGATAATGAAGGATGCAAATCTGAACGAAGAGGATTGGATCCAGACACGACTTGATCAGCTCAACCTTATTGATGAAAAGAGACTTGCTGCTATCTGCCATGGTCAGACGTATCAGAAACGAATGATCAGGGCATTTAACAAAAAGGTCAGACCACAGGAATATCGAGTCGGGGATCTGGTAATCAAGCGAATCATCCTTCCTCAGAGTGATCCAAGGGGCAAATGGACCCCTACGTACGAAGGGCCATTTGTGGTTAAACATGTGTTCTCAGGAGGAGCAATGATTTTAACCAACATGGATGGTGACGACCTTCCTCACCCCGCCAATGCAGACATAGTAAAAAGATACTACGCATGAGAAAAAGACCCGCTAGGCTGACATGCCTAGGCAAAAATTAGGGCTTCCCGTCGAACCAAAAGGGTTCGGGCAAAATGAAGGGATGAAAATAAAAAAAATCTGTACACCCGACAAGTCGAAAACCTGAAAAGGCGGCTTGGGCAAAAATGGGTATCCCGGTGGACTGAAAACCCGAAAGGGCGGTCCAGGCAAAAATTAGGGATAAAAGCGTAATACTATGTCTCATTGATCACTTTGCATCCAGAATCCGGTATCTACATCAAGTTCAGACGGCATCGATCAGTCAGCTTCACTTTCAACCAAGGTCATCAAGTGATGAGACGCTCGGAGTTATAAAGACAATAGCAGAGTTGAAACCCAGTGGGATCATTCATTTCACACAGCTGTTTTATTTTCTTTTATGCAAAATCTTGTATAAACTCTTTTGTTCGGCGACGTTCTCTTACTAGGACGTCAGCCTCTTGTACATAAAACGCCTATTCACAGGCCATTCAAATCAATACAAATATATTTTCAGTTAAACGTGCCAATTATTTTTCTTTTTCTGTTTTGTTTTGCGAAGAACGTCCAAGGTTCAATTTGTGATATATGCATTGACAATAATTTGCTAACTCATAAATATTTGCATACGAAACAAGGAATTAATTGCAGGTGACACTAGAAACAGGGGCAATAAAAGAGTTGTCTAAGCAATCTAATTGTTCTGTCCTCCAAGGTACCAAGGTAGGTTCAGCTAAAGAATATAACCAGATACCTTAAATCCCCAGAGAGTAAGTCAGCAGTCAATACACTCTCTCCAAGATATATCATCATCAAATCTCAAGGAAGTTGGGCATCCTCCAGCAGATCCCAACACCCCCCAGCAGTATACATATATTCTTAACAAGCATCCCCGGCAGTCTTGGTCTAAAGACTGTTCCCCGGCGGTATATCAATATTCAAAAGGAATCACTTCCCCGGCATATCAAAACTTCCCCATGAGAGTCCAATCCAGTTCCCCAGGAAATTTGGAATTCATATCCCCCAAGCAGTAAGTTTATCCCCAGTAGATTCTGGAAGCTTATCCTCGCAGAACACGAACGCGTTTCCCGGCTTTATTCAAAGAGTTATTTCCTTAACCGGATATAACTGGGTTATCCTCAGCCAAAAGCCACGGAAAGAGCGTCCTCGACGAAGTCTTCTTATCCCCAGCAAGTCATTATCAACAGCTCGTTAAAGCATCTCTATCCCCACAGAGTATCACTCCCCAGCATGGTCGCTAGAGTATCCTTTCTCCCCGCAGAATCTTCCATTTGCCGAGATTATTCCCCAACGGAGTTAGCTTCTCCTACCGGTATTCTTGCAACTATCATCCCCAGCGGAAGCTAAGATCTATTCTTCAACATCAGCCCAGGAATGACTTCCCGGCACCCGTCAAGGATTTATTTTCCTAAGACGAAAATATACATTCATAAACATCCCATTTTTATACATTATAGCATGCATATACGCATCATATCATACAAATCTCATTTATGTTGAGAACATCATTGCATGATCCATATCAGGCATTGCATATGACTGACCTTTACCTTTCAGGAAAGATGCAGTTGAGATTCTCAATCCCATTTCAAGGCCTTCTCTGGTCCAGCTAAATCGACTCCCAACAGATTTTTCTGATAAAGACTCAGTAGAAGTTATCCCGGATGGTTCCCTCTCCGACGGTGAGTGAGGCGATCATTCCTTTCCGGATGGTTCCCTCTCCGACGGTGAGTGAGGCGATCATTCCTTTTCAAACGGTTCCCTCTCCGACGGCGAGTGAGGTGGTAAGTCCTTTTCAGATGTTTCCCTCTCCGACGGTGAGTGTGAGGTGATAGTCTCCTATGGTTCCCTCTCCGACGGCGAGTGAGGTGGTAAGTCCTTTACAGATGTTTCCCTCTCCGACGGTGAGTGTGAGGTGATAGTCTCCTATGGTTCCCTCTCCGATGGCGAGTGAGGTGGTAAGTCCTTTACAGATGTTTCCCTCTCCGACGGTGAGTGTGAGGTGATAGTCTCCTATGGTTCCCTCTCCGACGGCGAGTGAGGTGGTAAGTCCTTTTCAGATGTTTCCCTCTCCGACGGTGAGTGTGAGGTGATAGTCTCCTATGGTTCCCTCTCCGACGGCGAGTGAGGTGGTAAGTCCTTTTCAGATGTTTCCCTCTCCGACGGTGAGTGTGAGGTGATAGTCTCTTATGGTTCCCTCTCCGACGGCGAGTGAGGTGGTAAGTCCTTTTCAGATGTTTCCCTCTCCAACGGTGAGTGAGGTGATAGTCTCCTATGGTTCCCTCTCCGACGGTGAGTGTGAGGTGGTAAGTCCTTTTCAGATGTTTCTCTCTCCGACGGTGAGTGAGGTGATAGTCTCCTATGGTCCCTCTCCGACGGTGAGTGAGGTGATAATTCTTTTTCTCATGGTTCCCTCTCCGACGGTGAGTGAGGTGACAATTCCTTTCGGATTATAATCTCCTATAGTTCCCTCTCCGACGGTGAGTGAGGTGACTCCTTTTGAGATTATAATGTCCTTTGGTTCTCTTCCCGATACTACGAAGACGGTAATTCCCACCAAGATTTTCTCAACGAGCGTTGTTGAAGTTAAAATCGCCCAAGGTTCTCTTACCATTCATGCTAAGGTAGTAACCATCACTGGTTCATTCATCACCTTGTGAAGATCCAGACTCAGCTCCTGTAACCAGTCAGGACACATCTATATCAAGCATTTGAAAAACCAGCTCCTGCAACGTGTCAGGTACTCATTTTCTGTTTTGCAGGTATGCAGGTTCTCGCTAAGGAATCTCTTACGCGATCAACATCCAAATGGCATCTATAAGCCCATCATCCTACCCATCAATCTCTAAATGGCATCTATAAGCCCATTCCACCACACTGCTACTATGTGAGCGCAAATTTCTGGGCACTCTAGTGTTCAATCATCTTCTACCCTCGGATTACGAAAGGCACGTCCGCCAATCTGCATCCTCAGGTCTAAGAAGATTGAACAGGGGCAACTGTTGTACCCTAAAATTTGCCCTCCCATAATTCTTCAAGAAATTGCCAAGCCAAGCTGCGAAAATTCCCCAAGGGTTGTACAGTCAAAGATCTCCTATATAGTCAAAACTAGGGTTTGTGTTCTGGTCATGAAAATGAACTTCCCAAAGGTCCAATCAAGTCTCATGTGCCTACAAATATGGTCAAGTATCCTCATAACAAGTTTCAAGGCATTCAGCTCAAAATTGCACAGTCAAAACCCTAGATTGCACTACAGTCAACTGTAGGGGCAAAATGGTCATTTGACAGTCAAAAGTCCAAATTTTTGGTCAACATATCATTTTGAAGCCACAAACATCATTTGATCAATGCTTGATCATGATTCTCAAAGTTTGGCTTAAAAATCATCAAAGATGCAAAAGTTTCCTTATTTGGACAGCTGAAAAAGTCAACTGAAATTGACTAGGGCATAACTTTCACATGGATTATCAGAAAAAATTCCATCCAAAGCTCATTTTGAAGAGAAAGACATTTCCTACAACTCATCTTCATACTTCAAGTCCAAGAAATGCTCTCACAAAAAGTTATCAATTTCAACATTATAGGTCATTTTCAAAAGTCAACAAAAAGGGACTTTAAGTCAAAGGCCATAACTTGAGATTGGTAAATCAAAATGACATGGGACCAAAGGAATTGGTTAGAGGACTCAAAGACCTTTCCAAAATGTCCAAGAACATGAGAAAATCTTAAAAATTGAGCAAGTTATGCCTTGTGGAAGTTGGGAAATTTTTGGATATTTTGAAAAGTCAACATTACTTCAAATGACCTAAAATTGCTAATGGGCCCATTTTTCTTCCATGATTCATCATCCATGACATATGCACGACCACTTGGCCCAAAGGGAAGTATTTTCTCATTTTTTATTTATTTATTTGAATTTTTATTCATATTAATTCATTTAAATCAAATTAAATATATGAAAAATACTAACCTAAGCTTTTTAAATCTTTTTGTACATGTTTTGCCATCAAGATCTCGTGCATAAGCCAATAAGGAAAGATTTGGAGCAAATTGGTCATGATTGGCACAAGAACACTTGAAAAAAAGATTGAAAAAAGATCCTTAAAATCAAATTTCCAAAAAAACATTATGGCAAGAGATTTGATTGAGTTTTGTGACCTAATTGACTCACTACAAAGGCTTGATCATAAACCTAATCGTGCTGGACTAAGCTGCGCAGAAGAGGCCATTACAAAACTTGAAAAATTCCTTAAAAACTCAAAAACTGAAATCATTGTTGGAGGTTGATTCAAGGCACGAAATTCATTCCAATAGCTTCCTCAAGGTCTACTGAGCACGTTCCAATCAAGCACAGCCATCAAAACCTCAAGAATTGGTATATTGAACTTAAACTGTACAGCAAAAAACTCATAATCGTATATCATATTCTAGGCATTCTTTGTGAAATTTAATTGCTGATTCATGTTTATCATCTTGTCCTGAAACTAACCAATGCATTCAATTTGATTTTTATGCTGTATATGAGATTTCACCATGGCCGATCTCTAGGGTTTGCAGGTTTTCGAATTAGGGCTTTCCATCCAAGGCAAAATTAGGACTCATGAGTAATACCATTGGCATGAGCATGTCCAGACGAAGAGATCCCAACCCTCGCGCCTAATTTATGTTCAAAGATAGCCTATTCGCTATTTTCCCATAACCCATCTAAAACCACGCATGAAAAACCGTGGCCTTTGTTTTGTGTTTTCAGGAAAATTGAAGAAGACGACCGCGTGTCCAACAGCCAGTGGTTCTTTTGAATTACGCGCGTTTTTTGAAGCACTAACTTTCGTTTGTTTTTATTACGTTCATTGTTTATTAAATATACAAAAAGGTTCAGTGGCTCAGTTGGCAGGCGTTGATGTGGTTGACTTCCAAGACCTGGGTTCGAGTCCCAGGTCTACGTTAATGTCCATGTTATTTTTCAATTCAAACTCCTATGCAGCGTCAGTATTGAGGATGCATCATACGCCTCAAAATCCAAACGTCCACACGTCCAGTTGAATCAATTCAAGGGCTAGGATTCATGGAATACGGTGGGTGCTAGTCAACGCTACAATATGCTATTCAGAAAAGTCAAATGGACTCAGATTGTTGGGCCAGCATTCTAGGATTATACCTCACAATTGGGGCCTGAACCCCCCTGGTTTGCCTTCTCTATTTTTTTTATATATTTTATTTTTTAATTGTTATTTTATGTTATTTTATTGTTTTAATTTAATTAATTATTTTTTACAAATTATAAAATACACAAAAAATCAGAAAAAAGAGCAAATATAATATTTATTTATTTTAATTATTTTCATAAACAAGTGCATGTAAATGAATTTAATTTAAATTAGGGTTTACAATATTAATTCTTTTAACAAAAATACAAAAAAAGTAGAATTAGGTTTAATTGATAATTTTTATTCCTTTTAATTTTTTTCCTTTTTATCATAATATTATTTATTTAGTTATTTTTATAATTAAATTGTACATAAAAAAAAAACTTAGGTTTAAATTAGGTTAAAATTCAACATTTTTCTTAATAACTTAAAAATAATTAGAATTAGGTTTAGTATTTTAGTCTTAATTAATTCTTTTTCTATTAAATCTTAAAAAACATAAAAAATACATAAAACATTTTCTTTTAATTTTAATTTTAATTCCTTATTAATTTAATTTTGCAAAAGGGTCCAACGCCCACGTTTTTAATTCTTAATTCGCGTTTATTTTATTCGCTCAAATAATTATGTATCTCTCCCGAAGCCTTGTAACGTTTTAATTATTTCTCGCACTTTGCTTTACTTGCTTTATTTATTTTCCGTCAAATCGGGTCCGGTTTAATTTTGGCGATGTGGACCCGCGCCATTTGTAATAGTTTAGATTTACTTTTCCTCGCAAATATTTTAACTGCTAAAAAAGCATGCAAGAATGAATGTCTAAATAAAATCAAAGCGCTAGCTCACCAAGGACATGACAAAAGACAAAAATAACTGAAAACGACACACGAATCGCACACACCACCCCTAGGGTACGCCTCGCTGTTGCCTTGCCCTCGGAAAGTGATCGTCGGGTAGAGGAAGTTTTAGTAAGTCCTCATGATCCAGGAACCTGGCATGAGGGTAGCTTCTAATGTGTCTTCCCATTGCTCGGTGATCACATGGTTGCCTTGTCCCTCGAAACGTGGCCGTCGACTATAGGACGTCTTAGTGAGTCCTTGTGTCCATTGATCAAGTTGCCTAAAAAACAAAGTTGCCTCGAATAAGTTGCCTCGGAACGGTCGCCTCGAAATAAAGATCAATGGCATAAGGGTAGCTCCTAAGGTATCTTACCTTTGCACGGTGACCACATGTCCCTAAACTCGAATTGACCCGAACACCTCCAACGGTGGTGCTACCTACCTCTCAATGGTGGGATGGCACTACTTTAAAGGACATCTACACAGACGAATTCCTTAGGGTAGGTAGGTTCTCAAGGATACTTGCTCTAATTCAAAAACTTCTTTTCACACCAACACATTTTCAAAAGCTTTCAAAGCAAATTTTTCAAACACTCTGATACAAGAGTCGAACTGAAATTTTCAAAGAAACTTTTTAAACCCACATTGAAAAGCAAACAAACAATTTTGAAAACACATTGAGCAAGTATCTAAGAGCCCATGGATAACCATGGATAGAAAGGGTGCTAAAACCTTCCCTTTCTATAACCTACCTCCCGAACCGAGAGCAATCTCTTTAAGGAATTTTTCTGTGCTTTTGTCCTTTCCATTTGGAGAAAATAAAAGACGGTGGCGACTCTTGCTTCCGCGACATTTCGGGAACCAGCGTTAAACAGTCAGTTCCAGATCCACCGATCACAATTAGTATCACTGCTGTGATTGAGGGGGAGTGAGTAGGAACTCAGGTTTAAGTAGGACTTAGATTGAAGTTGCATTGGGTAGGTCTTAAGTGAAGGAGATAAACTGGTTGGTTTATTCCTAAATTAATACCTCTTATAGTGAATTTCCTCCCTGGCTTGGTAGCCCCCAGAGTAGGTGTTGTTACACACTGAACTGGGTTAACAATTGATTGTGTTCTTTACTGTATTTTAAATTACTGTTTGGAGTGTGTACTAGTTTGTCAGATACGGTGTCATAACATTCACTGTGACATTAAGTATCTATTGCCAGAATTTCAGTATTAATATTGTATGGGCTTATATGTTTGCTGTGACTTTTAAAATCAATAATAAAAATTGTCTTTGTTTCCCAAATTGTGTCTTTATTTTCTACTTTGTCTTGGAAAATGGTAATCAGAAAAAACCTTTCAAAATAAATAATAAGTGAAATTCAATCTGCATGATCACTTGTTATATGTGTCAGTTTCTAAAAACAATCATAAATCATATGTGCAGATTAATTAAAAAACCCGTTGAATACAATGACCCTGCACCCTCTCCCAACTTTGAATGTCCTGTGTATGGGGTCGAAGAATAAGACTATGATGAGATTCCATAAGAGGTCTCACGGTTTCTTGAGCGTGAGGAAAATGCCATTCAGCCATATAAAGAGCCATTGGAAGTAATCAATTTGGGTTCAAAAGAAGATCCAAAGGAAGTCAAGATTGGAGCGTTACTGCATCCTGATGTGAAGAGCAGGGTGATTGAGTTGTTGAAAGAGTATATGGATATTTTTGCTTGGTCTTATCAAGATATCCCTGGTCTAGATACAGATATTGTAGAGCACTGTTTGCCGTTGAAGCCAGAGTGTCCGCCAATCAAACAGAAGTTGCGAAGAACTCACCCGGATATAGAAGTGAAGATCAAAGAGGAAGTTCATAAGCAGATTAATGCCGGTTTTCTTGTGACATCAGTGTACCCTCAATGGATTGCCAATATTGTCCCAGTACCAAAGAAAGACAGAAAAGTTCGCATGTGCGTAGATCACAGAGATCTAAATAAAGCTAGTCCAAAAGATGATTTTCCATTACCATACAATGACATGTTAGTGGATAGCACAGCAAAATTCAAAGTATTCTCATTCATGGACGGATTTTCCAGGTATAATCAAATAAGAATGGCTCTATAGGACATGGAAAAAACAACGTTTATCACACCCTGGGGAACATTCTGTTACAGAGTGATGCCCTTCGGGTTGAAGAACGCTGGTGTAACGTACTAGAGGGCTATGACAACCCTATTCCATGATCTGATGCACAAGGAAATCGAGGTATATGTTGATGATATGATTTCTAAATTCTAGACCAAAGAAGGGCACGTAGAAGATTTGTTGAAGTTGTTTCAGCATTTGAGGAAGTATCATCTCCCCTTGAATCCAAATAAATGTACCTTCGGTGTTCGATCGGGGAAATTGTTGAGTTTCGTTGTTAGCTAGAAAGGAATTGAAGTTGACCCTGACGAAGTCAAAGAAATTCAAGAGATGCCAGCGCCAAGACTTGAAAAGCAAGTCAGAGGGTTCCTCGGGCGTTTGAATTATATTTCCAGATTCATTTCTCACATGACTGCAACGTGTGAACCGATCTTTAAGTTGTTAAATAAAGATCAAGGTTGTGTGTGGACGGATAACTTCCAAAGGGCATTTGAAAGTATTAAAGAATATCTGCTTGAACCTCCTATCTTGCTCCCTCCTGTTGAAGGAAGACTGTTGATTATGTATCTAACCGTGTTAGATAATTCCATGGGTTGTATTCTGGGAAAACAAGATGAAATGGGAAAGAAAGAGTATGCCATTTATTATCTCAGTAAAAAGTTTACTGATTGTGAGTCGCGGTATTCCATGCTGGAAAAGACATGTTGTGCTCTGGCCTGAGCGGCAAAACGTTTGCAGCAGTATATGTTGAATCACACTAGTTGGTTGATCTCCAAAATGGATCCAATCAAGTACATTTTTGAAAAGCCTGCTCTTACTAGGAGAATTGCCCGCTGGCAGATGCTGTTATCTGAATATGATATCGAATACCGCACTCAAAAAGCTATTAAGAGCAGCGTGTTGGCAGATTATCTTGCTCACCAACCAGTTGATGATCATCAGTCTGTGAAGTATGATTTTCCCGATGAGGATCTGATGTTTCTGAAGGTAAAAGATTGTGATGAACCATTTCCTGGGGAAGGTCCTGATCCTGAATCTCGCTGGAGTATGATATTTGATGGAGCTGTGAATTTTTATGGTAAAGGAATTGGTTTTGTGATTGTCACTCCACATGGATCACACATTCTTTTTACTGCAAGGTTGACATTTTATTATACTAATAATATGGCAGAATATGAGGCTTGCATCATGGGTCTCGAGGAAGCTATTGATCTCAGAATTAAAATTCTAGATGTGTATGGCGATTCAGCTTTGGTAATAAATCAGATTAAAGGAGAATGGGATACTCGTCACCCTGGCTTGATCCCTTACAAAGATTATGCTAGAAGATTGTTACCCTTCTTTAATAAAGTTGAATTCCATCACATTCCTAGAGATGAAAATCAAATGGCGGATGTTATGGAAACTTTGGCTTCTATGTATCAAGTGAATACTTGGAATGATATACCTCAAATTATAGTTTGGCGATTGGATATGCCCTCTCATGTGTTTACAACAAAGGAGGTAGCAGATGAAAAACCATGGTATTATGATATCAAGCACGTTCTTCAGACACAGGAATACCCGATTGGTGCTTCAAATAAAGATAGAAAGACATTGAGAAGATTGGCTGGCAGTTTCTTCCTCAGTGAAAATGTGTTGTACAAGAGAAATTATGACATGGTCTTGCTCAGATGCGTGGATAGACACGAAGCAGACATGTTGATGCATGAGATTCATGAAGGTTCATTTGGCACGCATGCCAATGGAAATTCGATGGCTAAAAAGATGCTAAGGGCAGGTTACTATTTGCTGACAATGGAATCCGATTGTTACAAATTTGTAAAGAAGTGTCATAAATTCCATATCTATGTGGACAAGGTTCATGTTCCTCCGACACTTCTCAATGTGATCTCTTCCCCATGGCCTTTCTCTATGTGGGGTATTGACATGATTGGGATGATAGAACCCAAAGCTTCGAATGGACACCATTTTATCTTGGTAGCAATTGATTACTTCACCAAATTGGTGGAAGCAACTTCATATGCTAATGTTACTAAGCAGGTGGTTGTACGCTTCATTAAGAATAATCTTATATGTCGGTATGGTGTGCTGAGCAGAATTATCACTAACAATGGCTCGAATTTAAACACTAAGATGATGACAGAACTTTGTGAGGAATTCAAGATTGTACATCATAATTCATCTTCGTACATACCAAAGATGAATGGTGTTGTTGAAGTTGATAATAAGAATATCAAGAAGATTATCCAGAAGATGGTTATTACTTATAAGGATTGGCATGAAATGCTCCCTTTTGATTTGCATAGATATCGGACATTTGTCTGCACTTCAACAGGAGAAACCCCGTTCTCCCTTGTGTACGAAAGGGAAGTGGTACTCCTAATCGAGGTAGAGATTCCCTCGTTGCGAGTGATAATGGAAACCAAGTTGTCAGAGGCTGAATGGGTCCAGAACAGGTTTGACCAATTGAATTTGATCGAAGAGAAGAGAATGACAGCTTTGTGTCATGGAAAGTTGTATCAGAATAGAATGAAGAAAGATTTTGATAAGAAGCTCAAGCCCCATGAATTCAGAGAAGGCGACCTCGTGCTCAGGAAGATCATGTCTTTTAACGTTGATTCTAGGGGAAAGTGGACTCCTAATTTTGAAGGACCATATGTTGTCAAGAAAGCCTTCTCTGGCGGTGCATTATTTCTAGAAACTATGGATGGCGAGGAGTTCCCACGTCCCATGAATGCTGATGCAGTCAAGAAATACTTCGCCTAAAGAATTAAAAGAACAGCTCGCTAAGTTGAAAACCCGAAAGGGCGGCTTAAGAAAAAAAGAGCGTCTCGATAGGCTGAAAACCCAAAAGGGCGGTCTAGGCAAAATTAGAGACATAAACAGAATAAATTTCCCACTAAGTTGAAAACCCGCAAGGGCAGCTTAGGCAAAAGTTAGGGACTTTCTTGGCAAGTAACTACATCAGACAAGACTTGATCATTGAAGCAACAATCTTCTCAGATCCTCATCATACTTCAACAGAAGTTGCTGCTCAGGATTTCAAAAGTTGTTAGAGGGGATAGTGGTCATTGTATCTCAATGTATCTTTTCCATTATATATTACCATTTTCCGAACTTTGTAATCATCCATGGAGTCTCGCCATTCGCAGACTACCATTCTATTAATGAAATTTGAGATTTTACTCAATTCTTTGTATTTCTTATTTTATTTAGCTTGCAAAGACTCCATTTATTATTGATAATAGTTTTCAAAGCGAAAAGATTAAATAACAAAATTTATTTTCAAAAATAATTTACAATTTGCTTTTACTTTAGAATTTATGATGCAAGAGAAAAACAAAAGTGGTGATCCCATGAATGGACGAACTCCAGTTGTTTTAAGAAATTTTTGTTTCCCCCGGGAAGGTTTACTCAGGATGTTTTCGCTGTATTGGGTTTGTGACTCCAGTGTCCCCAGTCAAGTCTTGGTTCATTGTTTTTCTTTTTTTCTGAGTTTGCATGATATGAAGACTCAATCCAAGATTTCTCCAGTGAAGGTTTCCTTTGTTTAATAGAAGTTCTTTCTTCCCAGAGAAGTTGGTACAATAATTACTCTCGAAGAACACGTGTCTCCAGTTTCTCCAGTGAAGAACGTATATTGGTTTTCCCTTTGAGAATATGGTGTTGACCCCCCAAGGAAGTTAGCACGAAATCCCCAGTTAATGTCTCGATGATGGGGAATTATATGCCTTAGCGAATTTTGTATATTTTTCCTCCTTCAAAATGGGCCTGAATTCCCCAGTGAATGTTTTGATGATTTGGTGTCCATCTTCTTTACTTGAAATTAGTTTTGCAATCCCCAGTAGAAGCGTTACATTTGAAAACATTTGTTTCCATGTTGAAGTCTGAGTGCTATTCCCTGGTGAAGCCTGAAGAAGGATGTTATATCTCTGTATCTGTATTGTTTTATCACTATGTTTTGTTTACTTCCGGATTACGTTTCTCCCCAGTGAAGTTAAGCCACAAGTAGGACTTTTTTTCCTCAGTTGGTGCTTATTTTCTTATGGAATGATCGTCTTGGATATGATTTAGCCGACTGTTGTTTGTGCCCGAGTTGGTTTTGCCTGGTTACTCCCAGTGTTATATGTCTGTGTTGTCAGCATATGCACGATAGCACTCATACATTCATACATACATCATGCATAGTTAAATTTGGAAAATCATTACTCATTGACATTCATTAATATTTTGTGGACATATTATCCTGTTTTGCATAATTGTGTTGTCCTCTCTCCAATAGAGTGTCAGTCATAAGCAGAAAGTGTATGTTCTTTTAAGTTTCCCACTGAATTATCCCTCGTGGAAGATTTTTGCTTTATCCTTCCTGCACGGCTCTTTGTCTGGATGATTTGGGTTTCCCTCTTGAGTTTATTTCTCAAAGGATGTATTTTGGACGACTGTCTCATTCCAGTTTATTTCTGGTTTAAATCTTTGATCCTCGGCAATATTATTACTTATGATATTTGCAGACTTCGAGCCTTGGTTTGAGAATGTGCATTTATTTTTCACGAGAAGACTTTATCTCCTCAGCAGAAATATATTTGCATCTCCCCAGGAAGTCATATTTCATTCCCTAGGAAGTCATATTTCATTCCTCACGAAGTCATATTTCATTCCCCAGAAAGTCATTTTTTACAATCCTCCATAACAGTAAGTAGCAGGTCTCTTTATTTGAGCAACTTATACTTCCCCGTAAAAGTTGACATTACCCTTTTTGTTATATTCCCTATGAGTAGATAGTTTGCAGTTCGTTGTCAAAATTATTCCAGTGGATGGCAAGTCTTTCGATATCGCAAACACAATTAGTTGTGAAATCTTTGTAAGTGGTAGTCTCTTTATTTGAGACAACTTATATATTACCCTTTCCAAGCAGAATGCCTTGGTTAAAGAAGAAGTTGAAACCCATTCTAGGTGAAATGCCAGAATTTTGGGGAAACTTGTTATCTTTTTGCTACCTTCAGTGAACGTTGGTAGTTCATCGTCAGTGAACGACAATGCTATGATATATTCTCTTTCTACCTTCAGTGAAAGTTGGTAGGTCACCTTCAGTGAAAGTTGGTGATTGTTATCTTTTTGCTACCCTCGATGAATGTTGGTAGTTCATCGTCAGTGAACGGAGGTTCTATGATATATTCTCTTTCTACCTTCAGTGAAAGTTGGTAGGTCACCTTCAGTGAAAGTTGGTGCTTGTTATCTTTTTGCTACCTTCAGTGAACGTTGGTAGTTCATCGTCAGTGAACGACGGTGCTATGATATATTCTCTTTCTACCTTTAGTGAAAGTTGGTAGGTCACCTTCAGTGAAAGTTGGTGATTGTTATCTTTTTGCTACCCTCAGTGAACGTTGGTAGTTCATCGTCAGTGAACGAAGGTGCTATGATATATTCTCTTTCTACCTTCAGTGAAAGTTGGTAGGTCACCTTCAGTGAAAGTTGGTGATTGTTATATTTTTGCTACCCTCAGTGAACGTTGGTAGTTCATCGTCAGTGAACGGCGGTGCTATGATATATTCTCTTTCTACCTTCAGTGAAAGTTGGTAGGTCACCTTCAGTGAAAGTTGGTGATCATTATCTTTTTGCTACCCTCAGTGAACATTGGTAGTTCATCGTCACTGAACGGCGGTGCTATGATATATTCTCTTTCTACCTTCAGTGAAAGTTGGTAGGTCACCTTCAGTGAAAGTTGGTGCTTGTTATCTTTTTGCCACCTTCAGTGATTGTTGGTAGTTCATCGTCAGTGAACGGCGGTGTTATAATATATTCTCTTTCTACCTTTAGTGAAAGTTGGTAGGTCACCATTAGTGAAAGTTGGTGATTGTTATCTTTTTTCTGCCCTCAGTGAACGTTGGTAGTTCATCGTCAGTGCATGGCAATGCTATGATATATTCTCTTTCTACCTTCAATGAAATTTGGTAGGTCACCTTCAGTGAAAGTTGGTGCTTGTTATATTTTTGCTACCCTCAGCGAAAGTTGGTAGTTCATCATCAGTGAATGGCAGTGCTATGATATATTCTCTTTCTACCTTCAGTGAAAGTTGGTAGGTCACCTTCAGTTAAAGTTGGTGCTTGTTATCTTTTTTCTACCCTCAGTGAATGTTGGTAGTTCATTGTCAGTGAACGTTGGTGCTATGATATGTTCATTTCTACCTTCAATGAAAATTTGTAGGTCACCTTCAGTGAAAGTTGGTTCTTGTTATCTTTTTTCTACCCTCAGTGAATGTTGGTAGTTCATCATCAGTGAACGGCGATGTTATGATATTTCTTTTCCTTCTACCTTCAGTGAAAGTTGGTAGTTTATTGTCAGTGAACGTTGATGATTTGTTTCTCTCTACCTTCAGTGAAAGTTGGTAGCTCACCATTAGTAAACGTCTGTGTTGTTATTTCTTTCCTCTTTCTAACTTAAGTGAACGTTGGTATTTTCGCCTTCAGTAGAAGTTAGTGTATTCTTTGACTTTTTATCATCCTCTATAAGTCAGGTCTTTTGATCTACCAATGATTTATTTTCCTGGTCGGGTTTCTCTTTTGTTTCTTTATTTCCTTTGTTACATCCCCTACGGTGTTTTGCATCTCTTTGATTTTGTTCATACGCATTCACGCTCATAAGCATTGCATGGCATCTTAGGGCCAAAAATAGGGTTTATTTTATATTTAAGTATCTTCGATCGCGTCGACACGAAGATTTTTAACCTTCGTATCTCCAGATAAAATAAAATTAAATAAGGGCAGCTGTTGTACCCCAATTTTTTCCCCTAAGATCCCTTCATCATACCATGTTGATTCAATCACAACAATATCACATTAGGGCTTTTGGTTCTCCCCTCCCCTATATTTAGATTTTCTCTTTGAGGAATCGTCAAGCACCTTGACTTGTTTTCTTTTGTGATCATGAATATTTTGTCTTGATTTTTATTTTAATTAATAAAATGCAATTTTGGTTTGTCTTACTTGTTAATAATGTAGGTAAAGGCAATGAGGCTTAACAAGTTGCTCCATGGGTTCATGAGTTTCTTTCCATGCCCTAGTCATTAAAGCTTGAGAAATTAAAACCTCACCATTGAAGTTGTTTTGGAAGGGATGGCATGGGAAGGTTACTTTGGTTCGCTACATTTCCAAGTTATCAAGATTGATTCAAAAGTGCAAGGGATTGATTGAAGAAGTTGTCATGGTTGTACAAGGCCATGTTCCCATTGGTCACAAGTGCATATTTCACTAAATTCTCAAGATATGGAAGTGGTTTTGGTGGCTATGAATTCTCATTTTCATCCTCAATAACTTCTATTTACAAAGAAAGAGTGTTGGTACAAGAAGGTGGTTCAAATTTGTCAAGGTTCCTCAAAGCATTTTCTTGATCTAGGAGCTAGGGTTTTGAACTTTAAAGAAGTATATCTTGCTCATCTTTTGGTATTTTTGAGTGATTCCAAATACATCCTTCTCTTTAAAGGGCTATTAACAAACCACTTCAAAAGTTTCAAGGAATTTTCATATAGAAGAAACTTGATGATGAAGAAAGTCAACCATTTTTCTCAAACTTTGACTCAAATGCAACTTTAAGCTCAAGCATCCATTTGATTTCATTCTTTTTCCATTGCAAAGCTTGTAACATCATCTTTCTAAAGCATCAATAATCATGCCCTAAGACCCCTTGAGCTGAGAATGTCATTGATTTGAACTTGGTAACTTGAAACTGAAGTTTCCTCAAAAGTCAGAATTTGAAATCATTGATTTAGCTTCTAAACACTTTGTTTTTGCGCATTTTTGCCTCTAAACATGTTTAGTGAACTTCCAGAAGTGATTAGCACAGCAAAAGGCGCGTTTTGGATGAGTTTTGATCAAATTAGAAGTCACACTTTTCTTGTTTGCAACTTCACACGATTTCCCTCCAAACTTCATCATTTCACACGCTTGGACATTCCATTTGATTTCCTATAAATAGAGGGTCATCCCTAATTCATTTTCTCAAGCTCGAATAGCTAGAATCACTCTGCCAAACCTGTACCATAACTCAAAATTCTGCAACTTTGAAATCTGTGTTCAAGCCTTTTTCAATCCATTTTTTCTATCAATTTACCTTCCTTGATCTTCCCTAAAGCTAACCATACAATTACCTTCAAGAATCGTGCCCTATATTGCTCCATAGAAGTCCAGTCTCAGAGCTCTACAACTCAACTTCAATTGGTATACTTCTCCATCAATTATTCAAAACTTTGATATCATTGTGATGCTCTCATTGTCCTGGTTCTAGTTGCAACACTTACTTTTATCTGGAAACATGTTTTGACCATGAAATTTCAAATCCCTTTTCAAAACTTTCCTTCCAAATTGCTTGAGCTACAGTTTATATAAATTTTTCGCAAAGGTGTGGCTGTCTTTGTCTTGAAGAGACGAAGCGAATGGCATATGTCTGAGCTTCTGATTTTACAGTTTGAGAGACCTGCAATTTGCATTGGTTGGAGGTTGAAGATGACCAACGTGTCATCTTCCAACCAATGAGGCGTGCCACCTGTTTTTTTTTTTAAAATCTGATTTAATTAATGATTCTATGCTTTATTCACTAATGACCATGATATACACAGCGCGGTAGATCTCTTGGATTTGATTACTAACGCGTTTTGACTCTCATCCAATGGTCCACATATTTTTGCCTTTATTTTTCTTTTTTGATTTTTATATTTAATTGTTTTAAATTTCAAAAATCATAGAAAATTCATTTTTAGTCCAAAAAATCTGAAAAAATTATCAAAAATATTTTTGAATTTTCTCTTTTTGATTTTTATTTTTTCACAATTTTATTTTGTGTTTTTATGTTTTTTATAAATTTTCACTTTATTTGATCTGTTTTAAATGTTTAAAAATACTTTTATGCATTTTTTAATTCTGAAACAAATTATGGAATGATCCAATGATATTGTGACAAATATTGGTGACCTCATTTATTTTTTATTTGACTTTGGTATTTTTATCATTTTTGGTTTATTTTACTCTTTTTTTTTAATTTTAAAAATAGTTTCTGACCTTAAAAAGTTACCAAAAAAATTATAAAATTATTTTAGTTTATTTCTGATTTTTCTATGATCTTACTTTTTATTTCTTGATTAATTTGAACATAGTTGATATTTTTCTCTTTTATTTCTATTTTAAAACATTTTTAAAATTTTTTAATGTATATACTAATTGCAATATTATTTTGTGATTATTTTCTGAATGATCTTGGGTTGAACTTTTTATTATGAACTTTGTTAACATCATTGGATCCATGGTGTTGAGTTTAACTCCATAAAAATGGATGAATGATTTTAATAATAGTTTAATTGAAGTTTAATTCAAATGTGGTTTGTATGTTCTTTCCCACCCCTCTTCATCTTATCCCTTTCTTATTGCACAAAGTGTTATTGGAGCATAATATTTATATCATGTCTCAAAACAAATGGTGCATAGATTGATATTGACCGGCCTCAAAATAGGCGCGACTTCTACATAAGTCCATTTACGATTGCTTAACATAGCGCTAAATTTTGTCCTGATTCGAATAAAATGATCATTCGTGGCCCAAACCTATGTTTGCAAGCCCAAGTATGTTAATTCGATCTATTTGATCCAATAAGCTTGAGATTCATTGTGTGGAGGCTTTGGTTCTACCAATCCTCTAATGAATCTACAACACTTTTGGTCAACGCGGATCACGTAAACATCGTTGATCATTAAATTGTACTTTTGAGGATTCCAAATGGATGATATACTTGACAAAAAGCAAATGCAACTTGTTTTATGGAGGCTTTGGTTCTACCAATCCTCTAATGAGTTCCAAATGCAAGTTTCAAGATGGTCATCCAACTAACCACTAATTATTAAATTGTGTTTACTTTGTGCCTTTTATTTTTTATGCTTTATGTACCATTTACTTTAAGCATTACATTTCATATCATTTTTTTGCTCACTTGAGATTTTCTTTTCTCTTCTAAGACACCTAATAATCAACATGAACCATAAAAAACTTTAATGACACTTGGAATATTTGGATACTATCCTTGGCATTATGGAGCATTGGACTTCTTGGACTTAGGAATAGAAACCTTGTCCTATGTTGGAGACTTTGTGACCTTAATGGATATTTTGTCTGGAGTTCTTGAGGTTTACCTCAAGACATTGGGTTGTTTGTTTGTTTTGTGTGTAGGTTATTGTGATTACATACTTTGTTTGTAATCTGGAATTCACCCGTATACAGTCGTTACTCTGCCCAATTTTTGTGAAGACTTAATACACTTGGAGTTTGGTTCTCTCAAGAGATCTGGTATCTTTGGTTGCTTGGTTTCAATTCAAAGAATGAGAATTCTATCTTGGCTCATAATATCAAGTATTGACTTCTTGTTGGTTAGATGGTTCTTATCCCTAGCTTTTACCTTATTCTTTAGGATAGTCTCTTCTCCTCCTCCCATCATCTTTAATTTTAAAAATCTTCTCTCTCCTTTTGAAAACTCTTCTTGTTTCTTTTGAACTTGAATCACTTTCATAATAAACTTGGACTTAGGTCCATGCATTTTCAAAACCTTTTCATAAATAAACTTTAATCAACTTAATGATACCTTGACATTTTTTATGAGAATACTAAAAGTCAATCAATATCATTTCAAACCATTTTTCCACTTTGGCTTTTTATTTTAAAAACCCTTTCTCAAAAGATTAGACTCTTGTCAATCCTTGTAGTGATGCAAACAACTATACTTCTACTATATGTAGTGCAGAGAGATATTTTCCACTTGGGTGTTGAGTGAGGCATTGTTGATTTTAAAATCCAAGTCATATCCTCCACTTTGAGATGATGCAAATTCTCCTTTCTCATGATTGTGGATAGTAAGTATGTTTTTCCACACGGACAATGACGGTGATGTCTTATCTCATAAAATTAACCAACACACTTGTGTTTTAAATTTTTTAAAGGTGAACTACGTGTACCCTGATCCCCTATTGCACGAAAGGTGGTACGTAGGCACTAAAGGTTCACAACCGTGGCAGATGTAAAAATCATAAAAAATATATTTCTTTTCTCACCTCCACCATCCATTTTTATACAATAGTTTATAGCCAAATTTTTCAAAGAGGTTCTTACGGAGTACCGTAGATGTTTAGGGTGCTAATACATTCCCTTTGCATAACCAACCCCCTTACCTTGAATCTTTCCCCCTATTTTTGGGTTATTCGCTCTTTTCCCATTCCTTTGGAAACAATAAAGCGCGGTGGCAATTTTTATTTTGATCTGTATATGTCTAGCCAATCCAATAGCTTAGTCTTAAACATTTATACTGCTACAGTAACCAAGTTAAGGAGTCAACCATGTCTTTCGGTGAATGGAGAACTCTCAGGAACCCTTGACGCTAACTCTTTGAGTTGAGGAGGAATTCTTACGAGGTTGACTTGGATAGTATTTCTGCGGGTGGAAGTCATGTCCTACAAAACAGAACAAAGATAAATCTAAAAAAGTCCCTGAAATGGTTAGTGCAAATGCAATGGTATAATGTTATGATGTTATGTACAAGTAAGCATATACACACAAAGAAAACAAGTCCTTAGGTTTAGGCTTGTATGGGGTTTATAGGTAAGTACCCTCTTGAAGTTTAGTTGGTTCAACCTGTCCTAGAAAGTAATCGGGTTCTAGGGGATCTTAATATCATTGATATTTCTTCATTGGGCATTGTTTCTGTGCAAGCCTCTTTATTGGAGACTGAAATATCCAGAAAGTCTAATCTCAATGAGCGTAGTATCGAGTATCAACCAACTTTGGACTGCACCAAATTTGGCTACCTCACTACTTCCTAAAGGCAAAGTTGTTCAAGTAAAGGTTCTAAAGTCAGTTAGTTCTTTATGACATCACACAGCGGCCCCATATTCTCCTTGACTACTTAAGGGCTACCGGTACCAACAAATGTGTCACACTAACATAGTTATTGCTTAGACCATGTCGGTATACCCCACACAGTTTCCACAACTTATTGCTACTTACCTAAAAGGGTGCCCCAGATCCGGGTAGAGGATCAAAACAATCCCAAATAAGGAACCATAATGTAAAGCAAACAAGTCAAACAAAGAAAAGCAAGTAAAGGTGATCTAGCCCTAAGGTAACCCCACTTTTAAGTTTTCCCCAGCAGAGTCGCCAGTTCTGTAACACGGTGGGAGAACTGACTTGGTTGTTTTGCGTTTGATCACAATTGTTGTGGATAGCAAGAGTCTCCACCGACTTTTCTTTTATCCTATGAGGAAAGGGTGAAAAGAACAGGAAAGACCTTTGATATTATTTTCTTGAGTCCGGGGGATAGATTATGAAAATGTAAGGTGTTTTCACCCTCTTCATCCATAGTGATCTATGGGCTCTTAGTTGCTTGCTAGATCATTGGTTTTGTTTGAAAGTGTTCTTTGGGATGGATTTTGAAAGTATTATAAAAATGTGTCTTTGATTTAGGCTAACTTTGTAATGATTCTCGTCTCTATAAGAATGTATACAAAGTGTTGGACTTTTGAAAATATTTCATGGAAAGTGTTGGTGCATTAAAAAAGTGTTTGTGTTTGAAGATGAGCAAGCAACTAAGAACGTTTCTACCTACTCAAAAGTATTTGTTCTTTTCCTCCTCCTTTAGATTTCTCTATCGTACCATTTATTAGTAAGAAGCCTTATCTTTGGATGTAAAGGGACGGGCAGGGGTCATCGTATAGTCATGAGAGCAATGATGTGAGATATCTTAGCATTTCTCTTAAGGGACTAAGATCATTTTTAAAGCAACATTCGAAGCGTCATCGAGGGACTATTATCTTGTATTTTTTATTATTTTTGCTAAGACGCCTTACATGCATAACATAACAATTTTTCATAAGGAAACAAGTGGAGTTAACCCTAGAGATGCAAGTGTGCAAGTGTTTTTATTTCATGTTTGATTTATCTTGAATTAGGGCTTTCTAAGTATTGATTTTATCTTTCCATACAAACCCTAATTACTAGCATTTATATGAAAGTGATAAATTACGGAAAGTAAATATCATACGCTATTACAATCATTTAGGGATAGGGTGTACAAATTTACAAATGGGGGTTGCAAGAAATTAAAGTCCTTGTAACACGGTGGGAGAACTGACTTGGATGTTTTGCGTTTGATCATAATTGTTGCAGATAGCAAGAGTCGCCACCGCCTTTTCTTTTATAAAATAAAGGAAAGGGTGAAAAGAACATGAAAGACCTTTGAGATTTATTTTCTTCAGTTCGGGGGATAGATTATGAAAAGGAAAGGTGTTAGCATCCTTTTCATACATAGTTATCCATGGGCTCTTAGTTGCTTGCTAGATTATTGCTTTTGTTTGAAAGTGTGCTTTGCGGTGGATTTTGAAAGTATTTTTGAAAAAAAGCGCCTTCGTTTAGGTAAACTTTTTAATAGAGCCTACACTATTACAATCACTTGGGGATGGGGTGTACAAGTTCACAAATGGGGGTTGCAAGAAATTAAAGTCCTAATCATCTATTAAAACCATATTGAAATAATGTATAAGAATTGAAATGTAAAATAGATTTGTTTTGTTTTTGTTAAGAGAAGAAATAAATTTGCTTAAGGAAATGTTTTTAGTCTTTTTGTTTTTAAAAGAAATAAAGCAAAGTATATGAATATAAAGTATTTTTGGTGTTTTTGATTAATGAAAATAAAAGTGATGATAAAAATAATAAGAGAATAAGAGTTAGAATCAGCTCGTTGCTGGAAGAATAGAAATGAGAGAGAGAGCAGAAGTTCTGACTCAAGTGCACTGCAAATCAGAAAGAAAATGTTAGCAAAAAGGGAAAGCTAGAAGTTATGGATCCAGACGCACTAACATTCTGAGGTTGCTGGGAACAAAGGAAAGCCTAGAAGTTCTGACTGCTGAGAGAGCCTAGAAGTTTTGATGCAGCTAGAAACCTGGAAGTTCTAATGTTATTGGAAGGCTAGAAGTTCTGGTTGTTGAGAGAGCCTAGAAGTTCTGATGCAACTTGAAATCTAGAAGTTCTAGTATTACTGGCAAGCTAGAAGTTCTGATAATGGCTCAGTGAGGTGTCAATGCTGTTGGATGAGAATATCTAGAAGTCCTGGTCCAAGAGTACTGTTATGACAAACAAATGAGAGGGGGTTTATCTAGAAGTTCTGGTCCAGGAGTATTGTTTGATAAATAATGGGGTAACAATTTCTAGAAATAACCATAAAAAAAAGATGCTTATGGGGCTAGAACCCAGGACCCTTAACACTAATGCCTTATGCGCGCGCTCTCTACCACTGGGGTGGCTGTAAATACGGTATTAGAAGCAAAAACATAAACATATATTACAAAGTAAGTTCTGATGATGAACTTCATATTCTTCTTTGTGTCAGCCAGAGTATCTGCAACTTAGTCATTTGTCAACAAAAAATGGAAAATGCAATCATAGAAGTTATGGTAAATTTCATCATGGTTTCAGAAATACAAAGCATCAAAACTGTAAACCAGAAGCAAGCATGAATTTTGCTAATCCTAATTATGAACCCTAACTTCCTCAAGAAGTTCTGATCTGAAATTCTCTCTACTTAGGCCATATAAATGAAATCTATAAATATGTATAGATTCAGAGTTATGATATCTACATTGTGTCTTTGAAATTGCAAGCCTAACAATGCCTAAGTAATGAGATGAAGATCAGAAGAAACTTACCTTGCAGCTGGAGATTACTCTGTGAGTTAGAGCCTGGTTCAGACTGCTGTGATGTTCTGGTCAGCTTCCTCAAGTTCTCAGAAAGCTAAAGAAACCCTTAACATGAGCTATGAATTGTTGGAAAGTTCTGGAGCAGTCAAGGTGCAAAGTTCTGACTTTTGAAAAGGAATATGGTGAAGACTGTTTTACTGTTTGAAAACAGAAGTTAGGAAGGCTTCTACGTGTATGCTAGAAACTGTATGGATGATTTTGTCAAGAAATACTCAATAAAAATTGGAGTTTGAATGCAAAAATCAGAAACTAGCAGGTTTTGTGTTTGTGTTTGTGTTTGCAGTTTCAGGTTCTTGGGAATTTTCAGCAAGGTTTCAAGGCTTTTTCCAATCTTTTCGAATCCTTTAACAGTTTGCAAATGAAGTTTAATTTATAGGCAAAGGATTTAGCATCTTGGAGAAATCGGGAGTACAACTATCATGTGTTATGGGTCGTTGACTTGTTTTTGAAGCAAGTTTAGACAAGCATGTTTCAATTCAAGGTAGGGTGGTTAGAAGCTTTAATCACGCCTAATCTGAGTTTGTAGGAATGATTTATGGGGAAGTACACTCAGAAGCAAAGTAAAGTATGGGTTCAAAATAAACTTTGTACAAAAGTTTGCTTTTCAAGGACGGTAGTGGTACTTTCATGCCACACGTGGGAAGATCTTTTGGATAAAGGCTTAAACATTGGGATAAAGACTCAAAAGTTGGTGTAAGCATTAAATGATGATGAGATTTTACAAGCAAGAAAGCCTGCAACATGAGATTATGCATCATAGCTTGAAACTGGATCAGAAGTTCAGCATAAACGTAACTTAGATTAAGAACAAATGTCCAACTTCTAATCTTTGATTCTCCCTGCTCCAACATGATCTGAAGGAGCTCTCAGACTTTTCAGAAAGTTTGTAACATGCTTTGTAACCCCTCTTTTAATCTCTTTTGCAAACTCTGATTGAACCTACGTGAAAATTGACCCATAAGTTCTAGCCAAATTCTGACTTCAAAATGCTCGGAATTTACTAAGTGTTTTACTTTCATGGACGTGTCTTCAAGGATTCATAACTTGAAATCCCAACATTTCTAGGAGAAGTTATGTTCTACAATGTTTTAGATCTCATTGAGATCTACAACTCTTGTATCAGAAGTTCTTCCTGAATCATCTTGCATCATGATAAAAATCTGGCCAGAAGTTCTGAACTTATCATACTTTCTTAACACTTAGAAAAGTTCCTAAGTGTTTAGAACTTTGACTTTTCCAAAGAAATTTTAAATTTTGATTTTCTTGGTGAACCAACTTCAGATTCTAACATTTCTTGACGAAATGTGATTCTTGAAACTTGATTTTGATTAAAAAGTCAAAGTTTAACTTTTCAGTATGCATTTGACCATTTTGTCCTTGTGCCAATTCCAAACCTAAATTGATGTATCAGTGCTGCAAACTTGATTCATGGAAGATCTTGTGAGAAATTTCTTGAGAAATGAGAGGGCAAATTTTAGGGTATAACAGCTGCCCCTATTCAATCTTCTTAAACCTGAAGAGTTAGATTGGCGAGCCCACCATTCGTGACTTGAAGGTGGAAGATGATTGAACACTAAAGTGCCCAGAAATTTGCACTCGAATGTGTTAGTTGACTGTGTAGGGAATGGGCTTAATATGCCATTCAGAGCGACTGGGGAAGGTATCAGGATAAATATTTTGGTCGATTTTTACTGAAATAGTAGACGTCTTTTGCCTGCTGATTTTTTCCTGCAAGAAAGAGGATTAGTTGCACGCAGATGCATGCATGGTGTGATGATGTTCTCGAAATAAATGAGATTATGTTGTATGCATTTGTCATGTATGCGTTATGGTTTATGAATGTGACTCATTTATTGTAGCGTGTCTTTTTCTAGGAAAATAAATCCTTGACAACATGCTGGGGAACCTTGGGAGGCTGAATCCTGAACCGTTGTTGGAGAGTAAGTGTATCTTCAACTTTATTTAGAATGTTTTCATTGGGAATCCATGTTTTATTGTTTGAGGATAAAACCGCTGGGGAATATTGACTTTGGCTCTTTGCATGAGGAAACTCTGGGGGGAATGTTGATTTCTTCTTGGAGGAATAAAGTTCAGGAACTTTGGTTGTCCATTGCTCTACTGGGGAATTACTCCTGACTGGAGAGCATCAGAAGTTAGCTGTTATCTGGTCGAAATCCAGGCTTGGCAGCAATTTGTTGGGGATAATGAAGTTGACTGTTATCGGGACGTATTCCAGGCCTCGCAGCGACTTACCGGGGAAGATTAAATTAACTGTTATCTGGTCGGATTCCAGGCTTCGCAGAAAATTAATTGGGAGAGTAAAGTTAAATTGTTATCTGATAGCAACTTACCAACTTTAAACTGCTATCTGGTCGGATTCAAGGCTTCAAAGCAAATTTTTGAAAAGATGAAGTTGAACTGATATCTGGTCGGGTCCAGGCTTCGCAGTAACTTACTTGAATGAATGAAGTCGAACTAATATATGGTCGGGTCCAGGCTTCATAGTAACTTGCTTGAAAGGATAAAGTTGAACTGATATCTGGTCGGGTCCAGGCTTCACAGTAACTCGGTTGAAATGATGAAGTTGAACTGATATCTGGTCGGGTCCAGGCTTCACAGTAACTCGCTTGAAAGGATGAAGTTAAACTGATATCTGGTCGTGTCCAGGCTTCACAGTAACTTGCTGGAAAGGATGAATTTGAACTGATATATGGTCGGGTCCAAACTTCACAGTAACTCTCTTGAAAGGATGAAGTCGAACTGATATCTGGTCGGGTCCAGGCTTCACAATAACTTGCTGCGGGTAGAGGCAAACTCTATTGGGGAAAAGAAGTTAAACCCTTGTCTGGTCGAGTCTAGGTTTATTTCAATACCTTGAGAAGTTAAATTATTATCTGGTCGGGTCCAGGCTTCATAGTAACTCTAGAAGTTAAACTATTATCTGGTCGAGTCCAGGCTTCATAGTAACTGAAAGTTGTTTGAATAGGAAATGATTCTGTTGAGGAGTGTATTGTTTGGTTAGGGAATAAACCATGTTGAAGAGAATACTTGATGACCTGCTGGCAAGGTGAATTCTTTAGGAATAAATCCACAAGGCTTCTTCTTTTAAGACCAACTCAGCTGGGGAGATGGTTTTCGAGAGATTGATACTTTGACCGAGGTTTGCATAAATCCAACTTTGCCGGAAAATCTGTTGGAGCAAAGGTTTATTGTAGAAGGCTCTGTGGGGATAATGCTAATAAGATAACTTATGTGGGGATATCTCAACTGAATTAAAGAGATACTCGTGGCTTTTTGGCGGAACATATTTTCTAAATAGTTTAATCATGTTCATATGCATATGTTCATTCAATTTTAGTCATTGGACATCTTTGCACTCAAAACAAAAACAAAAAGTTTGCACTTCAAAGTATATTTGTATTGATGTTTTGCCCATGAATAGGCATTTTTGTACAAAGAGACGAAGATCCTAGTAAGAGAAAATCTTCTAAGGGAAAACAGAATTGAAAACAAAAATAAAAACCATGTGGAAATGATCTCATTGTGTTCTAACTCTACTATTTCCCCAATGTCTTCGAACACCCCTTGCCATTAACAGAAGTTGATTGGATTGATCTTGGACCGTTTGAACTCAGAACTTGGTAATAAAGTCGACTGTGGTGATTCCACGGGACATAGTCATATGATTTCAATCCTTAATTTTTTCCTGGACCGTCATTTTGGGTTTTCAGCCCACCAAGATACCCATTTTTGCCCAAGTCGCCCTTTCGGGTTTTCGACTTTCTGGATGTATAATCTTTTGCATATATCCCTTATTGTTGCCCAAACCTTTGGTTCGCCGGGATGCTCTTATCTTGCCTAGGTGTGTCAACCTAGTGGGTCTCTTATGCGTAGTATTTTGTAAATATGTTCGCGTTCACAGGATGTGGGAAATCTTCATTGTCCATAGTAATCAGCATCATGGCACCACCAGAGAAAACATTCTTGACAACAAATGGCCCTTCGTAGGTGGGAGTCCATTTTCCACTGGGTTTTCCTTGTGGAAGAATGATGCGCTTTATTACAAGGTCACCAGCTTGATATACTTGAGGCCTGATCTTTTTGTTGAAAGCCTTAATCATACGTTTTTGGTACATCTGACCATGACAAACAACAACCAGTCACTTTTCATCGATCAAGTTCAATTGATCCAATCTTGTCTGGATCCATTCGTCTTCGCCTAAGCCTGATTCATTCATAATCCTTAGTGAGGGAATCTGAACTTCTACTGGCAGGACAACCTCTATGCCATAGACCAAAGAAAAGGGAGTTGCACACAGATCAAAAACGAGTATTTTGTAAAATGCAGTATAACGACAATGGCTCGAGTCGTATCGCAAGGATTTTTGATTTTATTATTAACTAATAGAAATATAATGGGGGGTTGGTTTTAAGATCGATTCATAACACGAAATAAGTGATTATAAAAATAAGCCGATCTATTGTTTTCAGGTTCCTGCTAATCATTGGTTTTTAGCTTATCAATTCCCTAAGCGGCTTCGACCTCTATTCGATTTCAATACCAATTGACAAGCGCAATAGATATAAAATATATTGAATTCTCATTCTGAATTAAGCAAATGGATTAATATAATCGTGAATTAAGCAAACATGATATAGAACGCGATTTAACGACTAAGCGACGTAAACAATGATTAAAGATTATGAATACAATCATACGAATTTAATCAAGATATTCCATGGAATAATAGGTTAAGCAAATACAATTTCATAAAATAGAATTGAAAGAGAAACGAAATTGAATTGATAAATTAAAAACCTCAAAGCATCAGAACACGATTACAGTAGATCAACTCTGGATGATTAGTTCTTCATTCAAGCGTACAAGTCAAAGTTTTTTTCTGAATAATGAAAAGGTAAAAACTAAATTACTGTAGCGGCTGCTAGGTATAGCAAGGACAATGATTCGGTTCATAACCCAACTGGGTCGAAAACATAACCCAGGCCCAAAACAAATGACCCAAAACTTAAATATAAAATGTTGCAACTTCAACGAATTTTATGGCACTGCTACAGTTCGATTCAGCTCTTGACTTTTGAATGAAAATCATAGCTCTTTCTCTTAGCTTTCCAACGAATGGTAGCACGCCCCTTTCCGACTTCTGTAGTTCAAGTTATGAATTTATTCGTGCAGACTGCTAATGCTGAAAATAAAGTGCGAAAATAAAATAAGAGTATAAATAAACTAAAATAGAAAAACACTATAAAATACAAAAATAAGCTAAACAAACCATGGAAATTCATAAGTACAATCATGGAAGAATGTGAATCAAAATGCACTGATCAAATTCCTCCACACTTGAACTTTTGCACTCCGAGCAAAATAAAATCAAAAGAAACACAACAGCATCATCAGCTACTCATCTAGGCTACAAACTCTTCTTCGGTTAAGATTGCATCAATAGGTACTAATCTTGCATACTAAGGATATCGTAGGAACACTGATCTTGTCTCTTGAATATTCAAACCAATTCGAATCATATTATTATGCCAAAGCCTAACTTACTCATCCTTTTTTTTTCTATTTTTCATTCAGGTGCAATCACATTAAGCTCGTTATCTTCACACACTCATAGCAAGGCGACCGGTTAGTGACTCTGATCCTTTTTGTACGTGGTTTTGGTACTTACGTGGCATAACCCTTTGCTTAATCGGTTGTAGTTGCGGGGGATCAGACCGTAATCCACCCTACCAAGGTCAGCACCAGAAACCGATGAACCAACTAACAATGAGTCTTATTATCAACTTTTTTTGTAGGTTCTATGACCGTTGGGTTAAGTGACCGGGTGAGGGTCATCAAACTTAGAAGGCGAAATCATTTTTCTTTCCTTTTTTTTCCAAATAAAACTTGAATCACTCACTTATTTTCATCAGCTTCCCTGCGTAGAGTGTGTGTGAGATGGTGCTGACTGCTGAAATAAACTACTCAAGAGCTATTAAAAGATGAGAATTCAAGGCTACGTCATAATAAAAATTCAAATTAACTTCCATATGCATGAGACTTACAATGTTAAGACGATACTGATCTTGTGAACTTTTCCCAAGTCTCCACAACTAACCTCATATTAATCTATAACCCAAAACTTTCAAAAAGATGCATTTTTTTTATAACTGAAAATAAAACAACGAACAAAATCAAAGAAAACAAAACAAATAAATAATTCTCTCCCCACACTTAAAACATACATTGTCCTCATTGAAAGAAACAAGCATAAAATAAGAGAGAGGAGAGAGAGGAAAGAACACACCCAAGAAGTCAAGGCGGATAGATGATCGCATAAGTAGCCTTTCCCAACAAGATCTCTTATATAGTTTCTTCTTCCAACATGGGACTCTCATGGAGTAGCTTTGGGTAATGTGCATTGAACTTGAAATTTTTATTAGTGCCTTCACCTTTTATTCCAGGATCAAAGAAGAATCTTTGATAAGTAAAAGTGTTGAATGGGCACGTGATCTTCTTTTCCACAACACCAAAGATCAAAAGATTGAGGGGTTGACTCATTATATTTGTTACATCTTCAATTGAGATCCTATGCATACACATGGACAGACTAGTATCATAAATATCATCCAATATCCATCCAATTCCTTTCTTATGCTTCTTCAATACCTGCAAAAATTTACTTTCTTGATCAAAATAAAGTTTAGAAGAAATTATAACCGGAAGTTTTTCATTCATCTCTAAATAAGCATATTTAAGATATTCATGAATTATTTTCAGCTCTCGGGAAGGTGGTTATTCGATGGATGATTTGTTTCGGGAAGCCAGAGTGTCGAGAGCTTCATCCACATGAACAAATTCATTTGCAACCTCATCTTCAGTAAGAATGTCAACTTGCAAGGCGGCCTTAATTTCAGCATAAACAGAGCAAATTTTAATATCAGTACAAACATCACAAGAGTAAACATCATCAAAATCAGATAATTATGGAAAATCAGCTGCAAATGAATCAGTACAAGTATCATCAACAGTCTTAGAAAGAAAATCTATTGGAAAAATAGAATTCTCTTCCAAGGGTTGTTGGTTAGATCCTTGAGCTTGTTGCATGATATTCATCAAAGAGGCAAGTTGTTCAATCTATGTTTGCAAAGTCTGGAGAGTAGAATTTATTTGTTGTTCATACTTGAGATTATTTGCAGCCATTTGTTTGACAATATCCTCTAGCGAAGGTTTAGAAGGTTCTGAGCACACAACCTGGAATTCCTTCATATGCTTATGCGGATCCTCACCTGCAAAACCATTAAACTTTGACAACAAATATATTAAATCAGATTTCAATTCAAAAGGTGCATCAGCTGTAGGATAGTCAATATGTAAACAATTATAGTTCACATCAGGGACAACCAACTGCCTCAAAGTTCTTTGTTCATCCATGTTATCAATAAACACATAAATACCAATTATGTCCGAAATAGACAAAAACAAATAGAAAGAAGGAAAATGATTAAAATAAATTCAAAAAAATACAAAAACATCAAATATAATCTAATGAAGCAAAATAAGAATTTTAAGAATTTTTCTGGATTTTTTTGACACTATGAAAACTGTAAAAAACTATTTAAAAATAGAAAAAAGAGGAATTTACGATTTTGAGGGTCAAAATCTTTTAGAATTTTATTCTAAAGGAATACTGTTCGTCGATTTTTTTCTGAACTTCTGAAAAAAATTCGGAGCAAATCGAAATAGTAGGTTTCAAACTTACATGGTAGACTGAAAAATTGTACTGCAACCGAAATTGCAACCCTGAAAATTAACAAACACAAAAAAAAACAAGAAAAAAAAACAAGAACACTATACCTATGACTAAAATATTAACTAATAACAACAAAATCCCCGGCAACAACACCAATTTTGATCCGTTGTCGCACACAGATCAAAAACGAGTATTTTGTAAAATGCAAAATAGCGACAATGGCTCGAGTCGTATCGCAAGGATTCTTGATTTTATTATTAACTAATAGAAATCTAATGGGGTTTGGTTTTAGGATTGATTCATAACACGAAATAAGTGATTGAAATAAGTGATTATAAAAATAAGTCGATCTATTGTTTTCAGGTTCCTGCTAATCATTAGTTTTTACCTTACCAATTCCCTAAGTGGCTTCGACCTCTATTCGATATTAATACCAATTGACAAGAGCAATAGATATAAAATAGATTGAATTCCCATTCCGAATTAAGCAAACGGATTAATATAATCGTGAATTAAGCAAACACGATATAGGACGCGATTTAACGACTAAGCGACGTAAACAACAATTAAAGATTAGGAATACAATCATACGAATTTAATCAAGACATTCCATGAAATAATAGATTAAGCAAATACAATTTCATAAAATAAATTTGAAAGAGAAACGAAATTGAATTGATAAATTAAAAACCTCAAAGCATCGGAACACGATTACAGTAGATCAACTCTGGATGATTAGTTCTTCATTCAAGCGTACAAGTCAAAGTTTTTTTATGAATAATGAAAAGGTAAAAACTAAATTACTGTAGCGGCTTCTAGGTATAGCAAGGACAAGGATTCGGTTCATAACCCAACTGGGTCGAAAACATAACCCAGGCCCAAAACAAATGACCCAAAACTTAAATATAAAATGTTGCAACTTCAACGAATTTTATGGCCCTGCTACAATTCGATTCAGCTCTTTACTTTTGAATGAAAATCATAGCTCTTTCTCTTAGCTTTCCAACGAATGGTAGCACGCCTCTTTCTGACTTCTGTAGTTCAAGTTATGAACTTACTCGTGCAGACTGCTAATGCTGAAAATAAAGTGCAAAAATAAAATAAGAGTAGAAATAAACTAAAATAGAAAAACACTATAAAATAAATAAAAAATAAGCTAAACAAACCATGGAAATTCATAAGTACAATCATGGAAGAATATGCATCAAAATGCACTGATCACAAGACAACCTCCATGCCATAGACCAAAGAAAAGGGAGTTGCCACAGTTGATGTTCGAGCTGAAGTACGGTAGCCATGAAGAGCAAACAGTAACATCTCATGCCAGTCTTTATACGTTACCACCATATTTTGCACAATATTCTTGATATTTTTATTGGAAGCTTCCACTGCGCCATTCATCTTAGGTCTATAAGGAGAAGAATTATGATGCTTGATTTTGAACTGAGTGAAAAGTTCTGTAATCATAGCATTGTTGAGATTGGTTCCATTGTCATTGATGGTCCTTTCGGGGATACAATAGCGGCATATGAGGTTATGTTTGATGAATCTGGCTACAACATTCTTTGTGACTGAGGCAAATGAGGCAGCTTCGACCGATTTGGTGAAATAATCGATAACGACCAGAATGAAGTGATATCTATTGGAAGCAGTAGGTTTAATCTATCCAATCATGTCAATGCCCCACATTGCGAACGGCCACAGAGCAGTCATGACATTTAGAGGAATATGAGGCACATGGACCTTGTCAGCATAGATTTGGCATTTGTAGCAAGTCCTTGAGTGGTGATGGAAATCAGTCTCTATTGTTGACCAATAGTAACCAGCTCTCAGGATTTTCTTGGCCATAGTATGTTTGCTAGAGTGAGTCCCAAAGAGACCATCATGCATGTCTTCCATAATTTTCTCTGCCTCCTTCTTTTCCACACATCGGAGTAGAGTAGAATCATGATTGCGTTTCTATATGAATCCATTGCGTAGGAAGAATTTGGTTGAGAATCTTCGTAAGAACTTTTTATCATTGATGGAAGCTCCTTCGGGATACTCTTGTGCTTCAAGGTATCTCTTCACCTCATGGTGCCATGGCTTCTCGGCGTCAGTGTCAAGCTCATAGCAATGCGCAGGTTTATCAAATCTCTTAATTATAATTATAGGAGCTTCGTTGTCCCATTTGACCTTGAACATAGAAGACATTATGGCCAAAGCATCGGCTAACTGATTTTCTTCTCTAGGGAAGTGTTCAAAGGTGATTTCTGCGAAGTAAGGAATCAGAGATAACATAAGCTCCTTGTAAGGAATAATATTAGGATGCTTAGTGTCCCAATATCCCTTTACTTGGCTAATCACTAGAGTAGAATCTCCGAACACATTCAAATGCTTGATCCTTAAATCAATGGCAGCCTTCAGACCCAAAATGTATGCCTCATATTCATCCATGTTATTTGTACAGTCGAAGCACAGTCTGGCAGTGAAAGGGGTGTGGTAACCCTCAGGAGAAACTATCACAACACCAATTCTGTTACCCAAAGCATTGGAAGCCCCATCTAAAACCATAGTCCATCAGGATCCTTGTTCAGGTCCATCATACGGTCCAGGTTTTGCACAGTCGATCATTAACATGATATTATCATCCAAGAAGTCAAAGTTCATAGATTAATAATCATCAACATCTTGATGGGCTAAATGATCTGCCAATACACTTCCTTTGATGGCCTTTTGTGTTGTATATTCAATATCGTACTCAGTCAAGATCATTTTCCATCTAGTTATCCGTCCGGAAAGAGCGGGTTTCTCAAAGATGTACTTGATAGGGTCCATCATAGAAATTAATAGAGTGGTATGAGTCAACATATACTTCCTTAGTCGGCGAGAAGCCCATGCCAGAGCACAGCAAGTTTTCTCGAGCAGTGAATATCTGGTTTCACAGTCGGTAAACTTTTTGCTCAGGTAGCACAGTCAAGTACATGCTCAAGGGTCTTCCTTCAACTGAAGGCATGAAGATAGGAGGTTCTTGCAGATATTCCTTGATTTTTTCGAAGGCAGCTTGGCATTCATCATTCCATCTGACTACTTGATCTTTCTTCAAGAGTTTGAAGATTGGCTCACAAGTAGCAGTTAAGTGAGATATGAAGCGAGCGATGTAGTTAAGACGACCCAAGAATCCTCTAACCTCCTTTTCAGAATGGGGAACTGGAACTTCTTGAATGGCTTTTACCTTTGCAGGATCAACTTCGATGCCTTTACCACTGGCAACAAAACCTAAAAGCTTTCCAGATCGTACTCCGAATGTGCACTTATTAGGGTTCAACCTCAGCTTGTACTTTTTTAGCCTCTCGAATAGCTTGTATAGGTGATTGAGATGCTCTTCTTCAGTTTGTGACCTTGCAATCATATCATCCACATATACCTCTATTTCATGATGGGTCATATCATGAAAAAAATCTACCATAGCCCTTTGATATGTTGCCCTTGCATTCTTCAATCCGAATGGCATGACCTTGTAACAAAAGGTGCCCTATTGCATAACAAAAGGTGCCCTATTGAGTAACAAAGGTGGTCTTATCCATGTCTTCGGGAGCCATCTTAATTTGATTATAGCCGAAGAAACCATCCATGAAAGAGAAGATGTAACGCTCGTAATTTAATTAATTATTTAATTAAATTATTTTTGGAATATTTGTGAAGTTGTGTTGTAATTAATTGGATTTAATTATTTTATTAAGTGGATAAATAATATTAGAGATATAATATTATGTGGTGAAATAATATTAGAAGTATAATATTATTTGATGTGGGCTATTTTGGAGGAATAGAAGTAATAAGGGGGTGTATTGGTTTTAAGCCCAATAAGGAATAATAGAATAATAGGGTTATTTTATTGTTGTTGGAATAGAAAGAAAGAAGCAGTAAAAGAATAAGGATTGAGAGGAGAACATGCAAGCTGTTAGAGAAAGTGGAAAATGGCAAGCACGAGAATTCAACCAGAAATTGTAGAACGACCTTCAATCCAAGGTAAGGGTGAGGTTCTGACTCTATAATTGGGTTTATGATGATTGGTATGTGGGTTAGTGGTGATTGTTGCCTTGTTCTTGAATTGAGAATATATGATTGATGTATGATGAGAATTGATGAATTTCGATGAATATTGATGTCTTGATGCTGTTAAAATGATGTAGAAATATAAGGTAATTATGGATGATGAATTGTCATGATTAGATTAAGTTTTAGGACTTTAATTATGGAACCGTAGTGAGATGCAGAGAAGGAAAAACGCAGAATTATTGCAGTGATGAAAAAGACAGAATTATGCTGGAACGATACCACGTGTTGCTGTATTAGAATGTTGAATTGATTTGGAGAATAGAATTTGTCAATATTGTTCTTAGTTAGGTTGATATCAGGCAAAGCATTAGAATAATAGGATGAATAGAAAATAACAGTTATGATGTTAGACGTAGGTTGTTAGAAGTTGCGTGGCTTAGTGAAAGGTAGAAATTCTGATGTTAGAAGTTGTGTTGAATCATTAGAAAGTAATAATTCTGATGTTAGAAGTTGCATGGGTTAGAAGCTATGCTGTCAGAGGACTGTGTCATCAGAAGTTGCATTAGTCAGAATATGTATTAGTCAGAAGATGGGGTTAGTCAGAAGTTGTGATGATCAGAAGTTGTATCTGGTTAGAGGTTGGGTTAGTCAGAAGCTATAATGATCAGAAGTTGCATCTGATCAGAGGTTGGGTTAGTCATAAGTTGCATTAGTCATAAGTTATGGTAGTCAGAAGATTGTGTCTCCCAGAGGTTGTGTCATTAGAAGATGTGTTATTAGAAATGGTGTTGGTTAGAGGTTGCGTGGTCAGAAGCTGGGTTGGCCTTTGCGTTTTTTTCGAACAGAATGATGAACGTTAGATGCTTAGAGGCTGTTGTTTGAGCTATAACAGTAGGATAATGCCAGTCTTGACGTTAGAGTTACAGAATGACAGTGTTGATTTACTGTGGAAATTAAAATACAGTCGAGTTGTTAGTGAGAAGTTATTAATAATATTGTGTTGATGATTTATAATAAATAAATGATGTTTGATAAATTATTTTGATGGTCTGAGATGTTGATTAATTGAGATATTTTTTAGATGTTAATTTGAGATGTTTTTGAGATGTTAATTTGAGATGTTTCTGAGATGTTAATTTGAGATGTTTTTGGGATGTTAATTTGAGATGATTTGAGATGTTGTTAACTTGGGTGTTATTATTACATCCATGGTTGTGTCGCATACATTGCATTTTTTGAGATGGAGCTTATGCTCGTTGAGATGGCCGGTATTGGCGAATTTTGAGATGAAGGTTATACCCTGTTGATGCCTCTATTAATTGGCAAATTTTTGAGATGGGAGTTCTTCTCCAATGGTACCACATGCATTTGCATAGTATTGAGTCGCATTATATGATTGTTTAGAGAAGTGTATTTTGATGTTGATGAATGCGTATATGCGTTGTAATTATTGTAGATTATGAGATGAGAAGTGGTGATGTTATTGATCTAATTTAATATATTAATTATCATGAGCTTTATTATATTGTTAGATATCTCACCCATTCTGTTTGAATATTGCCCTTATTTTGGTAACGTGCAGGTAATCGAGAGTGAAGGTTGTATTCCTTCAATAGTTCGAGTCGGTGTCATTGCTCTGATATGTAACACTCGGGGGGATGAACGTTTGCTGATTTTTTTTATTGTTGATTATTATTGAATTGTGTTGTTTCGAAGTTGTTGTACTGAGGATAAAATTGTTATTGATAATTCCGCTGCGTAGATGTTGAGTTATTTAATTAAAGATGTTATGATGATGGTTCATCCGATGTTTTAAAAAGTGTTATATATCTATGATGAATGCAATGAATTTTGATAGAAGAATTTGTGACGTCCCGATTCGTTTGTATGATTGAATTTTATAACTCTGATTTATTTATATAATTTGCCAGGGTAGAATTGGGGTGTTACAAAGTTGGTATCAGAGCAAAAGGTTGGTCCGACCTTGTCGTTGAGTCGTAGTTGTCTAACAGTCGAGTATTGTTATTTGAGTTCTAATCGTTGTTTATGTTGTAGTGAGAAGTTGAGATGGCTGGAAGGAATGATGCTGCACTTGTTGCTGCTTTAGAAGCAATGGCTCATGCGATGGAAAATCAGCCGAATGCTGACGGGAATGCTGGATCTCGTAGCTTGGCGACCTTCCAAAGAGAGAATCCACCTACGTTCAAGGGAAAGTATGATCCTGACGGAGCATTGGAATGGTTGAAAGAGATTGAGAGAATCTTTCGCGTGATGGACTGCACCCCAACGCAGAAGGTTCGTTATGGGACTCATATGCTAGCAGTCGAGGCTGATGACTAGTGTCTAGAGACTTGTCAGAAGTTAGAAGCTGCAGGTGAGAATGTCACTTGGGCTGTGTTCCGTAGGGAGTTTTTGAGAAAGTATTTTCCTGAAGATGTCCGTGGTAAGAAGGAAATTGAGTTCCTTGAGCTGAAGCAAGGAAATTTGTCAGTTGTTGAGTATGCTACCAAGTTTACCGAGTTGGCTAAGTTTTATCCGCATTACAGTGAGGAAAATGTTGAGTTTTCGAAGTGTATTAAATTTGAGAACGGGTTGCGCCCGGAGATTAAGAAAGCGGTTGGATATCATAAAATCCGTGTCTTTGCTGATTTGGTTGATAGCTGCAGGACTTATGAGGAGGATAATAATGCTCATTACAAGATTATCAGTGAGAAGAGGGGTAAGCACCCACAGAATCATGGTAAGCCTTATGATTCCCCAACTGGTAAGGGTAAACAGAAAGTTTCTCATGGTCAGAGGACTAGTGGGGGAGATACTCCTGCTGGTGTGATTTGTTTTAAGTGTGGGAAACCTTGGCACAAGAGTAATGTGTGCACTGCTGAAGTGAAGAGATGTTACCGTTGTGGTAAGAACTGGCATGTTGTATCTGAGTGTGAGCGTAAAGATGTGGTTTGTTTCAACTGTAGAGAAGAAGGGCACATTGGTAGTCAGTGTCCGAAACCGAAGAAGGCTCAGTCAAGTGGTAAAGTGTTTTCTTTGGTTGAGGATCAGACAACTGCTGAGGACGGACTTATTAGAGGTACATGTTTCATTAATAGTACTCCTTTAATTACTATTATTGATATTGGTGCTACGCATTGTTTTATTGCTTCTGATTGTGTTGAAAGATTGGGTCTTATGTTGTCTTCTTTGAATGGAGAAATGGTCGTCGATACTCCAGCCAAGGGGTCGGTGACTACTTCTTCTGTGTGTTTGAAGTGTCCATTATCGATCTTCGACAGAGACTTTGTTGTTGATTTGATTTGTTTTCCGTTAATAGGTTTGGATGTAATTCTGGGTATGAACCGGTTAAAGCATAACTGTGTTCATATTAACTATTATGACAAGTCGGTGAAGTTTTCTACTCCTGAAGAAGAGGAAGATGGTCTGTTGTCTGCTAGACAATTAAGGAAATTGATGCAAGAGGAAGCGCAGATGTTTTCTTTGATGGCATCGCTATCTGTAGATACTCAAGCTATAATTGAGGAATTGTAGGTGGTGTGTGAATTTCCTGAAGTTTTCCCTGATGAGATTCCTGATGTACCACCAGAGAGAAAAGTTGAATTTGCAATTGATCTTGTACCTGGTACCAGACCTGTGTCTATGGCACCATACAGGATGTATGCGTCTGAATTGTTAGCAATTGGAAGAGTTGCTTGAGAAGAAGTTTGTGAGACCAAGTGTATCGCCGTGGGGTGCTCCAGTGTTGTTAGTGAAGAAGAAAGATGGAAGTATGAGACTTTGTATTGATTATAGACAGTTGAATAAGGTGACGATTAAAAATAAGTATCCGCTTCAAAGAATAGATGACTTGATGGATCAATTGTTGGATGCTCGTGTGTTTAGTAAGATTGATTTGAGGTCGGGTTACCATCAAATTAAAGTGAAGGATGAAGATATCCAGAAGACGGCTTTCAGAACGCGTTATGGACATTACGAGTATTCAGTGATGCCTTTCGGTGTTACTAATGCGCCGGGAGTATTCATAGAATATATGAATCGTATCTTTCATACTTATTTGGATCGGTTCATAGTGGTGTTCATTGATGATATTTTGATTTACTCTAAGTCAGAAGAAGAGCATGTTGAACATTTAAGAGTAGTATTGCAGATTTTGAAAGAGAAGAAGTTATATGCAAAGCTGTCCAAGTGTGAATTCTGGTTAAAAGAGGTTAGTTTTCTTGGTCATGTGATTTTTGGTAGTGGCATTGTTGTAGATCCATCGAAGGTTGATGTTGTGTTGCAATGGGAAACTCCAAAGTCAGCTACTGAGATTAGAAGCTTCTTGGGATTAGCTGGTTATTATAGAAGGTTTATCGAAGGGTTTTCTAAGTTATCACTTTTGTTGACTAAGTTGACTTGTAAAGGTAGAGCATTTGTGTGGGATGTTCAGTGCGAAGAAAGTTTTACGGAATTAAAGAAGAGGTTGACGTCGGCTCCAATTTTGACGTTGCCTAATCCAGGAGAGCCTTTTGTGGTGTATTGTGATGCTTCTAAGATGGGTTTAGGAGGTGTGCTTATATAGAATGGTAAGGTAGTTTCTTATGCATCAAGGCAGTTGAGGACTCATGATAAGAACTATCCTACGCATGATTTAGAACTTGTTGTTGTTGTCTTTGTGTTGAAGATTTGGAGGCATTATCTTTATGGTTCTAGATTTAAAGTGTTTAGTGACCATAAGAGTTTGAAGTATTTGTTTGATCAGAAGAAGTTGAATATGAGGCAACAAAGATGGTTGGAATTGTTAAAGGACTATGATTTCGGTTTGAATTATCATCCAGGAAAGGCGAATGTGGTAGCTGATGCGTTGAGTCGAAAGACTTTACATATGTCAGCAATGATGATTAAAGAGTTGGAATTGATTGAGCAGTTCAGAGATATGAGCTTAGTTTGCGAGGTTACTCCGCAGAGTGTTATGTTGGATATGTTGAAGATTAATAATGAATTTCTAGACAGTATCAGAGAAGCTCAAAAGTTGGATATGAAACTGGTAGATTTGATGGTAGGGATTGATCAATCTGAGAATAATGATTTTAAGCTAGATGAGCAAGGTGTTAGAACATAGTTTGATTCTACAACCTTTGATTAGAGTTTTGATGATAACAAATACAAAGAATAAATAAATACAAAGAATGTATTCAAAGAACAAATATGCACCTTAAAAATATGTTTTATGTATGCAGAAGTTCTGATGGGATCAGCATCAGAAGATCATCCATATGTGCTACATGCTGAAGCAATCAGAATATACGCTGAAGATTGGTGACCAGAACCTGCGCTTAATTACAACAAACTCTAATTCTGAACAAATACATATCAAACCAAGTCATCAATATTCTGAAGCGTCATCAGCAGTTAAGCAAAGAAGACTCTGAAGCGTTACTGTACATTCAAGACAGAATTAATGCCAACGACTTCCTTCAGACAAGATCTTCTACAAAAGGAAAGTGTGTTATTAACATTAAACTTGCTTTATGGACAACGTAATTATTTTATCTATATAAACAAGTCTGCTTGCAAAGAAGCACGTACGTACGCACACATCAATTTGCAGAGAATTCCAAACCACGCATATTCAAGCTCTACCAAATTTATTCTATATTCTAAGCTTAACCTGTGTAATTATCACAGTTGTGATAAACTGTTTTGTTAGAAAACAACAACACATTCTTGTTCAATTATTTGTAAAGTATTTCCTTGAGATTAACCGGTTTATGGTTGTACTCAAGAAGACTTTAACAGTTGTTAAAGTAGATGTTGTAATCTTTTGAGATTAGTGGATTAAGACCTCGTTGGAGAGAGGCGGAATCACCTTGACGGGTGGACTGGAGTATTTTGAGATCAAACGAACAAGGATAAAAATACGGTGTCACTAAACTGTTTTCGATTCAAGTTTTCAATTCAACCCCCCCTCCCCTTCTTGTGTTTTCCACATCTTCACAAGGTGTGTTGAGATTTCGTAACCGGATTTGTATTCCTGATGATGCTGAATGAAGAAAGTGATACTTGAAGAGAGCCATTGAAGTAAGTTGAGTATTCATCCAGGAGCTACAAAGATGTATCAATATTTGAAAGGTTTATTTTGGTGGCCTGGGATGAAGAGTGGTGTGGCTCGGTTTGTGTATGCATGTTTGACTTGTCAGAAGTCGAAAGTTGAACATCAGAAGCTTGCAGGATTGATGCAACCGTTGGAAGTTCCAGAATGGAAATGGGATAGCATTTCTATGGACTTTGTGACGGGTTTGCCTAATACTTTAAGAGGACATGATTCGATTTGGGTGATTGTTGATAGGCTTACGAAGTCAACTCATTTTATTCCTATTAACATTAGTTTTCCTATGCCGAAGTTGGCCGAGATTTATATTATTGTGATTGTGAAGTTGCATGGTGTTCCTTTGTGCATTGTGTCAGATAGAGATCCAAGATTTACTTCTGATTTTTGGAAGAGTTTGCAAGAAGCGTTGGGTTCTAAGTTGAGGTTGAGTTTAGCGTATCATCCCCAGACAGATGGTCAGACTGAACGGACGATTCAATCGTTGGAAGATTTGCTGAGGGCATGTGTTCTTGAGCAGGGAGATTCGTTGGATACTTATCTTCCATTGATAGAGTTCACGTATAATAACAGTTACCATTCTAGTATTGGGATGGCACCTTTTAAAGCATTGTATGGTCGAAGATGTAAAACTCCGTTATGTTGGTATGAATCTGGTGAAAGTGTAGTACTTGGACCTGAACTTGTTCGTGAGACTACTGAGAAGGTGAAGTTGATTCGAGAAAAGATGAAAGCTTTACAAAGTAGACAGAAGAGTTATCATGACAAGCGAAGGAAAGATTTAGAATTCCAAGCTAGTAATCATGTTTTTTTGAGAGTTACACTTGTGACTGGTATTGGGCGAGCATTGAAGTCTAAGAAGCTCACTTCTCGTTTTATTAGACCGTATCAGATTTCAGAGAGAATGGGGAATGTTGCTTATAGTGTGGCTTTACCGCCTAATCTTTTGAATTTACATGATGTGTTTCATGTGTCGCAACTTCAAAAGTATATTTCGGATCCATCTCATGTGATTCATATGGACGATGTGCAAGTACGGGATAATCTTACGGTAGAGACGATGCCTGTACGGATCGCAGATCGTGAAATGAAGACTCTGAGGGGCAAAGAGATTGCCTTGGTTAAAGTGGTTTGGCTAGGAGCTGCTGGTGAAAGCATGACTTGGGAGTTGGAGAGCAAGATGCGAGACTCCTATCCTGAATTGTTTGATTGAGGTAAATTTTCGAGGACGAAAATATTCTAAGTGGGAGAAAGTTGTAACGCCCGTAATTTAATTAATTATTTAATTAAACTATTTTTAGAATATTTTTGAAGTTGTGTTGTAATTAATTGGATTTAATTATTTTATTAAGTGGAGAAATAATATTAGAGATATAATATTATGTGGTGAAATAATATTAGAAGTATAATATTATTTATGTGGCTATTTTGGAGGAATAGAAGTAATAAGGGGGTGTATTGGTTTTAAGCCCAATAAGAAATAATAGAATAATAGGGTTATTTTATTGTTGTTGGAATAGAAAGAAAGAAGCAGTAGAAGAATAAGGACTGAGAGGAGAACGTGCAAGCTGCTAGAGAAAGTGGAAAACGGCAAGCACGAGAATTCAATCGGAAATTGTAGAGCGACCTTCAATCCAAGGTAAGGGTGGGGTTCTGACTCTATAATTGGGTTTATGATGATTGGTATGTGGGGTTAGTGGTGATTGTTGTCTTGTTCTTGAATTGAGAATATATGATTGATGTATGATGAGAATTGATGAATTTCGATGAATATTGATGTCTTGATGATGTTAAAATGATGTAGAATTATAAGGTAATTATGGGTGATGAATTGTCATGATTAGATTAAGTTTTAGGACTTTAATTATGGAACCGTAGTGAGATGCAGAGAAGGAAAAACGCAGAATTATTGCAGTGATGAAAAACACAGAATTACACTGGAATGATACCAGGTGTTGTTGTATTAGAATGATGAATTAATTTGGAGAATAGAATTTGTCAATATTGTTCTTAGTTAGGTTGATATCAGACAAAGAATTAGAATAATAGGATGAATAGAAAATAACAGTTCTGATGTTAGACATAGGTTGTTAGAAGTTGCGTGGCTTAGTTAAAGGTAAAAATTCTGATGTTAGAAGTTACATTGAATCATTAGAAAGTAACAGTTCTGATGTTAGAAGTTGCATGGGTTAGAAGCTATGTTGTCATAGGACTGTGTCATCAGAAGTTGCATTAGTCAGAATTTGTATTAGTCAGAAGATGGGGTTAGTTAGAAGCTGTGATGATCAGAAGTTGTATCTGGTCAAAGGTTGGGTTAGTCAGAAGCTATAATGATCAGAAGTTGCATTTGATAAGAGGTTAGGTTAGTCAGAAGTTGCATTTGTCAGAAGTTATGGTAGTTAGAAGATTGTGTCGCCCAAAGGTTGTGTCATTAGAAGTTGTGTTATTAGAAATGGTGTTGGTTAGAGGTTGCATGGTCAGAAGCTGGGTTGGCCTTTGCGTTGTTTTTGAATAGAACGATGAATGTTAGATGCTTAGAGGCTGCTGTTTGAGCTATAATAGTAGGATAGTGTCGGTCCGTTAAAGTTACAGAATGATAGTGTTGATTTACTGTGGAAATTAAAATACAGCTTAGTTATTAGTGAGAAGTTATTAATAATATTGTGTTGATGATTTATAATAAATAAATGATGTTTGATAAATTATTTTGATGATCTGAGATGTTGATTAATTGAGATGTTTTTGAGATGTTAATTTGAGATGTTTTTGAGATATTAATTTGAGATGTTTCTGAGATGTTAATTTGAGATGTTTTTGGGATGTTAATTTGAGATGATTTGAGATGTTGTTAACTTGGGTGTTATTATTATATTCATGGTTGTGTCGCATACATTTCATTTTTGAGATGGAGCTTATGCTCGTTGAGATGTCCGATATTTGGCGAATTTTGAGATGAAGGCTATGCCTTGTTGATGCCTCTATTAATTGGAAAATTTTTGAGATGGGAGTTCTGCTCCAATGGTACCACATGCATTTGCATAGTATTAAGTCGCATTATATGATTGTTTAGAGAAGTGTATTTTGATGTTGATGAATGCGTATATGCGTTGTAATTATTGTAGATTATGAGATGAGAAGTGGTGATGTTATTGATCTAATTTAATATATTAATTATCATGCGCTTTATTATATTGTTAGATATCCCACCCCTTCTGTTTGAATGTTGCCCTTATGTTGGTAACGTGCAGGTAATCGAGAGTGAAGGTTGTATTCCTTCAATAGTTCGAGTCGGTGTCATTGCTCTGATATGTAACACTCGGGGGGATGAACGTTTGCTAATTTTTTTTATTGTTGATTATTATTGAATTGTGTCATTTCGAAGTTGTTGTATTGAGGATAAAATTGTTATTGAGAATTCTGCTGCGTAGATGTTGAGTTATTTAATTAAAGATGTTATGTTGATGGTTCATCCTATGTTTCAAAAAGTGTTATATATCTATGATGAATGCAATGAATTTTGATAGAAGAATTTGTGACGTCCCAATTCGTTTGTATGGTTGAATTTTATAACTCTGATTTATTTATATAATTTTTTGGGGTAGAATTGTGGTGTTACATAAGATATTATGTTGAGCGGTGTTATCGACCAAGACATCAATATGAGGTAGAGGGAAGTCATCCTTGGGGCTTGCCCTATTCAGATCCCTATATCTACGTACATACGAACTTTTTCGTCTTTCTTCGGCACCGGCACAAGTTTGCAACCCATTGGGGATAAGATGTCACTGCTAGGAATCCTGCATCGAATTGTTTCATCAATTCAGATTTTATCTTTTCAGACATGTCAAGCCGCATGCAACGAAATTTTTGCTTGACAGAAGGACAATCTTCCTTTGTTGGCAGACGATGAACTACAATGTCGGTATCCAACCCTGGAATATCTTCATACGACCAAGCAAACACTTCCATGTAGTCATGTAACATCAACCAATCTGCTTTTAACACTGCTTCCTAGGTTGGCGCCGATCTTGACTTCTTTCTTGTCTGTCTCGGTACCTAGGTTGACGACTTCAACTGACTCTTCATGTGGCTGAATAGCTTTTTCTTCTTGCATTAGAAGTCTGGCTAATTCTCACAGTATTTCACAATCTTCCTCGCCTTCATCTTCGTCTTGGTTAATTGGATGTTAAAAGTCATAGCTGGCAATAGTATAGTTATTGGCAATGAGATATGGAGTGGACGAGGATCTGCAAGAGTGTGTGTGTGTGCATGTAAGATACATGGCTATTTGAAAAAGGTATTTAAAGAAAAAAGAAAGACAATGAGCACAAAAATTTGAATGCAAAAGTCCAGTGGTTTATATTGAATGATCATATGATAAAATGAACATAAATAAAACCCTTAACAAATAGACCATATTGTCCCAGGCCAGGCATATGGCTTAAAAGTCATTGTTTAATATTACAGATAAAAGGCTCTTGAATTGATAGAAAGCAATAAACAAGTAATTACTCCTCAATGAAGGAGATGAGAATGAAGTCCTTTGCGCGCCAATTATTGAGCTCTGTCGTAGTAGGATATATCCACTCTTCGAAGGCACATTCATCATCAGAATCCTCCACCGCGTTTACTTCATGATTTCCAATACAGAGAGGGGGCTTTCCTGCACGAGCGCGCCTAACTTCTTTCTGAGCCTTGATTGTGAAACCCAACCCAAATTTGTATGCTTTGAACAGGATCTCAGGGAGTTACCCTCAGGTGTTACAACTTCCATCTTCGACTGCGGCACGAGCATCCTTAAACGAAACCATCCTTGGCACGGCCTTATCAGCTTTGGGCATGTCGGAGGAAATTTTGGCAGTAGCAACCATAGGTGGAACAACTCCAAAAGCCTGTCACGGGGTTTCTATAAATTTTCCATCCATCTCCACATATTTAAAAGAATTGTGATGGCTTACCATGAATTCCTCCTCACCAAAAACAGTGACGATCCTCCCCTTGACTGGGTATTTTAGCTTTTGGTGAAGGGTAGATGTTACTGCCCCTGCTTCATGGATCCATAGGTGACCCAGCAAATAGGAGTAAGCGGGACGGATGTCCATGATGTAGAAAGTAGAGTTGAAAATCTGTGAGCCCACTTTGATCGGGAGATCTACCTCTCCACGAACCGTCCTTTTGGACCCATCGAAAGCCCTCACAATAATATCACTCGGCCTCAACACCGGTCCTTCACAGTCTAACCGGTCCAAAGCCCCCTTGGGTAGCACGTTTAAAGAAGAACCAGTGTCAACCAGAACATGTGCTAGGTTAGTTCCCTTACATTCAACAGAAAATGCAAAGCTTTGTTATGGTTCTTTCCAAGTGATGTCAGATCAGTATCTGAGAACCCCAATCCATTGTCGGTCGTCAAGCTCGCCACGCAATTTTCGAATTGGTCAGTTGTGGTCTCATGAGGGACATGAGCCTTCTTTAAGAATTTGATCAAAGTTCGGGCATGAGCATCGGAACAAAGTAGCAAAGATAACATGGAGATCTTGGAAGAGGTTTGCCCCAGCTGTTCCACTATCTTAAAATCACTCTTCTTTATAATTTTCAAGATTTCATCCATTCTTGAGCAGAAGGTTCCTCTGTAGCAAGTCTTTTACGAGCGTTTATGTCTCAGCAGGTTCAACTACTTTCTCTTTTCCCCTTGTGTCAGCACTAGGCTTACCAGCCGGGATGCGGACAAGCATTATTGTAGCAGTTGGGGGTGAAATGTTGGGCGAAAAGATTCTCCCATTTCTGGTAACCTTACTAGAGCCAGTAATATTACCAATGTCATCGGCTTTGCTTTCTTTAATCCAAGCATCTTGCTTTATTCCATGGTAGAACACTTTCGCACCGTGGTTCCACGGCACTGCTTTGTTGGAAGAGTACGGAATTGGCCTAGGGGTAGTAATCATCAGAGGGGAAACAATTGGTTCATTCAAAATCCTGATAGGACCCTTTGAGGAGATCATAAGAGGCTTGTTTAAAATTGTTATGATGGAGAGGTCTTCAATCTTATCGTTCAAATTTTTGGTGGACGAAGTTCTCTCAAATAGGATTTCTTGACTATTCATCAGGCATTGAACACCTTCTTTCAGCCATTCGCATCCATTAACTTGTTTGACACAGCAATCACAATCCTTCAAACAGCCAGGGAAAACCCCGACTCTCAGCAAATTCTTTTTGGCAATGGTTAATGGAGTGGTTAAGTCTTCGATGGAGGAAATAAAAATAGTGTCTTCAATTGCATTGACACCTTTGCCATGGTTTGGCATTGGTTCTGTTATCACATTGGGAATTGTATGAGGATCAAATTTGATTATATTGTTGTCTATTAGATCTTGAGTTTTACTCTTCAGTGCCCAGCATTGATCGGTCCCATTCCCGGGACTATTTGAATGATAAGCACACTTGGTATTCAGATTGTATCTAGGTGAGGAAGTGTTCTGATTAGCCGGAGGGTCACGCAGTGTCACCAAGTTAGCCTTTAACAGGTGTTGTAATGCCTGGGATATCCTTTCCCCATACACAACATTAGTTTCTTTCTTCCCAGTGAAGGGTTTCTTTACGGGGTTGGAGGTGGAAGCAGACGCAATGGGGATTTTCCCACTCTTGATACCACTTTCGACCCTTTCGCCGGTTAGGATCAGCTCGGTGAAACTAGACGAAGAACACCCAACCAATAAGTTGAAAAATGGACAAGATAACATACCCGTAAACATATCAATATGTTCCCTGTTAGTTAACGGTGGTTGGACCATATTGGCAAGATCCCTCCACTTTTGGGCGTACTCTTTGAACCCCTCATTTTTACCCATCGTCATATCTTGTAGTTGAACTCTAGTCGGCGCCAGGTCGGAATTGTATTGATATTGGTGATAGAAAAAAGTGGCCAAGTCTTCCCGTGTATGGATACAGGAACCCTCCAATTGGTAAAACCACTCTAGTTGAGTCTCAGCCAAGCTTTCTTGAAAGAAATAGACCCAGAGTTTCTTGTCGGTGGTGTGTGGTTGTATTTTACGCACGTAAGACTTCAGATGAAGCTTTGGGCAAGAAACCCCGTCATATTTAACAAAGACTGGTATCTTGAATTTATGGGAAATGAAAACCCCTGATATTAAACCCAAATCATCAAAATCCAAACCAAGGATGGCTTGAATCTTAACGGCCTTCAATCTATCCTCTAGCTTCTTGTACTTATCATTGGCAAGAGGGTACTGCTCGTCAAAATAGTCTTCATCATCGGACACTCGATCATTGACACACCCAGCCCGGGTACTCCTTTCTTCTTCAGCTTGGTTTTCGTCTTCTTCAGACGAATCTTCAACTATTGGCATCTGGTGGATCGAATCTCTGAATCTTTTACCCATGTTTACCAGGGCTTTCCTTTTTGGTTTCTTTTGGATGCCAACAATGTCATCAACTCGTATTGCCCCTTGGCCAGGGTCAGCTGAGTTTCTTGAAATTAGGAATTTTGTGCTTGCAGGTCTTTCACTATTTTCTCGATATCCATCTTACTGAAATAAACAGCAGAAAGATAAGGAAACTTGTCGTGGAAAAACGGTTATGTTATGATGCTTGAAAAATGTGCATGCAAATGATTTCAAGGATTTATAAGATTTAATTTTGTCTAGACAAAGAATGAACAAATGTCAAATTGCATTAATTAGTTCAAAATGGTTACAACTCGCCTGTTGGGCTTACAAAATAAATTCTTAAGACAAAAAGGTTGAACGCATCCTTTTTGGTGCAATGTAGGCGTTCAAGCTTTGTTCTTCATGAAGTTTCCTTGTAAGCTCCAAAACCCTTTTCTCTCTTGCTTAGAACTGAGCTTCGAAGGTGTCTCGCTCTTCTTTTAGCTGAACCCAACCCTTTTGCAAGTATTCAAGATAAGTAGGCATGTTGGGATATAGGACAGTATACGGGACATCTGTTTCAGCAACAAGTTCCACGATAACAGGTAGGATGGAGGGGTAAGGAATTATGAGCTTCTGAGCACGAGCTCGTACCCACCTAAGGTAAGGCTCAAGGGGAATTGAATTCTTGTGTCCCAGTGTCTTACTATCCACCTTGTTTACCATCCTCCAAGCTCGTACAAACCTCTGACGGTAGCCTTGATCGTCACTCTCGTAGTCGAACACCACTCCTTGGATGAGCATATCATGAGGACCATCTCTTCGGGAATACCCAAACTGTCAAAAAGCTAAGCAAGGGTTGTAAGTGATACCTCCCCTAATTCTAAGCAAAGGGACATTAGGGAATTCCCCACAACGGTCGGTGATAGTAATGTTCCCCAAGGATCGAGAACACTAGTGAATATCTGAATGTCTGAGCGACATCAACCTATTGGACCATCTCAAACCTTGCTAGTTCTTCACAACGGAACGGGGGAGGTGCGAAACGAACCACCTAGCCAATAGAGGAGTGAAACACATGAGGGTTCCTCTTTTCCTCATGGTACGAAAGTGGAGAGAATGCAGGATATCTCCCAACAAAGTAGGCACTAGATTGTGAGATATGAAGATTTTGACAGCATTCACATCTATAAGTTGGTCAGGATTTGGAAATAGTACCATCCCATAGATGATAAGGGCCAAGATTTCTTCAAAGGCTTGTAAATCCAGAGTGTTCCAACAATATTGAGCTTTCTCCAACAGGAACTTGGCTAGGAACCCTTTGACACCACTTCTTGTTTCTCAAATATCCGTGACGTCGGATTGTTGCAAGTGTAGCACTCAGGCAATCTCTTCAGGGCTTGGGTCTCTTTCAATACCATTGAAAGGTATTTGATTGAGAATATGAATCCTCAAGAGTTTAGACAATTTTTCCATAGTAGGTACAAGCTGGTAATCGGGGAAGGTAAAGCAATGGTGCAAAGGGTCAAAGAACTGGAAGAGCACCTTCATCATGTCTTCGTCAATGCTTGAGGTAACCAAGTTTAGGAGTCGACCATGTCTTTCGGTGAATGAAGAACTCTCAGGAACCATCGATGCTAACTCTTTGAGTTAAGAAGGAATTCTTACGAGATTGACTTGGATAGTATTTCTGCGGGTGGAAGCCATGTCCTACAAAACAAAACAAAGATAAATCCAAAAAAGTCCTTGAAATGGTTAGTGAAAAATGCAATGGTATGATGTTATGATACTATGTACAAGTAAGCATACACACACAAAGCAAACAAGTCCTTAGGTTTAGGCTTGCATGGAGTTTTATAGGTAAGTACCCTCTTGAAGTTTAGTTGGCTTAACCTATCCTAGAAAGTAATCAGGTTCTAGGGGATCTCAATATCACTGATCTTTCTTCATCGGGCATTATTTCAGCGCAAGCCTCTTTAATGGCGACCAAAATATCAGAAAGTCTGATCTCAATAAGCATAGTATCGAATATCAACCAACTTTGAACTGCACCAAAGTCGGCTACCTCACTACTTCCTAAAGGCAAAGTTGTTCAAGTAAAGATTCTAAAGTCAGTTAGTGCTTTATGACACAACACAGCGGCCTCGTATTCTCCTTGACTACTCAAGGGCTATCGGTACCAAAAAATGTGTCACACTAATGTAGCTATTGCTTAGACCATGTCGATATACCCCGCACAGTTTCCATAACTTATTGCTACTTACCTAAAAGGTGTCCCAGATCCGGGTAGAGGATCAAACAAGCCCAAACAAGGAACCATAATGTAAAGCAAAAAAGTTAAACAAAGAAAAACAAGTAAAGGTGATCTAGCCCTAAGGTAACCCCACTTTTAAGTATATCCCTAGTAGATTCTCCAGTTCTGTAACACGATGGGAGAACTGACTTGGGATGTTTTGTGTTTGATCGCAATTATTGCGGATAGCAAGAGTCGCCACCGACTTTTCTTTTATCCAATAAAGGAAAGGGTGAAAAGAATAGGAAAGACCTTTGAGATTTATTTTCTTGAGTTCGGAGGGTAGATTATGAAAAGGGAAGGTGTTAGCACCATTTTCATCCATAGTTATCTACGGGCTCTTAGTTGCTTGCAAGATCATTGCTTTTGTTTGAAAGTGTGCTTTGTGGTGGATTTTGAAAGTATTTTCGAAAAAAAGCGCCTTCGTTTAGGCAAACTTTGTAATGATTCTCGTCTCTATAAGAATGTATACAAATTGTTTGACTTTTGAAAATATTTCATGTTTTGAAAGTGTTTAGTGTGTGTTTGAAAATATGTTTGTTTTGAAAATGAGCAAGCAACTAAGAACGTTTCTACCTACTCAAAAGTCTTTTGTTCTTATCCTCCTCCTTAGATGTTGCTATCTTACCATTGATTGGTAAGAAGCCTTATCTTTGGATGTAAAGGGGAAGGTGTGGGTCATCGTATAGTCATGATAGAAATTTTGTAAGATATCTTAGCATTTCTCTTAAGGGACTAAGATCATTTGTAAGGCGACATTCGAAGCGTCATCGAGGAACTATGATCTTGTATTTTTGGTTGTTTTTTCTAAGACGTCTCACATGCATAACATGACCATTTTCATAAGGAAACAAGTGGAGTTAACCCTATAGGTGCAAGTGTGCAAATGTTTGCATTTCATGCTTGGTTTATCTTGGATTAGCGTTTTCTAAGTATTGATTTTATCTTTCCATACAAATCCTAATTACTAGCATTTATATGAAAGCGATAAATTGCGAAAAATAAATATCCTACACTATTAAAATCACTTTGGGATGGGGTGTACAAGTTTACAAATGGGGGTTGAAATAAATTAAAGTCCTAATTATCTATTACAACCATATTGAAATAATGTACAAGAATTGAAATGTAAAATAGATTTGTTTTGTTTTTGTTAAGAGAAGAATTAAATTTGGTTAAGGAAATGTTTTTAGTCTTTTTGTTTTTAAAAGAAATAAAGCAAAGTATATGAATATAAAGTATTTTTTAGGGTTTTTGATTAATGAAAATAAAATTGATGATGAAAATAATAAGAGAATAAGAGTTAGAATCAGCGCGTTGCTAGAAGAATAGAAATGAGAGTGAGCAGAAGTTCTGACTCAGGTGCGCTGCAAATCAAAAAGCAAATGTTAGCAAAAAAGGGAAAGCCATAAGTTCTGGATCCAGACGCACTAACATTCTGAGGTTGCTGGGAATAAAGGAAAGCCTAGAAGTTCTGACTGCTGAGAGAGCCTAGAAGTTCTGATGCAGCTAGAAACCTGGAAGTTCTAATGTTACTGGAAGGCTAGAAGTTCTGGTTGTTGAGAGAGCCTAGAAGTTCTGATGCAACTGGAAATATAGAAGTTCTAGTATTACTAACAAGCTAGAAGTTCCAATAATGGGTCAGTGAGGTGTCAATGTTGTTGGATAAGAATATCTAGAAGTTATGGCCCAAGAGTAATGTTTTGACAAACAAATGGGAGGGGGTTTATCTAGAAGTTCTGGTGCAGGAATATTGTTTGATAAATAATGGGGTAAAAATGTCTAGAAATAAACATAAAAAAAAAAGATGCTTCTGGGGCTAGAACCCAGGACCCTTAACATTAATGCCTTATGTGCGCGCTCTCTACCACTGTGGTGGCTGTACATCTGGTATTAGAAGTAAAAAAATAAAAATATATTACAAAGTAAGTTCTGATGATGAACTTCATCTTCTTCTTTGTTCTAGCCAGAGTATCTGTAACTTAGTCATTTCTCAACAAAAAATGGAAAATGCAAACATAGAAGTTATGGCAAATTTCATCATGGTTTTAGAAATACAAAGCATCAAAACTGTAAACCAGAAGCAAGCATGAATTTTTCTAACCCTAATTCTGAACCCTGACTTCCTCAAGAAGTTCTGATCTAAAATTCTCTCTACTTAGGCCATATAAATGAAATCTATAAATATGTATAGATTCAGAGTCATGATATCTACATTGTGTCCTTGAAATTGCAAGCCTAACAATACCTAAGTAATGAGATGAAGATCAGAAGAAACTTGCCTTGCAGTTGGAGATTGTTCTGTGAGTTAGAGCCTGGTTCAGACTGGTGTTACATTCTGTCCAGCTTCCTCAAGTTCTCATAAAGCTAAAGAACCCCTTAACTTGAGCTATGAATGGTTGGAATGTTCTAGAGCGGTCAAGGTGCAAAGTTCTGACTTTTGAAATGGAAAATGGTGAAGACTATTTTACAGTTTGAAAACAGAAGTTGGGAAGGCTTCTACGTGTATGATAGAAACTGTATGGATGATTTGGTCAAGAAATACTCAAGAAAAATTGGATTTTGAATGCAAAAATCAGAAACTAGCAGGTTTTGTGTTTGTGTTTGTAGTTTCAGGTTCTTGGGAATTTTCAGCAAGGTTTAGAGGTTTTTTCCAATCTTTTCGAATCCTTTAACAGTTTGCAAATGAAGTTTAATTTATAGGAAAATGATTTTTGCAGCTTAGAGAAATCAGGAGTACAGCCATCATGTGTTATGGATTGTTGACTTGTTTTTGAAGCAAGTTTAGACGAGCATGTTTCAAGGCAAGGTCGAGTGGTTAGAAGCTTTAATCACGTGGGAAGATCTTTTGGATAAAGGCTTAAACATTGGGATAAAGACTCAAAAGTTGGTGTAAGCATTAAATGATGATGAGATTTAACAAGCAAGAAAGCCTGCAACATGAGCTTATGCAGCACGGCTTGAAACTGGATCAAAAGTTCAGCATAAACGTAACTTAGATTAAGAACAAATGTCTAACTTCTGATCTTTGATTCTCCCCGCTCCAGCATGATCTGAAGGAGTTCTCATACTTTTCAGAAAGTTTATAACTTGCTTTGTAACCCCTTTTTGAATCTCTTTTGCAAACTCTGATTGAACCTACGTGAAAACTGGCCCAGAAGTTCTAGCCAAATTATGACTTGAAAATGCTCAGAATTTACTAAGTGTTTTAGTTTCATGGACGTGTCTCCAAGGATTGATAACTTGAAATCCCAGCATTTCTAGGAGAAGTTTTATTCTGCAATGTTTTAGATCTCATTGAGATCTAAAACTCTTGTATCAGAAGTTCTTCCCGAATCATCTTGTATCAGAAGTTCTTCCTGAATCATCTTGCATCATGATGAAAATCTGGCCAGAAGTTTTGAACTTATCATACTTTCTTAACACTTAGAAAAGTTTCTAAGTGTTTAGAACTTTGACTTTTCCACAGAAATTTTGACTTTTGATTTTCTTGGTGAACCAACTTCATATTCTAACATTTCATGATGAAAGGTGATTCTTGAAACTTGATTTTGATTAAAAAGTCAAAGTTTGACTTTTTCAGTGTGCATTTGACCATTTTGCCCTTGTGCCAATTCCAAACCTAAATTGATGTATCAGTGCTGCAAACTTGATTCATGGAAGATCTTGTGAGAAATTTATTGACAAATGAGAGGGAAACTTTTGGAGTACAACAGTCCTAATTATCTATTACAACCATATTGAAATAATGTACAAGAATTGAAATGTAAAATAGATTTGTTTTATTTTTATTAAGAGAAGAAATAAATTTGCTTAAGGAAAGGTTTTTAATCTTTTTGTTTTAAAAGAAATAAAGCAAAGTATATGAATATAAAGTATTTTTTGTGTTTTTGATTAATTAAAATAGAAGTGATGATAAAAATAATAAGAGAATAAGAGTTAGCGTCAGCGTGTTGCCGAAAGAATGGAAATAAGAGAGAGGAGAAGTTCTAACTCAGACGTGCTTCAAATCAGAAAGAAAATGTTTGGTTAATTGGGGAAAGCTAGAAGTCCTGGATCCAGATGCGCTAAAGTTCTGGGGTTGATGGAAACAAAGGAAAGCCTAGAAGTTCTTATTGTTGAAAGAGCCTAGAAGTTCTGATTGTTGGAAGAGCCTAGAAGTTCTGATGCAGCTGGAAACTTAGAAGTTTTAGTGTTACTGGAAGGCTAGAAGTTCTGTTAATGGGTAAGTGAGGTGATTATGTTGTTAGATGTGAATATCTAGAGGTTCTGGTCCAAGAGTATTTTTTTTGACAAACAAATGGGAGGGGGTTTATCTAAAAGTTTTGGTCCATGAATATTGCTTGACAAATAATGGGGTAAAAATGTTAAGAAATAAACATAAAATGATGCTTCTGGGGCGAGAACCCAGGACCCTTAACGCTAATGCCTTATGTGCATGCTCTCTACCACTGGGGTGGATATACATCCGGTATTAGAAGCAAAAACATAAACATATATTACAAAGTAAGTTCTGATGATGAATTTCATCTTCCTCTTTGCGCCAACCAGAGTATCTGCAACTTATCCATTTTTCAACAAAAATGAAATATCAAACATAGAAGTTATGGCAAATCCATCATGGTTTCAGAAATACAAAGTATCAAAATTGTAAACCAGAAGCAAGCATGAATTTTGCTAATCCTAATTCTGAATCATAATTTTCTGAAGAAGTTCTGATCTGAAATTCTCTCTACTTAGGCCATATAAATGAAATCTATAAATGTGTACATATTTAGAGCCATGATATCTACACTGTATCTTTGAAAATGCAAGCCTAATAATGCCTAAGTAATAAGATGAAAATCAGAAGAAACTTACCTTGCAGCTGGAAATTGTTTTGTGAGTTAGAGCCTGGTTCAGATTATTGTGATGTTTTGGTCAACTTCCTCAAGTTCTCAGAAAGCTAAAGCAACCCTTAACTTGAGTTATAGATGGTTGGAAAGCTCTGGAGCAGTCAAGGTGCAAGGTTCTGACTTTTGAAATGGAGATCGGTGAAGATTGTATTTCAGTTTGAAAATAGAAGTTGGGAAACCTTCTACGTGTATACTAGAAACTGTGTGGATGATTTGGCCAAAAAACCCACAAGGAAAATTAGAGTTTGGATGCAAAAACTAAAAACTAGCAGGTTTTGTGTTTGTGCTACAGTTTCAGGTTCTTGGGAATTTTCAGCAAGGTTTCAGGGTTTTTTTCTCAATCCTCATTTAGTTTGCCAATGAAGTTTAATTTATAGGCAAAGGATTTAGAAGTTTCGAGAAGTCAGGAGTACAACCATCATACGTTATGGATCGTTGACTTATTTTTTATGCAAGTTTAGACAAGCATGGTTTCAAGGCAAGGTAGGGTGGTTAGCATCTTTAAACACACCTAATATGAATTTGTAGGCATGATTTATGGGGAAGTACACTCAGAAGCAAAGTAAAGTATAGGCTTAAAATGAACTTTGTACAAAAGTTTGCTTTTCAAGGACAATAGTGGTATTTTTATGCCACACGTGGGAAGATCTTTTGGATAAAGGCTTAGACACTGGGTTAAGACTCAAAAGTTGGTGTAAGCATTAAATTATTATGATATTTAACAAGCAATAAGGCCTTCAACATGAGATTATGTAGCATAGCTTGAAGCTGGATCAGAAGTTCAGCATAAACGTAACTTAGATTAAAAAAATGTCCAACTTCTGATCTTTGATTCTCCCTGCTCCAGCATGATTTGAAGGAGTTCTCAGACTTTTCAGAAAGCTTGTAACATGCTTTGTAACCCCTCTTTGAATCATTTTTTCAAACTCCGATTGTACCTACGTGAAAATTGGCCCAGAAGTTCTAATCAAATTCTGACTTTGAAATGTTCAGAATTTACTAAGTGTTTTAGTTTCATAGACGTGTCTTTAAGGACTTATAACTTAAAATCCCAACATTTCTAGGAGGGGTACTGTTCTGCAATGTTTTAGATCTCATTGAGATCTACAACTCTTGTGTCAGAAGTTCTTTTTGAATCATCTTGCATCATGATGAAAAATCTGGCCAAAAGTTCTGAACTTATCATACTTTCTTAACACTTTGAAAAATTTCTAAGTGTTTAGAACATTGACTTTTCCAGAGTAATTTTTACTTTTGATTTTCTTGGTGAACCAACTTTATATTCTAACATGTCTTGATGAAATGTGATTCTTGAAACTTGATTTTGGTCCAAAAGTCAAAGTTTGACTTTTCAGTGTGCATTTTGACCTTTTGCCCTTGTGCCAATTCCAAACCTAAATTAATGTATCACTGCTGCAAACTTGATTCATGGAAGATCTTGTGATAAATTTCTTGAGAAATGAGGGGGCAAATTTTAGAGTACAACAGGTTGTTATAGACATATACCTCAAAAATATTGATTAAGGGTGAATATCTATTAGTTTCTAGATTCTAGAGATATATTTATAGCTAATAATCATTTTGGGTATCAGAGCTTAATGCCTCAGTGTTGTTTGTGTTGTCTTGAGAGATCATCAAGGTGAGTAATACAATCATCTCCAATTTTGCGTTAGACATAACCTTTATCGTAGAACATTTTGAGAGATACTTGATGATTTTGACGAGTATTGTAGGTTTAGTGCGACTGATCGATAGGTTTAAGTTTATAAAGAGTGGTTTATATTCATGCCTGATAAGTTTCCCCTCTCTATATAATGTATTTATTTTCCTGTTAATAGCTTTTCCTTTCTATACAGACCAACCCATTTAAACCAAACTCATAAACGCTAGACTTACCGAGCGACAATTTGGTATGCACTAATCCATGTGGAGATGATATGATAAAACTAAATAAATACTTACTTATTGTGATACGGTGGGAGAACTGACTTGAAGGTTTTGTGTTTGATCGTAAATGTTGCGGTTAGCAAGAGTCGCCACCGACTTTTCTTTTATCCAAAAGGAAAGGTGAAAAAGCACAGGAAAGACCTTTGAGATTGTTTCTTGAGTTAGGGGGGTAGATTATGAAAAGGGAAGGTACTAGCATCCTTTTCATCCATTGTTTTCCATGGTCTCTTAGTTACTTGCTAGATCACTTGCTTTTGTTTGAAATTGTGCTTTGTGTGGTTTTTGAAAGTATTTTGTAAAAGAGGCCATTATTTAGGCAATATTTGTAATGATTCTCGTTCGTAAGAATGTATACAAAGATGTTGATCTTTTTGGAAATGTTTTCAATTTTGTAAGATATTTTTGAAATGTGTAGGTGTTTTTTTTTAAAATAGCAAGGATATTTGTTTTGAAATGGAGCAAGTAATTAAGAGCAATCTACCTACTCAAATGTCTTTCTTGTTCATTTTCTTTTCCTTTGATATTGTTGTCTTACCATTGATTTGGTAAGCAACCCTATATTTGTATGTAAACGGGACGGGTGTGGGTCATCGTATAGCCATGATTAGCAATTTTGCAAAATATCTTAGCATTTTTTAGGAACTAAGATCATTTTGTAAGGCAACTTTGAATAGCGTCATCGAGGGACTATGATCTTGTATTTGTTTGTTTTTGCTAAGACACCTTACATGTGTAATATGTCCATTTTGTATAAGGCAACCAAGTGGGGTAACCCTAGGGGTGCTTGTGTGCAAGTGTGTCATTTTTATGCTTGATTTCGTCTTGAATTAGGGTTTTCTATTTGATTGGTTTTATCTTGCCATACAAACTCTAATTACTAGCATGTTATGTAAAAGCGATAAATTGCGAAATTTAAAGTTACTACGCTATTACAACATTTGTGGGAGGGGGGTATATAATTTATGAATGGGGATTGAAATAATATAAACCTAATTAATCTATTACAACCAAATTGAATATATACAAATAATTGGAATAAATAGTATACAAGATGAATTAAATATGCAAAGATATGTAAATGCAAAGAAGATTTTTGTTTGGTTTTTTATGTGGAAAAGCTTTAACCTAAAACCTAATTAGAAAATAAGTAAATCAAGATTAACTTAAATTAATTAAGGAAAGGAATTATTTAAGAAAAGGTTTTTGAATAAATCCTAATTCTATTTGATTAAAAGAAAATAAGTTTCTTTATGAAAAAAGTTTTTTTTGTTTGTATTTTTTGTCTTGAAAATAATATATGGCATTATGAGGTATTTTTGGTCCTTTTTTATATTAAAATAAATATTTAATGGGTATAAAGAAAAAATAAATATTAAACTAGTTATAATTTAATTTACAAAGTTTATTTAATAAAAATAGATAATATATAACTAAATAAAAGTATTTTATGTGAGAAAAATAAAATAAAACAAGCCAAAATATAAATCTATATTTTCATATTTTTTAGGATTTTTAATATTAAGAAAAATATATTTAAGAAAATAAAATGAAAATAAAATAAATAAATAAAATGATATTAGGCCAGGGGTGTCACAGGTAAACAGGATGCAGAATATTAGCAAAAAAATCATAGGCCCATGAAGCAAAAAGCCCAGCGCTGCAAAGTGACAAAAAAATGGAAAAAATGTGAGAAAATGCAAAAGGCAGCGCGCTGAGGCTCGAACCCATGACCTCTAGCATTTATGCGCGCTGCCTTACCACTGGGGTGGCTGTACATCCGTTTATACAAACACAAACATAAATATATATTAGAAAACGCCTCCTGAAGGCAACTTCATCTTCAACCTTGAGCCATGGCCGGACCACCTGTATCTTCTTCATTTCTCTATAAAAATGGAAAGTTCAAACATGAAAGTTATGGTGTTTCTTCCCATGAGTTCAACCATTTAATTTATGTAAACTAAAAGTCAAAGATAAGATCTAATTTTACTGACCCTAATTTGAAACCTAATTTTTACAGAAATTTCAAATCCAAAATTCTCTCTATATAGTTAATATAAGTGAAAACTATGAATATGGTTAGCTTTAGAGCAAGGATATCTATATTTTGCTTTCACAAATCAGGACCAAATGATGCTTGTATGAAGAGATAGAAGTTTGAGTTTTTACCTCTTGCAGCTTGGATCGTGAATGGAGTTTGAGCAAGTTTTAAGAAGGCCTGAGGATCTGTTTAGCTTGCTTGGACCTCCTTGAGTGTATTTTAAGCCTTACTTTGTCCTGAAAGTCTCTGAATCTCTCTAAACAAGTCAACCTGCAAGTTTGATATTTGAAAATGGTGGATGGTGGAGGAGGAGTTACAGTAAGGGAACAGGGGTCTGGATTACTTAGATATGATGTATATTAAGTGTTTGGGTGGTTAAAACTCAATACGCACGAGGGGATTTGGAGATGGCTATGTAAGGTTCAAAACTGTCAAGCTATGGCAGATTTTCAGTTGCAAAGTGTTTGGGAGTGTTTTTGAGTCTTAGCATTCGTCCCTCAACTTGAAAATAGTGTGTCTATTTATAAGCAAGTGGTCTTAAGTCTTGTAACAACTCAGATTTCAAAAACTCACATGTTTGCTTGGTTTCTTGTTTGTGAAGCAAAGCTAGCAAACATGGTTCCAAGGTGTAGTACCAAGTTTGTAGGGGGTATGAGTCCTTTAAACATGCTTATTCTGATTGAGTGGAGTGTATTTATGCAGAAAAAACAAGTGCAAGGCTCAATGCAAGCTGACTTTGCATAAAGCTTGCTTTTTCAAAATGGCAATGTTGCCTTTCTCCCAAAAATGGAATTATTCTTGTATAATGCATTCAATGCTTGGCTTAAAGCTTCCAACAGCTGTGAAAACATTTAATTATGGAGTTAAAGTCAAGTTAGAAGCCTTCAAAGTAGGATTTGTTTAGCATGCTTGAGGATTGGATCCAATGTGCTTCACAAAATGGCTTGAAATCAAAGTGATAAATCACCAACTTCATCTCTTTGATTCTTCCTACTCAGGAATGATCTTAAGGAGTTCTTGGACATTTTGGAAATCTTGCAATGTGATCTACAACTCATATTTGAATTTCTTTTGAAAAATCCCTTTGGAACTATGTGAAAAATTGGCATGAAGTTAGGTCAAAAATCTGCCTAATTAGGGCAAAATTTCACTAAGTTATTTTAGTTCATGAGCATGTATTCATAAAATCATATCTTGAGATCCAAGCATTTTTAGGAGAAATTGTGTGAAGAAAATTTGTAGATTTCATGGGTATCTACAACTTTTATATTGGAAGCTTCCTTTGAATCATCTTGCATCATGGTGAAACTTTGGCTCAAAGTTGAGAAAAAATAAGAAATTTTCTATACTTAGAAAAATTTCTAAGTTAAGAAATTTCAACTTTTCAAAACAAAATCTTGAATCCTTGATTTCTTGATGAACAAGTTTCACATTTTGACATGTTTTGATGAATTATGATCTTTGGCACTTGACTTTGACTAAAAAGTCAAAGTTTGACTTTTCAGTATACAGTTGACTTTTGATCAGTTGACTGAAAAATTCATCTGTCAATCCAATGGACTTGTAGTGTTTTGAACTATGTCATTAGTTCAAAATGATGTAATTGGACTCTTGAGATCATGCCTTAACCTAATTGATCATTTGCTAGGTCAAAAATCAGAAATTGCCTTTTCTTAGTCAAAACCCTAATTTTGACCATTTTGCCCTTTTGATGATTTGATCAAATTTCTTGAGGAATTGTGGTCCAAACTTGATCAAATGATACATATGAGTCTAACATGTTGATGTGGATCAAAAATTATGAAGTTTGACTATAAATTGGCCATGGTTGACTTTTTCCCCAATACAGTTGATTTCCAGGTTAACTGCTCAATTGACTGATCAAAAGTGTGATTCAAAGCTTAAAACTTGACATGAGTAATCTTAGGGGTCCATAATGATCCTTGGAAGTCATATGAAGCATTGATAGTCCAAAAATCCTTGTGCAAACTCAAACCCTAATTTTGGTCAATAATGCATGAGGAGGTGTCTTGAGCTGGTCAAACCCTAATGCAGTCTTGAGTCAAAAAGATCTTGTAAGAAAATTCTTGATAAGTGAGAGGGAAAATTTGGGGTACAACACTTATGCTTTCCGCTTTACCGCTTCAATAGAGGTGTACGAGCTTCATAAAGCCTTGTATGGACTGAAACAAGCTCTGAGAGCTTGGAATCTGAAGATTGATTCATTTTTAAAGTTGTATGGATTTAGAAAGTGTGAGATGGATTATGGAATTTATGTTTAACATACTTCTGAAAGAAATATGATTATGGTGTGTCTCTATGTTGATGACATATTACTAATAAGAAGTTTCTCATATGAGATAGTCAAGTTCAAGAATGTGTTGATGAATAAGTTTGAGATGACTAATCTAGGAAATATGGTATATTTTCTAGGATGGAGATTTTATACTCTGAGAAAGGTATAATTTTTCATCAGCTGGAGTATGAACTTAAACTTCTGAAGAGATTTGAGTTAACAAATTGCAAGACTGCTGATAAGTGTAAATTATAGCTATTTTTGTGTTTAAGTTTTGTTTTACTTATCGATACTTTTTGTTAATATCGTTTGAATAATTTCAAATTTGTATGTAAATACGTTTATTTTACGTACATAATAGAATAATTCAGTTTTTATGTAAGTATTGTATCATTTGATAGTTTTTCATTCATTTTGTAGGTATTTGATGCATATTTGGAGCATGAGCAATAAAATGTCGAATATACGTCTTCAAACGCGTGATTTTGAGCAATTCATCAACAAATAAGGCTAAAAAAAATATCATAAAAATCTTAAATTTCATTGATATTTATTCATTGTTGGAAAGAGCATTGAGTAAGTTTTCCAATGCTTCAAACCGTGCAAAAATCAGAGTTACGGTTCTCAAGTTATGGCGAAAACAAGTGCTGAATTTTTTTCAACACAACACAGATCGTGCTAAGCGCCCTCTGAGCAGAATAACTGCGCCTTACGGGTTTTAAAGTGTATAAATAGGGTTTCAAATAGATTGTTTAGATATGATTTTGGTATTTTTGAATCCCAATCCATCATAGACTATTTTTTGGTAGAGAGAGCTTGAAAACAACAAATGGAGCTTGCATTTTGTCGAATCGGAGGTGGATTCTCACCAATCGTCTTGACAACTCGAGAAGTGTCAGTTTATCTCTTTTTCCTCTTTTTGAAAAATCTATTTTGTTATATTTTGTTTGTACTCTCACTCTAAACCTATGTATATGTATTGAGCATGGTTTTGGATAATATATATGCTTTACAAATCAATCTTGTGCTTTCCTTGATCTTTTTGCATTTACGTTTGAATTTATGTTGTTGTATAGATAGACCTTACAAATATTGATTATGGAAGGAAATCTATTAGTTTCTAGATTCTAGAGATATATTTAGAGCTAATAATCACGTGGGTATCAAAGCTTATTGCTTCCGTGTTGTTTGAGTCGGTTAAGAGATCGTCGACGAGAGTAATACGATTGTTCTCAAAGCTCAGTGTTGCAGAGATGGACACTAATATGAGAGATACATGATTATTCTTATGAGTATTATATCTTGAGTGTGACTGATCGATAGGTTTAAGTTTGTTTGGAGTAGTGTTCATGCCTAATAGGTTCTCCTCTCCGAAGAATGTATTTATTTTCTATTGATACTTTTTACCTTTTATACCTCCAACCCATTTTAACCCAAACTCATTAGCGCGAGACTTGTCGAACGAAAATTCAATAGCACTAATCCCTGCGGATAAGATATGAAATAACCTATGTCACCCTAAATACTTACTTTTTATTGCCGCTTTATCGCTTCAACAAAATGGCACCGTTGTCGGGGATTAGTGTTCTTGTTATTTCGCATTGCGATTGTTTCTTTGGTTTTGAGTTTTGTATATATTGCACATATTTTATATTCTTACTTGTTTTTTTTTATACATTTATACTTGTTAATATATACTTGTTTTGTTTTGATGTTTGTTCAAGTGTTTGGTTAGGTCATTTGCTTTTGGTTTACGCGTGGAGGCATCACCATGGCATGAAGGGAGGAAGTTACTAGCTAAGCACAGTAAAGGCGTCGAGCTTACAACGTAAAACAAGCATATTTTATCGTTTTTTGTTTCGTTATTACTTTTTCATTCTAGCTTAGGTAGTCTGGTGAACATTCATTAAAAGTTGTGCTCAGATTGTTCACAAAATTCTCATATCTTCACTTTACAACTTGTTTAATTCATTTTCATCCGATCTTTTCGGACCTTTTTTTAATTTGAGATATGTAGGTGATAATGGTGGATTGGTAAGGAGAATCAGATGTGAATCTGATTTTTCTACACAAATATCTGCGTGCTAAGCGCGGGTCTGTGCGCACTATGCGCGAGTTTTCTAATGTATCATGCTTAGCACAGTCCTGTAGGGTAAGCACAGTCTGCAGTTTGTCCTGCGGAATTCTGTTTCACTTGGTAATTTTCCCACTTTCGGCCCGGATATTTAGAATACATAATAAGTAGTATTTACTAATTCTTGTGTTGATTGTTTGGACTCCAGTTTTGGTTCGGTAACTTGAATAATTTCGAGGTGATTTTCTGATTTTTGATAGATTCAACTTGTGGATGTATGGTAATGATAGTTTTCAAATTTGGTACACGTCAGGTACTCGTTTATCGCTTTCTATAGCATAACATGTTTATGAAACTTTTCATTTGTATAGTTACTATACCATTCATTCTTTTTGCATTACTTATTTTTTTTTATTGAATCACTTTAGTTCCCTTTTTACCCCCAAATATGAGGAAGCTTTTCATTGTTCATATATGTTGGAGGTCACAATTCTTGTTTTAACTGAATTTCATTATGTTTATTATTTTGTTTGTGTTGATTGTATGAAAGCATGAAAATAATTAAGCTATTTTATTGGATTTTGAGCACAACTATCTAGCCAAATAGTCAATTCACCTTGTGAGTGTGTGAACTTTTGTTAACTCCCTTTGAGCCTTTTTGTTAATGTTCATGTTGTTTTTTAACTTAATGCTTGTCTTGAGTGTTTAGTTTTACTTTTTGAATGGATGTTGATTATTTGTTTTCTTGAACCTTCAATTATGATTTTTAGTTTGAATTTTTACTTTTCCTTAGAAAGTAGGGAGTATTCACACTTTTATGTTGGTTGAATTCAAGTTGGGGAGAGGAATATTTGCTTACTTACATTGTGGTTGTTATGATATTGTGTAAAATAAAAATAAAAGAAAAGAAGGAAAAAATGAGAAAAAGAAAGAAAAGAAAAATAAAGAAAAAAGTTGAAAAAACTTTTAAGAAGAAAAACAAAAAGAGTATGAAATAATATTGTGTTAATAAGTATTGTGATTGGTTTGTGAAAATTTAGATTATGAAGAAAGTTGATTGAAATTTTATGTTTGAACTTTTGTGAGTTGATCACTCCCTTATGTTTAGGCAAGTTTTTCTTTTGATTAGCTTTAGGAATTATCCCTTGTTTTTTAACCAAGCCACATTACTACCTTGAAAAGCCCTTGTGAATCTTGCCTTTATATTTTCAATTTGAATTTTTTAATGAATGCATAATTTAGTCTATTGTTTGCAAGATTGTGGGTGAGTGTCTTTGTTCCCTCTCTTTTGTGTGTTCTTCATCTACCGATGAATTTTTGCTAGGTGTGATTCATTATTGAGCTTGTTTTGTTTTAGAATGTTTAGTATGATTTTTGTACTTAGGATTCGTTTCGTTTACATGTTGTCGTTGTAGGTTTGTGATAAGTTTTTCCTTGCGTGTGCGTTTTTGTTTGAACCATACATTTGTTTTGTTTTCCAAAACTTGTTGATTCATGATTATTTGATTGATCAAGTTTGTTATTTAATTTTGTTTGGCCTTGTTTGAGGACAAACAATGATGTAAGTTTTGGAGAGTTTGATAAGTGCAGATTGTAGCTATTTTTGCGTATAAGTTTTGTTGTACTTATCGATACTTTTTGTTAATATCGTTTGAATAATCTCAGCTTTGTTTGTAAATACATTTATTTTGTGTAGATAATAGAATGATTCAATTTTTGTGTAAATATTGTATTGTTTGACATTTTTTCATTCATTTTGTAGGTATTTGATGCATATTTAGAGCATGAGCAATAAAGTGTCAAAGACACGGCTTCAAATGCGCGATTTTGAGAAATTCATCAACAAATAAGGCTCAAAACAAATATGATAAAAATCGTAAATTTCATTGATATTTATTCATTGTTAGAAATAGCATTGAATAAGCTTTCCAATACTTCAAACCGTGTAAAAATCATAATTACGGTTCTTAAGTTATGGCGAAAACAAGTTTTGAATTTTTTTCAACACGGTACAAACCGCGCTAAGCGCCCTATGAGCGGGATAAGTGCACCCTGCGGGTTTTAAAGTGTATAAATAGGGTTTCAAATAGATTTTTTAGGTATGTTTTGGGTATTTTTGAACCCCAATCCATCATAGACCATTTTTTGTTTGAGAGAGCTTGAAACAACAAATGGAGCTTGCATTTTGTCAAATCGGAGGTGGATTCTCACCAATCGTCTTTAGAACTAGAAAAGTGTCAGTTTATCTCTTTTTCCTCTTTTTGCAAATTTTATTTTTTTGGGTTTTGTTTTTACTCTCACTCTACACCTATGTATATGTATTGATCATAGTGTTGTATAATATATATGTTTTACAAATCAATCTTGTGTTTTCCTTGATCTTTTTGGATTTATGTTTGAATTTGTGTTGTTGTAGAGATAGACCTCACAAATCTTGATTAGGGAAGGAAATCTATTAGTTTCTAGATTCTAGAGATAGATTTAGAGCTAATAATCACGTGGGTATCGAAGCTTAATGTTTATGTGTTGTTTGAGTCGATTGAGAGATCATCGACGAGAGTAATACAATTTTTCTCTCAGCTCAGTGTTGTAGAGATGGACACTGTTATGAGCGATACATGATGATTTTGATGAGTATTCTATGTTAAGTGCGATTGATCGATACGCTTAAGTTTTTTTTAGTAGTGTAAATTCATGCCTGATAAGTTCTCCTATCTGAAGAATGTATTTATTTTTTGTTGATACTTTTTATCTTTTATACCTCTAACCCATTTTAACTCAAACTCATTAACCCGAGACTTATCAAACATAAAATCAGTAGCATTAATCCCTGTAGAGACGATATGATATAACTTATATCATCCTAAATACTTACTTTTGCTTTCCACTTTACCGCTTCAACAAAAAAGGCGTCGTTGTCGGGGATTAGTGTTCTTATTATTTTGCATTGCGATTGTTTCTTTGGTTTTGAGTTTTGTGTATATCGCACATATTTTATATTCTTACTTGTTTTATTTTGATACATTTATACTTGTCAATATATACTTGTTTTATTTTGATGTTTGTTCACGTGTTTGGTTAGGTCACTTGCTTTTGGTTTGTGCGGTGAAGCATCACCATGGCATGAAGGGAGGAAGTTACTAGCTTAGCACAGTAAAGGCGTCGAGCTGACAATGTAAAACAAGCATATTTTATCGTTTTTTGTTTCGTTATTACTTTTTCATTCTAGCTTAGGTAGTATGGTGAACATTCATTAAAAGTTGTGCTCAGATTGTTCGCAAAATTCTCAAATCTTCACTTTACAACTTGTTTAATTCATTTTCACCCGATCTTTTCGGACCTTTTTTGAATGTGAGATATGTAGGTGATAATGGTGGATTGGTAAGGAGAATCAAATGTGAATCTGATTTTTCTACACAGACCTGTGCGTGCTAAGCGTGGGTCTGTACACGCTATGCGCGAGTTTTCTGGTGTATCGTTCTTAGCGTGGGCCTGCAGGCTAAGAACGGTCTGCAATTTGTCCTGTGGAATTCTGTTTCACTTGGCCATTTTCCCACTTTCGCCCCGGATATTTAGAATACATAATATGTAGTATTTACTGATTCTTGTGTTAATTGCTTGGACTCCAGTTTTGGTCTGGTAACTTGAAGAATTTCAAGGTGATTTTATGATTTTGATTGATTCAACATGTGGATGTATGATAATGATAGTTTTCAAATTTGATACAGGTCAGGTACTCGTTTATCGCTTTCTATAGCATAACATGTTTATGAAACTTTTAATTTGTATAATTACTATAACATTCATTCTTTTTGCATTACTTATTTTTTATTGAATCACTTTAATTTACATTTTACCCTCAAATATGAGAAAGCTTTTCATTGTTCATATATGTTGGAGGCTACTATTCTTGTTTTAACTGGATTTCATTATGTTTAGTATTTTGTTTGTGTTGATTGTATGAAAGCATGAAAATGGTCAAGGTATTTTATTTGATTTTGAGCACAACTATCTATCCAAATAGTCAATTCACCTTGTGAGTGTGTGAACTTTTGTTAACTCCCTTTGATCCTTTTTGTTAATGTCCATGTTGTTTTTAAACTTAATGCTTGTCTTGAGTGTTTATTTTTCCTTTTTGAATGGATGTTGATTCTTTGTTTTCTTGAACCTTCAATTATGATTTTTAGTTTGAATTTTTACCTTGCCTTAGAAAGTAGGGAGTATTCACACTTTTATGTTGGTTGAATTCAAGTTGGGGAGAGGAATGTTTGCTTACTTATATTGTGGTTATTATGATGTTGTGCAAAAGAAAAAGAAAAGAAAAGAAGAAGAAAAAGAGAAAAAGAAAGAAAAGAAAAAGAAAGAAAAAAGTTGAAAAACCTTTTAAGAAGAAAAACAAAAAGAGTATGAAATAATGTTATGTTAATAAGTATTGTGATTGGTTTGTGAAATTTTGGATTATGAAGAAAGTTGATTGAAATTTTGTGTTTGAACTCTTGTGAGTTGATCACTCTCTTATTTTTAGGAAAGTTTTTGTTTAGATTAGCTTTAGGAATTATCCCTTGTTTTTTAACCAAGCCATATTACTACGTTGAAAAGCCCTTGTGATTCTTGCATTTATATTTTCAATTTGATTTTTTTAGTAAATGCATAATTTAGTCTAGTGTTTGCAAGATTGTGGGTGAGTGTCTTTGTTCCCTCACTTTTGTGTGTTCTTCATCTATCGATGAATTTTTGCTAGGTGTGATTCATGATTGAGCTTATTTTGTTTTAAAATGTTTAGTATGATTTTTGTACTTAGGATTCGTTTCGTTTACATGTTGTCGTTGTAGGTTTGTGGTAAGTTTTTCCTTGCATGTGCATTTTTGTTTGAACCATGCATTTATTTTGTTTTCCAAAACTTGTTGATTCATGATTATTTGGTTGATCAAGTTTGTTATTTAATTTTGTTTGGCCTTGTTTGAGGATAAACAATGATGTAAGTTTGAGAGAGTTTGATAATTGCAGATTGTAGCTATTTTTGTGTATAAGTTTTGTTGCGTTTATCGATATTTTTTGTTAATATCGTTTGAATAATCTCAGCTTTGTTTCTAAATACGTTTATTTTGTGTAGATAATAGAATAATTCAATTTTTGTGTAAATGTTGTATTGTTTGACCATTTTTCATTCATTTTGTAGGTATTTGATGCGTATTTGGAGCATGAGCAATAAAGTGTCGAAGACATGGCTTCAAACGCGCGATTTTGAACAATTCATCAACAAATAAGGCTCAAAACAAATATGATAAAAATCATAAATTTCATTGATATTTATTCGTCGTTAGAAATAGCATTGAATAAGCTTTCTAACGCTCAAACTGTGTAAAAAATCAGAATTACGATTCTTAAGCTATAGTGAAAACAAGTGTTGGATTTTTTTAACACGGCACAGACCGTGCTAAGCACCCTTTGAGCAGGCTAAGCGCACCTTGCGGCTTTTAAAGTGTATAAATAGGGTTTCAAATAGATTTTTTAG